>OY757313.1:83752296-84952296 GCA_963583905.1 Stenurella melanura | reverse complement strand
TTATAAACCTATTTCAAAATAAAAAATTTTGAATTCACCAACATTTTTGAAAACATTTTTACCACTAAAAGAGATGGAAATTTTTTTTTCTTTGCTCAAATTTAAAATTTTCATATTTCATGGCATTCTAAACCTACTTCAAAAAAGAAAAAAAATTTAATTTGTAATCTTTTTTACCACTACTATAGAATAGAAGAAAACTTTCCTTTTTGCTCAAATTTAAAATTTCCACGTTTCATGACATTCTAAACCTATTTCAGCAGAAAAAAAAATTGAAAATTATTTTACCAACATTTTTGAAAAATTTTAAAAAAATGAAATTTTTTAACCACCACTATACTTCCACTCCACTACGTGAATGTGGAATTGAAAATGTGACAGATGGCAATAATATTTGGCATATGCACCTATTATACTTTTATTGAAAAATGTACAGGGTGGTCATCCCAAGAAATAATTCACTCATGGTGGATATTTGCAAAGGTATTTGCGCAAGCGTTCCATATTTGGCACCTGTCATTTAGTATTGAACTTTTGTTGTTGGATGAGCACTCTGTATATTTTTTTGACCAAAACTTATCAGGTTTTCTTTGTAATAATAATGATAACTATATTCCGATTATTATTTTCAATGTCATTTCGTAATTGTTAATTTTTTAGAGTGACCGGCATGCACAAATAAAGAGGGAAGTTCTGTGTAAATACCTTTACCGATTTTTTTGTCATATTCTACATCAACAACTTTTTTTTCTGAAAAATTCAGCCATATAACATTTACTGACCGATTTTTATCATTTTCTGTCTGACAACTGAGCTATAAATAAATACTAGAGAAACGATTGTTCATTCATATCAAATTTAGATCAGATAAATAGAACTGAAAATTCCTATTAAAATTTACTTTAAAAACCTTAAAAGTGATTTATTACGAATTTATTTGAGGTCTTTTTAATAGGAATTTTGAGTTTTATTAATATGATCTAAATTTGGTTTAAATGAACAATCGTTTCTTTAATATTTAAGCCCATTATCATACAAATTCCACAGTAAAGTTTCAGAATTACTCAAAACAGCCCACGATTGACCTGTTTCTTTTTTTAAAGCAATGCAACATTTATGTATTTTTGCATCGATATATTTCAAATTAATACAATGAAAAATAAAAAAAATTATTGTTACATATTTTTGGAAAAAAATCAAAAACTACGAAATTGAAATATTCAAGCCAAACTTAACACTTAGATTCCTAATGTATTTAAAAACAACTTTTCCTTATGGTATTTTTCATTTTTGATAAATAAGGGTATTTCACGCCATTTTAAAATTTCCAATGACATTTTGGAGGTGTCATAGTTGTGACATGACAAATATGTTTAGCAATTTTGTGGCTATTAATGATGCAGAAACCCATTAAAAAATGATTGTATAGAAAAGTTTTCCATATGGTACAGATTTTTTGGCAGACACTGTATAAATATATATTATGGAAAAAATTGTTTGTTTAGAAGAATTATAGTTGTACAGATTTTAAATATCTATGAGCTTACATTTAAAAACAAGGTGTAGACGCTCCAAACTGATTAATTTCGAAGCATAGTGGCATGCATAAAATAAAAAAGGAATTACAATTTTAGCCATCAAACTTTGTCGTATATTTTTTTCTCTTCTAGTTTAATTTCGACCACGCATTTCTCTTCAAGAGATTATTCTTGGATCACCTATTTCTTATACTTTTCTTAAATAGAATCTAATAGGAAATACGAAATGAAAAAAAAGATATTAAAATAACCTCTAATAGAATTTTTTAACATTAATATAATTCTGTAGATTATTACATATCTACAACATTTTAGCTAATAACTTTTTTCCAACTTCTGAAGTTTATTTAAACTACAGAAAGCTATTGTACTTATAAATAGCCTCGCTGAACCATCTTCAACAAAAATTGTTTGCAATCAAGAAGTACAAACTCCGTCCTCATTTTGATAGGCTACACGAATTGTCTCCACGTTTATTTTTCCTAGTAATAACATACACATGCAAGCTAAAGAATCTGGATCATGGTATATATTAACCTTCTTCCACGGTGTTGTCAGTTAACTGGATGCCATCTGAACCGTTTCTGTGGTTAGCAGGTATTCAAATTGTATATTTTTCGAGCGACAGGCACGGCAGTTAGTAGCAAACCGCTGAACTAAAATATTCACCAGGGTGTTAAAATGGGTCATTTGACTTCCAACCTAAAATAAGTTTTAATGACATAATACGGCATCTGTGAAGCACTTGCGTTAATATCGCTAGCAGGTCAGATGGCATCCGAATACCGGATGCCATCTGACTCGTGGAAGCCAATTGAACCTAAAATTTTACATTGTGGGATGCCAACTAATGCCGTATATATATTATTACGTCCGAAAATAAAGCGATGACTGTAATAATTGATACTTTAAGAAGGGAGATTTTATTTTTTCATTACAAGTGCACTATCTTATTGAAATTCGGTATTAGCGAGTTTCTGATAACAACAAATAAGATTATGAGATTGTTTCACAGTTAAAACTTTGTCTAATATCTTTTTTTGGAAAATTAGGTTCATTTTTCTTCATAAGGACGAACGCCACTGGTGGATTTTAATTCACCATGACACAATCCCCCCTTTTTTAAATCGCATTGTTAATAAGGGGGCTGCCCCCTTGGCTGTGATATGGGAGTCTTGAAAGGTGAGGTATATTATAGACTAGATGGAAAACATTTCTTTTGGCTCAGATTAAATATTTCCACTTTTCATGACATTCTAAACCTATTTTAAAAAAATTATATTTGACGTTTTAACACAATTGAGAAGAATGGCACCTATTATGGTTTTACTGAAAAAAATATACAGGGTGGTCATCCCTAAGAAATAATTCAACCATGGCGAACATTTTTAAAGATATTACGAAAGCCCCATATTTGGGACCTGTTATTTAATATTGAATTTTTACTGTCGGATGACCTCTTCGCCTTCACCCAACCATCCACAGTTGTTCCGGATGGACACGTGCTATCGAGGTCTCCCCATTGCCCATCTACTGACGTAAGTGTCCCCGTGATCCCAAAGCTATGTTATTAGTGTATTAACTTAGTTTAATATATTCATAATAAAAAAAGAATCAAGTTGAGATCCGCAAGGTTGCCAAGTTGTCGGATCTCAATTTGGTCAGATATATCACACATATACATAAGGCGTCGCGCTCCCCCTACATACAATTCTTCAAACTTGAGGTGTATAAGTTCAGATAAAAATGAGGAAAATGAGATCCGATCAAAAATTTAACAGCGGTCTGCGCAGGTTCTCTTATGTCTTAAAAACTCTATATACACGCAGAAAAAGACGAGATCGGAAATCGGATCTCGCCTTCCAAAAATGAACTCAACTTGACCGTTTATATATCTATATATATATATATATATATACAGGGTGCGCCAAAGTTCTGATTTTGGTCGATTACGGCTGTATTTGAAATGGTGGAAATATATTGTCTATAGATTATTTTCTTGATTTTCAATTCTGAATAACCAGAAAATATGTACAATTATACAGGGTACTCCGTTTTCGTTGTCCGAGCAACAACTTCGTTATTTTAAATGGAACACCCTATATTTTTTTCCTTTATCGAGTTACCCATCTAATTATATTCATAATTCTATTAAGGTGGTAGGTGCCCGGCAGTCTCCTCTAGCAGAGAATCCATTTTGGGAGAACGTTGGCCTACACTGGCCGACTTGAGGGATATTCCCCTAGGCAGCATCACCACCTTCTTCACAAGATTAGGATGGTTGGAGGCCTAGGTGGAATCCTGTATCCCTCGGGAGGACGTACAAGGGGCCCAATGGGGCCTAGGTGCTGCGGTCACTTAAATGTGACTGCCCTCCCACAAACTCCAAACTCCAAGGTGGTAGGTACTTAAAATGAACCGTTTACGATATAAAAAAGATTTTTTGACAAAAAGTGAGGTTTGCGGATAAGTTTTTGAGTACCTCTGATTTCATAGACAAGAGAGTTTTCAAAATTCTGCTTATACTGTTATGTTGAGCATATTAAGGGCTAGTAGGGCAGAAACATTATTAATATTAATCTTATACAGAGTGCTGAAAAAATTGAGTTTAATGTTTCGCTAATAAAAAAGGCCGTAATTCAATTTTTTCAAATGGGACGTACTATTTTCAGTTCTGTCATCTAATGAAGTGTTAAATTATCTTTCCATTGATATATCATAGTAGGTATTTATCTTTAGGAGTTGCATAGATATTAAGGTTAATTGTCTGGATCAGTCATTTTTCTTGCTGGAACTTCATGAGGTTTGTACTGCACTTCACCAGTTTCGATAAATCTGTCTCTAAGATTACTAAATGCAGGTTCTAAAGGGTGTCTCCTTTCAGGATATCTGGTTTTATAGACTCGGGATGCTAAGAGGCTGTTCCTTGAGCACTCCCCCAGAATAAAAATCATGTCAACCATTTCTTCCCGCGAATAATTCATATTTAATATAATTATATGCAAATGCAACTTGGAAATGGAACTGTAAAAGCTACTAGTATTTTATTAAAGACAATCAAAACAAAAGCACTTACCGATATAGCAGTAACACAAAACTTTAGAACATCCACAGACACGTGTTTTGACATCTATGTCTCTTCGGTGCGGCTTTTTCTAAAGTTCACAATCAACTGAAATATGTAAGCAAATACTCGTGTTATAACTATCAAAGGATTACCAGAACAGGATATTAAAAATTAAAATTAGATTATAGGAAATTCCCCGTAAAGGGATAATTATCAATATAATTATATGCAAATGCAACTTCCTGGAACTGTAAAAGCTACTAGTATTTTATTAATTATTTTTATATTTTATTATCAATATAATTATATGCAAATGCAACTTCCTGGAACTGTAAAAGCTACTAGTATTTTATTAGCTAATAAAATACTAGTAGCTTTTACAGTTCCAGGAAGTTGCATTTGCATATAATTATATTGATAATTATCCCTTTACGGGGAATTTCCTATAATCTAATTTTAATTTTTAATATCCTGTTCTGGTAATCCTTTGATAGTTATAACACGAGTATTTGCTTACATATTTCAGTTGATTGTGAACTTTAGAAAAAGCCGCACCGAAGAGACATAGATGTCAAAACACGTGTCTGTGGATGTTCTAAAGTTTTGTGTTACTGCTATATCGGTAAGTGCTTTTGTTTTGATTGTCTTTAATAAAATACTAGTAGCTTTTACAGTTCCATTTCCAAGTTGCATTTGCATATAATTATATTAAATATGAATTATTCGCGGGAAGAAATGGTTGACATGATTTTTATTCTGGGGGAGTGCTCAAGGAACAGCCTCTTAGCATCCCGAGTCTATAAAACCAGATATCCTGAAAGGAGACACCCTTTAGAACCTGCATTTAGTAATCTTAGAGACAGATTTATCGAAACTGGTGAAGTGCAGTACAAACCTCATGAAGTTCCAGCAAGAAAAATGACTGATCCAGACAATTAACCTTAATATCTATGCAACTCCTAAAGATAAATACCTACTATGATATATCAATGGAAAGATAATTTAACACTTCATTAGATGACAGAACTGAAAATAGTACGTCCCATTTGAAAAAATTGAATTACGGCCTTTTTTATTAGCGAAACATTAAACTCAATTTTTTCAGCACTCTGTATAAGATTAATATTAATAATGTTTCTGCCCTACTAGCCCTTAATATGCTCAACATAACAGTATAAGCAGAATTTTGAAAACTCTCTTGTCTATGAAATCAGAGGTACTCAAAAACTTATCCGCAAACCTCACTTTTTGTCAAAAAATCTTTTTTATATCGTAAACGGTTCATTTTAAGTACCTACCACCTTAATAGAATTATGAATATAATTAGATGGGTAACTCGATAAAGGAAAAAAATATAGGGTGTTCCATTTAAAATAACGAAGTTGTTGCTCGGACAACGAAAACGGAGTACCCAGTATAATTGTACATATTTTCTGGTTATTCAGAATTGAAAATCAAGAAAATAATCTATAGACAATATATTTCCACCATTTCAAATACAGCCGTAATCGACCAAAATCAGAACTTTGGCGCACCCTGTATATATATATATATATACTTATATCGCTACAAGTCGAGATCTGTTTTAGTAGTTTCATTAACAACCTGAGATCCGTTTTGAAAGGTGAGATCCGATTTTGGATCTCGTCTTGTTTTGCGTGTATATCGCCGCCATTTTAATTGGTTAGACCATAACCGTTGATTTTAAAATTTTTGGTCGGATCTCATATTTTCATAATTTATCACATCTTATACACCTCTAGTTCACCCTACCAACGCCAGAGGGCGTCTGGCTTTATTTTACATGATTCAACTTTTAGATGAAGGTGAGCTCCGTTTACGACGGCAACATCGCAAATCTCGTGATAGCATTGGAATTTTAGCTGCTTTCGTTCAGCAGAGTGATTCGTAATCATAAGGTACCTGTTTCATGTGTTGTCTCTGTACCTACCATGCAATTTTGTATCATATAATTACTGTTCATTGAAATCCTGTTTATTATGAATATTATGATTACGAATCACTCTGTTGAACGAAAACAGCTTTTGTTTAACTTTATTTTGTTTATTAGGCAGGTCGACATTAAAATTATATACGAGTTGGGATGTTTCCTAAGTACCAGGCTACTTAAAAAATATTACAACCAATTTAACTTCAGAGAATAATAAACCCTGGTCACCAAATATAATATAATATCAAATATAATATAATATGTAGATCAAAATCAAACTCATAAAATAATTAGTTTTACTTCCACATCCACGTAGTGGATTGGAAGTATAGTAATCGCAAAAAAATTTTCAAAAATTTTTATTCGTGAAATAGGTTTAGAATGTCATGAAACGTCGAGATTTTAAATTTGAGCGAAAAAAACATTTTCTGTCTGTCTGTCGGTCTGTCTGTCGGTCTGTCTGTAACTTTTTTTGTCCGCACGCTTTCTCCGGAACGGTTTAAGATATTGACCTGAAATTTTGTACACGTATATATTATAACGAGATCTGGAACTGGATTGTTTTTTGAGGAAATCCGGTGAAGGGTTGGGGGTTAAATAGGGGGAAATAAGTAAAGCAAGCTTGTAAGAGTACAGAAACTTGAAATTCGGTGTATGTACTAGAAGTTAAGGCCTCAGATTTTTTTACAATATTTTTCAACCCCCCACCACCCCTACCCCATTAATGGGGTTGATAAAATAAAGTTGAGATATTCATTTGAAATTTCGTACACGTATGTATTATAACGATGTTTACAATTAGATTATATTTTGGGATGATTCCGTTGAAGGGTTGGGGGTTAATTTGGGGTAAAAAGAGGAATATAAGTAAACCAAGTTGGTAAGAGTACAGAAACTTGAAATTCGGTGTATGTACTAGAAGCCAAAGCGTCAGATTTTTTAATAATATTTTTCAACCCCCACCACCCCTACTCCAATTTGAAAAGGGTTGATAAAATAAAATTGAGATATTCATTTGAAATTTTCTACACGTATGTATTATAACGACATCTGGAACTAGATTATATTTTGAGATAATTCCGTTGAAGGGTTAGGGGTTAAATAGGGGTAAATAGGGGAAAATAAGTAAAGCAAGCTGGTAAGACTACAGAAACTTGAAATTCGGTGTATGTACTAGAAGCCAAGGTCTCAGATTATTTATAATATTTTTCAACCCCCACCACCCCTACTTCATTATTAAAAGGGTTAATAAAATAAAATCGAGATATTCATTTGAAATTTGGTACACGTATGAATAATAACGACATCTGGAATTAGATTATACTTTGAGATGATTCCGTTGAAGGGTTGGGGGTTATTTAGGGGTCAATAGGGGGAAATAAGTAAAGCAAGCTGGTATGAGTACAGAAACTTGAAATTCGGTGTATGTACAAGAAGTTAAGGCCTCAGATTTTTTATAATATTTTTCAACCCCCCCACCACCCCTACCCCATTAATGGGGTTGACAAAATTAAGTTGAGATATTCATTTGAAATTTCGTACACGTATGTATTATAACGACGTCTGGAATTAGTTTATATTTTGAGATGATTCCGTTGAAGGGTTGGGGGTTAATTTGGGGTAAATAGAGGAATATAAGTAAAACGTTGGTAAGACGTTTCTGTAAAACTTGAAATTCAGTGTATGTACTAGAAGCCACAGCGTCAGATTTTCTTATAATATTTTTCAACCCAACCACCCTTACTCCAATATGAAAAGGGTTGATAAAATAAAATTGAGATATTCATTTGAAATTTGGTACACGTATGTATTATAACGACGTCTCAAACTAGATCATAATTTGAGATGATGCCGTTGAAGGGTTGGGGGTTAAATAGGGGCAAATAGGGGAAAATAAGTAAAGCAAGCTGGTAAGACTACAGAAATTTGGGATTCGGTGTATATACTAGAAACCAAGGCCTCAGATTTCTTTCTAATAATTTTCAAACTCTACCACCTCCGCTTCATTATTAATGGGATTGATAACATCAAATTGAGATATTCACTTGAAAGTTAGTACACATATGTATTGTAGTGACATCTGATTGAGATGACTCCATTGGTAGGTTGTAAATAGTGGAAAATAAGTACGGTAAACTAGAAACTTCATTTTTAACGTATATGGTAGAAACCAACTCCTCAAACTTTTCTATGACATCTAATCCAAATATTATTAAAATTCTATGACCAATAATTTCCACATACTAGAGTGCAAATATAGTCAAGATGTTTCCTTTAAAGTGACTTGGACGAATAATCTGGATGTGGAAGTAGTGATTCCTTAGGCAGCGGTTTTTTTAATTACTTCCACACCCACGTAGTGGAGTGAAAGTATAGTAATCATAAAATAAATTTCATTTTTTTTTGTTTGAAATAGGCTTAAAATGTCATAAAACGTCAAGATTTTAAATTTGAGCAAAAAAATAATTTGTCTGTCGGTCTGTAACTTTTCTTTGTACACACGATTTCTCAGGAACGGTTTAAGATATCGACTTGTAATTTGGTACACATATGTATCATGATAAGATCTGGAATTGGATTATATATTGCGCTAATTCTGGCGAAGGGTTGGGGGTTAAATAGGGGAAAATTAGTAAAGCAAGTTGGTAAAAGTACAGAAACTTGGAATGTCGTGTATATACTAAAACCAAGGCCTCATATTTTTTATATTTTTCATCCCCCTCCCCCGGCAACACCACTCCATCACTAAAGGAGTTGATAATATAAATTTGAGATATTTACTTGAAATTTAGTACAGGTATGTATTATAACGATATCTGGAAGTACAATATATTTAAAGATGATTCCGTTGAAGGGGTGGGGGTAAATAAGAGAAAATAAGTAAAGCAAGCTAGTCAGAGAACAGAAACTTGGGATTTGGTATATATACTAGAAGCTGATGAGGCCCCCCAGATTGCTTTATAATATTTTCCCCTACACCTTTAAGTAGGTTTCTTTGTGCTCACATTACTTAAGTCTACAGGCATTATCTATTTTAATAGTTGTGATAATAGTGGGAAATAAACGTTTACTTAAAAATATGATGGCTATAACGGATCAATGACGTCATTACTGGCTGGTTAGGTTCAATATGTTGATTTCTATTTCACCATCTAATTGTTAATAATTATCAGCGCCGCAGGTAGTATTATTTTTTCCCTCAAATAAACACAAAATTAACTTCAAGTCATTGATAGTGCTTTGCACAAAGTGTGCACGCGCACTTGGGACGAATCATAATTCGTATCATAATACCTTGAAGAATCAGGTTGTGGGTTTTCGAAGGATGACGCTACAAAACTTTGTTATTTCCCCTCACAGTTGGAAAGGTGAATTAAGAAAAATTGCCTCAATATACATCAAGTAGCGAGTAGATTTCTCATGGATCATGGATCATCTACGGAGAGCATGGGTTAATAGTTTTAGATGCCATTCTCTGTGGGGTTATCAAAATTGGGATTCCTTGGCGGTGCAAAAAGCATAACGAGTCTCAAAAGCAGATTAAATAAAATGACAAACTATTTTTAAGGAAATGTACTAAAAAGTAAAAATATTTTTTTATAATTTATGCATCTGGAAACCAAAAGCTTTGGGGACGGTCATATAGTAATATTGAACAGTTGACCGCCCCAAAGCTTTTGGTTTCCACATGCATAAGTTTTAAAAAGTTATTTATTACTTTTTAGTACACTTTTTTTAAATAAAAGCTAGTTTTTAAAAATATTTTTTTTGTATAATTTTATTTTCCACTTTTTAGTCTTTAAGTAAAATAGGTATTTTACAGACAGACAGACAGACAAAACCCTATCATTTCATAACCATGTCAAGAGAGTTGTGAAGAAAAAGATAATCCGCCATCCTAGGGCATCCGACATATTGGATTTAGAAGGACGTTACATAGTTTATCATATTTTACTCGTCAAATCTTTTCATTTCATACCCATATCAAGAGGAAAAAATAATACGCTATCTTAAGGCGTCCGCCATATTGGATTTAGAATGACGTTGCATAGTTTATTGTATTTTACTCGTCAAACCCTTTCATTTGATACACATACCAAGGGGGTTGAGAAGAAAAATATATTCCGCCATCTTGGGGCGTCCGCCATATTGAATTTAGGATGACGTCACATAGTTTATCGTATTTCACTCGTCAAACCCTTTCTTTTGATACCCATATCAAGGGGGTTGAGAAGAAAAAGATATTCCACCATCTTGGCGCCTCCGCCATATTGAATTTAGAATAACGTTACATAGTTTATCGGATTTTACTCGTCAAACCCTTTCATTTGATACCCATATCAAGGGGGTTGAGAAGAAAAAGATATTCCGCCATCTTGGGACCTCCGCCATATTGAATTTAGAATGACGTCATATAGTTTATCGCATTTGACTCGCCAAACCCTTTCATGTGATACCCATATTAAGGGGGTTGAGAAGAAAAAGATATTCCGCCACCTAGGGGCCTCCGCCATATTGAATTTAGAATGACGTCACATAGTTTATCGCATTTGACTCGCCAAACCCTTTCATGTGATACCCATATCAAGAAGGTTGTGAAGAAAAAGATGATCCGCCATCTTCGGACGTCCATGGCGGACGTCCCAAGATGGCGCTTGGATTCAGACCAATAATGGCTATACTATGTTGCAGTGTCACCGGACTTATGCACGTGTGCAAAATTTCAAAGCTCTAGCTTAATTAGAACTAGTCGAATTTTGACTTAAACAAACACAGTAACTAACATTGCAAGTTATACAAGTTGGTAATTTCGAAAAATGTGATTATATCAACTTTGGACCTTCCTGTAACACAAATAAACAACAAAAAAATCCAATGCCTATTTTTCTTCAATTATTTATGAACATTACAATTTTTAGTGGGTCATGACACTGTAAATTGAAAATTAAAATTGACCGTAGAACTTTTAAAATGGCGGACAGAGTCCGTGGTATATAGCGGGTGGTCCCTGGGAACGGCAAGTTTTGAAAATGTTATTTTGTAACATGTATAGCTGGCCATGGATTCATTCGTCATATTGGCTGTCATTATATGCCATTTGGTATTCATGCAACAATGGTCTGGTGAGCAGCGTACTTTTGCAATGAAATCGTATTATAAAAATAACGACAGTGTAGTTGCCATGCAGCGGCAATTTCGACTACACTTTGAGATTTCTCGTCACGGGAGAATTCCTTCCTCTCATGCCATAAAGTTACCACAAGAGAATCAATAAATGCCTTGCAGAGATTATTTCCTGGTCGCATTATCTCCAGGCGTGGAAACATCGAATGGCCCCCAAGGTCGCCAGACCTTACGGCACGTGATTACTTCTTGTGGGGCTACTTGAAGCATAGAGTTTTTGTTGGTGAACCAAGAAATATTCAGGAGTTGACAATAGAAATTCATGAAGAAATTTCCAATATTCCCTTAGATTTATTAAATTTTCTATTAAATTGAATTATCTATTTCACCAATCGTATTCAAGAGTGCGTAGAGATAAGGGGAAGTCATTTACCTGGAATTATTTTTAAGAAATAAAAAATGCATATAATTAACTAGCCAATGTTATATCTTATTTCAAATAAGTATAGTTACTTTCAAAATTATGATGTTTTGAAAACTTCCCATTCTCAGGGACCACCTAGTACGTTTTAATCAGATAGTGCGCATGAAAATCGAAGTCATTTAAATAACACACACCAGAAACGTGCAATGAGACACTAATTAGAACTGGCAACGTAGCTGGACCTCAACATGTACGAAGCGTTACAAAATATACTGCTTAGGATCTCACCTTGACATAATTTAATACAGATCTCTATTTGCATTATATATTTCATGTATAACCAAATCGTAAAATTTGTTTCCCCTCTTTTGATGTCCTTAATAAGAATACATTTTAAAGTCATTTTGTACTTTGTTTTATCTAAAACATGTAATCCTCAAAGGGGATCTCGGGTTGTCTATAAAACAAAAGGATCTCGAGTTGTATAGAAAACATGTATATATATATATATATATATATATATATATATATATATATATATATATATATATATATATATTTAATGGAAAAGTTTTTTCTTGAACCTCTACTTGTTATATTGTAAATAGAAAATATTTCTTGGGAATTAGGGTTCTTTTTAGACTAAAATAAGGTACATCGGTTTAACGTTTCGGCTAGGGTCCCTTAGCCTTCATCAGAAAATTTGTTTATTAATATTTCTATATGAGTCGTACATTAACATCTAGACAGCATGACTTCATTGCAAAATATTTTTCTGTGTTTCTTTCTTTTTTTGGACAGATTCATTTTAAAACAATAATAATATAATAACAAATTTTTATGAGGAAATTTTTGTATCTGATTGTTCTGCAGCGTGGCTTGGCGGAAAGCGGAAAAGTTTGAATGAATTCTTTTTTCACAACGAAATTTAAAGTAATACCTACTCCAATGTCGATTATCATAAAAAAGGCAATTTTATAACAAGTAGCCATAACTTTGCCAATTTTTATTGAAACTGAATTTGATTGATTGATTGAGTTTTTGATATAATTCATAATTTTCAAGATATTTCCAAAAACCCATTGGTTAACGAATTGAACTCAGTTCAGTTTGAGCAACGGGGCTCATCAGTAGACAGTTATCATCTGAAGATGGCAAGATATAATTATGCCGAAACGTCACCGTCGTTTGGACATCTTGGGGCCCCTATAGGAATCTAATAAATAAGCGGGACTACATCCGGAAATCCAATTACCCATTAATTCATAAATTTTTAAAGATTTGTTTACTAGATAAAATAGGATATTCTTCACACCTTATAAAAAGAAATTAATAACATTTTCTAATGTAACATAGGTATTAGGACAAAATTTATCAGCTTTAATGTTTTAACTTTCCGTTAGAAAATTTAGTCATGGTTATAAAAATCCATTTTAAACCAAAATGCCTTGGCCCTTTTTACTACTAACATTAGCACATAACAATAGGGTTCCCAGTTAAATAAGGTAGTCAATGGTAAACATGTGTTAAATTTCTAAACAAATTTATGACCAGTGTCATAAACGGATCACTGCTAGATGCAAGGGTCTAAATATCACGGTCATTTACATTCAAGCTATACAATACAAAAATAGAAGTAAACATTCTTAAATTACTTAAACAATATCAACAAGAAAGCTAGGTACTTATCTGATTGAAACTAAAGTAAGCTGTAATGAAATTTTAATTTTATATATACATTGTCCGCCAAAAAGTCTGCACCATATGGAAAACTTTTTTATTCATTTGTTTTTTTTAAACGAGGTTCACTGTTAGTTTTAGCATGATTAATAACCACAAAATTGCTAAAAATATTTGTCGTGTCACAATTATGAGACCGCCAAAATGTCATTAAAAATTTTAAAATGGCCTGAAATGTCCCTATTTATCAAAATATGGAAGAGCATCATAAGGAAAAGTTGTTTTTAGTTATATTAATAATCTAAATGTGTCGTTTGGTTCGATAATTCCAATTTTCTAGTTTTTCCTTTTTTTCCAAAAATATGTAATATTTATTTTTTTTAAATTTCTTGTTTACAGTTGGGTTAATTTGAAATATTTCAATGCAAAAATATATAAATGTTGAATTTCTTTGAATTTCTTTCTTGTAAATGTAATTAATAATGGTAAAAAAACATTTTTACTAAAACAACAGGACAATCGTGGGCTGTTTTCAGTAATTCTGAACCCTTACTGTGACATTTTGTACGAGAATCGGCTTAATAGCCCAGTCGTCGGTTTCAAGGCGTCACTAAATGTTATATGGCTGAATTCTTCAGGTGAAGTTTTTTTTTTTTTTTTTGGTGTAGAATATGATAAAAAATAGTTTACAGCTGTAACGTGCCGGCGACCCCTAAAAAAATTGAAAATATTGGCCGAAATTCGGTATTCGGCCAATAACTCGAAAAATAAAAATAGTGTATAAAAAACTAGCACTAGGCGATAGAGTGGGGAATTTCACATCAAATACATACAGGGTGTTCCTTAATGACTTGCTGATATTTCAGGGTGTGATTCCTTAGGTCATTTCATGAAGAAAAGTTCATATAAACATATGTCCACAACGGCTTAATTTTTTTGATACAGGGTATTGAATTTTTTTTCTAATCGTTATTTTCTAATATCTCAGAAAGAATTTGAGATATTATTTTCAATTTCGGTATGTGTTAATAGGATATAGAACCACATATTTTAATTAGAAAAATTATTTTATCACTCCACTAGTGGCGTCCCTGCGAGCATGTCCTCCGATATTTTTTACCAAAAAAGTGGTACGTCACTGACATTTTTCCATGTATGTCTATATATTTCCTGATTAACCTGATCAAATCTACATGAAAATGGTCTTTTAAGTGTTACTCGTCAGACGCACAGTTCTTGATTAAAACAATTAAATTCATATTGAAATTCATTACACAGGCACACAAAAAAAAATTGTCGATTACACGGACCAGTCCAATCATCCCTAGATTACTTTGGCTTGTAAAATCCGAATCCGGCGTCAGTTTTGCCCCACCACGTCACAATTTTTCTCTATTCTTAGAAAAATCGTTAGAAAAATGCAATTTTCCATTCTTGCATTTTTCTAACTATTTTTTGAGTATACAAAAAAAATTGTGACGTGGTGGGGCAAAAATGACACTGGATTTGGATTCAGCAAGCCAAAATACACCGAAAACGATTAGTCTTGTCCGTGTAATCGACATTTTTTTTTGTGTGTGTGTGTGTGCGCCTGTGTAATGAATTTCAATATGAATTTAATTGTTTTAATCAAGAACTGTTCGTCTGACGAGAAAAACGCAAGAGACTGTTTTCATGTAAAATTGATCAGGCTAATCAGGAAAAATATCGACATGTCAGTGGCTTACCACTTGTTTCGTAAAGAATATCAGAGGATATACTCGTAGGGACGCCACTGGTGCACCGATAAAATAATTTCTGTAATTAAAATATGTGGCAGTATATCCTATTAACACATACCAAAATTGAAAATTATATCTAAAATACTTTCTGACATTAAAAAATAACGATTAAAAAAAAATTCCGACACCCTGTAGCAAAAAATGTAAGCCGTTGTGGACATATGTTCATATGAAGTCTTCTTCATAAAATGACCTAAGGAATCACACCCTGAAATATTAGTCATTAAGGTACACCCTGTGTATGAAGTTTTTTTGTACGATAGGTAGGCTCCAGATTGTTTTATGTAACGCACGAGAATGGAACTTGGCGAGACATAAGTGCGGCGCGCAAAGCATGCGCGCTCTTGGACGCGTTTCACTAAATTTGTTGTAACTTTTGAACTAATTAATGAAATTGAGCCCAACAAAGCTTAAATGAAAGAAGAAACATGTGACTATTGGATTATTATATTTTCAAATATAAAAATGAATCTATGTAGAAATAGTATATACATATGAAGTCGGAAGATAAAGAAATTGGCTATGAAATGGGTGTAAGCTCTTCCATTTCTACTTTCTACACTTCCAAAATTTCAAGATTTTGAGAAATTGATAAAATTTGATATGTATAACTAACTTTAACCACCTATTACTCTGGTTTAAATCGCGTTATTAGATTTCTGTAGGTACGATTTTTGAAGCTTGAAATATGTACTTTAAGATGCTTCAAGGGAATTTAGTATAAAAATTAAATTAACCCGTTTTATTTAACAAAAATAAAAGAGAAATTTTTCATTGCTCCAAAATTCGTGAAACTAGGGGTAAAATAAACGTTAATAACTTTTAATAAAAAAATTGTTTAGCATGCCTATCCATCGGATCTTTTTATACATTACTTCAAGAGTAAATATGTGAAAGTTTCAGATTTTTATTTTCAAAATTGTAGAAGCGGTAGCTATTACCGATTTCATTGGAAATCTCTGTATGTTCCGACTCCATATAAATACTATTCCTACGCAGTCATTCTATATTTGAAAACATGACAATCCAATATCTACATATTTCTCGTTTAAGCTTTGTTGAACTCAATTAGTTCAAAAGTTACAACAAATTTAGTGTAGCGCGTCCGACACCGGGCACGCTTCACGTCGCCACGTTCTATTCTCCTGCGTTAAACAAAAAAATCTGGAGCCTACATTTTTGATCGTACAAAAAAACTTCATATATGTTTTTGATATGAAATTCCCCACTCTATCGCCTAGTGCTATTGGTTTTTTTATGCATATTTTTTATTTTGCGAGTTATTGGCCAAAAACCGAATTCCGGCCAATATTTTCGATTTTTGTAGGATTCGCCGGCACCTTACAGCTGTACACTTTTTACTTCCCTCGCATACCGAAAGAAAGTATTGTATTCGACAAAAAATCACCCTCCTAGATTTTTTCGGATTTGAACGTTTCAGATCACGTAGATTACGGAAATATAGGTTTTTCAATTTCGTCAGTCTGTCTGTCTGTCTGTTGGTGCATTAACTAAAAAACTACTTGACGGAGAACAGTCAAATTTGGTAGGTAGTTGACGCTACTCTCAGCGAAGAAACGGTTAAACCTTCACTGGAAAATATACAGGGTGGACCGTCTAAAGGGAATAAATAATGATAAACAAATTTTTTTGCTCAAATTTTAAATTTCCTCGTTTCATGACACGCTAAACCCATTTCAGAAAAAAAAATTGAAAATTTTTTTAACCAACATTTTTGAAAATTTTTTTACCACTAAAATAGATGGATTTTTTTCCCCGTTGTTCAAGTTTCAAATTTCCACGTTCCATAGCGTTCTAAACCTATTTAAGAAAAAAATTTTGAAAATTTTTTACCACTTGAAAAAATGTTACCATGAAACTAGATAGATTTTTTTTCTTTGTTCAGATTTTAAATTTTCACGTTTCCATAGCATTCCAAACAAATTTACATATTTTTTGAGAAATTAAAAAAATTTATTGAAACAAATTTTGATCTATTCATCACTACTATACATAGAATGGATGAATTTTTTTTTGCTCAAATTTGAAATTTCCACGTTTCATGACATTCTAAACCTATTTCGGAAAAAAAATTGCAACATATTTTTACCATTTTGGAAAAAAAAATTACCACTAGAATGGATGGTAATTTTTTTTGTTCAAAATTAAAATGTTCACGTTTCATCACATTCTGAACCCATTTCAGAAAAAAAAATTGAAAATTTTATTCACCAACATATTTGAAAAATTTTTACCACTAAAACAGATGAAAACATTTTTTTTGAAAAATGTTTTAATCTATTTATCACTACTATAGAATAGATGGAATTTTTTCTTGCTTAAATTTAAAATTTCCACGTTTCATGACATTCCAAACCTATTTCGGAAAAAAAAAATTGCAACATTCTTTTACCATTTTGGGAAAATATTTAATCACTAGAATAGATGGAAAAAAAATGTTTGCTCAAATTTAAAATTTTCACGTTTCATCACATTCTAAACCTATTTCAGAATAAAAAATTTTGAAAATTTATTTCACCAACATTTTTGGAAAAATTTTTGCCACTAAAATCGATGGAAAAATGTTTTTCTTTGCTCAAATTAAAAATTTTCATATTTCATGGCATTCTAAACCTATTTCAAAACAGAAAAAAAATTTTAATTTGTAATCTTTTTTACCACTACTATAGAATAGAGGGAAACATTCCTTTTTGCTCAAATTTAAAATTTCCACGTTTCATGACATTCTAAACTTATTTTAGCAGAAAAAAAATTTTAAAATTTTTTACCAACATTTTTGAAAAATTAAAAAAAAATGAAATTTTTTAACCACCACTATACTTCCACTCCACTACGTGAATGTGGAATTGAAAATGTGACACATGGCAATAATATTTGGCATATGCACCTATTATACTTTTATTGAAACATGTACAGGGTGGTCATCCCAAGAAATAATTCACTCATGGTGGATATTTGTAAAGGTATTTGCGCAAGCCTTCCATGTTTGGCACCTGTCATTTAGTATTGAACTTTTGTTGTGGGATGAGCACTCTGTATATTTTTTTGACCAAAGCTTATCAGGTTTTCTTTGTAATAATAGTGATAACTATATTCCGATTATTATTTTCAATGTCATTTCGTAATTGTTAATTTTTTAGAGTGACCGCCATGCACAAATAAAGAGGAAGTTCTGTGTAAATACCTTTACCGACTTTTTTGTCATATTTTACATCAACAAATTTTTTTTCTGAAAAACATTTACTGACCGATTTTTATCATTTTCTGTCTGACAACTGGGCTATAAATATTAAAGGAACGATTGTATTCATATCAAATTTAGATCATATAAATAGAACTGAAAATTCCTATTAAAATTTAATTCAAAAACCTTAAAAGTGATTATTATTATTACGAATTTATTTGAGGTAATTTTTAATAGGAATTTTGAGTTTTATTAATATGATCTTTGGTTTAAATGAACAATCGTTTCTTTAATATTTAAGACCATTATCATGCAAATTCCACAGTAAAGTTTCAGAATTACTCAAAATAGCCCACGATTGACCTGTTTCTTTTTTAAAGCAATGCAACATTTATGTATTTTTTGCATCGATATGTTTCAAAGTAATACAACGAAAAATAAAAAAATTATTGTTACAAATTTTTGTAAAAAAATCAAAAACTACTAAATTCAAATATTCAAGCCAAACTTCACACCTAGATTTCTAATGTACCTTACGGTATTTTTCATTTTTGATAAATAAGGGCATTTCACGCCATTTTAAAATTTCCAATGACATTTTGGAGGTGTCATAGTTGTGACATGACAAATATGTTTAGCAATTTTGTGGCTATTAATGATGCAGAAACCCGTTAAAAAAATAATTGTATAAAAAAGTTTTCCATACGGTACAGATTTTTTGGCAGACACTGTATAAATATATATATGGTGAAAAAAAAAATTGTTTGTTTAGAAGAATTATAGTTGTACAGATTTTAAATATCTATGAGCTTACAATTAAAAATAAGGTGTAGACGCTCCAAACGGATTAATTTTGAAGCATAGTGGCATGCATAAAATAAAAAAGGAATTATAATTTTAGCTATCAAACTTTGTCGTATAATTTTTTCTCTTCTAGTTTAATTTCGACCACGCATTTCTCTTCAAGAGATTATTCTTGGATCACCTACTTCTTATACTTTTCTTAAATAGAATCTAATAGGAAATACGAAATGAAAAAAAAAGACATTAAAATAACCTCTAATAGAATTTTTTAACATTAATATAATTCTGTAGATTATTACGTATCTACAACATTTTATCTAATAACTTTTTTCCAACTTATGAAGTTTATTTAAACTACAGAACGCTATTATACTTATAAATAGCCTCGCTGAACCATCTTCAACAAAAATTGTTTACAATCAAGAAGTACAAACTCCATCCTCATTTTGACAGGCTACACGAATTGTCTCCACTAAGTTTATTTTTCCTAGTAATAACATACACATGCAAGCTAAAGAATCTGGCTCATGGTATATATTAACCTTCTTCCACGGTGTTGCCAGTTAACTGGATGCCATCTGCACCGTTTCTGTGGTTAGCAGGTATTCAAATTGTATATTTTTTGAGCGACAGGCACGGCAGTTAGTAGCAAACCGCTGAACTAAAATATTCACCAGGGTGTTAAAATGGGTCATTTGACTTCCAACCTAAAATAAGTTTTAATGACATAATACGGCATCTGTGAAGCACTTGCGTTAATATCGCTGGCAGGTCAGATGGCATCCGGATACCGGATGCCATCTGACTCGTGGAAGCCAATTGAACCTAAAATTTTACATTGTGGGATGCCAACTAATGCCGTATATATATATATATATATATATATATATATATATATATATATATATATATATATATATATATATATATATATTTGCACAGCTATCATACTCACCTCCTGAACGGACTACAGACGCCCAAACCTCCGCCCCAAGGAAACGACTTATGCCCGTAAATTTTTTTGCAAAACACTATTTAATGCGAATACAAGAATGGCATCAAAAGAGGGGTAAATTATTTTAGTATTTAAGATAAGTTGTATATGTGTAGAAAAACGGAATATACAACATATATACCGAACTCCTGGTGCGGAGCAGTATATGTGCCTCCCATGTGTTAATGCGTGATGTCCAATATGCGCCCTCTCCTCCACCACTGTTGCCGCGTCTAAGTGGACGTATCACCAGTTAGTTTAACTGTTGTTACGGATTTATCAGCGTTCGGTAGCATCGGTCAAATGGTTCACATTCGCGTGCCGTGGTATGCGCTGAACTCAATATTGCACAAAACCTAAGAATGCAGGAATGCAATAAATTAATTATAAAGTACGAACTTTTCAAATCAGATTTTTTGTAGGGCGATTAGCTAGTCGTAGAAGTGAATATTTAAATACAAAATATTTATTTTGTAAACCATAATGAAAAGCAAGACGATCGATTACCGAGATGTTTACATTTTGCAACTGATAAAAATTAGTCACCGAATCTCGACGTAGCAATAAGATTAATTATATTATCACAATATTGTTGTTATGGCTAAATATTTGTCGTAAATGTTACCACAGTGCTATGTAAAATTGTTGGTGAAACGAAGAGCTCGCCCCGCAAGTTATTTCATACAATAATAGTACAGGAACAGTAATTTTCAATCACTTAAAAATACATAGCTGCCTAAAAATTTCATATACTTAGGTAATAATGTACGCTTTAGGAAAATAAATTGTATAATAACTGAATCAGCTACCTGACAAGCGTAGGAGGTGGGTATTCTTTTTAATCGCCTTTTTTATATTACGTTCTGGTGGAACTTAGCAATAGCTATTCCATCATTTAGCTTTTTGTATGCTTTTTAAAAATATTTTTACTTAAAAAATGTAAATAGTGTTTTTGTGCATTTAATAAAATTGTTTTAAATGTTTGTAAGGTTTTTTGCTTGTTTCTCTACAATAAAAATTCAGCAAGATACAGTTATTTGGATAAACCCTTGTTCTTAAGTTTATTAATATAGGTAAAAATAAATTGTCATTTAAGAATTACCCCAAGAATGCCTTCATTATAAAAAAATATTACTTTACAGATTACCAAAATATTTTTCCTTTTTTGTGTTTTATACGACAAATACTGAATGATTTATGATTAAAAACATTTTATTATTATTACGTATGTTAAGTAATAATATAAAGGAGTGGAATTTTCACAGAATATGAAATCTAAAAACCTATGAAGGGTTATTTAAAAACGAGTTTACTTATACGCGTATATTATATAATATTTTTATTAGTGAATAATTTGAATTAAAAAAACTGTCCTTTTCTATGACAATGCTAATTACTTCCACATCCAGGTAGTGGATTGGAAGAATAGTAATCGTAAAAAAATGTTAAAACTTATTTCTTGTTGAAATAGGTTTAGAATGTCATGAAACGTAGAGATTTTAAATTTGAGCGAAGAAAAACTTCTTGTCGGTCTGTCTGTAACTTTTTTTGTGCGCACGTTTTCTCTGGTTTAAGATATTGACTTGAAATTTTATACAGGTATGTATTATAACGAGATATGGAACTGCATTGTTTTTTTAACTTATCCGATGAAGGGTTGGGAATAAATAGGGGTAAACAAGGGAAAATAAGTAAATCAAGCTGGTAAAGGTACAAGAATTTGGTATATATACTAGAAGCCAAAGCCTCAGTTTTTTTAAATAATATTTTCCGTCCGTCCCCACCACCCCCACTTCATTATTAAAGGGGTGGAAAGATTAAATTGAGACATTCACTTGAAATTTGGTACACGAATATATTATAACGACACCTGGTACTAGATTACATTTTGAGATGATTCCGTTGAATGGTTGGGTTAAATAAGGGAAATAAGTAAAGTAAGCTCAGTGTCGGACTGGACCGCCGAGCAATCGGGTAAATGCCCGGTAGCCCCACCTCAAAAGTCCAAAATGTGGCCACTCTACAGACCCAAAATGTGACCCACGTTCAGTAGTAATTTCGACCTGCTTGAACAAGCGACGGGGCGGTGATGGCGCGGATTTTGATCGATATTTTCTATATTTACCCCGAGCCCTGGCTCGCGAAATTTTATACAAGTTTGTATTATAACGAGATCTGGAACTGGATTGTTTTGTTATCATATCCGGTGAAGGGTTGGGGGTAAATACGGGAAAATAATTAAAGCAAGCTGATAAGAGTACAAACATTTTTCATTTGGTGTATACCGGGTGAGTCACGAATTGCGCTCGCCCCGATATTTCCTAAAATATTTGGAATAGAAAATTGAAATTTGGAGGCCTTATTACACGACTAAAATGCCATCTTTTCAATAGAAAATCAAGTTTTGTGCACATCCGGTTTGACCGGAAATGCCCACAACTTTCGATTTTCAAATGGAACACCCTATATATTTTTACATTTTTGGAATCTAGAGGAAATTTTGAATACAGTACATCCATTTTGGTCACTTCTTGATAAACATTGAAAATTTTATTAAAAAATCTATTTCTGAATCCAGAGTGCTGTGGTGCCCAAAATATATTTTAGTTTGTGTCCTACGTTACTATAAAAATAAAAAGAGCAATATGATTGCATTACTTAATTCTCTAGAGGCGTTTAAAATTTTTATATGTGATTTTTACCCACTAACTCGGTTTTTTTAAATGAGAATTTAATCGTTCACCAACATTTTTAAATATCTCATTTTCATACAAATCTAATGATACCAAAATTTTGAAAATCCGCTCAGAAATATTTGAGATTTCAGCCAAAATACAATGCAACCAAGCTTTTACAAACATGCGGCTAATAGATAATCCCACTAATCTTAGTGGGCTTTGGAAACTAAAATGGCACATTTCTGTGTAAATCTGGTAACCTAATAACATTGGAAAAATCATAGTAGCCATTGAATGTAATAAAACAATATCAGCTGTCAGACAGATATAAAATAAAGCGTTGCGGAAATCTCTGAGTAAAAATTAAAGAGAATGAATAATTTTAGTAGAAATGAAAAGGTCGATATGTTACTGATATATGGAGAGCGTCTCAAAAATTCTACTGCAGCTGCAGAACTGTATCAGCAACGATATCCCAACAGACGTCATCCAAGCAGACACTTGTTTGCCAGAGTGGAACAAGAATTAAGAAACGAACCCAATCAACAAGATGACCATCAAACATTTATTTAAGTGAGGACAAAGAAGTTGATGTATTAGGATTTGTGATGGTACAGCCAACAACATCAACAAGGGAATTGTCAATGGAATGCGACATTAGTCAGTCTTCGGTTTGCAGAATTTTAAAGAAACATGAGTTTCGGTCTTATAAATACTAAATACACCAACATCTTTATGGAGATGATAACGACAGGAGGCTAGTATATTGCAACTGATTCTTAAATGCAGTACAACAAAACCCAGGTTTTCCTTTTCATATTTTATATTCAGATGAAAGTAGATTTACGAACCAAGGCATGTTTAACAGAAATAATACTAGGTACTGGGCTCAAGAAAATCCGAGGTTGGTAGGGCGGGGGAATATTCAGGAAAGATTTGGGTTTAACTGTTGGCTTGGAGTACTTGGAGATCGAATAATTGGACCCATATTTTTTAATGGAACACTTACTGGCGAACAATATTTATTCTTTTTACAAAACCAGACCGCAGAATTTCTTGACTTACTTCCTCTTGCCTATTTACAAAATCTGTTTTTCCAACAAGATGGTGCTCCCCCACATAATTCCAGAAGAGTGATGGAATATTTAAACAACTTGCATGGTGAACGCCTTATTGCAAATCAAGGTCATATCAGGTGGCCTCCTAGGACACCTAACTTAACACCCCTCGACTATTATGTATGGGGCACTCTCAAAAATAAAGTTTATAAAACTTCTTCAAATACCCGCGAAGAGCTGCAAAATAAAGTTGTACGGGCTCTTAATGAAATAACGCCGGCTGAATTGCGTAGAGCCATCCAAGCAACTGTACGCAGAGCCGAATTGTGTATAGAAAAAAATGGTCATTTTGAACAATATCTATAAATGTCAATTTATGGTTTAATTATATTAATTATTTTAAAGATACCTACTGTTACCTAGTTTGAGTTTAATTGTTCAAACGGAATTGATTTTTATTTATTTATAGGCCCGATATTTATGTTCATTTAAATAAAACTCTGAAAACCGAACTGATGTCGCATTCTATTGCAAATGTCCTTGTGGATGTAATTGTGTTTACCTCCACATACCTATGCTAAACTTAATTGTAACGTTCTTTGCGCTCACAATTATTAAATGTTTGATAGCTCAAGATTGCCTATAACTACACGAGTCTGTCTGACACCTGATATTGTTTTATTACATTCAATGGCTACTATGATTTTTCCAATGTTATTAGGTTATCAGATTTACACAGAAATGTGCCATTTTAGTTTCCAAAGCCCACTAATCTATTATTTATTAGCCGCATGTTTGTAAAAGCTTGGTTGCATTGTATTTTGGCTGAAATCTCAAATATTTCTGAGCGGATTTTCAAAATTTTGGTATCATTAGATTCGTATGAAAATGAGGTATTTAAAAATGTTGGTGAACGATTAAATTCCCATTAAAAAAAACCGAGTTAGTGGGTAAAAATCACATTTAAAAATTTTTAACGCCTCTAGAGAATTAAGTAATGTTGCTCTTTTTATTTTTATAGTAACGTAGCACACAAACTAAAATATATTTTGGGCACCACAGCACTCTCGATTCAGAAATAGATTTTTTAATAAAATTTGTAACGTTTATCAAAAAGTGACGAGAATGGATGTATTGTATTCAAAATTTCCTCTGGATTCCAAAAACGTAAAAATATAAAGGGTGTTCCATTTAAAAATCGAAAGTTGTGGGCATTTCCGGTCAAACCGGATGTGCACCAAACTTGATTTTTTATTGAAAAGATCTCATTTTAGTCGTGTAATAAGACCTCCTAATTTCAATTTTCTATTCCAAATATTTTAGGAAATATCGGGGCGAGCGCAATTCGTGACTCACCCGGTATACAAGAAGCCAAGGTCTCAAATATTTTTATAATATTTTCCATCCCCCTACCACCTCCACTCTATTATTAAAGGGGAGATATGCACTTGGAATTTGGTACACATATATATTATAACGATACCTGGAACTAGATTACATTTTGAGTCGATTCCGTTGAAGGGTTGGGGATTAAATAGGGGTAAATATGGGAAAATAAATAAAGCCAGCTGGTGAGAGTACAGAAACTTGGAATTTGGTGTATATACCAGAAGTCAAGTCCTCAAATTTTATTATTAAATTTTTCAACCCCTTCACCTCCTGCACTCCATTATTAAAAGGGTTGATAAAATAAAATTGAGATTTTCACTTTAAATTTGTCACATATATGTACTATAACGACATCTGTAATTAGATAATATTTTGAGATGATTCCGTTGAAGGCTTGGGGGTTAAATAGGGGTAAATATGAGAAAATATATATATAGTAAAAGCAAAGGCCTCAATTTTTTTATAATATTTTCAACCCCTCCACCCACTCCACTATTAAAAAGGGATGATAAAATTAAATTGAGATATTTTTTTGAAATTTGGTACAAGTATGTATTATAATGACATCTGGAACTGGATTATATGCTGAAATGATTCCGCTGAAGGGATTGGAGGGGGGGAGTAAGTAGAGGTAAGCAGATGAAAATGGGTAAAGCAAGCTGGCAAGAGTACAGAAACTTGAGATTTGGAGTATATACTAGAAGCCAAGGCCTCAGATTTTTTATAATATTTTTCAACCCTCCCCAACATACTCCATTAATAAACTCGTTGATAAAATTAAATTGAGATATTCACTTGAAATTTGGTACATGTATATATTGTAACGACGTCTGATTGAGATAATTTCGTTGAAGAGGTGGAGGGGGGCGTAATTGGTGAAAATAAGTGGAGCAAGCTAATAAGGATTCAGAAACTTCATTTTTGATGTTTATGCTACAAACCACCGCCTCAATTCTTTTATGACATCTGCCCCAAATATTATGGAAATTCTATGACAAATTATTTCCGCATATTAGAGTGCAAATATAGTCAAGATCTTTTCCGTTAATGAGATTTAGATGGAAAATTTGGATGTTTTCTTATTAAAATTTTATGACCAATTATTTCCACATACTAGAGTGAAAATATAGTCAAAATGTTTTCCTTTAAAGAGACTTGGATGGAAAATCTGGATGAGGAAGTAGTGGTTCCTTAGGTAGCGGTTTTTCTTATTAAAATTCTATTATTATTTCCAGATATTAGAGTGCAAATATAGTTTATATATTTTATATACACTGCTGGCCACTCGAACTTACACATAGAGACTTTTAGGCAAAATTTAAAGTTCAATATTTTCAACAGGAATGCAAATTTTTGAACGCGGCTTGCAAATTTTAAGAGCTAGTTTTTTTCGGATTAAGCTGCATGACGTATATTTATCGTAGGACCATAAGTTTATTATATACGGGGTGATCCATGAAGTCATGCAAAAAATCAAAAAGTTTGTATGAGTGAAATTTCAGCAAAAAATTTTTTTGGTCGTTGCAATATGGTTCCTGACTAAGGTAACATCAATAACTCTAGACGGTTTTGTCAGTTTTTGGATTAAGGCCCTTAGGCCTTGTACACACTACTCAACATAAAATTTGGATACCGAAATCTTTAAAGTGCTATAACTTGACATTGGATTGACGGTTCTTGATGATTTTTGCGGATTTGGAATCCTTATTTCACGTAGATTTTCTATGGTCTAAGCATTTTATTTGAGGGTTGAAATTTACACATTATACCGAGTCGATAATAAACAAAAGCGTAGCGACAACAACAAGTTTATTACATTAAATTCTACAATATACAACATTGCTTAACAACGACCAAAAGTCAATTCTTAAAAAATTTATAATTCTAATTCTGGTAATTTTTAATAACTGAAAAAAAAATTAACTAAAAAATTAAAAATTAATTTAATTTAAACTTAAATTAAAATTAAATTAAAATTACCTAATTAAAATTAGGTACATTAATTAAAAAAAAGAGAAGCTAATATTTTGTTGGTCCTCCTGCTCGGAATATTACTTCCCGACATCGATTTGGTAGAGTATCCACAAAAGTATTTATAAAATCTTGTGGAATATTCTCCCATTCTTCACGAATGGCCTCACTGAGCGTTTCTAAGGTTTCAGGGGGTACATCAAGAGATCTTACTTTAAGTTTTAAATAAGACCAAACGTGTTCGATGACATTAAGATCCGGAGACTTTGCAGGCCAGTCCATCCTATTGATGTTTTGTGCCTGCAAAAACTCTGTGATCCTTCGCGCTCTGTGAGGTCGAGCGTTGTCATCCACCAATAGAATTTCTGGCCCGTAATGTCGAGCAATAGGAACAACAATAGCATTAATGGTTTGGTTGGTAATGAATAGCTCGGTTTTACCATTTCTTATGATACCCCCCCACACTGTAACACCTCCGCCACCAAATGCTTCTTGAGGGGCCATATTTTCCTCCAAATATCGCTGATTTGGCCTTCTCCAAACTAACATTCGGCCATCGGAGTGAAACAAATTAAATCTTGTTTCGTCAGTAAATAAACAATGGCTCCACTCTGCATTACCCCAATTCGCATGCCGATTTGCCCATGCCCGCCTATTCGCTCTATGGCGTTGTAATAACCGCACACATTTTGCTCTGCGACGGGCTCTATAATTTAAAATGTTTGGCATTATGTTATGTTTAAAAAAAAATCTCACCTCAAGTTGTTTTTATTTAATGTTCTTCTCACTGTTCTGTCCGAAACTCTCACCCCAGTTTGTTGTCTTAAAGAGTCATTTAGTTTTCTAGAGTTCTTTGTTCTATTCCGCATAGTTTCTCTCATTAAAATTCTTTCGGTTCTTTGGTTTATTTTTTTTGTATGTCCACCCCCATGCCCATAATTATGATCACCAGTAGTTTCGACGCGGCGGTTCAAATTATAAATTGTCTTTCGGCTGACATTGTAAATGTGCGCAACTTGCTGTTTTGACATTCCTTCGTTGAGAAGTCGAATGCAATTTTCCCTTTCTGCCGTGGTTAAACGCCTCATATTAATTAAACTTTACAAAATTATAACATTGAAATATGTCAGATTATTTCTAAAATAATGTAAACAATTTTTAATTCCATAGCAACAAATTTGTTTTTCCAATGCCTAGAAATTACACCCGATCATAATTATGGGCATGGGGGTGGACAAAGAACTCTGTAAAACTGAATGATTCTTTGAGACAACAAACTGGGGTGTGAGTTTCGGACAGAACAGTGAGAAGAACATTAAATAAAAACAACTTGAGGTGAGAATTTATTTTTACAAAAACTTAAATAATGCCAAACTTTAGAGCGCGTCGTACCCTACGTTTTTGCTTATTATCGACCCGGTATAATGTGTAAATTTCAACCCTCAAATAAAATGCTTAGACCATAGAAAATCTACGTGAAATAAGGATTCCAAATCCGCAAAAATCATCAAGAACCGTCAATCCAATGTCAAGTTATAGCATTTTAAAGATTTCGGTATCCAAATTTTATGTTGAGTAGTGTGTACAAGGCCTAAGGGCCTTAATCCAAAAACTGACAAAACCGTCTAGAGATATTGATGTTACCTTAGTAAGGAACCATATTGCAACGACCAAAAAAATTTTTTGCGGAAATTTCACTCATACAAACTTTTTGATTTTTTGCATGACTTCATTGATCACCCCGTATATAATAAACTTATGGTCCTACGATAAATATATGTCATGCAGCTTAATCCGAAAAAAACTAGCTCTTAAAATTTGCAAGCCGCGTTCAAAAATTTGCATTCCTGTTGAAAATATTGAACTTTAAATTTTGCCTAAAAGTCTCTATGTGTAAGTTCGAGTAGCCAGCAGTTTAGATGTTTTCTTTAAAATATATTTGAATGGAAAATCTTGTGAAAATAGTGATATCTTAGGCATCGGTTTATTACAATAATCTATTATTCTATCTATTAAGAAATGACTGTTTAAACAAACTAACGTTTAAATAATTTTATTCAATTTTAAAAGGTCAATCTTAGCTTAAAATTTGGGGGAGATAGACCATATTGACTGTATTGGATGTTTCTAATATAAAGAAAAGGGAACGTCAACTTAGCCATATTTTAACGACTCTTCAAAAAACTGATTTCTGGACGACTTTTCAATAAAGTGGAGGATACCTGAGAAAATATACGTTTTGTGAGAAAAGTTTGCTAAATTTAAATTAAAGCTAAGAAATTTACCTAAATTCTTGTATTTCAATTTTTCTTTATATTAAGAAACGTAATTTAAAAGGTATGTGTCTATGCCTTGGTATTAAGACACGATAACATAATAGTGGCATTTTAAAAATGAGTTACTGCATTATGGTAAAAACACTGGGCCACAGACTACTAATAAAATGGTTTTATTTCTTTTTATCTTCTTAAGAAATTGAATTTGCATTATAGTAATACATCGCAGATCATTAAAAGTACCATCGAATACAAAAAAATGCACAAAAAATCACATAAAAAGCAAAAGTTGTAGTCAATATAATCCAGTTATTAAAGCTTTTAATCTGAAAATTTGGGGTATGATATTTTCGAAATTTTACTGTTTGAAAAATAAATATGTTTACATCTACATATGGGGCGGGCGCTTCATTGGAACAGTTGAATTTGAATTTTAAAAATTTAGTTTTTTCTTAATATCTCGGGAAATTTTTATCGGTCAGAAAGAAAGTTAAATTCTTTTTTAAAGAAGAGGACTATTAAAAAAATAATCATATGATTTTTTTCGAGGGATTAATAGTTTTCATGTAAAATGAGTAAATTTTACTAATTTACATGGAAGGAAAACTAAAAAATCCAATAGGCCCAACATCACAAAAAGCGTCACATGTCCGTAAAAAATGACTCTGAAATAATTAGAAAAATCATCTTAAAGAAGAAGGTGTACTGATTTATTTCTATAGGGCATTGCTTCTGAAGAATGTATATTCATTTTAAAAAATTGCTTCACGGAAAAAAAACTTTTCTATTTATAATGTTGTTTTATCTTCACATATTCATCAAAATGTACAATTCCTGTCGGGTTGCATTCTTAATAATATAATTGATACTTTAATAATACCGAAGAGCGTTTTACGTTTATTATCTTTAAAACAGAGCAGTTTGAAATTTGCGAATTTCGACAGTTTTGAGATTAACCTCAGAAATAGTTGTGAAATCGCGAAATTCATTCCTACCAAAAAGTAAAAATTGAAAGATGAAGCTAAACCTGTGTTCTATGTAATGTGTAACACAGTTTTTAATTTCACAATTTACTTTCTTTTCAATTCACTTTTATGTGGGTATATTTGAAATGTGGATTTATTTAATTTACGAGCAGTATTCGGTATTTTAGAACTTGTATTTTGACGCTTTCAATTTATAATAATTCCTTTTGATACGACCGTCAGAAAAAAGTAAGTGGTTTAAATCACGTAAAATTCTTTAAGAAAAGGTGTCGTGAATAATACATGCGCCTGCCTACTGTGACACGTGTTGCCGTTTTTTGATTTAAATTTTTTTTTTAAATGTCTTCCCCCTTTTCAAAATCTAATTTAACTTTTTATTGACCCGATAAATATTTCCTAAAATATTTAAGAAAAATGGAATTTCCATAGTTTAATCTCAATTTTTTACCGAAGCGCTCCACATAGATATGTAAAAATTTGCGTTTTTTAAATAATAAACTTTGAAAATACCCGTGTGCCAAATTTCTGCCATTCTTGTTTACTTTCCGACGTTCGAGAAATTCTTTGTCTTTGGTAACAGAACTAATTAATACGTCAAAAATAAAAAATATTTTCTCTCCTAACCCTTACTAACTTATCTTTGATCATAAAACGTTATACAAATTTAAATTATGGAAATATGATAGACTTTCAAAAATGCAGTATTGTGATTTTTCTCAATTATTTCATAACCTAAAAATTTAAAGCAAATCTAGAAGCTCCATTGACATGTCCAAGAAAGTATTTAAAACTTTCTCCATTTAATCGACTTTCTACCTAATATAATAACGGAGTTAGCAATACATACAGCCTCAGTTTGGGTATATTTCTTGTACTTCTTAATAATTATTTTGACAGTTTTTATGAATAACAGTTGTAAACTCCCAAACTATCAATTCGGTATAGACAACTTTAATCCAATATAGTATAAGAAAAATATTTTCTTTAACATTATGAAAAAGTAGATTTTCTGGTTTAATATACATTTTATATTCTCGGAGTCGTGAGAGAGATTAGATGGGTGCCGAGTCACTCCACTTTAAATTAGACCTCGGATTCGTAATCAGTCCCTAAAACCCCCGAGTACAGATCTTCAAGGCCTAAATATCCACTCTCATATTTTCTGGAAAATGGCCCGATTTCCGGTCCGTCATTTGAATTTCCCAAAAACCTCCGAATAAACATTTTCGTTCTAATTTTATGGCATATTGTGTATGATAACACATTTTTCAATTAATTTAATTAAATTGGCCATTAAAATTGCCTGATTATAGGAAAAAAAATGAAATGAAACATTTCCGCCCAAAAATAAAAGGTACTGTTTTTTCTAAATGCCTTTCTGAACTCTGTACAACAAAAATGAAGTCAGTTGACTATATACCTTTTTTTTAGAAGTTTTTAGATTTTTCATGCTAAAATGAGGCGACTACATAATATAATCTTTGCAAACGTATGCAAGGTCACTCCAAATAGCTGATAGTAGACGAAGCACTTTAAAAAAATGAATCTGCTATAGTATAGTCAGCGTGCAATTACCTGACAAATTTGTATCAGCTAGAACAATTTAAAACAAAATTGATGATATATAATGTAATTCTTGTAAAATTCGTTCGAATCTGAGATACAGTACTAATATTGTAATTATTTAGATATTTTGTACATCACTTTATTTTATCTTGACTGACCGTGCTCATTTCCATTTCAATAAAAGTGTATAGATTTGCCTCCTTCGCAATATTCTAAATATTATTTTCCTCCATCATTTTATCGTAGCAGATTTCTTTATTGATCATTCTGCTAGCTACATGCCAAATATTGTCATTAATTATTTTTTTAGTTCGCCCTTCCTGTATATACCGGGTATTCATGAGATCACGTATGTACGCACGTTTTTCTTTCTTTTTTACGATGGAAATTTGAAATTATGGTACAGGATATTTGGTATAGAAATACATTTTTAGACATAAGTAGACCCACGAAAACACTTTCAGTTTAACCGGCAGTACTACTACCTATTTTTATTTTAACGCTACATTTTTTAATCTTATATGATAGATATTTGAATTATTCTTACAATTTTTTCAAAATCAAAATCGAATCAGAAATGGAATTTTGTATAATTACTTAGTAATCATGAAAATAGTACCTAGTAAATACCAACAGTATTTAATAGAAAGGCTTATTTATCTATTTTTCACCTAATACAAACGACTGTGTAGGATTAATTCGTGGAAATTTTTTGGAATAAATATTTTATAAAAAATAAACTGCCCAAAACTGAATTTTTAAAATAACACCCTGTGCTTTTCTGACATTGTGCCGGTGGAGTTTTAAATTAAATCTCCAACACAATTTTAAAATTTAGAATCGATTCATAAACAAATGTGAAACTACAGTTTGAAATTGAAGATGGCACTATGAGGACTTAGCTTTATGCAACAAGCGTAGTATTTTAGAAGATTATTTCTGATTCGAGTTCAATAAAAAAAATATTGTAAAAGTAATTGAAACTTCTATCAGATAAGATAAAAAAATATATGCCGCTTGAATTTATGAAGTTGGTAGTATTTCCGGTTAAACCGGAAGTTAATTATTGGGTCCGGTTATTTCAATGTATTTTTGTGTGAAATATTCTGTATTCTAATTTCAAGTGTTTATCTTGAAAAATAATAATAAAAGCGAGGTGTACCTAATCTTGTGGACGCCCGGTATATAACTAAAATTATACATCTGTTCCTCGTTAGCAATAGGGTCACCCACATGTGAAATATGATTTACCTATTTTTACTTATTTGATTAAATAAAACATTTATAATAAAACTACATACTCTTTTATCTTATACAAATTAAATTTGTTACACGCTAGCATTAAAAGCGAAATCGTAACTATATTTAACTCATAAAAGTGTTTATTGTTGCTGTCACGTACATGCACACACATAAGCCTACCGCGCGTTTGCCAAACTTTGGAGGATCCTACGCACATGCACCGTTGCGGAAGCATGTACGCACAGCATTTATTGCGATACAGTATATATGTATTAGTTGGTAGCGCCTACATGTAGCAATTCCTTGAACTTATTTGTATAACTGTATTTGTATAACCGTCAAAATGACCTCAACCTCAAAATTTGCTGAACGCTTGGTAATGTTATTATTAACGATGTGAAGTACTTATACACAGGGATACGTAGTCTCCTCCGATTTTACCTACTTAGCTCCGAATTCGGAGGAGAGTAGGATGATACAATGTGTACATACAGAGGTGGATATACCGTTATGCAAATATATATATATATATATATATATATATATATATATATATATATATATATATATATATATATATATATATACATATATATATATATTGGTTCTTAGGTTTTCACGGGTATTATATGAAGTGTTGACGTGCTTCCGGGTGTTTTCCCGTGTAGTTGGTAGGCTCCTGTTGGAACCTTGGTTGTCTGAACGACGTTTCGGCGGAATCTCATCTGCCATCTTCAGGTTCTAGCTGAAAGCTGCCTGCTGCTGTTGCTGCTGCTACTGCTGCTCCTCCTTATTATTAAGGGCGAAAAACGTTTCAAAGGCTAAGCATTTCCAGGAAACAGAATGATAGATTTCATGAAAATGTAATCCATTGGAATGAACAATTTTTTAAGACAAGGTAGATAAATAAATTCATTTTAGGTCTTTGTTCTCATTTTTAACTGACTCTTCATAATCGTAGGGGTTATGTGGATACTAGTTTAATCTGCATGGCCGTAGGGGACTGTGTGGATGCTAGTGTTAGAATGAGAATTGTCAAATAAGAAATTAGACAAATTCATTTTAGGATTTTAATTTGCTAGCATAACCAGAATTCAGGTTATCGAAAGAATGCAAAGATTTCATTAATATTTCTACACAAAGTTTTTCTTTTAGTTATAGATAGTTATTTTTTCTGCTGTTTGCAAAATCCTATAAAGAATGTTTCAATACAATTATAAGCCAACAAATAATAATTCATTTTTGACCATTTTTGTTCATTAACTTTTGGCAGACCTTTTGTTATAAATAATTTTTTTTATGAAAGTGCAATTCATAACACCTACTTGATTTTTGTTTTAAAATGAAATGTAAGATCACTCCTATCTATTACAACTTGTCTGTGTGACAGATTTTGTTAACTTAATTTAACTCAATTTTGAATGCGCAGCATCAATGCATCAGCATCAATCACTAGCATCTCAGAACTCCTCCCTAAAAAGCACTGAGGCTTAAGATCTTCTCTATGCATAAACATTTGTTTGATATTGAAAAAATGTTTTTTCACTATGTCAGATTTAATTTTTAAGCGCCGTGACGGTTTTTTTTTAATAAGCTTTTACAATGACCGCATCAAAACAACGTCTTAGTTTCTTTCTGTATTTAAGTTCAAGATCTCTTTTATGCAAAACTTAATTACATAGAAAAATTAAGGTGGTGTTTTGACGCGGACTATGTGAAAGCTTATTTTTTAAAAAAGAACGTTGCTGCTTAAAAATTAAACCTGGTGATAAACATTTTTTCAACAACAGACAAATTTTTATGTATAGAGGAGATCTTAAACTTCAGTTGGGTTTTTTACTGTGTTATGAGATGCCAGTGATTGATCCTGATGCATGGCGGACCTCGTGTAGTTCAATTTTTATCCGGATCTCATCTTGGTAAAAAAACGTGTATATATACATATACATGACATTCCAAATTCAGTCTGAAATTAATTAACAAAAATTATCAGCCAGATAAGTTGCAATAGATACCACAAACTGCGTAGATTTCAAGCAAGATGTTTTGAAAAGTAGAATCATTTTTTAAGCTAAATTCAAAAATTCATAAAAAATTGCAATTAACAAATTTTTACTAGCCTGGCGGGCATAACATGGTTTTTACATGTTTTGCAACCATTTCACCATTAAATTAGAGGTGTTCGATGGGTCTTTTGTCGTTGGAGCTCGATCTAAAAGTTTCATAGTTCTCTTTGATTACCGACCGGCAGAAGGTAACTTTTCGTCGTCGAATTTGCACGCTATTTACCTGAGTATAGTGATTGAAACTTTCCATAGAAAATGAATTGTCAAATTACGTCTGGTTTTGACAGCAATGCATTTCTTATGAATAGATTCAGTCACCAGTCAGCCACCAGTTGTTATTTTTACCTTGTATCGACTGACTACGTAAACACTTTACCAGAGGTAAAAATTACAGTCGTTGACATGTAAAGACATTTTTCGACATTAATAATCTGATATAGATATTTTATAGGATTTAAAAAAATAAAGATATTTACACATACTTCGTTATGTATTACTTCTCTCGCATACCGAAGGATATTATTGTATTCGAGAGAAAATCACCCTCCTTACGAAAATATAGATTTTTCAATTCCGTTTGTCTGTCTTGTCTGTCTGTCGGTCTGTTAGTGCATTAACTAAAAAACTACTTGACGGAGAACAGTTAAATTTGGTAGTAGTAGCTGACTCCACTGCCACCCAAGAAATGATTAGACTTTCAGTGGAAAATGTACAGGGTGGACAGTCTAAAGGGAACAGATAATGGGAAAGAAAGTTTCCATGTTTCGTGACATTCTGAACCTATTTCAAAAAAAAAAAATTGAAAATTTAAAATAGAAAAACATTTTGAAATTTTGAAAATATTGAATAAAATGGATTGTAGAAATTGTTGTTTGCTAAAATTTAAAATATCCACGTTTCATGACATTCTAAACATATTTAAAAAATACACATATTTTTTTGAAAATCAAAAAAAAAATTTTTTTCCTCGAATTTAAAATTTCCATGTTTCATGACATTCTAAACTTATCGAAAAAAACTTTTTTTGATAATTTAAAATGGAAGAAAATTTCGAAATTTTGAAAATATTGTATAAAATGGATGATTGTGAAAATTTTTTATTTCCTCAAATTTAAAATATTCACGTTTCGTGGCATTCTAAACACATTTAAAAATGTTTCGTTTTGAAAATAAAAAAGAAAAACATTTTTTTTTGCTCAAATTTAAAATTTTCACGTTTCATGACATTCTAAACAGATTTAAAAATACATTTGAAAATAATTTATTTTCAGTTTTAAAATTTTCACGTTTCATTACATTCTAAACCTATTTCAACAAAAAAATATTTAGAAAATAAAGTGCTGACTGAAAATTTTCTTCCTCCACCACTATAGAGTAGATGATTGAAAAAAGTTATCAGGTTTTCTCTGTAATAATAGGGCTAACTACATTGCGATTATAATTCTTATCATTTCTTATTTAATAATATTTTAGAGTGACCGCCCTATATAAATAAAAAGGGAAGTTCTGTGTAAATACCCTTACTGATTTTTTTACATAGCTGATTCATTCAGCAGGCAAAACAAGAGTTGCAAGAAATATGCATAATTATTATTAAAATATGAGGAAGAGTAACCAAATATTGACAGCCCGTTTATTCAAGTAAAACTGAAAAGTTTACTGAATGAGTTGTTTTTCACGGAACTTTCTGGATATTGTTCGTATTAATGTCTAGATCAAACTCCATAAAAAAAATTGCCGCTATTGCTCCACAATTTTTTTAATTAATGATTTTGTTGCTAATTTGTTGACTATTCCAAACAATCTAAACATCAAGAGTTCAAAGTGTGTCGAGTTCGGTGAAAGACGCGTGTTTCGTGACCTCTTACGGGATATCGAGATAAATCCTGATAAAGCGGCAACAAAACGATGAAAATTGTATTGAATTGAAGCGTGAACAATTCTGCATTGATTGATGTAAATTAGCGCGAGTATGGCTATTTCATATAGTTGATATTTGATTAAATTATGTTGGTTGAATAAAGCAACACAAAATAGTGTATATAAACAACGCGAGAAAAGTGTACTGCTTCAGTGCTTGACTGTAAAATATATACCTGGATTCGTTCCTTCTTGAAGTGGGTGATATAAAATAAGCAACAGCCCAGCCAGATGTGTGAATGAAACAGATAAGTTATTGTTTATGTAGCACTAGCATTGGGTTATTTATGTCTTTATTAACTTTTGAAACGAGAATAGGAGATCAAATTTGAAGAGATATTAAACATAATATATAGGTAATAAACATAATATATAGGTGATTTAATGGAAAAACTGCCCAAAATTGAAACGGATTGGTTCAAGGAAACATACAGGGTGAGCAAACTATTACTTCGGAACTCCTTTCTCATAACGCGCAAAAAAAAATGTTACCGCGAGATAGGGCCCTTCCCAGCAACTCCACCGTAGATCATTATTTATTTACTTGTGGAGCGGTTAATAAATAAAAAAAAGAAGGGGAAAAATGGAAAAAATACAAAGATAAAATAAAAAATAAAAGTTCAGAGACACAAGAAGCAGAAAACTTAGAAGAAGAAAAATAAGGAGATGACGATAGATGGAAACTTAAAAGAAGCATCTCGCAAACAACTGCATCACACCCCAGCCGATGATGACAAATGGAAACTTAATAAAAGCATGGAAACTTAAAAGAAGCATCTCTAAACACCTACACTTCCCATCCTATATTCCCACCCCATGCGTCATGCGGCTCTCGCTGCTGACAACAAGCATGTCCAATGTCCAACCCGGCGTATGCAGCCGGTCCGGCGGTATATAAAACATCCGAGATTTGGTTCCGGCACGCGGTTTGGCCGTCCATTGGCGTGTTCGACGGACGACCAAGCTGCGTGTTGGAACGAACCTCCATAGATGCCCGGAATTGGTAGCAATGCCCACCTTACGCTGGCAAATCAATCAATCAATCAATATTCTAAACATTCTAAACATATTAAAAAAAAAGTGTTTTCTAAGAACTGAGATTGAGATCTTAGAGACGAACCACGGTTCGACCTGGGGAGTAGGCAGATTGAGGCCCCGGACTCGAACAATTCCTTACACTTCCTAGACTAGACCTGCTATATACCATACATTATCGATTCTCCTTCCCTTTTCTCTTGAAAATGGCTCCAAAGTGGGAGCCGAAACGTCGAGACTCCAATAATCTTAGACGCGGTTCAACCCGTGAACCTAGTCAAGGACGGGGTTAATATCGCTAGAAAAAACGCTATAACGTAAAGAACAATGTTTTCATTGGTAAGCCGGCAGAAAAAATTGAAAAATTGATGCAACCGTGGACACGTGTTTCGGACTTATTAGTCCTCATCAGCACGGTGTAGCTAAGTTGAAAGGATAGGTACAACTTAGGACAACAAGAATAGGAGACACACAAACGGAACCACTGACAGAAAGCCAGTCGCACATTTGTGGCTTCAGCTGAAAGAACCTGGAGTTTCAGGGCAACAACCAACGTCGCCACGGAGGGAACTGGAAGGCTACCTGCGTGGACATTTCCGACCCAGGAAATTACAAAGTACAAGTACGGGGATAAAATCGCGGGAAAAAACGCTATAACGTAAAGAAGAATGTTTTCATGGGTAAGCCCGCAGAAAAAATTGATGCAACCGTAGACTTATTAGTCCTCATCAGCACGGTGTAGCTAACTTGAAAGGGTAGGTACAATTTAGGACAACAAGGGTGGGAGACACACAAGCGAAACCACTGACAGGAAGCAAGTCGCACATTTGTGGCTTCAGCTGGAAGAACCTGGAGTTTCAGGGCAACAACCAACGTCGCCACGGAGGCAACTGGAAGGCTACCTGCGTGAACGGAGATAAAATCGCGGAAAAAAATGCTATAACGTAAGGAAGAATGTTTTCATGGGTAAGCCCGCAGAAAAAATGTATGCAACCGTGGACACGTGCTTCGGACTTATTAGTCCTCATCAGCACGGTATAGCTAAGTTGAAAGGATAGGTACAACTTATTACAACAAGGATAGGAAACACACAAACGGAACCACTGACAGGAAGCCAGTCGCACATTTGTGGCTTCAACTGGAAGAACCTGGAGTTTCAGGGCAACAACCAACGTCGCCACGGAGGCCACTGGTAGGCTACTTGCGTGGACGTTTCCGACGCAGGAAATTACAAAGTACAAGGACGGGGACAAAATCGCGGGAAAAAACGCTATAACGTAAAGAAGAATGTTCTCGTGGGTAAGATCGCAGAAAAAATTGATGCAACCGTGGACACGTGTTTCGGCCTTATTAGTCCTCATGAGCACGGTATAGCTAAGTTGAAAGGACAGGTGCAACTTAGGACGACAAGGATAGGAGACACACAAACGGAACCACTTACAGGAAGCCAGTCGCACATTTTGGCTTCAGCTGGAAGAACTTAAAGTTTCAGGGCAACAACCAATGCCGCCATTTATTCAGCCATTCGCCATTAATCTGGGTCGAAAATGTCCACGCAGGTAGCCTTCCAGTTGCCTTCGTGGCGTCGTTTGTTGTTGCCCTGAAACTCCAGGTTCTTCCAGCTGCAGCCACAAATGTGCGACTGGCTTCCTGTCGGTGGTCCCGTTTGTGTGTCTCCTATCCTTGTTGTCCTAAGTTGTACCCATCCTTTCAACTTAGCTATACCATGCTGATGAGGACTACTAAGTCCGAAACACGTGTCCACGGTTGCATCAATCTTTTCTGCGGGCTTATATATATATATATATATATATATATATATATATATATATATATATATATATATATATATATATAATATGTATAATATATATATGTATAATATATATATATATATATATATGTATAATATATATATATATATGTATAATATATATATATATATATATATATATAAACCATACGTTCTTCCCTCAAAACTATATATATTTAATGCCTAGTTCCCTCATATATAACCAAGTTCCCACCGATTCTGGAGGGAACAACGCTTTGCTATAGATTTCATTTTAAACGATGGTCCAACCTTAATCCCAACAATTAAAGAAAAATTGTCTGGAGGGTGCTTTGTATACATTTGTCTTGAAAATGAAGGGTTTAGTTCGACTTACTACCGACGGCGCTGCAATCGTGTTGGTAGATTACAAATTTCAGTCTGTGTTCCCTCCACAATGTTATATAAGGTTGCAATTTATATCGTCGATTTAGTTCCCTCCGAAATTCGACAACATTGCGTTTTTTACCTGCCTCTGTGTTCTGCAAATATATATTAGATGAGGGACACAATTGGTATGTTTAAAACATTAGGGTCAAGTGGAAATTGGGTGAAATTTACTTCGAGAGGCCGGTTACTTGTTCAACTAGCTGATAAAAAACATAAGTTGGATTTCTAATTTTAATTATTTGTACACATTTAAAAGGCAGGGCACCTCTCTATAATTTTTGTTTATTGGCCGATTTAATTGATTTTTTTAATTGATGATAGAGTTTCAATAACTTCAAAGGGGTGCAAAATTTCAAACCGAAATTTAAAATTTCAAGGCCTCTCTCGACTTTTTTTTCAAGACTAAGAATCCACAAAAAGTGTTAGCAATTAATCTCAAATCTGACTACGGCAGTGGGTTTAGGATACCTTCAAATGGGCGTGACTGAAATTTTACAAGAAATATTGGTTTCGAGCAGAAATATAGCATAATTAAAATTTAATGTTAAGTTACTTAAATATTTCGAATATTCGTCGTGTAATTTGACAATTGTTTAAATAGTATTGTTCACAATGCTCCTTTAGATCGTTATCAGTTGAATTTTGAAAACTTATAACCATCAGTTAATCAATATTGGCAATATTTGTTTTTTTAAACACGCTTCATAATTATTTTTATTAGCAAGCTTTGCAATTAAATTTATTATCATATCTAGATTTGGAGAATTATAGGTATAAATAGTTAAAGCCCTTTAAACCACAAATTATCACACCTTAAAACTGGTATTTTATTAATAAATTGCACATCTTAAAATCAATTAACATGTACATTACAATTAAGAATTTCTCAATTTAACAAAACCTTTATAAATTCTTTTGTTACAACAAATAAAAAATTATAATTAAAATTAATAATTTTCTAATTTAGCAACAATTTCAGAAATTAATAGGTTTGTAATAAAATAACATAAGAGACCATAAACAAACAAACAAGAAAAAATAAAACGAATTGACCCAACAGTGCCATACATTTTAAATGTTGGCTATTTGAACTAAATCTGCATTCAATTCAATACATTTGGTAGAGAATTCGCACTGCAAAATTTCTCTTAAAATTGAAGTCTGTGGGGGTTTGGAAGTAATAGCTGCGACCGGTCTGATTAAATAGCTTGTAATAAGAAATAGACAAATTCAGTTTAGAATTTTAATTGCTAGTATAATCAGAATTCAAGTTATCGAAACAATACAAAGATTGGAAATCAATAATTTTACAGATAGTCTTTCTTTTTAGTTCTCTAATTTTTTTTCTGCTGTTTGCAAAATCCTATAAAGGATATGTTTCAGCTTATAATTAATTATGTTTATGTGTAAAGTTGGCCAAAAATATCCCTGAGAAAAGGACGTTATTCAAAATTTTTCAGATATTAACACTGAACGATTACACTGGCACACAAAAAAAGTGGTGTGTTACCGGGACCCGACTGAGTAACCCCTATGTATTTCGACATGCTGAATACGAATGCGATGTCCGTTGAGCCCCATCACCCACCAATTTTTTGTAAATAACGAAAATAACCCCGATTCATGTTCAACGTCGAAGTATCGAAATGTCGAAATATATAGGGAAATATATATATGGATTTACTATGGAGCTTCAATAACTTCACTGTGGTGCAAAATTTCAAGGCCTATTTCGATTTTTTTTTTCAAGATCAAAAATTCAAGAAAAGTGTTAACAATTTATCTCAAATCTGACTACAGCAGTGGGTTAGGATACCTTCAAATGGGTGTGACCGAAATTTACCAAAAAATATTGGTTCCGAACACAAATATAGTATAATTAAAATTTATATTATGTTACCGAAATATTAATGTTCGTCACGTAATTCACAATAATTCTCTAAATACTAAATGTTTACAATGCTCCTTTAGATCGTTATCAGTTGAATTTTAAAAAGGTATAACCATAAGTTATCTAATATTGGCTATATTTGTTTTCTTTAAACACGCTCCATACTAAGGATAATTAATTATTTTTATTAGCAAACTAGACTTGGAGAATTATGCAAATAATTAAAGCCCTTTAAACCACAAATTGTCTTACCTTAGAAGGAGGCGATATTGAGAAGAGAATAATAAATTGTTATTTAATAAATAAACTGCGCATGTTTTATTAAAATCAGTTAACATGTACATTACAATTAAGAATTTCTCAAATTAACAACAATTTCAGAAATTCTTTTATTACTTACATCAAATAACAAATTATAATAAAAATTTTAAATTTTCCAATTTTGCAACAATTTCAGTAATTACTATTTTTGTAATAAAGTAACATAAGAGACCATAAACAAAAACAAAAAAAATGAACGAATTGACACAACAGTGCCATATGCCAATGTTATTGTTATTTCAATGAGTACCTGCAAATAAAGTAATACAGAATTCCTGTCGAAATAGCCCATTATTTCAACATACAGGAGTGCAAATATGGTATCTTTTCGTTTAAAAAGCCTTGGATGGTAAATCTGGACGTGGAAGTAGTGAATCCCTATAGACAAGGCGAAAACCTCGCCTTGGTATGAAAACATGTTTTCATTATTTTTCCATATTCACCTTCAGGACATGCCCCTGAATACGGATCAAGAGTTTACCAGACAAAAATCTAGTCCCAGTTTGTGTAAACTATTTTTTTTTAACAAATTGCAAAAATCTCTTTCTTTGACACGAAAGAATTTTTTTTGTGGTCATTTCAAACAAAAAAATCTCGTGTTATTTTTCCGTAAAGTTGATCTTTTCCGACTTATAAATAATTTAATGTTTGAAAAAATACAAAAACGACCATTTTCAAGGTTGAAACACAATATTAAAATATGAATTTTTTGAGTTCACCAAACTTCTTATATTTGAACATCCATTAACAAAATTCTGAAGAGTAAGTACAGACCATTTCATTCTAAAGCTTACATTTTTAATTGTTAAATAGACGTCAAACATTAACATTAAATTGTCGCAAACGGTCAACTTAGAGACCTTTTTTGTTTAAACTGATCAAAAGAAGCAAATCTAAATTCCTTTGTTTAAACTATTTTTTAAACAAATTGCAAAAATCGCTTTTTTTGACCCGAATGATTTTTCTAGGATTTTCTGGGCCTTTTAAAAGGTCTCTTGTAATTTTTTCGTAGAGTTGAGTGTTTGTGACATATAAACAATTAAATGTTGATGTGAATGCTAAAAACGTCTATTTAACAATTAAAAATTTTAGTTTTAAAATGAAATAATCTGTACTTACTCTTCAGAGTTTTGTTAATGGATGTTCAAAGATTATATAAAAAGTTTGGTGAATTCAAAAAATTCATATTTTAATATTGTGTTTGGATGTTTCTGCGTTTTCTCAAACATTAAATTATTTATAAGTCAGAAACAGTCAACTTTACGAAAAAATGACATGTGACAATACCGCAGTGTTACTCCAAAATTGATATATGACCAGATAGAGAGAAGAGGGAAATATAAATATATGAAAAAATGTTTGGTATTCCATTTAAGAAATCAAGTATTAGCTTGCCACCGTTATGTGAAACACCCTGTAGATTTCAAAGTAATTTAGAATATGCCTCATTTAATCTTCCAGAATTTTTATCTAAGACATTTTGTTAAATTTCAAACGGTTGAGGAGATATTGACCGTCCTCGCCATTAGTGACTCGCCCTCTATATATTATATATCAGTAGACAGATAGGTAGGTACTCATCACATATATAAAAACAAAAGTAAGAGATATTTATATTATGACAATAAAATAAAGATTCTTATCATAAAACAAAAAAGAAGGCATTTAAGAGAACATTTCAGAATAAATTGCACAGAATGAACTGAAACGCACCCCCCCCCCCCACGCCTCTTATTTTTTTGTTAAATTCTGGTTTGATTAATTACCAGTTAACCTCCCCTCTCCCCTGAACGTCTAATTATTAAATCAATTAAACTAATTAGGCTGTGTGATCGTCTAGTTTAGTGGTAGGACTCAAATTTACGTTTGTAATTTGTAGTTTATTGTTACCATAGTTCTTTTTCTAGGTTTGATATTACTGGTTCTCATTTATTTATTGATTTGATAATTAACTATTTATTATGACATTTAATGATTCGTTCTTTACACTAAACATTGCTATTAATTTATTTGGCAAAGTTCTAATTATAGTTCTTTATTTAATTGTTTAAATTAAGCACTGAATATTGTTTTGGCACTTGTTTAATTAATTGCTAAAATAATTAAGTATTTTTATAATACCCTGTATAAAGTTCAAACTCTAAATTATTCTTTTCATTTAATTTACTGAATTATTTATTTTATCTTTTATGTTAACTTTTGTTTAAGTTTTTATCATATTTTAGATTTCATTTTTATTCACTATTGCAATGCTCAAGTAACCCTTATGTTTACTTATTTTATTTTAAATATTCGTTTAATTTAAGCCCAAGTAAATCTTATATTTACTTGGCTAGTTTTTCTGGTAATAAATGCACTTTATTTTCAATTTCTGGTAAAGGTAAAATAATTAAAAACAAGTATCGTTTTTATACGTATAATCAGACAATTGTCAGAAAGGATCAGTTATAAAATATTGATGTGGCAATGGCCAGAAAATAGTTGCTTACATATAAATCAAAATGTGAGTAATTTAACCACAAATTTATATTACAGCAACAGATTTCGTTGGGACAACAGTCACGTGTAAGTTTGTCGAATGGTCAAATAAACAACTCCAATAATCACTAAAAATAATAATGATTATAACGAGAATACTCGTTCAAAACTGAAGTAAAAATATGTTGAATTCGGTACATGTAAAGTTCATACTTGGGTGGCGAAAACTCGCAATAGTTTAGTTAATTGAATGCACGGCAAGTTGAAATCTCAAGTAATTGCCTATTCAAACATAGTTTGATTTCGAAGCGTAGAATAATGGGATCTGATCAATAAACTTGATTCAGAACCAGCCAATTGGCTACCAATAGGTTTGTTTGTTGCGAAGATTGTAATTGTCCAAACAATTGAATGAACAAGCAATTTATATCAATTTCAACTCGCCCATGACATAAAAAAATGTCAACGTGAGTGAAGAAAAGGTAAAACACCCAGTACAAAGTTTAACATGTGATAATATTTAAAATGATTATTATGTCAAACTAGCAGGGGGCAAATCACAGGCCTTATCAGTGGATGACCCACAAAAGTCCAGTGACAGCATCCCTACAAGTAGGACATAAATAAACCGGCAGGTCCGAACAGCTGTAAAACCCTTCGAACCATCAAATATTGTAGAAGTTCATTGACCACACGACAAAACAAACCGCAACAGAAATTGTTTACCAACAAAAATCTGCCGCTGTTGGAAAGTAAATATTTTAAAAGTTATTGTTTTAAATAGGACATGATTTAATATAGTCTGAAATTCAGCAAACAGCTAATTATGCTACAAATAAAAATTACCATTATCGAAATTTTCTAAATAATAAAATTCTAACTAGTCAAAGTGCCACAATGCCAAAACCGCGATACCGTGAGTTTAAGTTCCGAAATATAGAGCCGAAATGTAACAAATTTAATTAAAGTTTTTCCCGGTCCCGTTTCATTTGATTTTGTAATTATTAACGAAGTTAAATAAAAAAAAATACTTATTTGTCTCGTCGTCCTGCATTTCCAGTATTTTCATTAACCGGACACCTTTGTGTGTCGGTTACAACCCAAAAACTGACCAATGTCCCTTTTTCATTGTGTGTGTACAATAGAGATCGCGAGTTTTGAGGTCGCTTCGTAAAAATCTCTTTTTCTCAGTCTCGCTCCCAGTTCAGCTTGGTTTTAACAAGTATCTGGTGGACAATGGAAAATACAGCGGATGCTGTGGTCAGTTGGTTCGCAGCTCCCAGTCTTATTTCAACGAGCACTATGGCGAACAATAAGGTCCAGTGTATAATCTTAGCTAATAGCTAGTTATATCCGAATAATTGGTCAGTGGAGTAGTGGTCAGTTGGTTCGCAGCTCCCAGTCTTATTTCAACGAGCACTATGGCGAACAATTGGATTCGGTCAATGATAGATAGCGACTGACCCCGATCTAAAATTCCCTCGCGTATTTATACTCGGAAAATATCCCCAAAGTCGTGACGTTACACATTAAATCTAGCTCCGTTCCCGCGAGAAGACCGTACACCTGTGTTTATGTTATCGCCGAATGTTGACTCTATTAACTGAAGTGTCTTATCGGTGTGAAACCTACTTACTTCGGCCGAGTTGTACGTTTCTAGAGATTTTAAAAACTACACGAATCGACTGTATTTTAAAACTTTAAATTTTACTACCAGAATATACGTGAAATATTTTTATGCGAATAATGGGTGATATTTGGTTTCTTACCGAATCGTGTACAATTTTCAGAAATATGTAAATTTTGATTAATAGACGCGGGAATAAGTTTTCGATTAATATAGGTGGGTACGGTCCGTTTCACTCTCCCCTTTTGTTGATTATAGAATGATAGCGAAGCTAGTTATTTTATAAGCTACAAACTGCGCGAATTTGATCAAAGTGGCACTTATGATTTACAAATTTTCCCTAACTCTGACTGAAAAAAGAAAAAATTGTACCTAATATAATCCTGTAAAAAATTAAATTAGGAATACATAATAAAACTTTATGACAAATTAAGAGTTTCCCTAGGCTATATGAGAAAAAAAAAATCTAACTGGTTGTACAATTCTATTTGTTTAAACTTGAAGAGTTCTCTGCACCATAAATAGATAAGTCGGAAAAACAAAAATTTACTTTCCCCAAAAATATCCAAGAAAAAAAATCTAAGTCGATAACAAAAAAATATCTCCAGAATAAAAGCTGTGACCCTCAGTTCCCCGTATTTATCCCCATATTCCATGCTGCACAGAATCCTGTTCCAGCTTTCCCTCGTTGCGGAATACATATGATAGCCCGTAAACAGCCTTAGGACAAAAATCTGTAACCAAGCCAGTCACAGGGTTCTATCCAGGAGAAAGCTACTTTAACCCGAAGTTAATAATGACATGAAATAAAAGTTCCACTGTGGTCAAAGATACCCCTGGAGAAATTATTGCAAAGCAACAAAAATGTCTCTATGTTAAATCATATTTCTGGTGCAGAAGAAAAAATTTAAAATAAAATTAAACAATATTAAAAGTTGCCCTCAATTTACTTGTCCCTAACTTGAAAATTGTAGCAAAGTGAAAAAAAATGAAATAAACTCTATCTGACATTTAATTTTGAAATAAAATTTTATACCCTGTCGAACTCCCTAAGTAGCCGACGCTGCGATGAAAATCAAGTCTCCTCTTCGGACTGGCGGTGCCCTCCCCTGCTTCGGAAACCAGTCGTAGGCCTCGGCGTCGCCCTCCCCTGCGATGTGAACCCCAGTAGGCCTCGATGATAACATCCATTCACCACCTCTCGAAATAACCATCCATATTCCAACTCGCCTCCGATGCCCATATCGCCCACATATACATATGCCTCGTGTATTTGTGATGCCCATATTTTTGTTGTTTTTGTGATGCCCTGGCCAGTACATGACACAGGTATATGGTCAATTAAATCCAGGTACATTATAACTGCATGTACATCGAAGTCGTCTTCAACTAGTGAGATTTGTAATTCTGTAGCCTAATGTTTTGAGTGACGCCTTTTCCTTTTAGTGCAAACCCATTTCGACTAACATTGCACATACTGGTAATGTGTACGGCTGTCCAGGTGAAATTTTGTCTAAGTGTATCTTCTTGAAAGTTATATGGAAGTTCTCAGCCAGTGTCCATTAATGTAGTACTGGATATTTCATCATAGAGTAGTTTAAATTTGCCGACATCATGATGTGCCGCATTGTAGAGTTACGGGATTGCAGCTAGCTGGTCAGCAATACGGTCAAGACAATAGGGCATTGTAATTAGAATGTTGCTTGTCTGCAGACAGGAAATTAATTTTCTGGATTGTTCCTCTCTCCCCTATCCCATCGGTATCGTTTGTTAGGACTGTGAGGTGATGAGGTTTGTGGCGGTGTCGGCTGTATTGCCAAGGAAGTCGAGGCTGCCAGAATATTCTCTTGGTGACGGAGAAATTCAGCAGCGCCTGATATGGATTTGTTGGTTTTGAGTTGCCACAGAGACTGGATATTGGCAGGAAAATGTTTGATCAGCTCGTTCACAAGAGTAGGCTCGGGGAGCGGTTCGGTTAACAAGCGTGCCAACCCAACATAATGAGCAAAATGAGCTTCCATGTTTCGCCCATCTTTGCGTGACCATCGGTGCGTAGATAGGAGGCGGCGAAGTTTGTTTTGTTCTTCCTCAGACCAGAAACACCTGAGGAAGTCTGCCTTAAAGTCGTCGAAACTTTCCCAGCAAATTTTGTAAATGGACGCCCAGTCTTGCGCCTCGTTGGTCAGGGATTCATGTACCACATTCAATTTTTTTTCTTCAGGTACATTCATTTTCTGTAAGTAGGCTTCCAGTTCATGTAGGTACTTCACAAGATGTTTGTTTTTACTCGGGAACTTAGGCATTGGCGGACTCGGCGTTATGTAAATGGGACGGCAGTCGTTGGAGGGAAATTGCGAGACAATAGAAGTGATTGTGTCTCTGGAGGCTGCAATTTCTTGGATTTGCCGTCGGATATTGGTGGTGGCAGCTTGTTGTTCTCTATGCATGGCTATTATGCTTTTTCCCAATTGTGCATGTAGGCGACGTTGATTTATTTGCATTTCTTTTACTGTTTGCAGCAGGCGGTCAAGTTGTTCTTCCACGGTGGGAGGCGGCGGAGGCGGTACGACAGTTTCTGGGTCGGTGGTGGGTAGGCTGCTGGCTCCAAGGGATTCTATATTTAAAACATAAGCAGTATCAGTTTTATCTAAAAAATTTGAAATACGTGGACGGCTCTATATTTCGGACACACGATAACAATGTCTGTTGTTTGAAGAACAATAGACAACATTATAAATTAACGAAACCAAGTAATATCAATTTAAAAACTCTAAGATCCTGGTCACTACGGCACCAGTGTAACGCACCCCCCCCCACGCCTCTTATTTTTTTGTTAAATTCTGGTTTGATTAATTACCAGTTAACCTCCCCTCTCCCCTGAACGTCTAATTATTAAATCAATTAAACTAATTTGGCTGTGTGATCGTCTAGTTTAGTGGTAGGACTCAAATTTACGTTTGTGATTTGTAGTTTATTGTTACCATAGTTCTTTTTCTAGGTTTGATATTACTGGTTCTCATTTATTTATTGATTTGATAATTAACTATTTATTATGACATTTAATGATTCGTTCTTTACACTAAACATTGCTATTAATTTATTTGGCAAAGTTCTAATTATAGTTCTTTATTTAATTGTTTAAATTAAGCACTGAATATTGTTTTGGCACTTGTTTAATTAATTGCTAAAATAATTAAGTATTTTTATAATACCCTGTATAAAGTTCAAACTCTAAATTATTCTTTTTATTTAATTTACTGAATTATTTATTTTATCTTTTATGTTAACTTTTGTTTAAGTTTTTATCATATTTTAGATTTCATTTTTATTCACTATTGCAATGCTCAAGTAACCCTTATGTTTACATATTTTATTTTAAATATTCGTTTAATTTAAGCCCAAGTAAATCTTATATTTACTTGGCTAGTTTTTCTGGTAATAAATGCACTTTATTTTCAATTTCTGGTAAAGGTAAAATAATTAAAAACAAGTAACGTTTTTATACGTATAATCAGACAATTGTCAGAAAGGATCATTTATAAAATATTGATGTGGCAATGGCCAGAAAATAGTTGCTTACATATAAATCAAAATGTGAGTAATTTAACCACAAATTTATATTACAGCAACAGATTTCGTTGGGACAACAGTCACGTGTAAGTTTGTCGAATGGTCAAATAAACAACTCCAATAATCACTAAAAATAATAATGATTATAACGAGAATACTCGTTCAAAACTGAAGTAAAAATATGTTGAATTCGGTACATGTAAAGTTCATACTTGGGTGGCGAAAACTCGCAATAGTTTAGTTAATTGAATGCACGGCAAGTTGAAATCTCAAGTAATTGCCTATTCAAACATAGTTTGATTTCGAAGCGTAGAATAATGGGATCTGATCAATAAACTTGATTCAGAACCAGCCAATTGGCTACCAATAGGTTTGTTTGTTGCGAAGATTGTAATTGTCCAAACAATTGAATGAACAAGCAATTTACATCAATTTCAACTCGCCCATGACATAAAAAAATGTCAACGTGAGTGAAGAAAAGGTAAAACACCCAGTACAAAGTTTAACATGTGATAATATTTAAAATGATTATTATATCAAACTAGCAGGGGGCAAATCACAGGCCTTATCAGTGGATGACCCACAAAAGTCCAGTGACAGCATCCCTACAAGTAGGACATAAATAAACCGGCAGGTCCGAACAGCTGTAAAACCCTTCGAACCATCAAATATTGTAGAAGTTCATTGACCACACGACAAAACAAACCGCAACAGAAATTGTTTACCAACAAAAATCTGCCGCTGTTGGAAAGTAAATATTTTAAAAGTTATTGTTTTAAATAGGACATGATTTAATATAGTCTGAAATTCAGCAAACAGCTAATTATGCTACAAATAAAAATTACCATTATCGAAATTTTCTAAATAATAAAATTCTAACTAGTCAAAGTGCCACAATGCCAAAGTCGCGATACCGTGAGTTTAAGTTCCGAAATATAGAGCCGAAATGTAACAAATTTAATTAAAGTTTTTCCCGGTCCCGTTTCATTTGATTTTGTAATTATTAACGAAGTTAAATAAAAAAAAAAAAACTTATTTGTCTCGTCCTGCATTTCCTGCATTTCCAGTATTTTCATTAACCGGACACCTTTGTGTGTCGGTTACAACCCAAAAACTGACCAATGTCCCTTTTTCGTTGTGTGTGTACAATAGAGATCGCGAGTTTTGAGGTCGCTTCGTAAAAATCTCTTTTTTCAGTCTCGCTCCCAGTTCAGCTTGGTTTTAACAAGTATCTGGTGGACAATGGAAAATACAGCGGATGCTGTGGTCAGTTGGTTCGCAGCTCCCAGTCTTATTTCAACGAGCACTATGGCGAACAATAAGGTCCAGTGTATAATCTTAGCTAATAGCTAGTTATATCCGAATAATTGGTCAGCGGAGTAGTGGTCAGTTGGTTCGCAGCTCCCAGTCTTATTTCAACGAGCACTATGGCGAACAATTGGATTCGGTCAATGATAGATAGCGACTGACCCCGATCTAAAATTCCCTCGCGTATTTATACTCGGAAAATATCCCCAAAGTCGTGACGTTACACACTAAATCTAGCTCCGTTCCCGCGAGAAGACCGTACACCTGTGTTTATGTTATCGCCGAATGTTGATGTTAACTCTATTAACTGAAGTGTCTTATCGGTGTGAAACCTACTTACTTCGGCCGAGTTGTACGTTTCTAGAGATTTTAAAAACTACACGAATGGACTGTATTTTAAAACTTTAAATTTTACTACCAGAATATACGTGAAATATTTTTATGCGAATACTGGGTGATATTTGGTTTCTTACCGAATCGTGTACAATTTTCAGAAATATGTAAATTTTGATTAATAGACGCGGGAATAAGTTTTCGATTAATATAGGTGGGTACGGTCCGTTTCAGAACTTAGACCATACAACATACTTACATACATTGTGATTGTTATAAGAATCGTAATTTCAAAACATTATTGGAAAAAAAAACAGAATTAATATAGCGATAAAAATTAGAAATAAATAATAAATATGGTAAATGATTAGTCGATATTATTTAATATAAAATCTTAAGAAATAATAATTGCCCATATCCACTTTTTAATAATATTGACCACTTATAGTAATTATATTATGTAAACTTGTTACTACTTGTTTGGTGGATATGTTCATTAAAATATTTAAATAATAAAAATAAAAAAATAGTCTTTCTTACCACATTGTCGATTTCAAATAATTTTTAATGACTAAGTTTCGAGAATGATCTCTTTTCTGTTGCTACAGATACTGGAATTGTCAGTAAAATTCTTAAATCAAATGTTAGATTTGGAAATTGTCACATGCTATAATTGCTAAAATTTTATTTCGTTAGTTACAAAGGCATATTTATTTCCAACAATTTAAAATTTAACTACATAAAAAATGATATAAAATTGCCCTGACCGAATCATTTAAAAAACGCATGGCCTTTTATAGGCTACTGAATACGTCCAAAATTAAGGGGTAGAAATTACGTTAAAAGGTTGTGCTTAATATGTTATTTTGACACCTAAAAATGATAAAATCACAAAGTGCTACTAAATTCTGGGGCGCGTTTTTGAGAGCCAACCGAAAAAGCCTCTTTTTTAGTTTATTAAAGTAACTCAGAAACAATGCAAATATGTAGATTTTTATAAGAATATTTTTTTGCAGAAAATTACATTTCTTAAATTTCTCATTCAAACGCGTTGTTGAATTTTTTTATTACTTTTAGTATTAAAAATAATTAGAAAACAAAGTTAAAAATTCAGGAAAATTCACTTTTTCTTCCCTTTTCCAGTAATTCGTCCATAACATTTTTACGCATCCTAGGTATATACACACGTTCACAAAAAAAGTTCCTGGAAAAACAAAGAAATTGTTTTTTTCCGCTCTGTACGACCAACAGTGACGGAGATATCGACATTCAAAGTTGACCATCTTTTGCCATATTTTACCGCATTTGCTCTGATACATTTTTTCTTCTAATTTTCAGCAAATCAATTTATTTTTGTGCAATAAAACAACAATTTTAAGATAATTTAATAATAATAATACAAATGCTTCAAACTGTTTAAAAGGCTGTCACGGAAATTGTGGTTGCAGACAGTTTGGCATCAAATGCTCCATATTTTACAACGAATGTGCAGGAATTAATTGCGAAAATCCAAATGTGCCAGAAATATCACAAGAGGATGTCTATAAAGATACCGACAACGAAGTTAATATTGCCATCGAAAGTATTAATATCTAATAATCGACTTCTTAAAATTAATAAAGTACCTACAATATTTTTTTACCTTCAGGAATAAAAATGTTATTCTTTGAAATGAGTTTATTGTTCATAATGCTTTTCTACAATTTTTATTTATTTAAAAATCAGTTTATTTTAAATAATGAATAAAATTTTAATTTAATATAATAAAGCTCAACCACAAACATTAATTAATTGTTTGTAATTACTTTTTCGTAATATTTATTTTAGAACGCTAAAGAGACTGGTATTATTATTAAATTATCTTAAAATTGTTGTTTTATTGCACAAAAATAAATTGATTTACTGAAAATTAGAAGAAAAAATGTATGAAGCAAATGCGGTAAAATATAGCAAAAACTGGTAAACTTTGAAGGGCAATATCTCACCGTTGTTCGTACAGGTAGAAAAAAAGAAATTTCTTTGTTTTTTCAAGAAACTTTTTTTCTTTGAACATTTATATACACCTACGATGCCGTAAAAAAAGTTACACGAATTACTGGAAAAAAGAAAAAAAATTGAATTTTCGTAAATTTTAACTTTGTTATTTTTAGGTCTAAAAATAGGAAAACAAATTATTTAACAACTTATTTAGATAGGAAATTTTATTTTCTATAAAAAAGTATTCTTGTAAAATCTACAAATTCGTACTGTATTTGAATTATTTTTAAAAACTCAAAGCTGGGTGTTTTCGGTTGGCTCTCAAACGCACCCCGGAATATAGTAGCATTTTGTGATTTTATCATTTTTAGGTGTTCAACTAACAATAAAAACTCCTTAGCGCAATTGTTCCTTACTTAAAGACATATTCAATAGCCTATTATCCGGCTGCTCGCCGCCGCCTCCTAAAATAGACGAAGGCGTGCGGTGCTTACCTTGCACACCCGCTCTACACGGCCCTGTAAATAATAATGGAGGGAAGTACAAGTAATTATTAAATATAATATATACAGGTTCGGAGGGAACTAACAATAAATAATATCTTTAAAATATATACACATTTTTTTGTGCAAATCTTTACCCCTCTCTTGAGATACCAATAAAGACACCTTCCCCAAATATGTATATACAAGCATTTCATTGTATATGTAATGAAATTACTACGACGTGCTTCCGGGTGTTTTCCCGTGGTGTAGTTGGTAGGCTCCTGTTGGAATCATGGTTGTCTGAACGACGTTTCGGCGGAATCTCATCTGCCACCATCAGGTTCTAGCTGAAAGCTGCCTGCTGCTGCTGCTGCTCCTCGTTGCTCGAACTGAACTGACGTTCTCTGTGTCGTGCGGCTCCTTATATACGTTGTGGGGTGGGGCGCACCTGTGCACTTGGCTGCGTATTACTGGCCCTCTACTCTCTGTTGGAGGCGTAGCGGGCGCCTGAGCTAACCCGACAAGAGGCCTCTCTGAAACGTCACGTTTCACGTGACTTCTCGTTGATGGTCGTGTATCCTCGCGTCCAGTCGCCGCTAGCGCTTGTTGTGTTTCACTTAGGTTAGTCAGTGCTTGGCTCCGGCTCCTCGTGAAAAATTTTGAAAATTTTTTTTTTACATTTTTGAAACAATTTTTACCAAGAGAAAAAAATTTTTTTTTGCTCAAATTTAAAATCTCTACGTTTCATGACACGCTTAACCTAATTCAGGAAAAAAAAAATTGAAAATTTTTTTCACCAATATTTTTGAAAAATTTTTTACTACTAAAATGAAATAATTTTTTTTTCTTTCTTCAAATTTAAAATTTCCACGTTTCATGGCATTCTAAGCCTGATTAAAAAAAAATTTTTTGAAAATTTGCAACATTTTGTTACCAGTTTGGAAAAAAATTTAACACTAGAATGCTCAAATTTAAATGACATTCTAAACCTAGGTATTTAAAAAAAAAATTTTTTTTGAAAAATAGACCGAATTTTTTTTTACTTGCTCAAATTTAAAATTTTCACGTTTCATAGCATTCTAAACCTATTTTAAAAAATTCATAATTTTTAATTTTTAAACTTTTTTTAACACTACTATAGAATAGAAGGAAACTTTCCTTTTTGCTCAAATTTGAAATTTCTACGTTTGACATTTTAAACCTATTTCAGAAGAAAAAATTTTGAAAATTATTTTACCAACATCTTTTGAAAATTAAAAAAAAAATGAAATTTTTTAACCACCACTATACTTCCACTCCATTACGTGAATGTTGGATTGAAAATGTGACAGATGGCAATAATATCTGGCATATGCACCTATTATACTTTTATTGAAAAATGTACAGGGTGGTCATCCCAAGAAATAATTCAGTCATGGTGGACATTTGTAAAGGTATTTGCGCAAGCCTTCCATATGTGGCACCTGCTATTTAGTATTGAACTTTTGCTGTTGGATGAGCAATCTGTATATTTTTTTGACCAAAAGTTATCAGGATTTTGGTAATAATTACATTAACTATAATTCCATTATTATTCTCAATGTCATTTCGTATTTAGTAATTTTTTAGAGTGACCGCCATGCACAAATAACGAGGGAAGTTCTGTGTAAATACCTTTACCGATTTTTCTATTACAAAAATAATTTGATTTAGCTCAAACTTGAAAGTATACCTCTTGATGTCCCACATAAGCTCTATTATGAATTATAATCGTGTTCCAGATCTCGTCATGTTACCTATATGTACCAAATTTCAAGTTAATATCTTTAACCGTTCCTGAGAAAACGTGCGCACAAAAGAGAAAGTTACAGACCGACAGAATTTTTTTTCTCGCTCAAATTTAAAATCTCGATGTTTTATGACATTCTAAGTATAATTCATCAAAAAAATAATTTGAATTTTTTTACGATTGCTATACCTCCACTCCACTGAATGTGGAAGTAAAATAATAAAAATGGATTAAAGAATAAAACATAATTGTAATCCTACTTAACTTTTAATTAACAGGTATAAATATTGTAACCCATCTCCTTGATGGAAGTCCATTTTCTCTCGCCAAAAAATTTCGGATGTAGGTACCTAGTTTAATTAGTTCTCGTTGAACATAATTCTGCAGGATGTTCTTCACGATGAATTAAATGCTTAAATTTTAAAACTGTCATAACTCACGTTTCTCAAATGGCTACATACAGGGTGTCCTGTACCCTTATAAGGATTTATGTTAAAAAATTGAGTTATGAGTTTAGATATGTAAAAATTTGAAACCATATGGAGAACACTGTAGAATTAAATTCGACTTTGAGAGGACTGGAAATTAGTACGTGCACGTGGCCAACATTCACAGCGAAATAACGGTCAAATTTATGAAAATACGTTTCTTGCAGATGTAACATATTTTGATACCTAAATATTAAAACATGTTATTCCGGTGCGGACGGCAGCCGATTTTTGTTGGAGAGCGTAGGCCGTGGGTTAGGATTGTGTGTGGACACTCAAAAGGGCGCCACCGGCTGTATGTTACGTAATGTGACTTAAATAATTTTGCCAGCACGGAACAAAATTAAGTTACTAGCAACCATGCGATGGAATTCTCAAAATATCTCTATGATCTCAAGACTCTTACTTTACTCTATGAAATCTCAAAATTTAAACAAATGTCAGGTACCAGTGCAAATAATAAGAACGTGTAGACATTAGACATTTATTATAACACACATGATATACAACAATACTATTATTCCCTAAACATGATCTGTATATGCAAAAGAAATTCAAAATTGCATGAATGACCCCCTCTAAAATTACTTCAGTGATTTGACCTCTTTTTATAGAAATGCAACTACGATATGTGACATAATAGAAGGTAGATTGTATCACGTGGTACCAAGCGCTACTTACAGTAAAAAATCTTAAGATATTTCATCATGCCAGGCATGTAGTTGCCATATCGTTATGCAATTTACTCTAATATTTCAACAAAAAATCACTGAATGAAACTATAACAATTTCTATAAAATTATGTAACTAAAATGTAACAATAAAACCTGATTGGAGCCTTCGCGGTTCCTCTGACGACTGCAGCGTGACCTGTCACCACTTCTTAAGATGTTCTCGACGTTGCTTACGACTACGACTCAGTGTCACTCCCAAAATTCTGCCTAAATCTCTTGGAGACTGCTGTGGACAACTTTCCAACCAGAACTTCTCAAAATGTCAGCAGAACCCACATAAAACCAAATGTCTGAGTAATAGACTTCCTCCTATTACTCCTCTAACAATACTGGGCCCCCTTACATAACCAAAATGGCAGCACCATTCATTCTGAACATAAGCCTCTCCAAAATATATGCCTATACCGAGTACAAGCCTCTCCAAACATAACTTATTTTCAAAGGGCCAGTCCCTCCAAACATATACTTGTACCAAACACTCTGTAATAATTACAATAAATAAGAACGAAATAAAATACCAAACTAAGTAAAATGAAAGCTCACCTCATATAGAGAGTATTACATAACCTTCACGAAACACGTGGCGATCGGATTACGACAAGCAACAGAATTCCTTCCTGAACTTACAAAATGCTTCTGGCAGGACGGTAAAGAAACACTGGGCACATCAAATCAAATCCCTTTTCAGTGTCAGCGATGTAAAACCCAAATTCTTCACTACAAAACCGGGACCGCCGCCATTCCGCTAATCTCGTAGCTGTCGAAGCACGAACCCCCAGACGAAAATCTCCTACCGTTCTCAGTGTTGCCAACTTGAGCATCAAGAGAACTCTTTCTCTAGCCAATAAAAATGCGCCAATAAAGGGCTTTGCATTTAAAAGACTGAATTGCACAATTATGTAATATCTCAACTACAAGAACACATGACTAACACCTCTAACTTAAAAATAATACATAAAAGAAAACACGCTTTCTTTCCTTGTTGAGAATTTCAGATATGCGACCTGCTATGCCCCTTTGATGCACGGGTGGTTGCCTATCATACAAATGAACTAATGGGTTAATCTACTGTATTCAAACTGAAATTATTAATGTAGCTTTTTCAAATGCTACACCACCCCCTTCCAAAAATAAAAAAGAAAAAATCTTAACCAAAAAAACTTAAAACTCAAAAAAAAGATTCTTTTCTTTTTAACGTTACATCTGCCAGTGACCACAGGTGTCACAACGTAAAGCTCAAATGACATGAATTGCTTGGATACTTTGGTAACTGCGTGTACCACACGTCCATAAGGAATCAAAATCAGTGAAAGTCATAATCGGTAAAAGTCGTAATCGGTAAAATCATAATCGGGAAAGTCTTATCCAAGGGAAACTCAAAATCACGAGACTGGTCACACTATCGGAACTATAACAAACTGATCAGATGAACACTACACAACAATACAAATCAAAATGATTTCATAATCAAAAGATCTATCTACAAAACACAAATTAAAACTCAAACTCCCAATTTGAAGCCTGATGTGAGCCATCTTAGCCCACCGAAATTTCAGAATTCGAACCAAAGTGAGCCTTTAGGTCCTTAACGTGCCATTCACCAGCGTCGGTTCCATCAACATGGGTGAGGGCATACACCACTCGTGAAACTTTCTTACGTACCGTACACAGCACATACTTAGGAGCTAACTTCCTAGAAAACTCAATCGCCGCATCCGAGAGAACTTTATTCTTGCGCCAAACAAGGTCGCCTTCCTTAAACGAAACGTCTCTCTTCCGGAGATTGTAAACCTTACTATTGCGCTGATACGCAACATGAAGTCTCTTACGAACTTCCTTAAAAACATCCGCAAGACACTTCAACTCTGAAGCATAGCCTTGCCTGTCACCTGGCGATATCTCAACAATAATTTCCTGAAATAGGAACATGCCTACCAAAATTCAAAAAGGACGGGGTGAACCCGGTCACCTCATGCTTTGCAGTGTTAATAGCCTGCCTAATCTTATGAATTTCCTTGTCCCAATTCTTGTGCTCTTTTATGTAGCACCGAATGGCAGTACCAACTGTTTTATTGTTGCGCTCAACAAAATTGCACTGTGGAGAATAACGTGCACTGAACCAAATCTTTTGTACCTGATACTCTTCTGCCAGTTTCTTAAACTCAGAGCCTGCAACTGTTTTCCATTATCACACAAAATGAACTGAGGTACACCAAAGACAAGAAAAACTTCATTCTCCATAAACTTAACCACATTTTGAGCGGTAGCCTTACGCATAGGACAAACTAATGTGTACTTGGTGAACCAGTCACCTACCACAAGTAAATGAGTGTTTCCCTTCGAAGATCGTGGGAATGGGCCCATAATATCAACAGACACTATCTGCCAAGGATAACTTGCAGATTTTTCGCCACCCATAAGTCCCATTCTAGCCGTGTTTGCTATCTTCTGAGAAGCGCAAATTTGACACTTTCGCACATACTTCATGACATCCTGACGCATTTTTGGCCAGTAATAATGTTCTTGCAGACGAGCCAATGTCTTGAAGAACCCAAAATGTGCACAAACTGCAGGATCATGGCATGAACTCATGATTTGCTGCCTTTGTCCCTTCGGAACAAGTAACTTCCACTCCGTAAGATTTGTCTGCACCGATACACGAGATGGAATGAGCTTATAGACTAAACCATTTACTACTTTCCATTGAGGATAACGTTTTGGAAAAGAAGAAATATTTTCACGCATGGATCGATACCAATCATCCAAATTTTCCAAAGAAATTTCCAACAAAAGAACTTCCGGATCGGACGGAGGAATGCGAGACAGTGCATCTGGAACTACATTGCAAGAACCTTTTCGATGAACCATATCAAAAGTATGTTGGCGTAGTCGAACTGCCCAACGTGCCAATTTTCCCGTCGGATTCTTTAAGTTGTTCAACCATAGCAGCAAATGATGATCAGTGACCACTGTGAATCGAGTTCCTTCGACATAAGGCCTGAATTTCTCGGTACAAAACAAAACACTCAGACATTCTCGCTGTGTCACTGAATAGTTTCTTTCCGCTCGAGACAACGATCTGCTTGCATAAGCAATAACTCTTTCCTCACCATCCAAGAATTGTGTCAGAACACCACCTATCCCCGTATCACTCGCATCACTCTGAATCGTGAAAGGTTTAGAGAAATCAGGTTGCGACAATATAGGGGCGGAAACCAATGCTTCCTTGATTTTTAGAAAAGATATTTCTGCTTCTGCAGACCATGAGATAGGCTGTTTCTTCTTCTTTCTCTTCGTGAGATCACTCAAGGGAGCTACCAAGGTAGAAAAGTTGCTTATGAATCTCCTGTACCATGAACAAAGACCAAGAAATCTTTTGACTTCTGTTACATTCGTAGGACGAGGATAGTTCACCATAGAAGAAACCTTATCAGGATCTGTACTCAGACCATTTGAACCCACGACAAAACCTAGAAACTTCAAGGACGTCTTGAAAAATTCGCACTTTTTCAGATTAATAGTGAGATTGGCCTCTTTCAAAAGGTCTCTCACTTCTGAAAGCAATTGAACGTGTTCCTCAAAGGTAGAACTCGTGATGATCACATCATCCAAGTATGCAAAGATCTTAGGCTCATACTTGGGAACGAAGATTGCGTCAACCAATCTTTGCTGTGTTTGACTAGCATTACACAAACCAAATGGCATGACCGTAAAATAAAATAGACCTCTACCAGCTACACTAAATGCTGTCTTTTCCTTGGATGACTCATCCAATGGAATTTGCCAAAAAGCTTTCCTCAAGTCTATTGACGAGATGTACTTAGCATCACGCAGCAGATTAAGTATTCTGTCGATATTCGGCAGAGGGTAGGAATCATGCTTGGTTATCTCGTTGAGAGGACGACCATCAAAACAAAAACGATACTCTCCACAACTCTTTTTGACCAGGAGCACAGGAGAGCTCCAAGGGCTGTGAGAAGGTTCCACAACACCTAACTTAAGCATGTCATCTAACTCAGAATTTAATATTTTCATCATGTACGGAGACATGTGATACTGTTTCTTCTTAAATGGCTTAGCATCTCCAGTGTCAATTGTTAAAGTTATTTTGTTAGTGCGCCCCAATGTGGTCTCACTACTAACTTCCTCAAAAGATTTAATAACTTCATCAGCTTTTCTCCGCGGATGAACACTAAGCTCCTCAAGTGTCATTAAATCATAGACTCTGTCAACTTTTCCCGAACTTTGAGCTAACTCAACATTAGCATGACCCAATGTGCTTTGCACATACCAGTGGTCTGCTTTGAAATCTACCATAATTTCAAACTGCTTCGCAAAGTCGCTACCAAAAATAAAAGACTGAGGCAAAGAAGGCACTACTAAAGCTTTCACAATTTGACAGACATTTCCTATACATATGGGCAAATCAACCAAACCTGTTACTGTTTGCTGACTCCCATTCGCAACAAATACACTTTGAGTATGAGACGGATTAATCTCTAAGTTCAATTGTCTCAATAACTCAAGGCCACCTGAACCAATAATGGAAACATTTGCTCCCGAATCAAGCAGAGCCACTATGTCCCTACCATACAATTTTACAGAAACGTAAGGCCTGTTGTCAGTACCTTTCTTAACAAACAATGGCGCAGCTTGCCCATGCAAGTCTGTCTTACCCGAAAACTTATAAAAATTCCTGACACGTGAGAGCCAAGACTGCCACTCTCTCTTACTAGAATACGAAAATTTTCGTTTGGCCAACTTACTGGGAAAAGTGTGGCGGCCAGAACACACCTCCCTTACTGGTTTCTTGGAACACTTCTTGCAATTAGCTAACCTAACTTTAGGCGTACCACAACGAAAATAAAATATTTTCCTCTTAGCCTTGCAAGACGAAAAAGCGTGGTTGGGCTTACGACAATTCCAACAAATTTTTCTACTCCGAGCCTGTGCTGAAGTACTGGGATTACTGACGCTATTCCCCTTTCCTGAAGTACTTGCGACTACCTGATTTACCTTAGTACTTACCAGATCAACATTAGGAGTTGTACTCCCTACATGACCAAGGTGATTATTACTCTCTACATTTTCTTTACTATGACACGAACAGCAACATTGACTAGTTGAATGTGACTCTTCAACTGATAAGTTAGAAACTTGCGGTATATAGCTACGTCTAGATATTACGTAAGCAGCATCCTCTAATTTTTTACATAAACTAAACAATTTAGAAACCGTATCTGCCTCACATAAAGCTAACTGACCTAAATATTCCGGTAACAAATTATTCCGAATGTGCTTAACTCTTGTGACTTCACTAGGAGCATGACTAAGTCGACTATACAAATTTTCCATTTGTGCAAAAAATATAGTTACCTTTTCATGCTTCTTTTGCTTACGATTTTTAATTTGTTCCCAAATTTCATCTTCCGCGTTAGGTGGTAAAAAGTCTTTCTTTATCAAAGAAACTAAAGAGGCCCAACTATCTATACTAGTCTTGATGCTGCGATACCAGACAAAAGCATCTCCCACAAAAAGTTCTACCGCGGCATTGAATAGTTCTTGTTCATCAACCTTACGCGCCTGCGCTAACTCATTAGCACGCTCAATGAAAGAATAAACACTCTTAGGATCCTCATTAAATTTTACTCCCCACTGAGAAATTGGAATAGTTCTGCTCGCGCACGTCACTATCGGAGTGCGCACGTGAACAACCTGACTGTGCACAGTTTGATTCAAGTCATCATTCGGAACCGTAGCTGTTACTCGTTCATGTAAATCGGCCTCTAATTCTATACACGTTGCATAGGATTCATTTCTAAAAGTGTTTGCGGCTTCCACGTCATCGCCTTCTACAATAATGCGTTGAACCCGACCGGTAACATGAGCAATACGAGACTTTATTCTTTTGAACAAAGAACCAGAGGAAGCGCCTTCGAAATCAACAATTAAATTTTTGATCGAATCTAATGTAGCATTCACAGCTTGCTGCTCAGCATTGAAATCAAGTTTATAAGTATCTAAATTGATAAGACGACCCGGCCTATCACGTTCTTTTTCCAACAATCCATTTAAAATTTTCCTCTTATCTTGTTGATTTCTATTCGAATAAACATTTCTTATGTTCAACTCATATTCCAACTCTTCAAGCAATAAATGATTAGATTTAAAAGTACCTTGCATGATCAAAAAGATTTTAAAATGCAAGTTTCTAACCAAATTAAACGTTAATGTAAAGAGCAATAACACTCACAAATGCAGGCAGTAACAAACACAAAAGTCCGCTTAAAATAGCAAAATGTTCCAAAAACTCTAAGTCCCAACACTTACTTACTTACTACTACACCCTGTATAGTAAAATATACAATTGCTATTAAATGCAGCAAACACCAAACTTAAAACTGCAGCAAGAATTATCATCAATAAATTCAATCACAAATTTTGGAAATATTCTTTTCCACCCTGTATATTGATTTAATAATTTCCCTCAAAATCTGAAATATTTTCTAACACTATGCAGTTTTAATTTCGTAACCTGTACTTCTCCGGAAAATGTAGTCTATTTTTTAAAAGTGGCAACGTCGCAAATCAATCGCTGGAGTCTAAAGAAATGCCAGTGTTTTGTTGTACATCTCACAAAAACTTTATCAATAGGAACTGTATTCCTGCATGAAATAGAATAGAAATGTCAATGTCTACACACGCCCCTGATATTTGATTAAAATTAAATTATTTACTACTAAATTACTTAAACAAAACCAAAAATTATTGTGTCCACACTCGGCTCTTATTAAAATATGAAACTTTGTTACTCTAGGTGTATTTTTGGTGTAACAATCGCGCCTCCACGTTGTTGCGTCACTTTTGGTGTAACATATTTTGATACCTAAATATTAAAACATGTTATTCCGGTGCGGACGGCAGCCGATTTTTGTTGGAGAGCATAGGCCGTGGGTTAGGATTGTGTGTGGAGACTCAAAAGGGCGCCACCGGCTGTATGTTACGTAATGTGACTTAAATAATTTTGCCAGCACGGAACAAAATTAAGTTACTAGCAACCATGCGATGGAATTCTCAAAATATCTCTATGATCTCAAGACTCTTACTTTACTCTATGAAATCTCAAAATTTAAACAAATGTCAGGTACCAGTGCAAATAATAAGAACGTGTAGACATTAGACATTTATTATAACACACATGATATACAACAATAAAAAACAAGTAGTTTCACTATTATTCCCTAAACATGATCTGTATATGCAAAAGAAATTCAAAATTGCATGAATGACCCCCTCTAAAATTACTTCAGTGATTTGACCTCTTTTTATAGAAATGCAACTACGATATGTGACATAATAGAAGGTAGATTGTATCACGTGGTACCAAGCGCTACTTACAGTACAAAATCTTAAGATATTTCATCATGCCAGGCATGTAGTTGCCATATCGTTATGCAATTTACTCTAATATTTCAACAAAAAATCACTGAATGAAACTATAACAATTTCTATAAAATTATGTAACTAAAATGTAACAATAAAACCTGATTGGAGCCTTGGCGGTTCCTCTGACGACTGCAGCGTGACCTGTCACCACTTCTTAAGATGTTCTCGACGTTGCTTACGACTACGACTCAGTGTCACTCCCAAAATTCTGCCTAAATCTCTTGGAGACTGCTGTGGACAACTTTCCAACCAGAACTTCTCAAAATGTCAGCAGAACCCACATAAAACCAAATGTCTGAGTAATAGACTTCCTCCTATTACTCCTCTAACAATACTGGGTCCCTTACATAACCAAAATGGCAGCACCATTCAAGCCTCTCCAAAATATATGCCTATACCGAGTACAAGCCTCTCCAAACATAACTTATTTTCAAAGGGCCAGTCCCTCCAAACATATACTTGTACCAAACACTCTGTAATAATTACAATAAATAAGAACTAAATAAAACACCAAACTAAGTAAAATGAAAGCTCACCTCATATAGAGTATTACATAACCTTCACGAAACACGTGGCGATCGGATTACGACAAGCAACAGAATTCCTTCCTGAACTTACAAAATGCTTCTGGCAGGACGGTAAAGAAACACTGGGTACATCAAATCAAATCCCTTTTCAGTGTCGGCGATGTAAAACCCAAATTCTTCACTACAAAACCGGGACCGCCGCCATTCCGCTAATCTCGTCGCTGTCGAAGCACGAACCCCCAGACGAAAATCTCCTACCGTTCTCAGTGTTGCCAACTTGAGCATCAAGAGAACTCTTTCTCTAGCCAATAAAAATGCGCCAACAAAGGGCTTTGCATTTAAAAGACTGAATTGCACAATTATGTAATATCTCAACTACAAGAACACATGACTAACACCTCTAACTTAAAAATAATACATAAAAGAAAACACGCTTTCTTTCCTTGTTGAGAATTTCAGATATGCGACCTGCTATGCCCCTTTGAAGCACGGGTGGTTGCCTATCAAACAAATGAACTAATGGGTTAATCTACTGTATTCAAACTGAAATTATTAATGTAGCTTTTTCAAATGCTACACAGATTATAATCTTGACCTTTGCAAATACATTTTGTCTCAGGAAAAGTGTAATAACATGGTTAAGTTAATTTTTTCTTTTTTAGAAAACTATGGTTTTCTTTTAAAATTGAAATTCACTAAAAATTAGATAATTTTTATTCAGTGATTAAATTACAAAATAATGATGAAAAAGAAAACCATTGGACGCTCATAATATATAATATATTACCTTTATCAACGATCAGCACTGTGATAAAACGTTATGAATAGTATCTTGTAATATAACAGCAACAGCAATACTTTATGAGCGCCCAATTGTTTTCTTTTTCATCATCTTGTAATTTAATCACTGAATAAAAATTATTTTCTACTTTTTAGTGCAATTAGTTTTTAAAGAAAACCATTGTTTTAAAAAAAATTAATTCTTTTTTTTTACCTTTCCCGTCTGTCTCATTTATCTAATTCAAACGCCATCATTTCGTTTACTTTTGTCAAACTCTTTCATGTGATACCCTTATCAAGGGGGTTGTAAAGAAATAGGTAATCCGCCATTTTGTGTCGGCCGCCATATTTGATTTAGAATAACTCCACACAGCTTATTGTATTCTACCTGTCATACCCTTTGATTTGATACCCATTCCGAGGGGGTTGTAAAAATATAGGTGATCCGCCATTTTGTGCCGGCCACCATATTTGATTTAGGATGACATCACACAGCTTATTGCATTCTACTTTAAATACCCTTTCATTGGATACTCATGCCGAGGGGGTTGTAAAAAATAAGTGATCGCCATTTTGTGGCGGCTGCCATATTCAATTTAGAATGACGTCATACAGCTTATTGTATTGTACTTGAAATACCCTGTCATTTGATACCCATGTCGAAGGGGTTATCAAGAAAAAGGTAAGCCGCCATTTTGTGTCTGCCGTCATTTGATTTGTAGTGACGTCACACAGCTTATTGTATTCTAATTACCACACCCTTTGATTTGATAACCATTCCGAGAAGGTTGTAAAAATATAGGTGATCCGCCATTTTGTACTGGGCGCCATATTGGATTTAGGATGACATCACACAGTTTATTGTATTCTACTTGTCATACCCTTTCATTGGATATTCATGCCGAGGGAGCTGAAAGAAAATAGGTGATCCGCGATTTTGTACCGGCCGCCATATTGGATTTAGGATGACATCACACAGTTTATTGTATTCTACTTATCATACCCTCTCATTGGATATTCATGCCAAGGGAGTTGTAAAAAAATAGGTGATCCGCTATTTTGTGCCGGCCGCCATATTGGATTTAGAATGACGTCACATAGCTTATTGTATTCTACTTTAAATACCCTGTCATTTGACACCCATGTCGAGGGGGTTGTCAAGAAAAAGGTAATCCGCTATTTTGTGGCGGCAGCCATATTGGATCTACTTGTAATACCCTTTCATAGGATACTCACACCGAGGGCTTGTAAAAAATAGGTGATTCGCCATTTTGTGTCGGCCGCCATATTTGATTTAGAGTGACGTCACACAACTTATTTTATTCTACTTGTCATACCCTTTGATTTGATACCCATTCCGAGGGGGTTGTAAAAATATAGGTGATCCGCCATTTTGTGTCGGCCGCCATATTTGGTTTAGAATAACGTCACACAACTTATTGTATTCTGCTTGTCATTCCCTATGATTTGATACCCATTCCGAGGGGGTTGTAAAAATATAGGTGACTCGCCATTTTGTGCCGGCCGCCATATTGAATTTAGGATGACATCACACAGATTATGGTACTCTACTTTAAATGCATTTTCATTTGATATCCATGTCGAGGGGGTTGCCAAGAAAAAGGTAATCCGCCATTTTGCGGTGGCCGCCATATTGGATCTACCATAATGTCTTCTATTTTACTTGTCATACCCTCTCATTGGATACTCATGCCGAGGAGTTGTAAAAAATAGGTAATCCGCCATTTTGTATCGGTCGCCATATTGGATTTAGAGTGACGTCACACAGCTTATTGTATTCTACTTTAAATACCCTTTCATTTGATACGCATGTCGAGATGATTGTCAAGAAAATAGTAATCCGCCATTTTGTGGTGGCCGCCATTTGGATCTACCATAATATTGAATATACTGTATTGCATTATCTTCAGAACCAAAGTTGTATGCAAAATTTCAGCGTGATTGGATTTCGTGAAGTGGTAAAAAATTCGATCACCAGATTTGCACATACTTAATACAACATATCGAAGCTAAAGAAAATCGTTGAAAAATACAATTATTAGCATGTGAAATACCCTGTAGATTTTAAAATAATTTGCCATTGCCACTCTCAGTAAATAGCAAATTCTTTTATCCTCTCTACTAACAAATACTTTGGCTACAATGTATCTCTCCCACGTACTTTCGCCTATTCTAACGATCAAATCTATAATATCAACTGTAGCAACTGAGCAATACAATTTGTTTAAATTTCCGACATCTCTGAACCGTTCCGTCGGCCGGGTTTAGACTCTCGTCGCGTAACACATGACTCAGAATTGTTATATCTGTATATCTGTACAACAGATATACGAATAGAAGTAACTACAGCGCCGCCATTGCAAAGGGTGGATAAAGCCGGAACTACAGTTTGGAGATTCGTACAAAATTGACCCACTTTTAAATTTATTCTACATACTATAGAGGTCACTAGGAAGACAATCTATCTATCTATCTGTACTGGTAACATATGGCTGTGGCTGCAGAGCCATTCGCACAAGACCGATGTTTAGGCACCAGGAATTCGTCTACATGGGTTTGAAATTCTGAACCGCATATATGGATCAGTTCCATTCGACTGGTTCTGTAACAAAACCACCCCCTCTCCGAGGGTGCAATCCCCCCTCCGGAGCAGGCGGGCGAGTTATTGTTTTTTTGTCAAGGGGTAGCGTTGCTGCCACCAGGTCAGGATATTTTAGCTTTCCGCCTGACCTCGGAAATAAGAAATTAAACTGGTTTTAAGAGGCACCAATGTTCTCTTCGGGGGTGTAGTTCGGCCACGGTTTATATACGTGGTCTTCGTGTGCGAGGGTGTCCAATAACCACTGGGTGAATTCAATAAAGCAACCGATTAACGATAAAGAATTATAATGATATCAATTTTTATAAAAAAAATACACTAATTATTTCCAACGTACAAAGGAATGTAACACAATAACTAATTATTAAAACGCAAATATTAACACATTTGAATCGGGGACTTATAAAAAATACACTAATTATTTCCAACGTACAAAGGAATGTAACACAATAACTAATTATTAAAACGCAAATATTAACACATTTGAATCGGGGACCTATAAAAAATACACTAATTATTTCCAACGTGCAAAGGAATGTAACACAATAACTAATTATTAAAACGCAAATATTAACCCATTTGAATCGGGGACCTATCCTTACATTCTCATTAAGCGACCAACTAAAGTAATTTGAACCATAGAAATATCCCTATAATGGGTGAGCCATCAACCCAACTCAAAATTGTCGCCTGGGACACCCGGTACTAGGAATCTATTAGGAACTATTAATCAAAATATGAACACGAACACCCTCTCGGGTGTACTAAATGCAGTAAAGCAACCAACTGTCAGACTCGAGCCCCGGTTTAATAATAATTAAATGTTAGTTTTTCAGAATACGATCCACGTTAAATGCCCTGAACCCAAAACAAACTCACCCCTCTAGCTTCCACTCCTCTGGTATATCCTAGATTGCCCAATAACAGCACACACAAACACTCGTTTTACTTAGTACGTTTGCCTCTATTTATTAAAATATTAAAACATTAAAACCGCAGTAAATTTTTTAACCCGTTCCAGCTGAGTTTAATAAAACGCTTTATAAACAAAACTCAATGAAAACCCCGCCGCAAGAAAAACTCTAAGAAGAACAAAAACCCGCCCTCGCGTCGAGCGGATCTTTTTCCGTCAACTGGATAATTCAAACCGCCCCGAGCGACTGACTTTTTCTTTACCTCATAATTTCGCCATTTCTAAAACTCCCCTACTACTAAGGTAAAAAGTGATGATTTTTCAAAAATCCTTCAAGTTACTTTACATTTAACTAATTATCCCATTTAATACCGCGACCGCCATCTATCTAACCCAACCGGAACCTTCCGTTTTCCCGCGCCGATTTCTACATCTAGACGGCCATGTGGCCCATTCCCTATACTAATTCGTCACATGACACTGGTACCCTCAAGTTATGGCTTCCGCCGACTCTCGACTTAATTCCTAGAGGTCGCAACCGTATATTAAACCTGACAACTGGTGACTTGAATAAGACCACTCAGCGGTATTTTCTTGGAGCCTTGGAACCCGAATTCGGAGAGCCTTCCCACGTTAGCCCGTACCGATAACGCGTTATCGCAGGAAGTCTCAGTGTCTTTCCTGTGGCCCAGTCTAAACAATCCGAGGCAAATAGAACTTCACCGTACAGGGTGTCTGGCGTACACAATTTTCCTCCATGGTATATCTAATTTTCTAACGCGTAACTAATATAGTCTACCCCTTATTGGCAGTAACTATACCCCAGAGAGAGGGGGGGGGGTTGCTTTTGCTACATTACTTCCCCCTTTAAAAAAGTTTCGGCCTAAGTTGGCCGCAACTTTTAGTTATAAACCTAAAACGTAGATTGCCGCCATTAGCATAGTGGACTATGTATCAACATTCTTAATCTTTGCACCAATGGAGACAACCTAACAATCTATGGACCTCCTAAGATTCTTAACTACATGTTTACAAAATAGTGTCCCCCGAATCGCGACAATAATACTTGCGCACCTCGCGCACTCCGCACAGATAACTTTTCTCGCGCACACCTATCTTCTATCTATACTCTGGCTGACCTACAGTGGGCATGTGGGAAAAATAGGGTGCAACACTATTGTCTTTAAACGTATGTTCATGGTTTGGCGAGCGTCACTGTGTTACCCGTTTTAGAGTCTAGGATTGTTTATCTGTCCAATGGGGCGCGGCTGGTATGCTCGGGTACATCGGCACTTGCTGGTTCGAGTCCATCACGTGCGTTTCACCGACGTCGCTAACAACTGTCTTAAGTCCTTCACTTCCCGGTTCATTGTCTTTCGCGATTTGATTCTGCTTCCGTTGGTGTCGATGAATCATCCACATGGTAAGGGTATTCCACAGGCACGCCAGCATTGCGAATCCTCCGCCAACTGTTTGATACAGATGTAGTCCATTGATCAAGACACCTATTATATACTTAATGGCATGAAATATAACATAAAACCCCATCATACCGCTCATAAATACTCCTATGTCGGTGAACCATCCCCATATCTGTTTCATCGTGGTGTCTGCTAGCTCCTTCATTTCCTCTGGCCCAAATATACGTAGGGTGGAGAAACCTTGACCTCCGGTTTCCATTCCGCCTGCCCGTCGGGTAATAATATTATCCACCACCTTTCGCTCCACTCCAAAAGTCAGCAACTTTTGCACCTTTCCCACCTCCTCTTGTGAATATAATCCAAGAGACCCTATAGGCTGTATTGGTTTAAATGAGATCTTCACATCGGTGGCTACTTCCAGTTCCTTGGGCGGCTGTCTTACTGTCGGGTTAGGTACTAACCCTATCCACTCTCCGTCTATCGAAAATAAGGGAGGGGTTAACTCATTACAGTCGATCTCCTGCCCGTAGTTCTGTAATATTCTCGTTATGGGTGCCATAAATCGTGTTTGATTGTTGACCAACACTGGTAGCTCCTGGTAGCATCTCGTGGACCTTCCTATCTCGACCTGTTTGGGTACACACTTCAGGATGTATAATACCTCTCCCAACACATGTCCTATATATCCTTCTCTATCTTGAATTATCTGGCTCAGGGCATCTGGAACAATTGGTGCCAATAATAGTCGGTTCTTCAGGATTTCCCTTTGTACTAGGCATCGTCTGTGTATAGTGTCTATGTATAGCGTTTCTATATCCCGCTTATATGCTTGTTCTACGTACAAAAACTTGCTATTAACATATAGCATTAAGTCCGTGTTTTGTGGCAACATCGTAGTAGTCCGCTGCAAAAATCGTTCCTGGCCTTCCAGTACCAATAGCTGAGGATGTTCCGTTTGTCGCAATTCCATGGCACACAGATGAATTTTCTTTACAAGGGTTAAGGCAAATACCTTGGTATCTTTGTCCACTACGATATATTGCTCTCCTGACAGTGTATTAGTGATCTTTTCGGCTTTACCATCATAGAGAATGCCGAACTTATCCTCACAGCTTTCCGGTTCCCTCTGGTCCCAGGTAGTCTCTCCTAGAGTAGTATCAAAGCAATAATGATCCAAGAAGGGGCATGTCACCCCTCCTTTTAAACTTATCTCGTTATCCTTTAACTTTACCATTGCTAGGTAGTCCGTGACTTGCACCTTCACAGTCGCCGTGATTACCACGTTGCTCCACGACCTTCCATTCTCTTGATAACTTACACCTTCGCATTTTCCTGAATTATCCAAATATCCATGGAGCGTTACAGAAGCAGTAGTCGTACCATTTAGGTTTATCTGCCCCACGGTCTGTTGATTAATTGTTAATTCCCTATACCGGTGAATCGCCCTACATTCTTCTGCGCCTACTCGATGTATGTAGCTTAAAAGTCCTCCCGACACTACCGAGCTGTGGCTATGCATACCACAGTGCGTCATCAGACGGGTAACCTCAACTAAGCAAGTCCACACTTTTTGTAGTCCGATTTCCGTTCTCTGCACAATCCGCACTATTACTGTTTTGCTCAGATAATCTGAGCTCGGTTCGGGACACTTCGCGACGCTCCTTAAGGACACAGTCGTAATATTCGCGTTCTCGTCCTCACAATCATAGGCTATTAGCCCTACTATCCCATGCCACTGAGACAGCCAAGTATACAGCATAAAAGTTGCTACTACGGTCCGTAGTTTGATGTGCTCCATCCTATTGCGTTTCTAGTCTAGCCGGCTAACCCCTACATATACAATAACACATCAATATTACAATCGATCATTCAACCATTTAACATATTCTAGCCCAACCATCTACATATAAACAAATTAGTAAAAAAATAAAAAAGTCTACTCCTATATCTAACTTTAACTGAGTGCCTGCGGAGGTCCAATTACAGCCACTGAGTTAATTATGTTTCATCCCATTTTTCTCTGGGTTAAAATAATACCATCTTAATAGGTATAAAACGTTATTGCTGAAAAAAAAAATTAAAACCCTTCATTCTTCCCAACTGATTAATCTAGAACGTGATTCGAGATACGCGTTTTTATCTGCTCCCTTATCCAAGCCATATGATATACAAAAAAAACCTAATCAATCCTCGATCCGAGAACAACGCGAGCGCCCATATAACCTCTTACAGATTCAGTCTGTCCGGCGGACGTCTTACCCGAGCGGATCTCCTTAACGGTATCTCGCGTTCCGTTTCTACTTCATCGTTACCATCATCGTTACCATCATCGTCGTAGCCATCCTCGCTTATATCGCCTCCCGCATTTTCTATCAGTTTTTCCTTTTTGCAGGGCACTTCCAGCCATTGGGGAAAAATGGGTCCCCTAGTCGTCCCTTCATTGCCTTCCTCCTTCACTTCATTTTCCGGCTCCTCTCTACTGGAGTCTTCGTCTCCGATCTCATCCTCGCTTGTACTCTCTATTTCGTAGTATCTTTTCAACCTATTCACATGCACTATGTGCTCTTCTCGTCCTCCTGCCTTCCTCACCTTATAAGTTACCGGTCCAATAATGCCTATAACTCTATATGGGCCTTTCCATGGCCTCACAAGTTTCTTTGAAACGCCTGTCTTGGTACTCATAAATTTTAGATAAACAAGATCTCCTAGATCAAAGGTCTTTGGCTCCGTCTTCTTATTAAACTTGGTAATTCGCATACCCTTTACATTTTCCGTATTCTCGTAAGTTTGCGTATAACCTTGCTTCAGCACTACCATTAATTCAGCTATAGCATTCTCCAATTTTTCTACTTTCCCTTGAAGGCAGTCGATTTCCTGTTTCCAATTTTTCTCATTTTCAGCTCCATACGGGGCTTTATCCTTGGGTGGATAACTACCATCCCTTCCTGGGTTCTTCAGTCCGTATCCTCTCGAATAATCCTCAAAAATCTTCTCTCTATTGTCTACTTTTTCTGCCGTCGTTGTCTTCTTTTCTCCATCTTTGTTACAATGCACCTGAGTTGTAACGTATACTGGACTATTCTGATTCCCAGATCCTTTATAAAATTTGTTCACTTCCAGCAGCCAAATTTTCCATTGCTTCCTTTCTTCATCTTCACTTCCTTCTCTATCCATTTCTACTTCCTCCTTTAAAAATTCCTGTGTACCCTTCGGCACTGAGTCGAGACATTCCCTAGATTCTTCAGTTCCTCTGGTTTCCGACCAATCGTTTAAAACTTCTCCTTTTAGTTCGACCGCAAGCTTTTCACCACAAATAATGCGTACCTTGTGAGCCGACAAAAAGTCCCGGCCCAACAGAATTTCGATGTCGTCTTGTTCCCCGAACATTTTATCTTCGCATACCACAAAGTGACCCTCGACACGATTTTTTAATGTAGGCGTGCAAAAGTTTACATTAACCATCCCATAAGTTCGCAACGCATGCCCAGTAATCCCGGTTAAGGCCAGTTCATCATATTCTTCTAAATGCAGTCCCTCTTCCAAAGCCAGCCTTCTTGGTATTAGGGAAACTTCCGCACCAGTATCGATCAAGCAGTTTCGAAGTTTACCATTTAAATACAACGGAACCACATAGGGTAGGTGAGTTTCTTCTTCCCTTGTACTTAGTGCCTGTACCATAAACGTTGATTTCTTTTTCTCAATTCCATAAAGTTGCGTTACATTCCTTCTTGTTTCCATACCACGACTATCTTGCTCGGGTATATAATTCGTTTCACCAACTTTCGCCCTGAATTGATTTTCTCTTGTTTCGTCTTGCCGATTGTACTCGTCCGCTCTTTCATCTTCGAGTCGGTGATAATGTTCTTCTTGTCTTCTATCTTGTCGATTATACTCGTTGTCCCTTTTTCTGTCTTCGCGCGGATAAAAATCATTTCTATTTTCCATGATATAATTCAATTTACCACTTGGTGCCCTAAATTTATTTTCCTTTGTCTCATTTTGCCGCCGGTTATATTCGTTGTCTTTTCTTCTATCTTCACGCCGGTAAAAATCTTCTTGTCCTCTATCTTGTCGATTGTGCTCGTCTCCTGTTCTATATTCGCGCCGGTAAAATTCATTTCTATTTTCCGTGATATACTTCAGTTCACCACTAGGCGCCCTAAATTTATCTTCCCTTGTCTCGTTTTGCCGATCATACTCGTCGTCTTTTCTTCTATCTTCACGTCGGTAAAAATCTTCTTCTTGTACTCTACCTTGTCGACCGAAATCGGCACGACCTCCTCGCGTGGGATAATTATTCGTTGGACCGCGTGGATCCCTACCTGAAAAAGTACCTGACTTGAATCCCCTAGACGTGTTACCATTGTTACGCGCGTTATAGCTCACCCTTTCTTTTCCCCGTTCAAATTCGCCCCGTGACCTACTGTCCTCAGTGTTTTTGTTGGGGCACTGCCTAGCCCAATGACCCGGTTGATTGCATATATAGCAGTCATTTGTTTTCTCCTGTGGTTGGGCATTTGACCGATTTCTACATTCCCTAGCTACGTGTCCCGGTTTTCCGCAAGTATAACAGTTCACCTGCAAGATTCGTGAACCCGAATTCCTGTTGTGTAACAATTTGTCCGTAGTTTCCTGCAGTTTGACAAGTTTCTCCGCCTTATCCAAGGTCAAATTATCTTCTCGTAATAACGACAATCCCACTTCCTTCATAACTTCCTTTCGTAGCCCTATTTTAAACTGATTCAAAAGCAAATCTTGGTTCTTTTTTCTTATTCCCGCTTGCTCCTCAACAGACGCATTGCCCAGGTCTTCTTTTAGTAATTCCGCCCCCAGTATCCTTAGCCGTGTGCAATAGGACGAAACGCCCTCATCGTGTCTCTGATAGCACCTACCTAGATTGAATTGACTCTCCCCCGGGAGTCTTGTTGTCGCGAAATTATCAATTAATTTGGCCTTTAGTGCCCGAAAATCCAACCCCTCTAAACTAGAATCTGACCTTAAATAATCGTATGCTTCCCCTACACATTTAAATTTCAATAAATTCAACGTTTCCCCTTCCGTCCAACCGTCTAACCTGGCCCGTTGTTCAAGTTTTTCTATATACCTTTTAACATTCTTACCACTGAAATCCTCCAACGTCGCAGCTATCATACCTAAAGAATACATTGCTGGAACCCTAGAAACATTCCCTAAATTGGGCGAGGCCCCAGGTGCTGCCGCACCCGTAGCCGCCACACTCGGACTGGTAACGGAGGTGGTAACCACCGTAGAAGTTGTATTAGTTGTGTTAGTAACAAGGCTCATGATTCTGATTTAATTACTATAGCTAATAAGCACAAACCTGTTCCTTATTGTACCTCAGCAGGAAATTTTCGTCTCTCCCTATATAAGTACCTGTAAAACCCTACTTGATTTTATATCTAGTTATCGCCTCTGACCTTAGAAATCACCCAGTAATGCTATTAGCCACCCTGTACACTTGTTCAAATATTCGTGTTCACCCTGTATATATTTTTTTTTTTTTAAATTACAGATATTTTCCATCAGCTTAGCACCATCAAAACTGTACTATACTTCTATACACAACAACCAAATTTTTTTCTAATTCTCTTATCCACCCTGTACTTCTATATAAAAAAAATTACAGATATTTTCAATCAGTTTAGCACCACCCACTGCACTATACTTCCATACAACAATAACTAGATTTTTTTTTCTCTCTAATTTTCTTATCCACCCTGTACTTTTATATAAAAAAAATACAGATATTTCCAATCAGTTTAACACTATCCAACTGCACCGTATTTCCATACAACAATAATTAAATTTTACACTAATACTTTTATCCACCCTGTAAATTTATTCAGGAAAAAAAAATACAGATATTTTTACAATCAGTTTAGCCCCATCCAACTGCACTATACTTCTATATAACAATAACTAGATTTTATATTAATATTTTTATCCACCCTGTACATTTATTCAGGAAAAATTACAGATATTTTTCCAATCAATCTTGGCACAGTCAAACCTATTCTATTTTCCGCACTATAAAAATTCTCCGGCTATACTTCAGTTGACCTATATACTTTTTCCCATTCAAAACAAATGATGGATCTCTCCCGGTAATAAAATTAAATAATAATATTTTTATGTTTATTTAAAAAAAATTTCAGCTATTTTCCAGCTAATCTTGGCACACTCAAATCTATTTTATTTTCCCCAGTAGGACAATTACCCAGCTATACTTCAGCTAACCTATATATTTGTTTTCATATAAAACAAACTATTATTCTATCAGGAAAGTAGGTACTTATTTAGAAAAATATCCCTTTGTAATCAACTTCACTTTTAACTAACCCCTGTATTACAAACATTCTTTCCTAAATCTGAGTCTCCTCTCACTCATCCCCTACAACAACAGCACAAAAATATATCCCTTCTACCCTTATTAAACAATCCACACCAAAAAAAAAATTATCTCAACTTTAAAATCCTTTCCATTAAAATATTCTCATTAAACTAACTAAAAAAAAAATATCCCACCAAAGATATTCCTCTTTGAATCACCCTGTTAAAATCATCCCCTTTAAACAACCCCTATAAAATATCCGCTTTTAAATTATCCCACCTTAAATCACCGTATTTAAATCATCCCCTTTAAACAAACCCTTTAAAATCTCCTCTATTAAAATATCCTCTATTAAAACATCCTCTATTAAAACATCCTATTTAAATCATCCCCTTTAAACAAACCCTTTAAAATCTCTTCTATTAAATTATCCCACCGCTGCCACCAGTTGTAACAAAACCACCCCCTCTCCGAGGGTGCAATCCCCCCTCCGGAGCAGGCGGGCGAGTTATTGTTTTTTTGTCAAGGGGTAGCGTTGCTGCCACCAGGTCAGGATATTTTAGCTTTCCGCCTGACCTCGGAAATAAGAAATTAAACTGGTTTTAAGAGGCACCAATGTTCTCTTCGGGGGTGTAGTTCGGCCACGGTTTATATACGTGGTCTTCGTGTGCGAGGGTGTCCAATAACCACTGGGTGAATTCAATAAAGCAACCGATTAACGATAAAGAATTATAATGATATCAATTTTTATAAAAAAAATACACTAATTATTTCCAACGTACAAAGGAATGTAACACAATAACTAATTATTAAAACGCAAATATTAACACATTTGAATCGGGGACTTATAAAAAATACACTAATTATTTCCAACGTACAAAGGAATGTAACACAATAACTAATTATTAAAACGCAAATATTAACACATTTGAATCGGGGACCTATAAAAAATACACTAATTATTTCCAACGTACAAAGGAATGTAACACAATAACTAATTATTAAAACGCAAATATTAACCCATTTGAATCGGGGACCTATCCTTACATTCTCATTAAGCGACCAACTAAAGTAATTTGAACCATAGAAATATCCCTATAATGGGTGAGCCATCAACCCAACTCAAAATTGTCGCCTGGGACACCCGGTACTAGGAATCTATTAGGAACTATTAATCAAAATATGAACACGAACACCCTCTCGGGTGTACTAAATGCAGTAAAGCAACCAACTGTCAGACTCGAGCCCCGGTTTAATAATAATTAAATGTTAGTTTTTCAGAATACGATCCACGTTAAATGCCCTGAACCCAAAACAAACTCACCCCTCTAGCTTCCACTCCTCTGGTATATCCTAGATTGCCCAATAACAGCACACACAAACACTCGTTTTACTTAGTACGTTTGCCTCTATTTATTAAAATATTAAAACATTAAAACCGCAGTAAATTTTTTAACCCGTTCCAGCTGAGTTTAATAAAACGCTTTATAAACAAAACTCAATGAAAACCCCGCCGCAAGAAAAACTCTAAGAAGAACAAAAACCCGCCCTCGCGTCGAGCGGATCTTTTTCCGTCAACTGGATAATTCAAACCGCCCCGAGCGACTGACTTTTTCTTTACCTCATAATTTCGCCATTTCTAAAACTCCCCTACTACTAAGGTAAAAAGTGATGATTTTTCAAAAATCCTTCAAGTTACTTTACATTTAACTAATTATCCCATTTAATACCGCGACCGCCATCTATCTAACCCAACCGGAACCTTCCGTTTTCCCGCGCCGATTTCTACATCTAGACGGCCATGTGGCCCATTCCCTATACTAATTCGTCACATGACACTGGTACCCTCAAGTTATGGCTTCCGCCGACTCTCGACTTAATTCCTAGAGGTCGCAACCGTATATTAAACCTGACAACTGGTGACTTGAATAAGACCACTCAGCGGTATTTTCTTGGAGCCTTGGAACCCGAATTCGGAGAGCCTTCCCACGTTAGCCCGTACCGATAACGCGTTATCGCAGGAAGTCTCAGTGTCTTTCCTGTGGCCCAGTCTAAACAATCCGAGGCAAATAGAACTTCACCGTACAGGGTGTCTGGCGTACACAATTTTCCTCCATGGTATATCTAATTTTCTAACGCGTAACTAATATAGTCTACCCCTTATTGGCAGTAACTATACCCCAGAGAGAGGGGGGGGGGGTTGCTTTTGCTACAGTTCAGGACCATGAGCCCGAAAAGGTATACCTGGTTCAGGATTATATGAAAGCGTAATATATATATTGTTGCGTACATCTGGCAACTTTAAGTAATTTTATTAAATTCTATTAAACAAAATGAATTTTTGAGAAATATGTACAGGTATTTGTCATACTCTAGTAACTAAAACACCAGAAATTATCGTAGGTAATCTGTTTAAATTTAGTAATGTACATATTTATTATATTTTCAGTTTTCAAGCATTTAACTCTTTTTGTATTCCAGTTTTTGCTAACAGCTCTCATAGAACACAGGGGCTTCGATCGAATAGTAAATATATCTGTATTTCACAGCACATATGTCTTAATTATTGGTTAAACCAAATATACTGCGGGAAGTATTATGGGTTGCATAGAACAACGCGGACCCAAATTCTTAGTAATTTTTAGTTTGTATGTATGGTAATATGTTAATTGAGACTTGAGAGGGGATATCACTTTTATTAGCTGGCTGATAGCAGAATTAGCTATTTCTGTAGCAAATTCTGTAGCAGCATATACTTTGGCTTAAAATTTTTGATAATCATTCGGTCACGAGTTGTGTCACTTCTGCTGTTATCAAACTTTCTCTTAGTGATCTATCTAATAAAAGGTAGTTACATTTATTTATTTGATTCCTCTCATTAGTATTTACCTGCCTTTAACCATATTTTTCATTTCTGCTAACTAAACAACCATAATTCTGAAACATGTGCTGATAATATTTTTTCTTCTTCCAAATGTAGAGTTTTGCTGCCAAATAGATAATTAATAAATAATTATTTAAATAAATACACATAAATATATACAGATGGTTTACACAAATAACTTATCTACATAGTTTAGATAATTTAGATAATTTAAATAATTCATCTACCTAATTTACACGAGGAAAAACACTTCATTCGTTTGATGGTTAAATGCCTGCTAGATTTCGTAAGACAGATAGTCCAGTCAAACACAGTATAGTCAAGTTCAGCATTCATAGTCTAGTCAAATTCCGTTTAGTCAAGTCCAGTTTAGTCCAGTCAATCCAAACCAACAGCAAAACCCTAGCGTTACACAGGTTAGCAAGACGTCAAGCCACGTCGAGGGGCCTTCTGTGTTCGGAGAGGCTGTAAGGAAAAGCTACCAGAACTCACCAGGAGCCCTCATCCCCTATCTATCCATCGTCAGGAGGATTGGTGAGATTCTGAGAATTTCATTGATTTTTTTTTGTGTGTAATATTTATTGTATAACTTATATTGCATAAAGTATTTCTCTTCTATTAATTATAAGTTAATTAAATTATAAATATTTTCTTTTAAAAATTGTGGTAATATTACTTAATATTTTTATTTGATAAGTGATTTGATAACATTATCTTATTTTTTATATTGATTGAATTTGTTGATATTTTCATATACTGATGATTTTTCAAAAGGTATTAATAAATATGTCTCTTTTATCGTAAAATTCAATTTTTCATTTTTTCTGTTTGTCTGTCCGCCATAAGATCAAATCTTTCCACGGCGGTTGGTTTCACCATCACAGGGGTAGCAGTAACTCTTAAATTTTCCGTGGATGGCGCTCATAATATTTACATCATTTTAAGCTACCTCTGGGTGTTGGAACAAAGTAGCTAGGTAAAATATCACAAAAATATTGGTTTAACCTCTGGCTGATTTAAAAAAATATATATTAATTGAACCCACGAAATCCCAGCCACGCACCAGATCAGCTAGCCGTTAGCCGTCACTACTTGTGTGTTGGTTGAATTGCCTTTGGTTATCACCTTAACAGGTGATACCATTGTTAATTTTTCTAAGACCAAGTAGTGATGTAACAATGGTGCCCAGTAACGTGAGGCCCGAATAAGGTTCAGTAAGTTTCATTTTTTTAGTCAGATTATGTAAATTTCAGCTTTTTAAATGAGTAGAGGTGAATTTTGGAGTTTTTGTGGTATCAAGCATAAGCTAGTTTGATCTTATGAGAGACAGAAATTTAAGTTTTGAGACTGAAAATATTATTTGTGCAATAATTTTATGTCTGAAAAAATTTGCCTATTTTGCTGAGTTATTTTATGATAATTTATTTTATCTATAATATGGTAAATACTAGGTACAGAAACTAAGTATAAAATTCAATATTTTATATCTAATTTAGAGGACCATATGAATTCTTCTAGCAGTATGAAACAGGCAATGTTTTATTTGTTTTTATTGAACCATAAAAAAATCTTTTAATTTTTAAGGAATTTAGTATCCAGTGATAAGGATTAAGTTTAATACGTTTGGGTTGGGTTTAGAATTGCCTGTTTGATTAAAAATATCAAGGTGATTAAAAAATTTAAATAGCGAATTATTGATTCCGTTTATTTTAATATTAAGTTCATTTGAGTTAGGTATTGCAAATTTGATTTTAAATCAAAGCAATTATATTTTAAAATAGCAAGTAAAAACTTTGCGTATTTTAATAAACCTCTAGGGGCCCCGAATCAGTCAGAAGTTACACCACCAACGTAAGTTGTGAAAGGAAAGAAAAAAAAATAATAATAATAACAATAGTATATTTATCTTTAAAAAACATACATTTTATAGATACGTCAAATTGGACAGACATCTACCATTCTAATTAAAATTGAAATACCACCTAATTAAAATTATACGTCTAACATAATAAACGTTAATAAAGCTAATATAGGACACATGATACTTAAAATTACTAGCTAGTTGCTCCTTATATAATAAGATATTATCAATACATATTATATTTTTACTCAAAAATGCTTCCATTTTCAATAATGACTTGGTGAAATTCTTGAGTTGAGTATATACAATTTTCAGTCATAATTTTTTTTAGTTCATTTTTAAATATGTTGATGGGAAGATTACGAAATAACAAGGAAAGGACATTTAGCATTCTAATACCCATATTGTTACTTATCTGGAGCCTGGTTTGAGGTATTATTAGGTTGTCTCTATTTCTGGTATCATGTTGATGATGGTCAGCATGAGTAATATAACTATTTAGGTTTTGTTTTACCATTAGAATATTATGATATGCTATACAGGAGAAGAGTGACATTATTTTTAGAGATGTAAACAAGGGCCTGCAACTCTCATGCCATTTAGCACCTACTATACTTCTTACTGCTGACTTTTGTAGGATGAAAATTTTTTGTAAATGGCAGTGAGCTGCATTTCCTTAAGCGAGTATTCCATATGTTAGTTAGGAATGAAAAACTGAATACTAAGTTGTCTTAGCAGCTTGTTCATTTATAGTAGTTCTTATCTTCTTAATCACAAAGATGGACTTGGACTATTTGTTGCAAAGTTAGTTGATGTGTTCAATCCAATTTAAATGTGTGTCTATATGAACCCCTAAGAATTTTGTACTGAGACAATCATCAGAATTATTTTTTGTTTGAAATGTTGACAACACAGTTTTACTCTCATTTAATAATAATTGATTGGGTGCAAACCAAGCTTTAGCCTGCTCGAGTACATGCGTGAGGATTTGCTGACTATCATCATTCTCATCTAGACTTATTCCAAAAGTTGAATCATCTGTGTACATTATTGTGGTAACGTTTAATGTATTCAAATGGTTTGGTAGATCATTTATATATACCAGGAAGAGCAAAGGTCCCAGCACGGACCCTTGTGGCACCCCTCGTTTTATCTGCAAGGGTTTGCTTCTATTATTATGAAACTCGACTAATTGTGACCTATTTCTTAAATATGACTCAATTATCTTTAAACAATTGCCGCGTACTCCATAGAAATCTAGCTTGTTAAGCAGAATCGTGTGATCAACACAATCAAATGCTGATGTTAAATCAGTAAATATTGCCAAATACCTTTTCTTGTTTTCAAGAGCTTCCTTTATGTGATGCGCCAGGGATATTATTGCATCAGTAGTTGACATCCCTCTTCTGAAACCAAATTGTTGTGCACATAGAATTTTATTCGTGTCCAAGTAATCCACCAGATTGTTAAATATTACAGTTTCTAGGATTTTAGAAAAGACTGGCAATATGGAAATTTGTCTGTAGTTTTGTGGTTCAGATAGATCACCTTTCTTATATATTGGAATCACTTTACCTATTTTCATTAGAGAAAAACCAGAAACCAAAATGGCACTGTTGAATTGTCCATACATTCTTCTATCAGAAATAAAATTTTCAACTTTGAGAAAATTCTGAAAAAAAAGGTTTTATCTGATGAATCACCAAAACCAAAATGGCACTGTTGAATTGTACATACATTCTTCTATGAGAAATAAAATTTTCAACTTTGAGAAAATTCAGAAAAAAAAAATAATATCCGATGAACCACCAAAACCAAAATGGCACTGTTGAATTGTACATACATTCTTCTATCAGAAATAAAATTTTCAACTTTGAGAAAATTCAGAAAAAAAAAGGTTTTACCCGATGAACCACCAAAACGAAAATGGCACTGTTGAATTTTACATACATTCTTCTATAAGAAATAAAATTTTCAACTTTGAGAAAATTCAGGAAAAAAAAATTATATCCGATGAACCACCAAAACCAAAATGGCACTGTTGAATTGTCCATACATTCTTCTATCAGAAATAAAATTTTAAACTTTGAGAAAATTCAGAAAAAAAAGTTATAACCGATGAACCACCAAAACCAAAATGGCACTGTTGAATTGTACATACATTCTTCTATGAGAAATAAAATTTTCAACTTTGACAAAATTCAGAAAAAAAAAGTTATTACCGATGAACCACCAAAACCAAAATGGCCCTGTTGAATTGTACATACATTCTTCTATGAGAAATAAAATTTTCAACTTTGAGAAAATTCAGAAAAAGAAAAAGTTATATCCGATGAACCACCAAAACCAAAATGGCACTGTTAAATTGTCCATTTTTCCATTCTTCTATCAGATATAAAATTTTCAACTTTGAGTATATTCAGAAAAAAAGTTATAACCAATGAACCACCAAATCCAAAATGGCACTGTTGATTTGTACATACATTCTTCTGTCAGAAATAAAGTTTTCAACTTTATTTTTAAAGAAAATCGAGGTTGGAATGTTAAATCAAACAAAATAAAGAATTAAAATATTTATTTAAAATTTATGTCATTTTTTTTCTGTTTAGGTCATAAATATTTTATAATTTTCTTACAATTTATTTATTTATTTTATTACAATTTATTTGTTTTTTTATTACAATTTATTTGATTATTTTCAATTTTATTTAATTATTGTCTGTTCCTTTTGCCTTCCATTATTTGACTTCTGGCCTCTTCTGCTATTTTCTTATCCGCATGCTTCCTCGTCTTCTTGGTTACTGCTAACAGATATGGATAATCCCTTATACTGTTCCTGTAGTACTCCTCTTGCCTCTTCTTCCTGGTATAACCCTTATTTATGGTTCGTTGCACCCAACTCTAATGTAGCTGAATTTATGTTAGATATATTAAATATTCAACAACCTTGCAAGGGGTTCCAGCAGAAAGAGAGAACATTCTTTTATTATGTAAGTATTTAATCCATTAATATCTTCAGTTTTTTAATTATTATTCTGATATCATCGGGTGCTACAGGTTTGTAACAAATGGAACTTTTGTTTTGCAATTTTTTGTCCATAAAGTTGTTTGTACTATTTTGAGTTCCCTGTAAGCTTTGTACAACAGTCTCAGCATTATCTACAAAAAATTGATTGAGTTCATTCGCAGCTAGAGTGTCAATATAGGTGTTCGACATTCTCTTCTGTTCTCTTCCTGTTTCAGCATTGATGATATCCCATACTGTTTTCTGATAGTTATCTGTTTCCTCCAGATGATGTTGGTAATATAGTTGTCTCGCAGATATTAGTAGATTTTTGTATTTTTTTTTTAAATTCCACATATGTTTCTTTGTTTCGTTCTGTTGGATTTAGTTGATAGCAACTGTGAAGAAATAATACCATACTTTTTGCATTTGTCACTTCAGGAGTCACCCAGTGTTTTGAGCTGTACTGTCTCTTTTGAATTGGTTTTAATGGAAAACATCTGTTATAATAGGAGAAGAAAGTGTTCTGGAACAAGTCAAATTTATGTTCTGCTGTCTCCACTTGATATAATTCAGACCACTCCTCCTGGCTTAAATGGTGGTTCATCATCAACATATTTTCATCAGTAAATTTTCTTTTAGTTTTTATGATGTTATCATGACCAACATGGTTCGCATGACAATCCTTTAGCTCTAATAGCTGACAGTGATGATCTGATATACATAATGGTACATTAAAAACATTGCAATTGTTAAGATTGGTAAAAATATTATCTAAACAGTTACCTTTGTTGTGCGTACTTTCTGCAAATAAATGTTGTAGATTATATGACATAAAAAATTGCAATACTTTTTGAGTATTTGCGTTAAGAACATCATTGAAATGTACATTAAAATCACCAGTAATAAGTATATTTATTTTGTTGTTAAATACTTCAGTCATGTTTAGGACTTCATGCATAATGGATAAGAAATTCTCAACATTTGCTAGTTTTGTGGACCTATATACAGTGATTATGATTAGATTAAGAGTTTTTATGTAACAAGCAGATAGCTCGCACACTTGTTCAACAGATAATTGGAAAGTAACAGTCAAAAACTTTTTAAAGTCTAGTAAGTCAGTTGTGTCACCAGTAGCAGAAATTGATACTTTGGGTATTTCTTTAAATAATCTCGAACCTTGGTATCTAAAACTTAGAGAGAGAATTATGAAAAATCCACATAAGTTCCTTCAGTGGATGGTCAAAGATGGGTATCTTTTCAAACATACCAAGAGTAAAATAATTTTGGGCACAAACATTTCAGAATGGAAATTAGTAGTTCCTCCAGCAGAAAAGCAAAATGTTATGGTTGACTGCCACGAGAATGAAAATTCTGGGCATTTAGGTTATTGTAAAACGCTACACAAAGTAGCAGAAAACTTTTATTGGCCTAAAATGCGAAAGGACATACTGTTATGAATTACACCCCTTTGGAATTGGAGATGATACGATAAATTGTTAAATAAAGTGTTAGTAGTGTTTATCTCTTGTTGAAATTATTTAGAACCCACGGATTCACACAGGGTGTTTTCCAAAAAGGTGGAAATCCGTAACAATACCAACGTACATTCGAAAATGTGAAATCTGCGGCAGAGAAAAGTCTCTGAACACGCGGAGCCTCTTTTCCTTTTCAGTTTGTAGCATACGATACAATGGGACCTTTTCCCAGAAGTACGAAGGGCAATAGGTTTTTGTTAGTAGCCGTAGACTATTTCTCTAAATTTGTGCTAATGAAACCCGCGCGTGAAGCCATTTCAAAAGCTATCACGACTTTTCTCGAACAAGTATTTTTAACTTATGGCACACCACAAGTTTTATTGCTAGATAATGCTACAGCACATACTAGCAATATGTTTAATAACTCTGTTAAGAAATTCAAAATTTCTAAGTTGTGGTAGCTTATCAGCTTTATCATCCCCAAATAAACCACGTAGAAAGGGTAAATCGTACAATTGGCACTATGATCAGAAGTTTTCTCGAGGGCTCACATAAGAAATGGGACGAAAATATTTTAAATATTCAGTCTGCGATTAATTCAGCCGTACACGAGGTGACCGGATTCACCCCGGCATTCCTGAATTTTGGGCGAAAGCTGCCTGTGACGGGTGATTATTATGACGAAGTCGATATTTCAGATGTGAGTGATCTTAGAGAGAGTAGAAGACCATATGATAATGAAATGGATAAACTTCCTCAGTTATATAGGGATGTTCAAGTTAAGTTAAATGTTGCGTATCAAAAGGGTGCCAAATATTATAATTTGAGAAAACGAGACAAAGTTTTCACAGTTGGAGAAAAAGTCTGGCTCAGAAATTCTGTGTTGAGCAACGCCGCAGAATTCTTTTCTGCTAAATTAGCTAATCGCTATGTACCGTGCATTGTCAAGAAAGTATTATCTAAAATTGCATATGAGCTGAACCACCTAGACGGAACTCCAGCTGGAACTTGGCATGTATCGAAGCTCAAGCCTTATTTGGGCTTTGTAAAAATTTTGCATGCAGTGCCCGTCCTTAAAGATTAATTTTTAGTTCAGTAAGCTTAGTAAAACCTAGTCCCTTATTAAGTTTATTGAAGTTCAGTTAGTTTAGTTTGCCCAAACATTACAGTTTAGTCAGGTCTAGTAAAGTTTGCCCGTAAGTCCGATTATGCCACGGAGTATAATCAGACAAAATTTTAGTTTAGTCAGGTCAGGTATGCTTTGGGACGCCAAGCATAAAAAAATATGCGTTGGGACGCCAAGCATAAAATATTTCAAAATTTTCTACCTAAGGAAATGGAATATAATAAATTTAATCTGGGGGCACAGTTTAAATTTAGTTTAGTTCGAGCTCAGTCTCGACAGTTAGGTTCAGTTAAGTTTGACTTGTTTAATCATACATGAGAGTAGGTAAACAAAAATTTTAGTCAGGTTTGGTTAGGGACGCCTAACATGTTCTAAAATTTCCTTTTAAAGGAAATGGAATAAAATAAGTTTATTTTACAAGACATTAAAATAAATTTAATTTAAGACGAGCACAATCTCGTTAGTTCAGTTCAGTATGAGCGCCGTCTCGACGCTTAGTTCGAACGCGACGTCTTGATTTTTAGTCAGGTCAGGTCAAGTAGGACAATGACTTTCAGTTAGGTTTAGTTTGCGGTTTCAACATTGAAAAATTAAAGAAAATTTTTCAAACCGCATCTTCAATTGAGTTATAGTGCTTTAGTACTGATTTAATGCTTTTTGTGTTAACGAGAGGGTTGATTTGCAACCAAACCTCTCAACCGCTGATCTTTAATGATTCTAGAACCATTTGAAGGTTTAACTTTGGTTTAGTTAGGTATAGTTAGGTATAGTATAGTGAGATAAGTTGCGGTAAAGCGTAGCAGTATTCAGAAAATATTTAGACGCCACCGCAACAGTCAGTTAGGGTAAAAGTAATTTTAGTAGTACTGTTACTTAGTGTTAGTTAGTTAGGTTTAAATAGATTTAGTTTGATTGGCCGATCATTTAATTTTAGTAACTTTTAGGTTTAGTTCTGTTTATTCAGTTTTTGAGACAAGCACTCAAAAGTGCATAACATCGCACGAGAACTTAGCGACATAATTTTTTTTTCATACTTCATGCATCTACTGTGATACTTCTTGACAAATGCAAGAATCTTAAATTGTTTTTTTTATTTTTGTCGCTGAGATTATATAAGGTGGTAGGGTGGAGGTTCTTTAAATAGGGCCACTTAAAATGTGTAACTTCCAACTTGGCCGCATTACAAAGCGATACTCAACACCACATATCTGCTTTAAAAAAAATCGTCAAACTTTTGGGTTTGGGTGACTTTACACTGCCGATTAATTTCGCGTGAAGACACACACGGACAGACACAGTTCTGCCTTTTTAGTTTAGTTTGGTTTCACAACTTGGTGTGTTTGGATCGATGCATATCCAATCACACAATATTTTATTTTAAATTTTATCTGCGAAATTTCGAGTTTGACGATGTTAAGAGATTTTAGATTGACTACATGTTTATTGATACTTTGGAGAAATTTCATTAAGCATATACAAATCTTTAGTTTTAATTTTCACCTTTCATCAACTGGATAATAGTCTGGGCGCTTAGTCCAAAATATTTTTGAATGCGTTGTTGTAATTTTTATCTCGTAGTTGAATACTTTAATTCGCTGTGAATGTTAACAAACATTTATCCCGTAGTTGTAAATATTTTTTTTACACGTGGTTGTATAATGTATGGCTCTAGTCTATGGGCATACAGGTTAGTTTCCAATATTTTCTTTTTAGAAATTGGACTTTGTGAGTTTGTCACCATTAAGTTGGGACATACAGTAAATTATTTTTTTAATGATTTTTTTTGGCCACGTATACGGGGTGTTTATCACTTCACTTTAGCACTACGATGAGATAAATTTCGCGCATTCATAACGTTTTCAATTTTAGTTTAGTACAGTTTACTTTTAGTACAGTTTATTTTAGTACAGTTTGATGTTAGTACAATTCAGTTAGACATTTTGTTACTTAAATTTTTTTTGGATCACAGCTGATAAAGAAATATTTCAGTGAGCTAAAATATCTCTTCCGGAGGAGAAGGGTGTGTTGCGTACATCTGGCAACTTTAAGTAATTTTATTAAATTTTATTAAACAAAATGAATTTTTGAGAAATATATACAGGTATTTGTCATACTCTAGTAACTAAAACACCAGACATTAAATTATCGTAGGTAATCTGTTTAAATTTAGTAATGTACATATTTATTATATTTTCAGTTTTCAAGCTTTAACTCTTTTTGTATTCCAGTTTTCGCTAACAGCTCTCATAGAACACAGGGGCTTCGATCGAATAGTAAATATATCTGTATTTCACAGCACATATGTCTTAATTATTGGTTAAACCAAATATACTGCGGGAAGTATTATGGGTTGCATAGAACAACGCGGACCCAAATTCTTAGTAATTTTTAGTTTGTATGTATGGTAATATGTTAATTGAGACTTGAGAGGGGATATCACTTTTATTAGCTGGCTGATAGCAGAATTGGCTATTTCTGTAGCAAATTCTGTAGCAGCATATACTTTGACTTAAAATTTTTGATAATCATTCAGTCACGAGTTGTATCACTTCTGCTGTTATCAAACTTTCTCTTAGTGATCTATCTAATAAAAGGTAATTACATTTATTTATTTGATTCCTCTCATTAGTATTTACCTGCCTTTAGCCATATTTTTCATTTCTGCTAACTAAACAACCATAATTCTGAAAAATGCGCTGATAATATTTCTTCTTCTTCCCAAATGTAGAGTTTTGCTGCCAAATAGATAATTAATAAATACATATTTAAATAAATACACATAAATATATACAGATGGTTTACACAAATAACTTATCTACATAGTTTAGATAATTTAGATAATTTAAATAATTCATCTACCTAATTTACACGAGGAAAAACACTTCATTCGTTTGATGGTTAAATGCCTGCTAGATTTCGTAAGACAGATAGTCCAGTCAAACACAGTATAGTCAAGTTCAGCATTCATAGTCTAGTCAAATTCCGTTTAGTCAAGTCCAGTTTAGTCCAGTCAATCCAAACCGACAGCAAAACCCTAGCGTTACACAGGTTAGCAATACGTCAAGCCACGTCGAGGGGCCTTCTGTGTTCGGAGAGGCTGTTAGGAAAAGCTACCAGAACTCACCAGGAGCCCTCATCCCCTATCTATCCATCGTCAGGAGGATTGGTGAGATTCTGAGAATTTCATTGATTTTTTTTTGTGTGTAATATTTATTGTATGACTTATATTGCATAAAGTATTTCTATTAATTATAAATTAATTAAATTATAAATATTTTCTTTTAAAAATTGTGGTAATATTACTTAATATTTTTATTTGATAAGTGATTTGATAACATCGAATTTGTTGACATTTTCATATACTGATGATTTTTCAAAAGGTATTAATAAATATGTCTCTTTTATCGTAAAATTCAATTTTTTCTGTTTGTCTGTCGGTCATAAGATCAAATCTTTCCACGGCGGTTGGTTTCACCATCACATGGGTAGCAGTAACTCTTAAATTTTCCGTGGATGGCGCTCATAATATTTACATCATTTTAAGCTACCTCTGAGTGTTGGAACAAACTAGCTAGGTAAAATATCACAAAAATATTGGTTCAACCTCTGGCTGATTTAAAAAAAAATATATTAATTGAACCCACGAAATCCCAGCCACGCACCAGATCAGCTAGCCGTTCTCCGTCACTACTTGTGTGTTGGTTGAATTGCCTTTGGTTATCACCTTAACCGGTGATACCATTGTTAATTTTTCTAAGGCCAAGTAGTGATGTAACAATATACAGTGTGTCTACTTAAGTTGGCGGCATATGGAAAACTTTTTTATTTTCAGTTTTAGGAAAAATTGAACATCCTAAGTATTCTTTGCGAAAAAGGGCATCTTTGATGATAAATACTATAAGCAAAGATACGGTTTTAAAATTTTTAAAAAAGAATAAATTTTACCCATACAAGCCGCAATATATTCACACGTTAAGACCAGGAGATCATGACCGACGCTTTGAATTCTGTTGTGATATCCAAGGAATGTTAGAAGATAACCCATTTATGGCAAGGCATATTCTTTTTTCGGATGAATCAACATTTTCATCAAATGGGACAGTCTCTAGCCAAAACTTCCGTTGGTGGAGTGATATGAATCCGAATTTTACAATCAAAACTCGGAACCAGTATTCATTCAAAACAAACGTGTGGTGTGGAATTTATAAAAATAAAATAATTGGACATTTTTTTTTCGAGAATCTTTTAATGCAGACCGTTATTTACGCTTTTTAGAAACTGAAATAAATTATTTTTTTGGTAGCCGTTCCATAGTTGAACGTCAACAGATATGGTTCCAGCAGGATGATGCTCCATGCCACATTAAGTTAGATGTAAGGCAATACATTGAAAATAGATTTAATGGAAGAGTTATACATCGATTTTCGGAAATTCGTTGGCCACCCCGGTCTCCAGATTTGACCCCACTAGATTTTTTTTATGGAGTTACTTGAAACAAAAGGTATATCTTCGAGGGCCATTTACAGATGTTGACCATTTAGAGAGAATCATAACTGAAACGGTTCATAGTGTAACTAATGTTATGGTCAGGAGTATATTGAGACTATTTTGTGATAGAACGGTTACGTGTATGGTCAGAGAAGGCGGATATGTTGAGGCACTAGTGAATTGAAGGAAGGGATAATATTCGTTACTACTTATTGCAATAAAATAAGTTATTTTATTTATTAATAAAGTTAATTATTGTTATGGTATGTGTTATTCATTTAAATGCATTACTAATATGCAATTAAGCAATTGAAGTGTTCAATAATAAGAGATTACTGTTTATCATAATTTTTAATAAAAGTTTTTTGTCAGTGAATCCTAGATTAAATTTAATTAATGTGTACATTAACATTTTCAATTTTATTGTAAAGAAAAGTTTAGAAAAAGTAAAAAATCTCGTTTTTCAACGTAAATGGATAGGACTGCATATTTGAATGTGTTTTTTAATTATGAACAACTTTTCATAATTATAATTTTCGATATTGTCAAAAATTAAAGCACTTTACTCTTGTACCAAATTCATATTTATTGAGAAGCCCTGTATATGACTGATAAATTTTGAGGTTTGATTGTTGCATTGTAGGTTTTAGACCATAAACTTTTTATAAAGAATAACTTTTTTTCCTAAAACTGAAAATAAAAAAGTTTTCATATACAACCATTACATCACTATTACATCAATAAGCAAACAATGTTATACAAGAGTTGCGAGTAATATATAATTTACACAATGATTTTAAAAATATACAGGGTACAAAAATAGGTAAACAGTGTTAAAAAGGAGTTACAAGTAATGTATAATTTATACAATGTAAATCAAAATATACATGGTATATATAAAACTATTACATCAGTAGGTAAACAGGAAAACAATAATTGATGCCTTAGATTTTTTATGCCCATAAGGAACAAATGGGTGGCCAAAGAACTTTATTTTAGTAGAGTTGAGTCTGTATACTTTTGTTTTTGATTTTGTTATCACTTCGTGGTCTTTTGTTCTTCGAATATTATCGGAAACTATGTACACAGGAGCTGTGTCGTTCAGAACATGTCTTTTATAGTATCAAAATTTACCAGCTGAGAAGCCGCGTAGTTCAGGCAAATACCATTTACTTTACATACCGCTTTTTTTATCATTATCGTGAGTAGAGTACACTATATAAGCGTAATTTTTGGGGCCTCTCCACACAAATTCTGTAATGTAGCTACCTGGGCCGTATGATTCCAGCTCGTCAGTCATATCACCAATAAATTCGCCTGTGGGTACCTCATATTCGCCGGCCCTTGACACATAAATGACGCTATCAGTATGATAGTATAGTACTCTTTCGCCTAATTTTTCCAGATAGGAATATAATTTTAACTGCACTTGTGCTGTGGCGTACGCTGCAACCATTACGTTTACGGTTGATAGTGGTTGATATGTCTCTTCTCTATGCTCGTAATTGATAATAAGTGCCTCGTCTCCTACTGGTAGCATTAAATTAATATGGATAGTGCTGTCTGAAAGCACACCAAATAGTTGATTGGGATCTCTGAGAATCTTTGACAGGTCGGTTTTCTCTCTGTCTGAATTTTCCCTCAAAACTGTTTAAAATCAATTTCGCGAGAGAACGATGCCCTGGATTATTCATAATTTCAGTAGACTCTAGCTGGACACTTTCTTTATTTAAGAAGTCTTCGATGTAATGATTTTTTTGTTCCTGCGTTACACAATTAGAAGGCCAGCCGGACGATTGTTACTTAATTTTAATAAATCTATTCATCTTGTCTGTAAATAGTCCTGCGTGGCCTCTGTCATATTGTTAAGTGTCATATCTCCAAACCTCATAAACTTCTTGTATTTGGTACCCTTTTTCTACGGCTTTCAATACCTCCTCAATAATCCATGTTCCTGTTAACGATCTTTCTTCATTATTATGTGTACACACACCCATTCGCGACTCTTTTGCGCATGGATAACACAAAGTGAAAATTAATTTATTCTTCAATTTTAAAGGTAATACAGGATGATACAGATCTCTAGGTGCCAATATTTTACATTTTATCGCCGTCTGTATTTTATAAGTATAGCGATCGCAATCTTTTCCGACGAAGACTTTAGGATGCCCTATAGAAAATTTTCCATATTTACAAACATATGGGTATAGACTGCAAAATGTCGGTGTATAAAACTGGTTCATCAGGCCCACACTTCTAATATTCAAAAGTATTTCCCGATATTCCTCCATAAAGAGCATCTCTCGCAATAAGCGGTGCCTGGATAACTAACGGACGGCTTTTGAAATAATCGGAAAGCTCCTCATTTTCCATTAACATTTTACGAAATTTACATTCCCACATTTCGACTATATCGTATCCTAGCTCTCTTAGCCTTTCTGTCTTAGCAATGGTATATACGTACTTTGAATTCATAGTTTCTGTAGGGTTGTCGTGTGATGATTCGGTTCTGTTGTGTTTGAAACATACCGGACACCCGTGGTAATAACAACCATGAAACTCAAACACCTGGTTTGCTTCGGTACAATACCCATGCACTTTAACACCCTGTATTTTCCTCTCTTTTTGTTTAGCAGAATGGATAATATTAATCTGACGTTCGCGTTCTTCCCATACCAACCACTTAATGGCAGTTTTGCTTTGATTGTCCCGCCATCTGTACCCGTTTTTAGAAATAATATCGATTGTGTTTTGCTTCAAAAAATTTCTTCTAAACCCCTTGTTGCAACAACCGGCTATTGTGCAGCTTTCGCCAAATGGACATACGTTGGTCGTTTCAAGCATCTGTTGACGAAACTTCAAGCATGCACGCGTCAGAATTTCCGCATCTGATACGCAATATTCCACTAAATACCGCTGCGTATCAAAGACATCGTTTTCATGTTCGTCATCCGTTGTGTCTGGACTGTAATATTCCATAGATGGTAGGTTGCCTATGTAGTTCTTACTTGCTTCTCTATTAAACAGGTGCAGAAAGTAGCCTTTTCTATGTTCTGGGCCTAAGTCGAAAGCTTTTGGTAATTTCGAGAGAGGCATCAGAAAATAGTTTAAACGGTCTATGAATTTTACGTTTCTGACCTCCATCGAAATAATTTTTGTGCCTGTCATAATTAATTCAGGGTTGATGTTTGTATTAGTCAAAATGTAATTAAGTATAAATTGCCCGTCAAATGATTGGGAGTTATGGGCTAAACATATGATTTGTTTGAATTTCTTCCGTATTGTTAAAATATGATGCATGAATGGTTGCACAGGGTCACTACATTTAAGAGTCTGTAGCCGAGCACCACATTTTTTGCACATTTTAATATCCTGAACATTCGTCACATCATTGCTTAAAAACTGTTTCCTGTTTTGTTGCAAAATCGTAAAACAATAACAGAGTATCTTCGGTTTTTGGGGTTCCCCTATCAGGTTGTATATAGCACAAATGATCTTGAGGTACATGTGTGTTACAAATTTTGCAGAATATCTCCCCACATGTATGTTTCCGGTCGCTTTTCACTGTTTTCAAACAGTCCGTACAAAGTTTGATTTGACTACAGACGGTTCCTTTACTAGAGATCCCTCCCTCAATTGGTTAACACGACAATTTTCACCTCTACAGGACCTATTGCAATCAGGGCATTTTCCGTTCAAAGTCGATGGACAATTAGGTGTTTGTAAGCAACATGGGACATGTACGTTCACACCTATGTTTGTTCTTATAGTCATAAGGTTCATAGCAGTCTTCACAACATTATTTAGCACAGAAGGCTGATGTTAATGACGTAGTCACGTTAAAGTGTCCTTTGTGGAATAGCAGATTAAGTTTCTTTCCTTCATTAGCCCCTTCAAACATTATATCTCGGCCTTTGTTACCATACGTATAAACCACAATTTTATAATTTTGCAGATGATGCTGAAACCTTTCCAATTCGGGTATACTGCATCCTTCAATAGGTATAACAATTCCTCTACCAACCTGAGTGCTCTTTGGGTTTCGAGTCTTCCGGTATCTTTGCGTATCTTATTCCACATAGGGTCCTTGTTAATGTATGCAATGACTACTACTAGGGCACGAGGCAAACACATAATATCTTCATTGTTTATGGTAACAATTCCACTACGCATATTGCATTCCTCTTCGAAATTATTATATTTTCGAGACCTTCCCTTTCCAGCTGGTAATCTTACTGACGTTACGGACAGACATAAAGTTTCTGTATTGAGGCCTGCAGAATTGGATTGACAAATACTGCTAATAACGTCCCAGATATCGTCATAAGTCACTTTTGCCGCCGGGCGAAAACGAGGGCAGCCACTAACACGTTGAAAGTCTACTACAGAAGCTGAAGCCGACTTGATCACTAGGTTGTAGATTTTCTAGTGGTGAAAGTTGTCAACGGCGAGATTTAAAATGATTCGTAGTAGCTCAGTTATGCAATTCTAAAATTCTTTGAAATCTGTATAACCTTCATATAACCTCTATACACGTGCATCCTAAACTTGTCGAATCATGTCGGTGATCTACATATAACCTCTACACACGTGCAATTTGAACTTGCCCTCCTGCCTCAGTAGCTCAGTTTTCAATTCTAAAATTAAATAACCCTTGGCTATCTATGATCCTAAGTAGCGCCCTGTATATGTGTGGGAACATCCTGAGTCGCTGATTCACATGACTATACTCCTCGTATAACCCTTGTATATTTTTCAAACTTAAAAGCATATATTTAAAGAATACCACCAAGTGCGGAGTAATTAAATTAGTATACCTCTCATATTTATGTCGCCCATGTATGCATATTTCATAATTTAAACCATATATCTAAATCTCCCTGTACACAAATGTAGAGTAATTAAATTAGTATATCTCACATATTTCTGTCACCCCCGTATGCACATTTCACACTTTAAACCATATATCTAAATCCCCCTGTACGCGAATGCAGAGTAATTAAATTAGTGTACCTCACATCTTTCTGTCACCCCTTTCATACTTTAAACCATATATCTAAAGAATAACTCCAAATGTAATGTAATTAAATTAGTGTACCTCACATATTTCTGTCTGCCGGTATAGATGATATAAGGCATGCGACGTCAGCAGGCATCTTGTCTGTTGTCTGCAATTAATAGGGGGTATTGGGTTTCAAAATAAAGATTACACTAATTGCTTTAGCTGAGATTTCATTACTAGTAGGCCAGTCTTAAATATATGTTGCTTAGATTTTCATTGATAATTTTCATTTAGACTGCGAGTTTAAAATTATTTTTTATAGTCCTAACATGAATCTTTCCTCTCCGACATGTATGTCACTAGTGAAATAGAATATTAAAGCATCGTCTGGCTAGATAAATTATCTTTCGCACTACTCGAAGCGCCTCTCATTGCAATTTACATCAAATACGCCGGGGAAATAATGCTTACAAGTTCGGACGAATTTCTATAATCAAGTTTGGTGACGAAATATGAAATCCTTTATCTTGGGTGTCTTGTGCCATGTTTATGCAAAAATATCTTTTCTCATGGTGATAGCGAGTATATTTGTGGAAATTAACACTCTGTGCATGTTTGGATTGCATTCTAATGTTTCTTGTTTTATCTTATGGTGCCTAGTTGTTTACGAAAAATATCTATTTACATGCTGATAGCTGGGCCACTCCGGTTGCTTTATAAGAATAAAACGAATTGTTTACTTAATACGTGAAGTATTACCGTTTGTTTTTCTGCGTGAATACTTAAAGCCGAGTGCGGCGACATGCTGATAAAAAGTAGTGTGGAATTTATGTTATGATAGATAGTCGGACTCACTTAATTTCTAGCTTACTTTGAAACGTTGGCTGATCTTTAAAATATATTGTTGCGTGTTTTCCACCTCTTAGGAAACACCCTGTATGAATCCGTGGGTTCTAAAATAATTTCAACAAGAGATAAACACTACTAACATTTTATTTAACAATTTACTGAATATACAATACTTCAAATTCAAAATAACCTTTACACTTTGTTTACTTAATATTTAACCTCACTTTTCAACTTGTTCACTTTTATAAACTGCCTTCCGCGCTGGTAATCGCGCCTTATATACTCCGAATGTGACTCTCTAGATCCATCTAGAAATAATCAAGAATCTTCTCTTACCACACTCCAGAAAAGTCCATTTCTTTCTACTAGCTTCCAGTCACTAGTAGGCAATTTCCAGTTCCAAGGGGGGTGTAATTCATAACACTGCCCCCTCCTTAAGCCTGATCGTCCCGATCAGGCAACTGAGAATCATCGGTGTATTTCGCCAGTCTGTCTAAATGCACGATCTTCATCTTGGCCTTTTTGCTTCGTTGAACCCGATAGACGACGTCATTAATTCGGGTAATAACAGTATGCGGTTCATCCCAAGGTAGTTGAAGTTTCGGTGACCTTCCTTTCTTCCGCTGTGGGTTGTACAGCCAAACCAGATCTCCTGCCTTGAAACCTTCTGAACTACCCTTACGATCATATCGAACCTTCATTCGGTCACTGGCTGGTGATGGTTACGCTATATCGTTAGCCAACCTTTTGAAAGGAGCTCCGGCGTTGAACTGCTTCTTTTCACCCTTACTTCCAGTCTGTGGTCCCTTACTGGCTGCACAAATCTTGCATTTGCGACACCAAGCCTCCACATCCTGACGTCTTCTTATCCAATAAAATCGTTCTGGTATTTTCTTCAGGGTCTTGTTAACACCGAAGTGTCCATCGGATGTTCCATTGTGCACTTCCTGAAGCACCTTCGCTACTCGACACCTGGGAATCACTAGACGCATAACCACCTGTTTTCCATCCGGGCTTTCCCATGCTTTCCGCAATAGCCCGTTCATGACTTTCAGTGAGTCCCACTGCGCCCATAGTGCCTTCAGTCCCACTCTTTTGCCTGAAACATCCTTTCGTTTTGGACGAGTTTCCCTTTCTTTGGCTCTCAATATAGGCCCAATTTCTTTATCGTTCAGTTGCTCTTGTCTGAGCGCTTCGTCTATCCTGTCATCTGGTACCTCCATCTTGACAGTGTTGACTGCTCTCATGTCCTGCAGTTTCTCCTCCTGGTGGCAGTGCTTGCAACATTCCTTGCACCTTCTTCAGGATAAAATATCTGAAATTTTCTGGGATTTCATTTTATTTTCACATCCTGGTAGTAGTAGACTTCTCGGAATGCTTCGAAGCTGGGAAATCTTTACTTCTCTCGGGGTACCATGTTCCCTATCTGTCACAGTCTCTCTGGTACCAGCTTCCTTTGATTTGCCCCCCAGTTTCACAGCTTCTCCGGCCTCCACTCTGTCCAATTTCATCCGTGGACATTCAAGTTGGATATGTCCTAGTTCTCCGCACCTGTAACATTTCATACGCCTTCCCCTTGGCCTTTCACTAATCTGTTTATTCTGAGTCTCTTCAATCTTTCTAGAATTCACTTTCCTGGAGTTCCGATATCGACAGTCTCGCTTGACATGCCCTGCTCTGCCGCAGTTGTAACATTTAATACCTCCGCTTGGCTTTCCCCGTCTTCCTGCAGTATCCAATTGAGCCAGTAACTGCTTACGCATTTCATACATCTTGATCAACCTAGGGTCCTGGTTCTTCTTTTCTGGTTGCGGTTCTTCGATACTCACAGCTTGTACTGTTGGACTCGGGGCATTCTGAAAGACAGCTTCCACCTCGAGTGCACGTACCAACGCTTCGCTGCTATTCTGGTATCGAGATAACCTGAGTATTCGCCTGATCTCATCATCCTGTATACCATCCAGAAAAGCCTCTAATGCCAGTTGGTCTTGGAATTCCTTCGGTACATCCGGGTAAGCCAGGTGAGCCAGTCTCCACACGGCAGCTTCGAACTCTTGCAAGCTTTCCCCAGCCTCTTGAACACGTGATTTCAACTGGGTCTGGTACACTCGGGCAAGGTGTTGATCTCCATATCGTAAGTCCAGGGCAGCTTCTAAAACTTTAAAATCCTGTTGTTGCTCTACTGGGATTGTCTGGAGTATTTCCAATGCTTGGCCCCTTAATGCCACGATTAACGCCATAGCCTTCACTTCGTTACTCCAGTTGTTTGCACTCGCTGCTGCCTCAAACTGCCTCTTGTAAATGGTCCATGAACTTTGCCCGTCAAAGGAGGGAGGTTAGAACAGCTGATCTGATAATACCACTTGCTGGCTTCCTCTATCCCTCAACTGTTGCTTAAGTTGGTCTATTTCTCCTTCTACCTGGTGTATTTTGTCTTCAACCTTGTCCACTTTTTCTTTTACTTCGTTCACTTCTTCTTTAGCTCCACTTAATTCCTCCTCGACCTTGTCCATTATTACTTCTATCTTATTTTTGAGTTCTTCAGCGACTGTAAACAAGGCATTCTGTTGCGTCTCTATAGCTTTCCTTAAGTCGTCATTTTCCTTTTGACGGCGTTTCTCCTCTTCTTGTTTTTCCTCTTGACGTCGTTTCTCTTCTTCTTGTTTTTCCTCTTGACGTCGTTTCTCTTGATCCACAAAAATGTTTCTTAATTCTTCTTGACGTTTTTGTTCTTGTTCTTCTTTTTCCTGTTGACGTTTTTGTTCTTTTTCTGGTCGTTTTTTCCCGTTCTTCTTTCTCTTCCTGGCGCTTTCTTTCCTGTTCTTCTTTCTCCTCCTGGCGTTTCTTTTCTTGATCCATCATCATCTTTTGCATTTGGGCGAATAAGTTCTGTATTTGTTTTTCGGATGCCATGCTTCTAGTTGTTATAGGCATACGACTAGGTTGAAATCAAATACATTTAATAATTACGTCACTATCGGTAATGGAACTGTACAGAAAAATCTTATCTTTGTCACTTAGCCACTAATGTTCAATAGGAAAGTTCTAGAAAGTTCACGAAAATGCACTTAATTAACTACACGAAAAAGTCTTGTTTAGAGTCCTTAATCTCTTAGTTCAAAGGATTTAATCACTATCACTAATGTCCTAATAAAATGTTCCAAACATGTTTCAAAAATGCACTTAACACTATTTTTCCTGTTCGAAAATAATCCTCGAACAGTGTCCAGTAAATTAGTCCTTCCTGTGTTAGCACTAACTTCGAGAATACTGTACCAGTTTCCTCAACACTTCCGAAAAATCCTCTTGTCAAAATTCCGCGTCTGACACCAATGTTGCGTATTTTCACCCTCTTAGGAAACACCCTGTATGAATCCGTGGGTTCTGAAATAATTTCAACAAGGGATAAACACTACTAACACTTTATTTAACAATTTACTGACTATACAATACTTCAAATTCAAAATAACCTTTACACTTTGTTTACTTAATATTTAACCTCACTTTTCACTTTTCAACTTGTTCAGTTTTATAAACTGCCTTCTTAATAAACTTCTCCTTCCGCGGTGGTAATCGCGCCTTATATACTCCGAATTTGACTCTCTAGATCCATCTAGAAACAATCAAGAATCTTCTCTTACCACACTCCAGAAAAGTCCATTTCTTTCTACTAGCTTCCAGTCACTAGTAGGCATAGGCGTATCAATTTCCGGTTCCAAGGGGGCGTAATTCATAACAATATTGAGACTTCTACGAATTGTATATACGGGGGGGCACGGAAAAATGTTTTTATATTTCCTGTACTTAGCAATGGATGCATATTGATTCAGTCGTTTACAGGGTATTTTATTATTTTGTTGCATTTTAAACTTATTAACTAGCACTAAAGTAGTTGCTTGAATTGCATTGTCTACTTTCTCGATACATGCATATTCAGAATAGGCTATCTAGATTACTTTGGGGCTGCGGAAATTGTTGCGGTCATATGCAGGGCATTTTATATTTCCTATACTTATTAGTACATGTATTGATTGATTCGGATTAATCATGTAGGAACATTTTAAATTATTATATACAGGAGGGGGGGGGGGGTGGTAGGGAAAAATGTATAGGGTATTTTTATATTTCCTATACTTAAAAGAAATTATGAATGATAAGCATATGCGGAAATTGTTAGAGCTGAATTAATCTTATACAAGGAGTATTTGTATTTTGTTGTATTCTAAACTTATTGACCAGAACTAAAGTAGTTGTTTGAATGGTATTTTCTACTTTCTCGATACACACACATTCAGAATAGGCTATCTAGATTACTCCGGGGCTGCGGAAATTGTTTATATACAGGTTATTCCTTTAAATGTCTGTTACCGCGTAACTCGTTAATTAAATTATATAATCGTTGCAGCAGCTCTGTTTGCAATTCGAATTATGTATTTTCGCTGTCTTATATGTACATGCAGTCTTGCACGGTAATTACTATATTCGAATTAAGCAGACATTTTGCATTTTGCTATCTTAATGGTATATACATATTGTCGTGTTCAAATACAGGGACTATGGAAAATGATGTGGTCATATAGAGGGTTTTCCTTTAAATGTTTGTTACCATGTAACTTGTCACGTATATCCGTAGCTCAGTTATGTAATTCTAAAATTCCAGGAAATGAAATTTGATATACATGTACATTCTAGACTTGTCGTTGACCTTCAAATAACCTCTATACACATGCATAAAAATTCCCGGTCGGTAATGCAGATTCCATATTTGAATTTCCCACCATTTTGAATATCACGTCGGTAATATAGATTCCATATTTGCTTTAGCCGAGACCCAAACCTTTAACCGAAACCCAAACCTTTAGCGGAGACACAAACCTTTAGACGGGACACACATCTTTCCCATAGTTCCAAAAATGTCAGCTGTAGAGGGCGCTGCCTTTGACCATACGCGCATGCGTTAAAATTCCACCTCCATACTCAGAAAAAAGTGGTGGGGGTGCCCCAGGGGGGGCATATCTACTTTTAATTTACATTTTCAATTAATATTTAACAATTTAGTTTTACTTTATACATTTTTAGGAGAGATATTTTTAGTAATCAGACGTATTAAAAATTAACCTCTCTAATCCATTTGGCGCACACTTTTCTTTCATTAAATTTTTAATTATTTTCACAGAAGTGACAAAATACCTAATAAAGGGTAGGGAAGTCTATCTTTTTTATTAATACCTACTTCAAAATCTAACATTTCATAAAAAAATCTGTAGAGAAGTACCATTTTACATAGGTAATTAAAATGAACAATAACTAATTTTGTTTCAGGATTACTGCACATATTGGCTTCATAGAATATATCATTTACCATTCCTATACAAGAGATTCCACAAGCTTCATCACAAATATAAACAACCGACGGCATTTTCTGTCACTGCGATTCATCCCTTGGAATCTCTGCATATTCAAATCATACTTATTCTACCGTTATTTCTTGTTCCCTTACATTGGTGTAAGTATGAAAATTTATTTATAACTGTTTAAATAAACGTAAGCCAATGTTTATGTTTCTTAACTAAAGTATTAAACGTCCCCCCTTTATCTTAAAGAATAAGGATCAGAAGGAGTTTCTTCTACATAACATATTTTATTAATGATCAGGAAATAACGTTTCCATTTTTAAGAGAATCATTACCATCACAAAGCATTCTGTTTTTGATTACGCAAAATACGCCAGAGGGCAACGATAGACAAAACCTAATAGGCGAGTAAAATTGGGAAGCAAAGACGCTTAGTTTCCGAGAAGAAAAAAACTGGCGTAGAACCAAACCAGACTTGGTTCGATTCTTTAATTAGGTGATCGTGTACATGAAACCACTTTTCACGACATTTTCTGGTGGTCAGGAACTTTTTTATTTCGAAAAAACTGTAAAAAAATGATTTTTCCATGAAACATGTTTTTTAACGTCCCCACCGTTATATCTTTAAAAATAATTGTGCTATAGAACTGATTTTTTTTTTAATTGAAACAGACACAATAACGCTTCTAACTATGTACAATGTGATTATAAAATATATATATTTTAATCGTTAAAATAATAGCAAACTTAAAGTTGTTATTTTCGTGAATGAATTTTTCAGCAACCGACAAAAATTTGTATTTATGAAAACATGTATATACATGCTGTGAACAAATTGAAGCCAATATATGAAAAAAGTTTTTAGAATCATAATTTTTGATGTGCAGGTTATAGTATGTAGTCAGCGATTTTTTTAAAACGGGCTAAAACATATTATTGCGCGCCCGGCTCTCATTATACTGCTTACCGCCTGCGGACTACGGTTGTTGGGTTCATGTGTACTAATCGGGATTTTATTAACAGCTCCAAAATAGGTACGAACCTAAGGTTTATATGTGCCTAGGGTATAAACCTACCTTTTGTTGTTTTAAGGAAAATAATATTTAAAAGCAGGTAAATATAAATCATTGTTATAAAGTAAGTACCTACCTAATAAGTAGGTTATTACACATTTTTGATTGAATTAAACCAAGACGCAGGAATAAAACAACTTTATTTTTTTGCAACTATTTTTCTATTGACAAATGAGTATTTAATTACGTAGGCCCTGCGTTAAAAGCATTCTAGTTCGTCTGTACATTCATCGAAACCTTTAAATAACTATTTCAAATATGACATTTACACTCGTTACAACATTTTAGGCCTTCTTTAACACAATCATATTTTCGATTTTCACAATTTTTATCTGAACAATAAATACTTAATGAAAATATTGTCCAAACATCGTCACTTAAATTCCGTCCTGAACTATGTGCATTTATAAGTGTAGTTGGCATATTGCTTCTGTACGATATTCTAAGTTGATACATAAACCCGCAATAGTTAACTAAATGTATAAGATAGGAAATCTATTATTTAAATATATATGTTTACCTTAAAAGAAGGGGTGGTAAAAGGTACCTTCAGTTGAAGGAAGCTCCGTTTGTTGTTGTTGCTAATTTGATCCTTAGGTCGTTTAATATCTGAATTTGTTTATTTTTGTTTTTGTACAGTACTAGAATCAATTTTGTAAAGATTTTTAAAGCTTCGTCTTTAGACAGCAATGGCAGTTCCGATAATTTTTGAAAAACAACAATTTTCTTTAAGAACATCAAACGCATATTTTTTAAAAATTTTTAAAAAACCATTAGTGGTGTCGCAACCAGTAAAACAATGAAGACAAGAACAAACTGTACTTCATAAACTTTGCACTACCTTCTATATTGACAAAAAATGTCTGCTAGTGCCGTGTCAAAGTTGCATAAATAAATTAGTTCCATTTAAGTCAAAGTAAGTAAAATTAATACATATATATCAACTGACTTCACCAATATTTGTTTGCTTTTAGTTTCGTACATTGCATGCAAAACCATCCTGGTATCTTCCTGTTTGCTAAATATATTTTTGGTCATTTCTGAATGACGTTTATGTAGTGAAACTACTTTTTCTGTTAATTTAAATCCTCCATCTATTATTAATATTTCGTATTCGATTAAGTACTGTGCAGAATCTGTTGCAAATCGGCGCGGCGCGTCGGCACTGTATAATTGCAAAAAACGTTCATGTTTTCAAAACATGTCTACCTATACGACAGTCTATATGATATTTTAATTAAATTTCGTCATTTAAAATATTATCTTTTCTGACACAATATTTCCGCGATGTCGTCTTTTTTCAGCACTAGATATTAGTGACAACAAACCTTGTATCCTAGGACTTGGTACCACAGATTTGACATCATCCCGCGCAATTTTCATACAAATAATGCACTCCATTATTTTAGAAAACTAAATTGCGAATATTCTACAGCATCGCATTTATTTAACAGTATTTATACGTATACTCTAAATCCCGCAAACTACTAATATACGATTCAAAAGTATTGACCCCTCCTTTTAACCGCGAATATCTCAAAAATTGCTAACCAGAGAAAATTTGAAAAAAATATGTGTTCATTATGTGTCTATTGTAAATTATTCACTGAAGTTTGAATAATGTACATTGGACGGTTTTGAGGTTCTATTAAGTTATATTGAAAAATGCCCTACTTGCAAAATTTTAGAACAAAAAATTATGAAAAAAATTCCTCGTACAAAAAATACCATGCCTTATCGGCATCTAAAATATTATTTATATAGTAGGCATATTTTCAAATATATAATGGATTTAAAACTGGTATTGTCAAAATATCCTTAAAAAGTAGGACATTTTTCAATATAACTTAGCAGCACTTCAAAACTGTCCAATGTACATTATACAAATTTCAGTGAATGATTTACAATAGACACATAATTTTTTCAATTTTTACCGTTCCTCCGTTTTTGAGATATTCGCGGTTAAGGTGAGGGGGCAATACATTTGAATAGTATATTAGTTAGACGCATCTTATCCTACCTTCCATACGCGGTGTACGTACCTAGATTGTGAGCCGCAATAATACATATGACTAATTTAGTGTGCTTTAAAAAAAATCGCTGTTGCCAAACGATACACATTGGGAAAAAAATAATTATATCAAAAACTTTTCTAATGTTTGGGCTACATTTGCTTCAGTGTATGTATATAAATATTTTCAAAAATAAAAAAGTTTATCGATTGGTGAAAATTGTAATACGTAAAATTCAAATATCTAGTTTTCCTAATTTTTAAGGAAATGAAAATGCGAACTGTGTAAAAATCATTAGTACAGTTAAAAGCGCTATTGTGTGTACTTTAATTGAAAAAAAAACAACGTCGATAGCAACATTAGTTTTGAAGATATGACGGTGGAAACAAAAAAAAACACATTTTATTTAAAATACAATATTTTCCCTTTTTTTTTTTAATTAAAAAGGTCCAGACCACGAAAAAATGTCGTGAAATATGATTTCATATGCCCAGTGACATGCTTAACAAAACCTACCATGGCACGATAGAGTCTCGAATTCGCTCCTGTATAAATGTTTTGAAACAACTTGGGCAAACTTTTCGAAGCAGGTGTAGGCTAATGTATCGGATTAATATACCTACTTGTTTCTATGTATTTAATTTTTATAACGTCCATTATTTCTACTCAACTTAACAGCACAGCTGATTACTCACAAAAAAATCTCTTCAGGATGTTGGTGGTATACAGAAAATAATTTATCCACGACCACTATATTAGGAAGGTATAATACGTATATTTTTCGTGGATTAATAGTCCAGTGTTTAACAGTAAAAATAGGTTGTTACCTCAGAATTCTTTCGGATAACACCGATTGACGTGAAATTTGTACAATAAGTAGGGAACAGCTCAAGGAACAAAACTTATATAGTGCCGATGCGCTCTGGGGGTGGATGCCACCTCTTCTCGAGAGTGGAAATTAGTATACTCAGTATAACGCAGAAATCGATAGGAGGATGGATTCTAAGCAAAAAATGTTCTATGAAGTTTTTTTCAGTAAATTAATGTTTTTCGAGTTATTAGCGATTGAAAATGTTGATTTTTCATCTAAAAAATGCATTTTTAGAGCGACTTTTCACGAATAACTCGAAAACCTTACGTTTCATCAAAGGAATCATCAGAAGCAAACATAAAGCTTATAAAATAACAAATAGATTGGTTTTTTATGTTTCTGTAGATGCAATGCGATCCGAGTTATGGCTCGCTGAAGGTGACTGTTTATTCGCCGAAAACTGATTCGAACATTTCAAAGTTAAATAATGGAAAAACGACGAACTTTTGGAAGAAAACTTGTTAAACCTTTTTTAAAGTGCGCTTTAGCGAATGTCTTTAGCATAAAAACTTACGGAGTTATGATGAAAGTAAAATTGTTGTCTAGTATTTTTGGAGAAAAAATCAGCAATGAAATCAATGGCTTAATAGCAAAAATTGAAATTATATTTAATCTATTTACAATTCACTTTATTTAGTTACTAACAATGTGTTCTAGAAGTTTGAACGGTTTAGAATGCCTAGATTTAAAAAAAAGTTTTGATTCAATTTTGAAATGATTTTTGAAATTTTTGAAAAATTTTCTCTTTTCTCGCGATAACTCAAAAACTGAAGAAAATACGTAAAACATGGAAGAGTACAACAATTTCGTTTTTTTTTTTATTTCTCTAAAATGAAAATTAACTGATATCACCATTTTAAGTTTGCTTTGCATTTGAGTGCGATGACCACCTTCCCCGAGCTCTTTCAACTCAATCTCAAACACGAAGCGTTCAAGGAAGTTCAACTTTACAGGTCTTGTAGCCCTTGAAATTCTCTGCAAATAATTTTTTTTTGTTTGGAGCGATTTGATATCTTAAAAATTAAGGAAGTTAAACCATTGGTTTCATTGCAGATTTTTCCTCCCAAAAAACGAGACAACCATTTTATTTTCATCATAACTCTGTAAGTCTTTGTGCTAACTACTTTTATTAAAGCTCATTTTAAAGGTTTTTTTCAATTACTTTAAAAAACATCTAACAAGATTTCCTGCAAAAATTTGTCATTTTTTGTTATTTTACGTTGAAAGGCTTGATATCGGTTTTTGGCGAACGAACAGCGAGACATAACTCGGTTCGTATTGCACCTACAGAAATAAAGAAAAAAACCAATCCATTTTTTGTTTTATATGCTTAATGTTTGCTTCTGATGGTTTTTTGATGAAACGTAAGGTTTTCGAGTTATTTGTGAAAATTCGCTCTAAACATGTATTTTTAGATGAAGAATCTACATTTTCAATCGCTAATTACTTGAAAAATATTGATTTATCGAAAAAACTGTACAGAACATTTTTGCTTAGAATTCATCCTCCTATCGATTTTTGCGTTATACTGAGTATACTAGTTTGCATCCCTGTGAAGGGGTGGTGTCCACCCCCAGTGTAAATGCGCACATCGGCACTATATGACTTTTATTTCTTGAGCCATTCCCTACTTACCGTCCAAATTTTACGTCAATCGATTTTATCCAAATGAATTCTGAGCGAAAAACCGTCAAACACTGGACTATAAAAGCCCTTTAATACACTAATTGATTAAAATTCATAATAACGCGCTTCGCTTTTATAGAATTTTATTTAGAATTATTATTAATATTAACATTTATATCAACGATCAAATTAACTCGATAGGGTGTTTCTGAATAACAAATGGAGGGGTCCACAACTTCGCCGACATTGGTAACCGTGCTAGTCGATGTACACGGTAGGACCTGGATTCTTTCAGCGATTGCCATCTTGCAGGACAGATATTCTTCTATATAACTTTCCGCTACTGTAGTCGATTTCCAACCACCGTGACGCTTGACAGTGGTGATATCGCCTCCAGCATTGGCCAACAATGTTGCCGAAGAACGCCTCATTCCATGTCCAGTAAAACTTTATGGATCGAGGAGCCCAAGACATGAAGCCACTTTTGAAAAGGTTTTCGAAATTGTGTTGATGCCTACATGTTGTGTAGTACATTTTCCAGCCACATATCGCAAGAAAAATCTCCCATCGGCAGTTTTAGGTCGCAAATCGATGTATTTTCGACACACTTCTACAGCATTGACTAAAAAAGCTTCTTCCATGATTGTGAAACTTCTTGAAATGTTAGTTTTCGTATCCGGGATGAATACGTACCTTTATCTTGAACATGGCTGATTCCAAAAAGGTTAATTCATTACACCGACAAGCACCTACAACTCCAATTATCGTTGCAACCCGTAATGAATTCAAAATAAAAAGCTCAATGTATAGATTGAAATATTGACATCGTGTATTTCCTACCAAATTTTTTCGCTATTGTCAACTAATAAACAAACTCATGTCATAGAAACGATTCAAAAACCTCATATTTTCTTGCTCAAAATCAAAAGATACTTAGCCAAAATAAACATGTCAAATCTGACGTTTCTCAAAATCAGAATTTTTCACCTGTTCTCATACTGCTTTCTCGCTCCTAATTTGGCCGTGTTCGTGGATAAAACGTTTCAATCCACTCGAAAAAATGTGACTCTTGGCTGCGCCTCGAGTGCACATTTTACTTCCACATCCACGTGGTGGATTGGAAGTATAGTAATCGTAAAAAAAAATTACTTCCACATCCACGTAGTGGATTGGAAGTATAGTAAGCTAAACAATTTTCAAAAATGTTTCTTCTTGAAATAGGTACTTTTAGAATGTCATGAAAGGTCGAGATTTTAAATTTAAGCGAAAAAAATTTTCTGTCTGTCGTCTGTGTCTGTAACTTTTTTTTTGTCCGCACGTTTTCTCCGGAACGGTTTAAGATATTGACTTGAAATTTTGTACACGTATATATCATAACGAGATCTGGAACTGAATTGTTTTTTGAAGATATCGGGTGAAAGGTTGGGGAGTAAATAGGTTTAAATAGAGGGAAATATGTAAAGCAAGCTGGGAAGACTACAGAAACTAGAAATTTGATGTATGTACAGCCAAGGCCTCAAAATTGTATAATATTTTTCATCCCCCGACCACCACCACCACCACCCCACTCCATTATTAAAGGGGTTGATAAAATAGAATTGAGATATTCACTTGAAATTTGGTACACGTATATATTAGATTAGATTATTTTAAATATTTTCCAACCCCCCACCACACCTACACTATTATTAAAGGGGTTGATAAAATAAAATTGAGATATTCACTTGAAACTTGGTACAAATATGTATTACGACATCTGGAACTAGCTTATATTTTGAGACGATTCCGTTGAAGGGTTGAGGGTTAAATAGGGCAAAATGCGTAAAGCAAGCTGGTAAGAGTACAGAAACTTGAAATTCGCTGTATGTACTAGAAGCCAAGGTCTCAGATTATTTATAATATTTTTCAAGCCCCACTACATGATATTAAATCCAATATTAAAGGGGTTGATAAAATAAAATTGAAATATTCACTTGGTATCTGGTACACGTATGTATTATAACGACATCTGGCACTAGATTATATTTTGAGATGATTCCATTGAAGAGTTGGGGATTAAATAGGGTTAATATGGGAAAATAAGTAAAGCAAGCTGGTATGAGTACAGAAACTTGAAATTCGGTGTATGTACTAGAAAGCAGGGCCTCGTATTTTTTTATAATATTTTTCAAACCCCCCAATTCCCCTACTCCATTATAAAAGGGGTTGATAAAATAAAATTGAGATATTCACTTGAACTTTGGCACACGTATGTATTATGACGACATCTGGAACTAGATTATATTTTGAGATGTTTCCGTTGAAGGGGTGGGGGTTAAATAGGGGTAGATATGGGAAAATAAGTAAAGCAAGCTGGTGAGAGTACAGAAATTTGGGATTTGGGAAGCGAAGGCGGCAGGTTTTTTTTATAATATTTTCCCACCCACCACCCTTACGCAATTATTAAAGGGGTTGATAAAGTAAAATTGAAATAAGACGTATGTATTATAACGACATCTGGAACTAGATTATATTTTGAGATGATTTCGTTGAAGGTTTGGGGGCTAAATAGGAGTAAATAGGGGAAAATAAGTAAATCAAGCTGGTAAGAGTACATAAATTTGGGATTTGGTGTATATACTAGAAACCGAGGCCTCAGATTTCTTTTTAATATTTTTCAAACCCCACCACGTCCGCTCCATTATTAATGGGATTGATAACATAAAATTGAGATATTCACTTAAACGTTAGTACATATATGTATTGTAATAAGACCTGATTAGGAGAAGATAAGTAGGATAAACTACAAACTTTATTTTTAACGTATATGGTAGAAACCAACGCCTCAAACTTTTCTATGACACTTGCCCCAAATATTGTTAAAATTCTTTGACCAATAATTTCCACATACTAGTGTGTAAATCTAGTCAAGATATCTTTTTTAAAGTAACTTGGATGAAAAATCTGGATGTAGTAGTAGTGATTCCTTAGGCAGGGATTTTTCTCATAGATAAAAGGCTTGCTAGTCCCCTTATTTAATTAATAACTATTATTATCACTGAATTTATATAACCAAAACGTTACTGCAGTTTCGGTATTTAATGTGCCATATTCAAAGATATCATGAAAGACAGAATCAGAAACGAAAAACGAATTGTTACCGTCGATAAGCTGGTCGTAGTTACGTAGTGTACATCAAATTAAAATAGCCATAATTATTGCGTTAAACTTCGTCTGTAGGAACTGCGTGGAATTGAAAAATATGTCTTTAGGAAACAAACAATACAGTATGTTAAAAAGGGCTGAGCAATTAAAATTATTTAAAGCAAAATGAGAATTTTAAGAGGGAAACAGTTCCAAAAATTAATAAAATTATGGTAACTCTTGTTTCCCCGATTTTAATACATTGATATATACCAAAATGATAGAAAAGAGCATATCCAAAATAGCATAAATCAGACTTAATGAAAATGAGGTTTTAAGAAGGTGGAACAGAGGTTTTAAGAGGGTGGAACACCCCGAAAACCAACTAAAGATAACACAACTTTCTTCATAGATTTTGTAACCAAATTTGAATTTAACAGGATGATAGAAAAGAGCATTTCCGAGATATCATATTTCGTATTTACCCAAAATGCCATTCTAAGAGGGTGAGACACCCCAAAACTCAACTAAAAATAACACAACAGGATGACAGAAAAGAGCATTTCCGATATATCGTATTCGGAATTGCTCAAAATGCAATTCTAAGGGATGAGCAACCTCAAAAACTGTGATTAAAAAAATGCAACTTTTGTCATAGAGTTCGTAACCAAAATCATATCTAATAGGATGATCGAGAGGAGCATTTTCGAGATATCGTATCTCGGACTTGCCCAAAATGCCATTCTAAGGAGGAGAAACATCCCAAAAACTATACCTAAAAAATACAACTTTTGTCATAGAGTTTGTAACCAAAATGATATTTCATAGGATGATAGAAAAGAACATTTCCGAGATATTGTATTTCGGATTTGCCCAAAATGCCATTCTAAGAGGGTGAGACACCCCAAAAACTATACCTAAAAAAAATGCAACTTTTGTCAAACAGTTTGTAACCAAAATCATATTTAATAAGATGATAGAGAAGAGCATTTCCGAGATACCATATTTCGGATTTGCCCAAAATGCCATTCTAAGGGAGTGAGACACCCCAAAAACTATACCTAAATGCAACTTTTGTCATAGAGTCTGTAAGCAAAATCATATTTAATAGAATGATAGAAAGGAGCATTTCCGAGATATCGTATTTCGAATTTCCCACAATGCCATTCTAAGGAGATGAGACATCCCAAAAACGATTCCTAAAAAATTCAACTTTTGTCATAGAGTTTGTAACCTAAATCATATTTAATAGAATGACAGAGAAAAGCAGTTCCGAGATGTCATTTGCCCAAATTGTCATTCTAAGAGGGTGAGACATCCTAAAAACTATACCTCAAAAAATGTAACTTTCTTCATAGAGTTTGTAACCAAAATCATATTTAATAAGCTAATAGAAAGGAACATTTTCAAAATATCCTATTTCGGATTTCCCTAAAATGCCATTCTAAGAGGGTGAGGCATCCCAAATACTATTCCTAAAAAAATGCAACTTTGTCATAGAGTTCGTAACCAAGATCATATTTAATAGGATGATAGAAAGTAGCATTTACAAGATATCCTATTTCGGATTTGCCCAAAATGCCATTCTAAGGGGGTGAGACAGCCCAAAAATTATTCCTAAAAAAATGCTTTTGACATAGAGTTTGTAACCAAAATCTTATTTATTAGGATGATAGGGAGGAGCAGTTCTGAGATATCGTATTTCGGATTTGCCCAAAATGACATTCTAAGAGGGTGAGACACAGCAGAACTTATACGTAAAAAAATGCAAAATCATATTTAATAGGATGGTGGAAAGGAGTATTTCCGACATATCGTATTTCGGATTTGCCCAAAGTGCCATTCTATGTTATTGTATGTGTTGTTTTGTCATAGAGTTTGTAACAAAAATCATATGCAAGTATACTATAGACTTACCTAATGTACACTGAGAAAAACGTTCCAAGTAAACAGTGAATCTGACACGATTTTCATTAAGCCAAATGTCTAGTTTGTTTTCTAATAATATTGTGTAGCAGTGGTGATAAGTAATAGAGGAATTCTGACACGAGGCAAATAGTTCCTAATAATCAGGTAAATAGCGTCAAATAAACTGAACACTTGTGTTATTAGTTTACTTGTCAATAATTCTCTAGTTGTTTTACCGTGGACATCGATGGTTTTGTGCCAGTTAAAGGAGTGCATTTGACCTTTTTTTACTAGTGCCAAGTATACCAACATTTTCTGTTATTGGACAGTTTACTAGTATTTAACATTCAATCACTTAAATCTTAAAAAAAGCGTGTTCGGCTATTTTCGAGAGGACCCGAGCACTTGCTTGGTGGCGTTGTTTGGCACGTTCTCTCTAGTCTCGTTCATTTCATTCTGTCACTACTCTGGGATTGTTGTGTCTGATAGTTTTTAAGTTTTTATATATTTTGTAAGTGTATGCATGATGGAATATGCAAATGTATTACGTCAGTAGGGGCTGGAAAATCATGTTGATGCGTAAATGTAACGTCAAAAGGCAGTAAATAATAAAGGCGAAAATTTAATTGTCGCAATTGTTGAGTGCAGCAAGTCGCAGAACATATTTTTTTTTAATGTGCGGGATTATCATGTATAGTTTTTAGTAGTGTTCACAAATATAATTTTTAAAATATTTAAAACAGTTTTTTTGACATCACTTAAACTATCTTTTAAACTTCTATAAAAGCACAAGTTATATCTGCTGATAGAACAATATACAGGGTGTTGCATCATGAGAGGGACATAGCTTAATAGGAGGTAGAGAACATCAGTGGTAACCGGAACCTCCCATAGAAATGTCTCATTGGGCCTTCACTACGAAATTACAGGGTGTTAAATAATTTTTGGCCAAACCTGTTTTTTGTCATAACTTTGACAGGAAATGAAATAACGGATTCATATTTGGTACGGCTAATGTACAAACGAGCCCCAAGAGGTACATGTATAAAAAAAATATATCCAGGTCCGGACTCACTATAATTTATGTTTCTTCTTTGCATCAATAAAACATCACCCTGTATATATTTTTTTGAAATTTCGATACGATGTTCGAAAAGAGCAAGAAAGAACAAACAAAATGGCCTATTTCATTTTTTTGTTACACCTTCGTGGTTATTTAAATACGTTGTTAAATGTGCAAGAAAATGGATTACAGAACCCTATTAAATGAGAGGCACGTGAAATAAATAGTTTTATAACTAAAATTTGCAAAAATTCTATTGAGCCTAGGTGGTCTGGGTGAATCCTAATTCCGGCACGTTTTAAAGGTCCATTTTGGTAAAAAACTGTGGTCCTAATAAGTAATCGGGTATGAAATAACAAAATTTTTAATCAATCATAGTAGGCTTGTTCAAAGAATAAAAGTGACAGATAATTTAAACCATTTAGGCCTAAGCAACCAGTTACTTTGATCAAGAAAATCATCAACATTTTATACTTAATAAAAATTGGAAGAGAACAAACTAAAATCTAAATAAATAAAATATTTTCCATTCAATTAACAATAAATAACAAAACAATAACTAAATGTGTTTAAAAATAAAACGTAATTGACACTAAAGTAAATTTTCAAAATGTCCTCCCCCAAATTCTGTGCATTTTCTTGCGCGTTTAGAAAGGTCACCAATTGCTCGACGTATCATTTCTGGATTATTCCGTATTTCGTCGCAGGTTGTAACGATGCGCTGGATTAAATGTTGTCTACTTTCAATTTCAATGCTATAAACCTCGTTTTTTAAGTGGCCCCATAAAAAGTAATCACAAGGGTTACAATCAGGAGATCTTGGTGGCCATTCATATGGACCCCCGCGTCCAATCCATCTATTAGGATACACATTGTTTAAGTGTTCTCTTACTTGAAAATGTGGTGGGGCCCCATCATGCTGAAACAACATGCCTCTTATACCGATATTTTCTAACATATTCGGTAAAATGTTTTGAAGAAAATCAAAGTAAATTTCACCATTCAATCTTTCTTCAAAAAAATGTGGCCCTATCAAATGTCTATTCACAAGTCCGACCCAAACATTTACAGAAAACCTGTGTTGCGAACGGCGTTGGCGTACCACATGTGGGTTTTCCTGTGCCCATTTATGATTATTTCGTGAATTGTTTACTCCATCCCTTGTAAATTGTGCCTCATCCGTAAATAAGGTTCTGTAAATGACTGGGCGATGATTAGACAACCAACGACAAAATGCCAGGCGGGGGATATCGTCGCCTTGTTGAAGACGCTGTACCTGCTGGATATGATATGGATGGTAACATTCTCTTTTTAGGGTTCTCCATACTCGCCAATGAGAAATACCAGTTGCCAAACTGATTCGTCTAGTGCTCATATTTGGGTTTCCTTGAACTACGTTTATAATATTGTTTTGTTCCTGCACACCTTGTTGTAAAACACGCTCCACAACTGCAGAAGTAGGAAACTTTCCGTGTTGTCTTGCATACTGGAACACCGTACTAAAGGTTTTATGATTAGGGCATCGACGACCAGGAAAACGCAGCCGATATTCTCTTTCCGCCGACCTACCATTTCCATTACAGAAACCATAGATGAATATTATGTCAGCATATTCCCCGTTTGTAAATTTTACTGGCATAGTTAAAATATTTTCACAAGTTTTCACTAACTAAATACGGATTATTGACACATTAAATTACTAACAAACAATTATTCAACTGTTTAGGAGATTTCTTTTTATTATCTGTCACTTTGAACAAGCCTACTGTGATTGATTAAAAATTTTGTTATTTCATACCCGATTACTTATTAGGACCACAGTTTTTTACCAAAATGGACCTTTAAAACGTGCCGGAATTAGGATTCACCCAGACCACCTAGGCTCAATAGAATTTTTGCAAATTTTAGTTATAAAACTATTTATTTTACGTGCCTCTCATTTAATAGGGTTCTGTTATCCATTTTCTTGCACATTTAACAACGTATTTAAATAACCACGAAGGTGTAACAAAAAAATGAAATAGGCCATTTTGTTTGTTTTTTCTTGTTCTTTTCGAATATCGTATCGAAATTTCAAAAAAATATATACAGGGTGATGTTTTATTGATGCAAAGAAGAAACATAAATTATAGTGAGTCCGGACCTGGATATATTTTTTTTATACATGTACCTCTTGGGGCTCGTTTGTACATTAGCCGTACCAAATATGAATCCGTTATTTCATTTCCTGTCAAAGTTATGACAAAAAACAGGTTTGGCCAAAAATTATTTAACACCCTGTAATTTCGTAGTGAAGGCCCAATGAGACATTTCTATGGGAGGTTCCGGTTACCACTGATGTTCTCTACCTCCTATTAAGCTACGTCCCTCTCATGATACAACACCCTGTATAACGCTAGTACAGTCAATTAATTGATTGTTCCAGCATTATATATTGCTATACGATCAGATATAACTTGTGCTTTCATAGAAGTTTAAAAGATACTTTAAGAAATGTCAAAACAAATTGTTTTAAATATTTTAAAAATTATATTTGTGAACACTACTAAAAACTATACGTGATAAATTAAATTACGAATGGAAATTAGTAGTTTTCCTTGTGACAACTAACCAAACTAATGATGGTAAATACACAGTTCATTAGAGATACAGACATACCTCCTTAAGTATATATACACTACTTTATTTATTGTAAGAATAGCGGCTTATTAAACAGAAGTAGATTGTTTTGCTTAAAAACAGTTTAATTGCTGCTAGTAATTTGTGTCAGGATTCCTATGTTACTCTTAGTAAAGAAGCGGTGGAGTATATATATATATATATATATATATATATATATATATATATATATATATATATATATATATATATATATATATATATATATATATATATAAAGCAGCACAAGGAATTGGATGGAATCGCGGGAAAATACGCTATTACGTAAAGAAAACTTACCATGAAACCATTTTTCTTTATATATATATATATATATATATATATTTGCACAGCTATCACACTCACCTCCTGAATGGACCACAGACGCCCAAACCTCCGCCCTAAGGAAACGACTTATGTCTGTAATTTTTTTTGTAAAACACTATTTAATGCGAATACAAGAATGGCACCAAAATAGGGGTAAATTATTTTAGGTTTTAAGATACGTTGTATATGTGTTATATTTGATACTTTGTATTTGTCTTTTTAAAAAATATTTATTTAATTAATTAGAGTCATCGATGACTCTGAATAAATTGTACAATTGTAAGTTTAAAAGTTTAATGTGAATGTGAGTATAATACTACATTTTGTAATGAGTTGAGTATAAGAACTGAATGTAAAAGCGTCTGCTGGTCATATTTATAACATAACAAAAGCATTGTCAGCCAGACGTTAAACAAAGGAAAAGCAAAGTTGCAATTTGGCATTAGCTATGAGAATAGAAATATAAATAATTTATGTAACTTGATACGTGAGCTAAGCATAAGCAAAGGAAGTCGTTATCAGTTTATGTAATCTGATATCGTTAAGAAATGTACTTTGTAACTCTGTTACGTAGTGTTAATTTTTAATATAACAACTTCCCCCTTAATAAAAAAGTTGATTGTTATACAACAACTTTTGAATAGAATGATTATTGAATACAATATAAAAGTAATAATAAAACAAAATGAATATAATGCAAAGATAATAATAAAATATTGAGTGAATAAAATAATAAGCATAAAATAGAAACAATAAAAGTCAATAAACAGAAATTAGTGGTTCACTGGAAAGTCTATGATAACTCGATATCTTCTTCTTGAGGTTTGATACCGGGTCGCTTTCTTGGAGGGATTAAACTGGGGAATTCCATGAACTTCTTGCTTCGTCCTGGAGGAGATGAAGGAGAATCGTCTGTAGAGGGTTCAGTAGACGTCTCTTCCTTCTACATTTACAAAACACGTAAAGTAGAATTATAGAAATGATAAATGTGATTGTGAAATAGGTGAACCATGACATATGTTTGGTCACGAAAGGTTCATTGATAAGATCGTCCAGATCTTTGGAATATTGGTCCAACTTGTTTTTGGAAATGTCCAAATCTTTGATGTTTAGGTTTTTAGTTTTAATGGTTTTAATTTGGGTAGTTGAATTTTGTCGGGCATCTGGTTACAACATTCAAACGGAATTTGCACAGGATGGGAACTGTCCTTAATTTCGGAGAGGTCCTTGGCACTGGCTTGTATTCTGGTTATACCTGCGAAGGCGTAACATCCAGGTTGTAGTTTAACAATTGAATTTTAATTGATTAGCTCCGTTGTTGTTTCTCTCTTCGGGCAACTAATTGTGATGTGTAGAGGTTCGGAATTTATTATGAGCCACGTGTTCTCTTCGAGTTCTTGAACATTGTACCCTTGACTAATAATGAAGGAGGTTTGGCAATTTTTCGGGAAATTTCATTGGTTGTTTCAGAATCCTAGCTTCACATATGGCATTCTGATCAATAGGATATGCAAACAGGTTCGAGCATAGTTTGGTTCCAAAATATAGGGGTTTGCATTCTTTTAGATTTGTTATTTGTACGTACATTAAAGAATCATCATCTCTCGCGATGAATCTTTGAGAAATAGATAAAATATGGTGAAGACCAGTTCTGTTATCAAATATGGGGATAGGGTATAAACAGTAGGTATTATAGTTTTGAAGTTCAACAAGTGATATATTTTTTTTAAACAAATATTAAGTTGCAATCTACTTGAAATGCTTTTAGTTCAATAATATCTAAATATTGAGCAACTGCCGATAATTTAATAGAAAGAGGCAAATTGTTTCTTCGCAAACTCTGTGAAATTTCTTGTAGACCTGTTATTAAATAATTAGGGTTATGATTGACAAATATATGATCCTCAATCTAGCAAATGTTATTGAATTTTGATTGTCGTTCAAATTATCCTCAATATACAAATAACTTGCCAGTAATTGTTCGCAAATGTGTAAAAATATTAGTTTAATTTCTAGAGCTTCTATGTTTCGCGTCATGATCGACTTTTTTATGTCCTTATTAAACATTTCTTCGTTAATTTGCAATTTTTTGAATGATTGAAAAGAAAATTATTATTATTATTATTATTTTTGATTACCGATGTTGTAACTGGAATTTGTTTTTGTTTCAGTTACATTTTCTAACTGGTGTTCGTCGATATTTAATTTATTAATATAGTTAGCATAATATTCACCATCTTCGACGTCTAGATTTCCAGTTATTGATTTGAAGATTGTGCCGATATCATTTAATATTCCGTGTTTGTATCTCTTTGTGTCTAGAAATACTCCATTAAATTTATATTGTATAGTCTTGGAAATTTGTGTCAAAAGATTAATGTCTGTTTTGACTTCGCTTCGAAAATGATCATTTTTCTTTATGAGCACCATCAAGAGTATTTGAAATCGTGTCTAAAATTCGTTGGTTCTTGTCGAAGGATAGTTTTAATGGATGATATATTTTTATGTACCAGTAATGTCTATTTTTCGTTTGTCAACACGATGTTCTTATCTTTATGGTAAAATACATAAACAGTGTTTTTGTTTATTGGTATTATTTTGTATTGAGCGAGTGTTGATAATAAATTTTATTTTCAGTATATGGCTTTATTCTATCGAAATTCACTTTAGTTTTTTTTTCATTTCAAGATTTAATAGGGTTTTCAATGTTTTTAGTTAAGTCTAGCCAATTGTATTTTACTATTTTCCTTCTTATGGTTTTGATGGTACCACGATGATTTTGCCTGAATGATTTTGATCTGGAATAATTGGATTTTCGTGTTCATCAATAGTTTTAACATTTTGACAGATTACTATTTTTAAATCTTTCTGTACAGAAATAAATTATAGAATTTCAGGTTTAGAAGATCCAAATTATTTTCTACATAATATATCTTAGACAGGTTCAAAGTGTCTTGTCTTTTGAATAGAATTAAAAGGAGATATCCTATTGTAGATTCAATATCAAAAGGCAGACAAATATTGAAGTACTTCCTACGCATGATTTACTTGCAACGATATTTTTTGAATTGCATAATTCGGGGTGTTCTTTGAAAATATACTCAATTATTTTATGATGCAAATCTTCGAATTTATTTTGTTGCAAGAATGTTATATTTTTGTGTACCCTGTATAAATGTTGTCTGTTCGAAATTTGAATTTTCGAATAATATATTAAAGATTTTGTTCAATATAGATTGAGAAAGATAAGATTACTCAAGATAAATTTTAAACGTTTTGAAAAATTATTGATTTGTAGAACGCACTGTATATTTATTGATTTTTTTTTTGAAGTTATAAGTGCCTTACTAATTTAAAATAATTTGTTCCAGTTTTAGGGTTCACTTTAATTTTGAAGAAATTTCTCCGTACGTTTTCATGATTTCTTGAACATTAACCATTTAGTATTATTATTTTGTGTTACATGTAAAACGTATATAATGAAATGAGACATTATAACGACTACAATACAAAACTAGAGAGTTGGATTTCATGCAGGTCTTGATAAAATGTTTTGTTTAAGAACATACCAGACGTGCTTGTATGCAGATTCAGATTATTGAGCATTTCTTGGAATCTAATTCAGATAATAAAATAATTGCTTAATTAGAGTTATAGTTAAACTATTCTGACTAATACAGTATTTTTATTTCCTACAGTTATAAAATTTAATCAAATAAAAATTAGATATTTTTTTTTTGTTCGAGAAGTAAAACAGAGAAGTAGAATAAAATTGCCTGTTTATAAAATGATGTTAGAAGTCATTTAACTGGGAATTTAAATACTATAAAAATTGTACACAGTGTTTAGCGTATTATAGGTAATAAAAAAAATTTAAAAGTTTGTCGAAAAGGATAAATGAATTTAATGAAAGATTGTTATAATTAAGTATAGCAAATTTTAAATATTTTCTTTAATGAAATATTTCGTTTGGGCAACTAAAAAATTCTTAAGGCATAATTTCGAAATAGTTGTTTACAAAAAGAATTATTTTTTTTTTTTTGTGTACATAATATTTGATAATAGGTGCTTAATTTTTTTCAAGGGGTCGTTATGTGATTATGGGACGAAACCTGGTATCACATATTAAGTTTAAATATTGATCTAAATTTTTGAATAGGTTCGAATTTTAGGTTTGAAAATTCAATAATTTTTGGTATTGTTTTAATAGGTGTTAAAAATGAATTTTCATTGTTTTTTGTCATAATCATGGGTAGTTTATAAAATTTTCCTTTATTTTTATTACGCGAGATTGCGTGTTTATTTCTTAAGTAATTCTTTATATTCTTAAGTGTTTTTCCAATTTGTTGTTTCATTTCAGACATACTTTTTGAAACAGTTATTCTCGCTGGTAGTTTCGAATCATTATTCGAGATGTTAGGATTTATAGTTTTCAAATTAGGTTTCTTTTTGATATGCGATTTTGTATCTAACAACGAATTATTTATTTGTTGGTTGACCACTCGGGAAGTTAAATTTGAAATATTGGCTATTTTCTGTTCTGGTATATCATTAATTTTAGCGATATTACAATTTGGTTGAAATATTTTTTCTGTGCGTGGTTCAACGAAAATTAAATTTTGATCTTTGTTTTCATCTGAAATAGGATTTTCAGGTTCGCGTTTTAATTTATAAACTTTTTCAGAACGACCGTCAATTTGGATTTTATTTTGATTTTTCATATTGCCTGAAATTTGATTCTGAATTTGATTTTTAATGTTAGAATTTGTAGTTGGTTGCAAAGGTAAATTTTGCGTTATTTTGTTGTTTGTGTTATCTTCCGTAACTTTAAATAGCGGTACGGTTTTGAAATTCGTGACTAGTTGCTTATTTTTAAAATCTATTTTACAGTTATAGTGCTCTAAAAAGTCTGCGCCTAATAGTCCGTCAAAGTCTATGTCTACATTGTGGATATAAACTTTGTGTGGATCATTTTCTACGAAAGGCACGAGAACAGATTCGCTAATAGTAATTCTCCGATCGCCTATGCCTTGTAAGGTTAGATTTTCTGGAAATCTTCGTTTATAATTTTCAGCCGTTTTTGGTTTAAAAACAGAAATACCTGCACCTGAGTCAACTAAAATTTTGAATTTATTCGTAATATCGTTAATATAGTACCGGGGTTTTGCATTTATGGTTAATAATGCGTGTGGTGTTTTTACATGAACTTCTGTTCTGGGAAGTTCAGGGACGGCTCGGAATTGTCGTTGAGGTTCATATTTTGAATTTGGTGGGAAATTTGGTCCAATTCGCAATTCGCTGTTGGAGTATCCGTGAGATACTCCGGACTTTTGCAAAAATCCTGAGGATTAGCAGTATAATCCTCCTGCGGCAAGTGAGAATTAGCAGTATAATTCTCTTGCGGCATCTGAGAATTAGCAGTATAATTCTCGTACTGTTCTTGAAAATTAGTTGCATAATTTTCCGAAAAATTTTGATTATCTTCAAAATTAAAATTGTCGTACATTGTATCAACGTTTTGATATTCAGGAGAATAATCTTCGTACTGATTAAAATTATATTGGTTATCATAAGGTTCATAATTTAAATGATGAGTTTTTTGTTGATTGAAACGGTTAAAATTCGGATTTGGTTGTATCGCTGATGGTCTTTGTTGGACAAAATTAGGATTTGGTCTAATTGCTGAAGGCCTATTTTGTTGTGCTTGGCTAACTTGATTATTTTGTGGAAATGTTCTGGTATTAAATTGACTAGTTTGTTGTGCAAAATTTTGAAAACCTGTATTACCTTGAAAGTTTGGTCTTTGGAAATTTTGTGAAGTTGATGGCATAAATAATTGTTGTTGCCTTGTGCGACATTCGTTTATTATATGCCCGCTGCGTTTACAAAATGAACAAAATTTTTGTTGGAAATTTACGTTTGGTCGTTTTTGTTGAGGAGGCACTGGATTTTTAACATTATTATTATTATTTTTTGAAAATTTCTGTGACTCAAAGTAAGAGAGTTGTAATTCTCGTCTAATCCTATTAATTGCTTGCAACATACTTGTTGGGTTTCCAGCCCGTATTATTTGCCCTAATTTAGACTCTAAACCCGTCAACAAAGTGTTCAGGGTCATAGTTTCAATTAAATCTGACTGCGATAGTTTCTGTTCACCAGATAAACGTTGTTTTTGAATAGCCGCATGCATTTTCGCATTATGCGTCTGTAGACGCGCAACAAAAGTTAATGCAGATTCACCTGGCATTTGGTGAATACGCTGTAAATCTTGGATTAAAGAGGTCAAGTCGCGAGAGTCTCCGAAATGAGTTTCGAGCAAGACTCTTATTTCTGCCCATGTATCGGGGTTGCGGGAGTTTATTAATTCGGCAGCTCTGCCGCGCAATTTATTTTTAATGTGGAGAGTTAGTAATATTTTTTGATCATTGATTGCCATGCCTTGTGCATAAATACAAGAATTTAAAAATGTTTGTAAATTAATGGCATTGCCATCGAATTCCGGTATGACGGAGAAAATTTCAGAGAGCTTGTAAGGCTCAATTTGCTCTATCCTTGCACTTTGTACAGTTTGTGTAGTTTGTGAAGTTTCTGGCATTGTTGCTTTTATTTAGAGATTACAAAAAAAAAAATTAATTAAATGTTAACTTGAAATTATTTTAAAAAATGACCTTTTTAGAAAAGGAAATTAGTTTTAATAAAATTATTTAGGTAGTTTGTGTATTAACTGTATAATACACGGTGACGTATTAGCAGTATAATACGTTTCTTACGCTAATTAAAATTAAACTAAACTTGTCGCGTTTATTTTGTCAAGGAAAAATTATTTGATAATAGAACTGTATTTTGTTCGCTGAGTGTATATAGCACTTTTATAAAATAATTGTGAAAAATAATAAAATAAAACGAGATGATTCTTAAAATGACTTACATTAATATTTCCATTGGTAGGTTCTTTCTCTAGTTGAAGGATTGGGATCCACCGTCACAGCTAGGAAGGTCTCCTTGTTCTTCCGGTTGTTTTCCACTGGTTAGGCACCTTTTTCTCCAGATGTTCTCCTTGTTCCCTTGGACACTTTACCAGAAGTTAGGCTCCCGAACTTGTGCGTTTTTCTAGATCCGGTACGACTGCGCCACTGTTATATTTGATACTTTGTATTTGTCTTTTTAAAAAATATTTATTTAATTAATTAGAGTCATCGATGACTCTGAATAAATTGTACAATTGTAAGTTTAAAAGTTTAATGTGAATGTGAGTATAATACTACATTTTGTAATGAGTTGAGTATAAGAACTGAATGTAAAAGCGTCTGCTGGTCATATTTATAACATAACAAAAGCATTGTCAGCCAGACGTTAAACAAAGGAAAAGCAAAGTTGCAATTTGGCATTAGCTATGAGAATAGAAATATAAATAATTTATGTAACTTGATACGTGAGCTAAGCATAAGCAAAGGAAGTCGTTATCAGTTTATGTAATCTGATATCGTTAAGAAATGTACTTTGTAACTCTGTTACGTAGTGTTAATTTTTAATATAACATATGTGTAAAAAAACGGAATATACAAGTGTAAGTAATAACATAGTGAACTATTACATTTTCTCTTTCTAGAAAAAATAAGAAAACTCACAAAAAGATATAAAACTTACAAACTAACGCGTACACAAGAAATCCGATATAGAATAAAAACATTTATTTAGTAAGAATTCTTTTAGTTTGATCTGCGAAATATGCGAAAGCGGAGAGCTGGGAGAGGAATTATTTTTGTTACATTGTTTGATCAAGAAACGCTGGCAACGTTGCCGAGCCACCGATCCACCGTGGTTTGTATATTATGTATATAATGGGAGACTGAAAGCTGTGAAACGGTTAACAAAATATACATCCGGATTACGCAACCACTGTGATTTAGTCGGAGGAGGTAAAGATCGCAACTTATATGCAAATTTAAAATATAAAATTCGATTTTTTGGGTGGAATTGCTATGAAGGTGACTTAATATACAATATACATGAATTAAATTATATATATATTCACTATTTCTGGGGGATGACCTATTGCTGCTTCCTATGAGGAGGACTTATCCACTGCAGGATGTAAATATATATATATATATATATATATATATATATATATATATATATATATATATATATATATATATATATATATATATATATATATATGTTATATGAAAAATACCCCATATTCTTTAGAATATTATAAGTCCAAATAAATACGCAATAAACCCTTACTAAGACGTAATTCATGCATGAGATCATCATGATTTCATTGTTATTGTATGACACTATTGTTTATACTCTAAATTGCCACTAATGGAACCTTTTATAAACTATCTTTATTTTGTAAACTTTGAAACTGCTGATGATTGACATTTTTGGTTGTTATTGCCTTAATGTGATTTATTACTTTATTTTTCTTAAACGCATTATTCCAGAACATTGCACAATCTTGAATCAGCAGATTCAAAACATATAAAAGGCAAACTCATGTCAAAATGATCATTCTATTTTATTCGGTCGCGCAAGTAACATTCTATTTTATTCATTTAAGATTAGTTTGTAAACTGAGAATACCAAGCTTGGATTCTCATGTTATAAAGTTGTACTAACCAAACGAAATAAAGTTTTTTTAAAAAGTAAAGTTTGTAACCAGTGATATAACAATTTTGGCGCAGTCGGTAGGATCCTCACAACATTAATAAAAAATTAATGGTGGATTCCAATCCTTCAGAGGAAGAAGAACCAACGTTCAAAATTTTCGAAGAGAAAGAGACAATTTTTGAGAAGAAAATTATTAAAGAAATAATTACTAAAGAAACAATTGAAGAAAAAGAAGAAAGAAAAGAAATAATAATTGAAGAAAATAATTGCATGAAAGCAATTAAAGTAAGCATATTCATCAAAACGGTGAAAATCGAAAAACAATCAAGAAAAATCAGAATCTTCAATATTCGAGGACAATATCCTGTGGAAGGAACACCTAGTGACACCCCTGGCAGAGATAGCCCTGTGGAAGGAACACCTAGTGACACCCCTGGCAGAGCTCACTCGATATCTGAAGATAATTGATCCTCATCAAAGAGAACAACCCTGTGGAAGGAACACCTAGTGACACCCCTGGCAGTGGAACTCCCTGATAGAAGATCAAACGCTGGACCTCATCAACGAGAACAACCCTGTGGAAGGAACACCTAGTGACGCCCCTGGCAGCGGAACTCCTTGCTTGAGAACCAACGGAAGAACTCAACAGAAAATCCAAGAAAAGAAAACATGAAATCAACATTTTCAATGTAAGTAAACATTTTTGAATTGTCATCCTTTTTATATCACCAAGAAAAGAATTCATTTAAAAACGTAACTAGAATAATATAGAATCTAGTAAATACAAATATATTTACTATACAAAATCAAATCAAACAATTGTCACAATTTTTAAAAATAAAACAAGAAAAAGAAATCAAAATGTCAACTGAACCAGAAACGGAAGTAGACACTACAATTGAACCTTACAAACTTTCAGAAATTTTCTCACTAATTCCTGAATTTGACGGTGACCAAATCTTGCTAAATACTTTTATTAATGCTTGCAACCATGCATATCAAATGTGTGTTGAAGAACAAGTGACTCTTCTAACAATACACATAAAAAATAAATTAAAAGGTAAAGCTGCTCAATTAATAAATTCAAGAGACGCACAAACGTGGTCTGAAATTAAGCAACTGTTATCAATTCACTTCGGAGATTCTCGCGATTTAACATCATTAATCCAAGATTTACAAAGATTACATCAGTTACCAAACGAGTCACCCCTAACTTTCGTGTCACGGTTACAAACGCACAACGCAAAAATGCACGCCTGTATACAACAACAAAACATGTATCAGGATCAAAAAATTGCTCAGCAACAACTAATTGAACAAATGACATTAAATACGCTTTTGACCGGACTAGAACCTCGATTAGGACAAATAATTCGTGCTGGAAATCCTCCAGATATTCTCACGGCATCAATGAGAATTCGCAGAGAGCTACAACTTTCATATTTTGAAAAACAAAAATTCCAAAGTTCAAATCAAAACAAAAGACCCAATAATTCATTTAATCAACAACACACAAAAATATGTTCATATTGCAAAAAGAAAGGACATATTTATAGCGAGTGCAGGTTTCGACCAACTCAAAACCAAAATCAACATTTTCAAAATCAAAATCCCCAAAGCCAAAACTATCAAAGTCAAGCAAGAAATTTTTATCCTCAACAACAATTTCAAACGCGACAAAATTTTCCAAATCAACAAAACAATCAAAATCAATTTTATAGACCACAAAATCAAAATCAGAATCAAAATCAAAATCGACACCCAAACCAATTTCAAAAACGACCCTCAATGCAGCATAATCAAAGTAATTATGCACCACAACAAAAACAATATCACGTAAATGATTTTGAAAATAATTATCAAAATGATAATTATTTCAATGAATTTCAAAGCGACTTTCAGAATGAATTTCAAGATGAAACGACAAATTTGAATTTTCAATCAAGCCCTTATCTAGACAACCCTCCTCCAGATTTGCAACAACGAATTTCTCAACTGGAGAATCAACTCCAAACACTCAATTTGAACCACCTCACAGAACAGAATTTCATGTAAAAAAATTTACTAACTGTCAGTGTAAGAGATTTATATTACATAAAAGACATTACAAACACATTCAAAATTTTAATAGACACGGGTGCAGGACTCTCAATATTTAAGCCAAAAACAGTTGAAAAATATCCCCAAAGATGTACAGAAAATTTGGTTATTCAAGGTATAACTGGTCAATCAATTTTAATAAATCAATCAACGTACATACCTTTTAATTCGAGTGACCCACATAAAGTTTACATTTGCAACCTAGATATTGATTTTGACGGACTTTTAGGCTCAGATTTTCTCGAACACTACGATTGTGTAGTCGACATAAAAAATCGAAAGTTAATCACAAATTTTAAAACTGTTCCCTTGTTTAAAGCCGGTGAAGAAACAAATCAAATTGAAACTACCAATCAAACAAAAAATTTCACAAACAAAATTCTAATTGAACCTCGAACAGAAAAAGTTGTTAAATTAAAATGTAATTTAGCAAACACTGAAAAAATTTTATTGGCACAAGAAAAAGAAAAAGTCTACATACCAAACGCTCTAGTCAAAATAGATGGAAACGGAGAATTTTTGACCACCATTGTAAATGCAAATGCAATTGCAAAACTAATTGATTTTTCGGACGTACAGTTTGAAAACATTCCAAATTCAAATCAAATTTTAAATTTTAATGAAGAAAATTTTTCAAATCAAATTACTGACCCATACGGGGTCAAATTTATTAAGACTTGAACATTTAAACGATGAAGAACGAGAACTAATAACTGATATTTGTTTAAAGTTCCCAGATATTTTTTATTTAGAAGGCGACGCATTAACATTTACGAATGAAATAAAACATTCAATCAACACGGGCGAGTCGAAACCCACTTATACAAAATCATATCGTTACCCATACGTACATAAACATGAAATAAAAAAACAAATCGCAGAAATGCTTGATCAAGGAATTATTCAACATTCTATCTCACCATGGTCGTCCCCAGTGTGGGTAGTACCGAAAAAATTAGACGCTTCTGGAAAACAAAAGTGGCGTGTTGTAATTGATTACAGAAAACTAAATGAAGTAACTGTCGATGATAAATATCCTTTACCAAATATATCCGATTTATTAGACCAGTTAGGACATTGTCAATATTTCACGACTTTAGATTTAGCTTCAGGATTTCATCAAATTGAAGTAGATCCAAAAGACGTACCAAAAACTGCTTTTTCGGTAGAAAACGGACATTACGAGTTTTTGAGAATGCCGTTTGGTTTAAAAAATTCACCTTCAACATTTCAAAGAGTAATGGATCATATATTGGTAGGACTACAAAATGAAAGATGTCTTGTGTATATGGATGATATTATTATATATTCGGCAACCATACATGAGCATATTTCTAGACTAAATGAAATTTTTACCAGATTGCAACAAGCTAACTTAAAATTACAGCCAGACAAATGTGAATTTTTACGAAAAGAAGTAGCTTATCTCGGACATGTCATAACCAAAGATGGTGTAAAACCAAACCCAGACAAAATAGATTGTATTCAAAATTTCCCTCAACCTAGGAATCAAAAAGAAATAAAATCATTTTTAGGTTTAGCGGGTTATTATAGACGATTCATACCAAATTTTGCAAAGATATCAAAACCACTTACCACATTGTTACAAAAAGATATCCCATTTAATTTTAACAAAGAGTGTGAAAAATCTTTCAATGGTCTTAAACATGCATTAATAACTTCTCCAATTTTGATTTACCCAAATTTTGAAGAACCTTTCTTATTAACAACCGATGCAAGTGCATTCGCCATTGGTGCAGTACTTTCCCAAGGTCCTATAGGCAAAGATCTACCAATAGCTTTCGCATCTAGAACTCTATGCCCTGCAGAATCACGATATTCGATGATTGAACGTGAACTATTAAGTTTAGTATGGTCAGTGAAGCATTTTCGTCCATATCTCTTCGGAAGGAAATTTAAACTCATCACCGATCATCGACCTCTAACTTGGCTATTTTCCATAAAAGATCCAGGTAGCAGATTGGCTCGATGGAGGCTCAAATTGGAAGAATATGATTACGAAATCATATATAAACCCGGAAGAATCAATAAGAACGCTGACGCACTCTCAAGAATCAAGATACACCATTTAACACACAATCAGAACGGAGAAACAGAAGAATCAGATCAAGAAAGTGAAAACAACGAGGAAGAAGAAGAACCTCAAAATGGCACTCAAAATCAAGACGAAGAAACCGAGAATGAAAACGGAAATTCAGAACAAGAAGAAGTAGAAATTTCACCAGAAGAAATTTCTCAAGAATTTGACACTTTTCAAAATTTGTACAAAACAACATCATTAATTGACTATTCGAAAATAACATTTTCAAATACCCAGTTGTTAGACAAAGATCACAAAAATATAATAACGTTTTTCCAACAAAACAATTTGACAGATTTTCATTACGAAATAATTGATGACATATTCGAAGAAAATCCCAATTTCGAAAACAACAAAATTAACATCTGTTCAGGTAAAAGAGTAAAAAACCGAAAATATTACATAATTCCATTACCATCGAATAATGAAGAGGCAATATTACGCTTATTTGTCACTGTTTACAAAAGTCAAAATCAAGTAAATCCCTCGAAAACATATCATGTTGAAAATAATATAAATTTACCAATACTAGAAATACTATCCTTTATTTTAGCAGAAAAGGAACTAAAACTAGTAATTTGTCAAAATATAGTGCAAATTCCCGACGAAGACCAAAGACCTATAATTTTAGATCAATATCATAATGGAAAAAGTCAATTACATCGAGGAATAAATGAAACAATTCGAAGAATAAAAGAAAAATATAATTGGCCCGGAATAACTAAAGATGTAGAAAATTTCATTAAAAAGTGTGAAACTTGTCAAAAAATAAAAATATGCCGTAAAAATCTCGATAGACCTTTTGTAATAACAGAAACACCTAAAACACCTTTTGAAAGAATTAACATCGATGTTCTTGAAATACCAACAAAAAATTACGTTCTAACCATTCGGGATGAATTAACAAAATTCACACAGGCATACCCTATGCAAAATAAATCAGCTAAGTCAATTGTAAACACCCTGTTACTCTATTTTCAGCATTATGGCACTCCTCTCCGAATACACTGTGATTCCGGAAGAGAATTCGAAAATTCATTACTAAAAGACCTTTGTAAATTATATGACATTAAAATCACACATTCCAGTGTAAATCATCCACAATCAAATGGCTCTTTGGAAAGATTCCACGCAACACTAACGGAAATGATAAGAGCACATAAAACAGAAAACCCAAATGAACACCCTCTAACGATTTTGCCATATGCGATTATTTGTTATAATAACTCTATGAATAAAACACATGGGTTTACCCCGTATGAATTAATTTTTGGGCACACCTCTGGTAGACCTCCTGAAACGTTATACAATCAACAAGAATTAATTACAAAGTACATTAGAGATCTAAACAACCGAATATCATATTATTATAAACTGGCACGTTCACGAACAGACTTACAGAAAGAAAAATCTAAAATACGCTTTGACAAACACGTCTCTGAAAATATTCCAGAATATCAAGTAGGTGATAAAGTGTACATTAAAGAAAGTCAAATAAAGAGTAAATTACAAAACAAATTTAATGGTCCTTATGAAATAACGCAAATACTTAAGAACTCAGCAATTGTTTATAACCCTAGAACAAAACATAGCACTAAAGTAAATTTTGACAAGATGAAACTATACACCGAAGATTAATTAAAAGTATAAACAAATTTAATTTATTTATTTTCAGGCTCGTTGCGGCTATCGCAATAATAACAACTAAATGCTCCTCATTACCGGACCGATACGTTCTTAAAACAATAAATAATACACTTGGAATTTATTACCATGAAGAGGAACATCTCAAAGTGTCGAATGACAAATGGACTTTGTTGGTTTATAAAGACATGTTTACTTTAAAACAAAATCTCGATCATAATGACAAAATATTAATTGATTGATACTGTAAACAGTAGGGATACATTGCGCACACAAGTATTTTATTCTGAAGTTCAAACGCACATAAGTTTAATACAACAATTATCGAATTCTTTAGAATTGAAATATGAAGAAATTTTCGCAGACACAAAACGTTACAAACGTGGTATTCTAAACGGTATTGGAACTATTTTCAAAGCTATAACCGGAAATCTAGATTCATCGGATGGCGAATTTTATACCGAGTGTATCAATAAATTACTGAATGATGAACATCAATTAGAAAACTTAATGAAAAATCAGATTTCTGTAATAACTTCTGTTATTAAAAATTTCAATGAAACAATTCAAAAACTGCAAGTAGATGAGCAGACTTTTAATAAAGACATTCAAATTATTCAAAAAGCAATCTTCAATATATCTGACACAATAGGACTTTTAGAATCAAAATTAAAAGTACTTGAAATTTGTGAAAACCTAATGGAAAGTTATATGTACTTGGAAAGCGAGTTGAATGATATTTTAAATGCCATTACTTTTGCTAGATTAAAAATAATACACAGTTCAATTATAACCCCAAGAGATTTGGTTCTGTCATTGCAGCAAATTTCTCAGAGTTTGCAAAGGAATAACTTACCTTTAACTGTATCTAGTACAAAAATTGCTCAGTATCTTGACATAATCGAACTTCAAGCCTTTCAGACGGAAACAAGAATAGTTTTTGTTTTGAAAATTCCTCTTGTAGAACCAGAACTATATGAAATTTATAAATTATACCCTATACCAATTTTAGACAACAGAACCGGACTTCATCATATTTTAAGTATATCACAAAAATATATAGCAAAGGATGATGACTCACTAATGTTTATACCGATGTCAAATTTAGATAATTGTAAAGATTTAGACTTTCGTACAAAACTTTGTTCAAATATATTACCCTATCCAATTGATAGTGATTCGATTTGTGAAGCTCAAATTTTGAAAAATCCTGTTATCTTACCTAAAACATGTCAATCAAATTTAATTCTTGCAACAAATTATAATATACAGGAACTAGAAGAAAACACATGGTTAATTTTAGTATCAGATCCATTAACTGTTACCATTAAATGTCAAAATTTAGATGTTATCACCAAAATAATTCAAAGAACTTCAATTTTGCAACTCACTATAACTTGTAGTGCATACATAGGAAATACAAAGGTACAACCAAAAGCAAAACAAATGACAGATTTAAAAATCAATTATCATGCCGTAACTGTACCTTATGATTGTTGTAATCATTTACCCAATAGTGTAAAAGAGCTAGAATTAAAGCCCTTAAAATTAAACAATTTTAATACTGAAGATTTAGATATTGCTAAACATAAACTTGAGCAATACTCCAGAGACATTGATGACATAATTAATGAACCTTTTGTATCTAAACACATATCGTGGTTTACCTATTTCATTATTGTTTTAATTATAGCTCTTGTGTTATTGTATATTTTCTGTAAATGTAAAAATCGACGAAATATTAGGATTGGTATACAAACTGCAAACGATCAACCACCAAAACCACCTAGGGATAATAAAGCTTTTAGACAGATAATTAAATACTTCCCAAGGAGAAGACCTAGTGTGGGTATTCAGGAAGATGTTGAAGAAGAAATTGAACTTAACACAAATTTTAATAAAACCTATGCTTAAAAGTTGCTGCACATATAGCACCAACTTTTTCAATAAAAGGGGAGTTGTTATATGAAAAATACCCCATATTCTTTAGAATATTATAAGTCCAAATAAATACGCAATAAACCCTTACTAAGACGTAATTCATGCATGAGATCATCATGATTTCATTGTTATTGTATGACACTATTGTTTATACTCTAAATTGCCACTAATGGAACCTTTTATAAACTATCTTTATTTTGTAAACTTTGAAACTGCTGATGATTGACATTTTTGGTTGTTATTGCCTTAATGTGATTTATTACTTTATTTTTCTTAAACGCATTATTCCAGAACATTGCACAATCTTGAATCAGCAGATTCAAAACATATAAAAGGCAAACTCATGTCAAAATGATCATTCTATTTTATTCGGTCGCGCAAGTAACATTCTATTTTATTCATTTAAGATTAGTTTGTAAACTGAGAATACCAAGCTTGGATTCTCATGTTATAAAGTTGTACTAACCAAACGAAATAAAGTTTTTTTAAAAAGTAAAGTTTGTAACCAGTGATATAACATATATATATATATATATATATATATATATATATATATATATATATATATATATATATATATATATATATATATATATATATAAATTAAACAAAACAGCACTCACTAAACATACACAGACTATGAAACATAAATTCAACTTTGACAAGACAGAAATACTAGCTACAGAAACGCACACCAAAAAACGAGAAATCCTAGAAATGATCAAAATTAAAAAACACCCAAACAGTATAAATGACAAAACAGACACACAAAATTTAAATAAAATATACAATAATCTTCTAAATTAAAAATCATCAAAACCTACAATGAAAAACAACAAACCACGCCACTGAATCTACCTAAAGTATATTAGACAGTAACATGTGCGGACACTACTTTTCCCAATAAAGCAATAAACAGGCCCGTCAATACCAAATAGAAACGGTAAAAATCAGTTTTGTTAAAGAAGTGCAAGCAATAACATCAAAAAAAAATCTGTGCATTTAACCAATTAAATAAGTTAGTATATTAATTAAAAAAAAAATGAAATTAGTTTAATAGTACCACAACTCATCATTGTTTCAAGGTATGTTCTATTTTTTCAAAATTAAATTAAATGTAAATTCATATAAAATATATTTTAGTTGTCCTGTATTGAAAAAGGTGGAAACAATCACCGAAACGTTTACAAAAATTATAATGAAATAAATGCATATCGCATAAAACCTCCACTTTTAATGAACCGAAACCCAAGAACTAAATCCTCAAAAATATATAATTAAACAAGGTTCAAGAACAACCAAAGAAACTAACCTTTCTTTCAAAACAATATATAGGCACGGGGAAAAGATGCCATTTTACCAACACATAGAAGAATGTTACGGACAACATGTAGTAAAGGAAATGAAATATTTCTCCAACTTAAACACCAAATTTATTACTCAAAAAAATAGAAATATATTTTTATTACGTTGTAAGCATAAAAATCTAAACCCAAAATTTCTAAACATCAATCTTAAACATATACACTTTAATAATGTAAACTTGAAACAAAGATTCGAAAACGTGGTAACCAAAAAATTCCAAATTGATTTAATTAATCTACTTATCTCAGAAAATAATATAAATTTAAGGAAAACCCAACACGATACAAAAACCGCAGAAAACAACTTAAGTAAAAATTTACCCGCCGACATATTCAATAGCTTTTTACAAATTGAAAAATCTAAACAGGAGAAAAAATTTATATCAATCAAAAACAGGCACATCAAAAAAATCAACAATTTAAAATCAAAGCAACAAGCACCAAAACAAACAAACAATAACTTTCCAAATTGGATAGAAAATTTAACGGACACTGAAATTCCGGAAAATGTTCAAGAAATATTAGCCCTCGGGCCAAATTACGCTACTCCTATAACAAAAGCCGATAATATTCCAATAAATGATATAATTTGCAATGTGGAAAGTAGTATCCAAAACTATGACAATAATAAAAAAGACGAAATTAGAAGTGACTTATACAATACAATAACCAACTATACCAACAAACAAAAACGAACAACAAAAGAACAAAAAATATTCAACAAAAACCTCAGAAAAACTAAACATTTTATCAAAAATAACCCACAATTACTCATTTTAAAACCTGACAAATCAAATAAAACTGTAATAATGAATGAAAGTGAGTATGATGACAAAATGAACAACTTACTACAAGACCAATTGACATATAAACGCCTAAAAAGAGACCCAACAAACCAACTTGAAAAGAAAAATAACGACATAATAAAAAAATGGGAAAACAAAGCCTACATCTCACCTACGACAGCAAAAAACCTCAAAATACACAACTCTCTACCGCCTAAAATATATGGACTTCCGAAATTACACAAACCAAATACCCCACTTAGACCTATAATTTCATGCATTCAATCTCCCGCAAAAAATATTTCAGATTATCTTAAATCCAGCATATCCAACATTATTAACAAAAACAATTACTACATTAAAGATTCATGGCAGTTCAAAGACAAAATTAAAAATATACAAATTCCGACAGATTACATTCTTATATCTCTGGATGTTATTTCACTATACACAAACATACCGATAAATCTTGCTAAAAATATAGTGGAAAAAAAATGGCAAGAAATTTCACCTCATACAACGTTACCATTGCAAGCCTTTCTTGAAGGTTTAGACTACGCACTGACTTCAACATATTTCCAATATAAGAATAATTTCTACCAACAAATTGAGGGCTGTGCAATGGGAGCCTCAATATCTAGTGTAATTGCACAACTTGTACTCGAGGACCTAGAAAATACCATCATACCAAAAATAGATTTCGAAATACCATTTTTTTATAGATATGTCGATGATTGTATCACTCTTGTTCCGCGGGACAAGACTGATTACATTCTAAACTTATTTAATTCCTATAATAGTAAATTACAATTCACAATAGAAATAGAAAATAACAACAAACTAAATTTCCTAGACCTCTCCTTAATGAGAACTAACTGCACAATTAAAACACAATGGTTTACTAAAAATACCTGGTCAGAACGATACATTAATTTCACGTCAAATCATCCTATTTCCCAAAAAAGAAGTGTTGTCATTGGTCTTGCTGACAGAGCAATCATGCTTTCAGACCCCGAATATAGAGAAGATGCCATCAAAAAAGCCAAAACTGCTCTTTCAAAAAATAATTACCCTGACTCCTTCCTCAATAATATCTTTAAAAAACGAATACACAAATTTTACAACAATACCCCCCTGTTAACACAAACTAAAACCGACAACACACAAACCAAATACATAGCTATACCTTACACAAAAGGACTATCAGAGCAAATAGGGAAAAAATTTAAAAAACATGATATATCCATCTGTCATAAAGGAAGCAACTTACTAAAATCAAATTTTAGTAAACTAAAAGCCAAAACACCACAATCAAAAAAAACTCATGTCATTTACAAAATTCCATGCGACAACTGTGATAAGGTATACATAGGACAAACCTCCCAACATTTAGAAAAAAGAATACAAGGCCATAAATATGACAAATTAAACAAAACAGCACTCACTAAACATACACAGACTATGAAACATAAATTCAACTTTGACAAGACAGAAATACTAGCTACAGAAACGCACACCAAAAAACGAGAAATCCTAGAAATGATCAAAATTAAAAAACACCCAAACAGTATAAATGACAAAACAGACACACAAAATTTAAATAAAATATACAATAATCTTCTAAATTAAAAATCATCAAAACCTACAATGAAAAACAACAAACCACGCCACTGAATCTACCTAAAGTATATTAGACAGTAACATGTGCGGACACTACTTTTCCCAATAAAGCAATAAACAGGCCCGTCAATACCAAATAGAAACGGTAAAAATCAGTTTTGTTAAAGAAGTGCAAGCAATAACATCAAAAAAAAATCTGTGCATTTAACCAATTAAATAAGTTAGTATATTAATTAAAAAAAAAATGAAATTAGTTTAATAGTACCACAACTCATCATTGTTTCAAGGTATGTTCTATTTTTTCAAAATTAAATTAAATGTAAATTCATATAAAATATATTTTAGTTGTCCTGTATTGAAAAAGGTGGAAACAATCACCGAAACGTTTACAAAAATTATAATGAAATAAATGCATATCGCATAAAACCTCCACTTTTAATTAACCGAAACCCAAGAACTAAATCCTCAAAAACATATAATTAAACAAGGTTCAAGAACAACCAAAGAAACTAACCTTTCTTTCAAAACAATATATATATATATATATATATATATATATATATATATATATATATATATATATATATATATATATATATAAAAATTGTAATAGCGGCACCCAAATCGTATAACCCTTGTTATACCGACACCCGATTTTACAGTGTGGCACCCAGATTTGGGTGCCACATTGTTTTTAGTAGAAAATGACTGTTTTCTCATCTTCTGGCCTAGATCGGCGAAAATACCAATTTTTGATTGGGTGCCATTTTTACATATTTTATAGACACATATATTCCAATAGTTGAGCAACTTCTTCACCAGAGTGCGCCTGCTAAAACACATCTGTATATACTGTATATAACAAAGTGACATAGTGGCCCTCTGAGAATACCAATGCAAACTGGCACCCGAAATATGGCAACACTGTTAGTTATTGTCCTTAACGTGAAAGCATATTTAGGTTTCATTCACAGTTGTATTCAGATATTTTATATTCGGTAAAAACACTTATATCTGACTATCGTTTTAATAAAGTACGGCGGCCCGTCGCATGTTGTGACCGTGAAACTTTGATTTATTTGTGAAATAAGTATAAAGAATCTCGACTATTTTTTATTATTTTTAAATTTTCCCATTTTTAATTATTGAATTACGAATTAAAGTCTTTCGATTCCATCAGTCTGTCTGCCTCACAGTCATCTCCGTCTGTTAGCGCTAAAAACTTTGACAGTGAAAAATAATAATTAGGGATTATTAACGCTATTGTCAAAGAAAAAACCTTATATGTTTTTAATTATTAACATCATTGTCAAGGAAAAAACCTTAGGTATATATTTTTATTGAAAAATAAACAGGGTGGGGTTAAAAATATTTGGTAATATACTATCCCAGATTTTTACGTTTCATGTAAATTTTGAGTCTTACATGTGTCTGCCTATCTGATTGTTGATCGATACCTCTTTTGGCGATACATAAAAATTTGATCTAAGTAGAGAGTAATATCCAGTGGGTAGTTAATGTGGCTGCTTAAAGAATTATTAATAATAAAAATGTGATGGTGATAAATTATTTTAAAAGTCGAAATCTCGAAATCTAGCCGAGAGCATTCAGGTCTTCGTCTGATATTATTTATTTTCCACAGCTTTTTTATATAGGTCAGATTCAAATCTAGGATACAAAATCAAACAGTCAACAAATTTTAATGGAGTATAAAAACCCTGGAATAATTCTTTTTTAATAATAAAGAAAATGAAATAGGACATTTGTTTCTAGTTGTGTGTCAAATCATTTCTTCTAAACAACATAAAATTTGTACTAATATACGATTCAAATGTATTGACGCCTCACTTTAACCGCGAATATCTCAGAAACGGAAGAGCAGAAAAAATTGAAATAATTATGTGTTTATTATGAGTCTATTCTAAATCAGTCACTGAAATTTGAATAATGTACATTGGATACTTTTGAAGTTCTGATAAGTTATATTGAAAAATGTCCTACTTCTTAAGAAAATTTTGACCATACCAGTTTCAAATCCATCATATCTTGAAAAATATGCATACTATGTAAATAGTGTTTTAGACACCGATAAAGCACGGCATTTTTTGTAAGAGGACATTTTTTCATAATTTTTTATTCTAAAATTTTGCAGTTATTCTTAAAAACGTGACGTCATCTTTATTCGGTTATCAATGTATTTAAAAAAATTGTGTTGAAATAGTTAATTATGTAACATGTAAGCATTACCAAAAAAAATAATTGGTATATATCAAATATTAATTTAGTTATCAAGCGTAAAGGATAATACCATTCCAAGTTTGCACTAATATTATCTATTACGTTTCATAACTAAATTAATGATTGATATATAGAAATAATTTTTTCTGAAAATGCTTACATTTTACATAGTTAGCTATTTTAACAAAAAATTTTTAAATACATTGATAAATGACCGAATAAACATGACGTCCAATTTTTGAGAATAACTGCAAAATTTTAAAATAAAGAATTTTGAAAAAATTTCCTGTACAAAGAATGCCGTGCTTTATCGGTGTCTAAAATATTATTTACAAAGTATGCATATTTTCCAAGATGTGATAGATATAAAACTGGTACAGGGTTCAGACTTTGCGAAGCTGAAAAAATTCCCTGAATTTTACAGGTTTTTCATAACCAAACATATAGATTTCCATACATATTTTAGTAAATTAATTTTTTACTCCACATAAAATAATTCCTTAAATTGAATTGCATCAGTGGAACTTCTTAAGAATTCTATGGTTTTCCATATCGAGATGCAGAATTCCCTGATTTCTTATACAATTTATAAAATTCAATGATATTTCCAGGTATTTTTTAAAGATTTTTAAATTCCCTGAATTTTCCAGATTCTCCAGGTTTTCCATATGAGTCGGAAGCCTGTGGTATGGTCAAAATTTCCTACAAATGTAGGATATTTTTCAATATAACTAAGTTGAACTTCAAAAGTGTCCAATGTACAGTATTCAAATTTCAGTGACAGATTTAGAATAGGTTCATAATAAACACATAATGTTTTCAATTTTTTCTGCTCCTCCGTTTCTGATATATTTGCTGTTAAAGTGAGGGGTCAATACACTCGAATCGTATATTAGATCTCAAATCGTTTGTACGTATTATTTAATTAAACGTATTATTAGAAAAGTCATCTACATCTGTGCATGAAAGAAAACTCAAGCCCGTCAGTATGGGAACCTGCGTGCGCACAGTACCCTAGTAGCACCAATATTGCACCAATATATAATATAATATATAATCCATATGGGACCAATATTCATATATTGGTCCCATATGGATTATATATTGGTCCAATATGTTGTGCTACTAGGGTGGTCCCAAATCGAGTTTTTTGTTAAAAAATGGCTAGAGAGCGCAAATCTGAAATGAACAGTTTTTTTTAAACTAAAGCTTACCGAAATTCCAACAAATCCTCGGAGTCTGAATTTTGAAAAAAAGTTCCTTTTTTAATATTTTAACTTAAAGGTCAAATAAAAATGTTTTTAAATAATTTTTGATATAATATACTGAATAACTTCATACTTACATACATACTTCAATTAGACAAAAAAGTGTCGTAGACATCTGGCAAATTGACATTTGACATATTCACGGACTTGATATTTCTACCATACATGTATTATTCAGTATATTATAATATATCAAAAATTATTTTAAAATTTATTTTTTCCGGCCTTTAACTTAAAATAATAAAAAAGTATTTTTTATATCAAAATTCTGGCTCCGAGGATTTGTTGCAATTTCCGTAAGCTTTAATTTATTTATACATACATTGTTTGGATCAAAATAACATGACAACTGAGTGTCATTCGCATAAAACTGGATTACTGTGTACTGTACACTATTGAAAATGTTGAAAATATTTTCCAGCTGTTACATTTGACTAAAAGTTTATGTCCCAAAAGAATAATTATCTTATATACAAAGACATAGTATTTAATATATTTCTATAAATAATAAAGAAAGTTTGATTTAAAAAAATCCAAAGTATTACCTCATATAAAAAGGATATTTCTTCATATTATAACAAAATTTGACATGCAAGTAATAATTGATCTTCAAAATGTAGCTTAAATTTAATGTATCGAGAGTATCGTAAAAATGTGTTATTAAACGTTAGTGAGAGATTTACAACAGACAATAGTGAACAAATTTTTCCGTTTTTGGGATAATCAGCCCTTATAATGAAACGTTTGTGTTATCTTACCCCAGCTGTTTTCAAATATGAGGTAACGAGGAGTGAATTTCTGTAGTGAAAATTTATGAAATACACTTTGCTTGGCATAAAATTGATAAACTCTTTTTCTATGTATAACTAGAATTATCAATATGAAAAATATTTACGATAAGTAAATATAAGGAAATAATATAATCTATAAAAAGTTATTCCGCTTTTATTCGAAATATTTGTTTGTTTGTTAAGTTACTTCAGTTTCTGTCGCCTTACCTAAAATCCACCACCCATTATGAGGACAGGAATAAAAAGTAATAGATTTTTACGGTATAATTATGGTATTGTCACAAGTTGTAAATATATAACTGACTACTCACCAAAAGAATAATGGTAGCTTTGAGATCTATTTAAAGTTTACAATAGCATAAATTGAAGCATCCCTTTTGTTGTTAGAAATAAGGTCCATTATTTCCTGACCAGTCAAGCCCTCTTTAAATACACCATATGGTCGTTCTTAATTTAGCGCCAAATATAGTAATTTCAGTCAAATAGAACCCTTAAGTTTATTATCTGAGGCAACAAATTCTCAACTTATTTTTATTACGTTTATTTAAATGTAGAATACAACTATTACTTATATTTGACGGTTTTATAATGAATTATAATACATATTAAACAAGCTAACCATTACACTATTCACCAATTTACTACACCTGTTATATATTCTTTAGGATACTCTTTTCAGTTTTTTTGTAACACTAACTTACTGCCCAAATTTCAATACAATCGGACTTCTCGTTCTTAAGTTATCGTGCTTACAAGAAACGTGACGGACGGACAGACGGACAGACAGACGGATAGACGGACGGACATTTTGAAAGTTGTTCAGAATTCGATCACCAACACCGTGATATGAAATTTTTTTCTCTACGAACAATATTACCGGTTTTAGAAATGTGCCGATCGAATGCAATGTACTCTTCGTTTTGTATTTGCGAAGAGTATAATAATTGATAATCACAAAAGTCCTCTAAAAGTTTGTTATTTTTTAGGACCAATTTAATATAGGTTATCATTTTCATTATTAAATTTATTTTTGATAAGTATTTTGTAGTTATTCTGATTTCAACACTGGCCACATACATTTTGAACTGCGCATTTTTGTCTATTCATTTTCTTGACAGGCCACGTCTCTATTTTGTAAAGTTTTCTTAATGATACTATTAAACCAATTAGTTGGTTTTTGATCGTAGGACACTCTTAGTTCAAACCAAACTTTATATTAAATTTACACACAGTATGGATATTAATATTATATCGCCTATTAGCATAAATTACTTTTAAAGAAATATAACCTAGTTTTCTGTATTTGGTTTCTTCGTATATAGTAGTATATTAAACCAATTAGTTGGTTTTTGATAGGAGGACACTCTTAATTCAAACCAAACTTTATATTAAGTATAGACGATTTACACACAGTATGAATCTTATTATTATATCGCCTATTAGCATAAATTAATTCTAAAGAAATGTAATCTAGTTTTCTGCATTTGGTTTCTTCGTATATAATAGTATATTCGCAATTTAAAGTAGTAATTTTGGTACACTTTGTTTATTTGCCTGCATTTTATAGCAATTAGAAAACACAAGATTAATTGTAAAAGTACTCTTATCTGTTAAAACATTCTGGATGTATTATGTATAACCTTTTGTCATATGGATTACTTACACATTTTGGGGCAATACTTCAGTAGCGTATAATTTGGGAGAAAATGGCACTAAAAGCACGTATATGTTTTTTTCCTAGAGGGCCTTCTTTAGGAACTAATCAACCGTAAAAGTTAAATTTTGAAGAAGGTTTTGTTGATAGCACCCAAATTGCTTTGTCGATTGTAATGTTTGGACAGTATAAGTATAAGAGGTATAATGAGTATCTGATTTAGACATGTCATATTTTGTCTCGGGAGTTAGGGGTTAAACACCCCTAATGCGTATTGATCCTAAATGTTGATATAAATTAATTTATTAATTTATTACTAAATTAATTCCAATGTCAAATTTTACAAATATTAAATGATTACATAGAAACTAAACATTATTTCTTAAGAAAACCACAAACTTATTAATTTAAGAAAAAACACTGTAGAAGTGCGTGTAATAATGTTTTTTTTTAAATAGGTAATACATTTCTCATCTCGTGAACATGCTGGCATGAATTTTACGTAGGAACTTGTTGCGAGTAATTTAGAAGACAAATATGTTTATCAGAAACGCTTCCTAACAGTTCCTCCAAATAGGAAAATGTCAGTTTTTGTGACACACTACTAAAACAAATTTTGGTCAAAAATGGCTAGCATTATTCATGACTAACACGACCGTCTTTCTAGAAAACTATTTTGTCAATATTTAGGGGCACAACTTGTTAGGGGTGTCCTACTTCTGGCTTTCTAGACAAGATGCAAAAGATACCATACCGTTGAATAAAAATTACCTACTTACTATCTATACTTTCCTAGTTTTATTACAATCGATAAAGCGGTTAGGAAACGACCAGCAAAGAAGCTCTTTCAAATTGAACCTTCAAGGGAATAGCACTCCGAAAGGAGACGACCTAAGAAAAAAATAAAGGTACTTTTATACGCTCCAGAAGCAATGCCGCATACTACTTAGACACCCTGTATATAAGAGACCATCTAATATTAATATCCGCTTTACTTTTAATAATGGAAACTAAATATTACTATGCAGAATTAAATATTTAAATCATATAGTATGATTATATCTCTGCTAATTTATTTCTTTCTCGCAGATAACTATAATATTGTAATAGATTTGGAAGAATCCAATATATTTTTCTCAATTAAATCTATTATTCTTATATATTAATTTAGTTTGGAAGAACAAATACGGTAAAAATAAATCAATCCATTTCGTCAGTTAATTAAATATTTTGTGTATTCTTATTATAACATTGCATTCAATATAATAAAAAATATTAGACATATCTTAAATTGAAAAATTTAACGCTTCTTATGCATGTTCAGCCTTTCATATTCCCAGTGTGACGAATTACACAGACCAAATTCTCAGATAAGTCGGTAAAAGTTATAAGAAACCTAACAGTTTAAAGCAGTAAACTAGGCAACATTGTTGGATGCCACAATGATATGGTTTATTAAAGTTTTACACAGAGAGGGGTGCCACACTGTTAAAACATCTTTTATATACGACCATTACTCATCATGGTGTAAGAGTATAAAACGGGTGCTAGAATTACATTCATTAACATGGGTGCCTCTTGGCAAACAAACAAGTATATATATATATATATCCTTGCTGTGAGTGCAACACCACGAACCCTTAAGGCACCCTTGCACTTTGAGCTGACACCCCGATAGAAATTACACAAATGAAAAACCACTAATTTAATACGGCCACGTACTCGATTTTTCTAACAATAATGAAATATTAAAACTACGCCTTCTATAACCCCAAACCGAAAGACTCTACAAAAGATACTTTGTCCAAAACCAAACACCCCAAAGTAAGATCGGTAAACTTTACTCCCAAAATAACTTCACATAAAAACAAACTCTCAAGAATAAAAATTCACTTATAAAGCCACAACAAGACTCTGCACGAAACTTTAAGGAAAACTACCCTCGCGTCGGACGGACCCGTTTTCCATCAACTGTCCCTTTTCAACGCGCCCGGCTGACTGCAACAAAACACTTTTTTAATAAAAAGACACAGAAAAACTCTAAAAAAAAAACGCTCTCCCGTCGGGCGGACCCTTATGTCCGTCAACTGCCCCTCTTTAACGCGCCCGGCTCACTGACTTTTCTAAAAACCCAATCCTTCCGCCATTAAACAAAACTCCCCTCTTTTTTATATATTTTCGCTGAGTTCACAAATTCGCGCCTAATTCTTAGTTCTATCCGCCTCGTATTCGCACCATCTCGGCGGATCTCGGCAATTCACACAACCGTCTAGAACGTTTTTGAGCATTAAACCATAATTAAAAGTTCCTCCTTTCCCGCCTAGAGGCCGCTGCATATACCGATTCTTTAATTTGGCCCAAATTAACTTATATGAACATTGCTGAGTCGACACAAACGGGCACATGTGAGAAATCGCTTTCCAATTCTTTCCCACGTGTCTTATCGGTAAACCATTATCCAGGCTCAGAAATTCGGTACTTTCTTATCAGCCGGACTAACCATCCGGCTATAACATAAATACCATACATACCGGGTGGCCCAAAACTACATACATTTTTCACTATTAAAACTAGTAAAACATACAAATATATGAAAGTACACAGAAAATAAAAAATAGTAACTATAAAGCAATGAGGGGGGGGGGGTGACTACACAGTTTTGTTAGACGAATTTATGCAGACATACTGAGAGTGGCTCTGTAAGTGTTACCAGTTACACCATTGTGTTGAAGTTTTGCTAATAAACATTTCGAGTCTATACTCTCAAAGGCTTTTGGCATGTCTAGGAGTGTTAAACATGTGACGTGACCATAGATTGATCAGAGGCGCAAAGAATGGAACGTCTACCACGGAACATAAAATCTTTAATGTACCGAATTCCTTTCTAAAGCCTGACTATGTATCGGGGAGGATATCATTGTCAGTTACATAATCAGTTAATTGAGAATGAAGGGCGCCTTCTGCAATTTCTAGGGGAACAGGTAGCAGACATGCCCCAAAGGCTGAGCGACTTACGCCCCTGCCTTTGGGGATTTTTGCATTTGGGTATTGGTTTCATGAGACTTATTTTCCATACAGTACTTAAAGCAATTTACATGCTAATAGGATTTACTAATCTAATTTAAAAGGAAATTATGAAAATCTACTTGCAATATTAACATAAGCGATTAAGAGAATTCGCGAGTGACGGGAAATATAAAAATTAGGGGGATATGTTTGAACATTTGAAAATGGCAAGTTAAGTGCCAAAACTGCAGTAAAGTTTTTGGTTACAGTAAATTCTGTGATAAAAGATGGGTAACTACTGGAAGCGGCTGGAATCACTCCACCAGATGCTTGCAAATATTCCATGATTTGGTTAATAACTGAGCTTGTTTAGCTCTGAGCTGTGTCATGCAGTCCTCCGTCCCGTGGGTGTCAGAATATATACATTGTGGGATTCAGAACTTGCGTGCCCTGCCAGAATTAGGCTTTCAACAATAATTTAAAAATTACGAAAGCATTTGCAATTTTAATTTTTACACAATTTCAAGAAATTAAGAGATTTCATTAAGTACTTGCTAATGTTATTTCGTATTTAGAGACCAATTGATATCAATTTCAACCTCTGTCGAGTGCGGTCGGTATAGTAACGTCGCTCCAGTGAAAATCCCGAAATTTATCGATGAAAACTGCAATAAACAAAACAAAACTCAGCTGGAGCGTGCAAAAGAGCATCCACGAAACACCGGAAAATTAAAAATATATTTATATATGTATATACAGACTGTCTATTTTACGAGGGCCACACCAAATATCTCGCTTAATATCTATTGTAGAAGAATAAAGTTTTAGAAACAGTTATCCCATTTTTTGTGAGCTATATTTCAGTAAAAAGAAATTTGAAATCCATAGCCTACTTTATGAGATATATTACAAAAACCTGAAAAATAGGAAAACCACAAACGGTTATAGCTTCCTTATTTGAGGAGATACGAAAAAAGTTAAAGGAATGAAAGTTGACGGCAAAGACAATAAGAATAATAACGTGTAACAAAAAAATTGAAAAATGCAGTTGGCTTTGACATACGCTATTGTGCAAAAATGAAAAATACATATCTCAAAGTAGGCCATGACGCCATTAATTCCGTTATTACTTCCACATCCACGTAGTGGATTGGAAGTATAGTAATCGCAAAAAAAATTTCAAAAATTTTTATTCGTGAAATAGGTTTAGAATGTCATGGTTTGAGATATTGACCTGAAATTTTGTACACGTATATATTATGACGAGATCTGGAACTGGATTGTTTTTTGAGGAAATCCGGTGAAGGGTTGGGGGTTAAATAGGGGAAAATAGGGAAAAATAAGTAAAGCAAGCTTGTAAGAGAACAGACACTTGAAATTTGGTGTATGTACTAGAAGTTAAGGCCTAAGGTTTTTTTATAACATCTTTCAACCCCCCACCACCCCTACCCCATTAATGGGGTTGATAAAACAAAGTTGAGATTTTCATTTGAAATTTCGTACACGTATGTATTATAACGACGTCTGAAATTAGATTATATTTTGAGATGATTCCGTTGAAGGGTTGGGGGTTAATTTGGGGTAAATAGGGGAATATAAGTAAAACAAGTTGGTAAGAGTACAGAAACTTGAAATTCGGTATACGTACTAGAAGCCAAGGAGTCAGATTTTTTTATAATATTTTTCAACCCCCACCACCCCTACTCCAATATGAAAAGGGTTGATTAAATAAAATTGAGATATTCATTTGAAGTTTGGTACACGTATGTATTATGACGACATCTGGAACTGGATTATAATTTGAGATAATTCCGTTGAAGAGTTAGGGGTTAAATAGGGGTAAATAGGGGAAAATAAGTAAAGCAAGCTGGTAAGACCACAGAAACTTGAAATTCGGTGTATGTACTAGAAGCCAAAGCGTCAGATTTTTTTATAATATTTTTCAACCCCCACCACCCCTACTCCAATATTAAAAGGGTTGATTAAATAAAATTGAGATATTCATTTGAAATTTGGTACACGTATGTATTATAACGACATCTGGAACTAGATTATGATTTGAGATGATTCCGTTGAACGGTTGGGGGTTAAATAGGGGTAAATAGGGGAAAATAAGTAAAGCAAGCTGGTAAGACTACAGAAACTTTAAATTCGGTGTATATACTAGAAGCCAAGGTCTCAGATTATTTATAATATTTTTCAACCCCCACCACCCCTACTTCATTATTACAAGGGTTGATAAAATAAAATTGAGATATTCATTTGAAATTTGATACACGTATGAATTATAACGACATCTGGAACTAGATTATTCTTTGAGATGATTCCTTTGAAGGGTTCGGGGTTATTTAGGGGTAAATAGGGGGAAATAAGTAAAGCAAGCAGGTATGACTGCAGAAACTTGAAATTCGGTGTATGTACAAGAGGCAAAGGCCCCAGATTTTTTGATAATTTATTTCAGCCCCCACCACCCCTACTCCATTATTCAAGGGGTTGATAAAATAAAATTGAGATATTCACATGAAATTTAGTACGCATATGTATCATAACGACATCTGGAACTAGATTATATTTTGAGATGATTCCGTTGAAGGGTTGGAGGTTAAATAGGGGTAAATAGGGGTAAATAGGGGAAAATAAGTAAAGCAAGCTGGTAAGACTACAGAAACTTGAAATTCGGTGTATGTACTAGAAGCGAAGGTCTCAGGTTTTTTTATTAGTATTTTCTATTTCTCCCCACCACCCCCGCTCCCTTATTAAGAGTTGATAAAATTAAATTTAAATTTTCACTTGAAATTTGGTACATTTATATATTATAATTATATCTGAAACTAGATTATATTTTGACATGATTGCGTTGAAGGAGTGGGAGTAAGTAGAGGTAAATAGGGAGAAATAAGTAAAGCAAGCTGGTAAGAGTATTGCAACTTGAAATTCGGTGTATGTCCTAGAAGCCAAGACCTCAAATTTTTTAACAATATGTTTCAACCCTTCCACTACCCTTACTACATTATTAAAGGGGTTGATAAAATAAAATTGAGATATTCACTTGTAATTTGGTAGACGTATGTATTATAACGACATCTGGAACTAGATTATATTTTGGGATGATTCCGTAGAAGGGTTAGGGTTAATAGGAGTGACTAGGGGAAAATAAGTAAATCAAGGTGATAAGAGTACAGAAATTTGGGATTCGGCGTATATACTAGAAACCAAGGCCTCAGATTCCTTTCTAATATTTTTCAAACTCCACCACCTCCGCTTCATTATTAATGGGATTGATAACATCAAATTGAGATATTCACTTGAGATTAGTACACGTATGTATTGTAGTGACATCTGATTGAGATGCCTCCATTGAAGGGGTGGGAGGTGAATAGTAGAAAATAAGTAGGGTGAACTAAAAACTTAATTTTTAACGTATATGGTAGAAACCAACTCCTCAAACTTTTCTATGACATCTGCCCCAAATATTATTAAAATTCTATGACCAATAATTTCCACATACTAGAGTGCAAATATAGTCAAGATGTTTCCTTTAAAACGACTTGGATGAAGAATCTGGATGTGGAAGTAGTGATTCCTTAGGCAGCGGTTTTTTTTCTCATTCCAACGATATAAAACATGTCACAGAAATTTTAACCGATAGTGTCAATATTTAATATTTTACGAATACCACAATTCATATAATTGAATCGTAACAATCAGCTGTGCCATAATAGTAAAAATTCACTTTATAATAATTATAATTCCGTAATTATTTATTACAATTTAATACAAACCAATAAATATCTCATAAATAAAAATACAAGTACAAAACGAACATCCAAAGAAAAAAAACGAAAAACTATGTATAACAGTACTACCTACTACTATATTGAAAAGAAATTGTGTGTATTTATTTTTCTAACTACAAATGCTCAAATTGTGCACCATGCATTCTGACACATAAACGTGCTCTACGAGACACGTCACGCATTATATTTTGGAGCATTTCAGGAGTAATTGCCTCACATGCGTTTCGAATTCTGGTTTTGATGTCCTCAATATTTTCAGGGGCAGTTTGAAATACCTTGTCTTTAATGTAACCCCAGACGAAAAAATCCAAGGGAGTAATATCTGGTGATCGAGCTGGCCATAGAATGGGTCCATAGGTGCCTATCCAGCTATCTGGCATAACTTGATTTAAATAATTTGTACATATTACAGCAGTGTGAGGTGGAGCCCCATCTTGTTGAAAATATGAATAATTTAATCTTTCTGCCACTGTTAATTCATAAAGAAAATCTTGAAATTCGTTTTGCAGGAAATTAAGGTATCTACGAGCGGTTAATTTGCCATCATAAAAATAAGGTCCAATTACTTTAGTCCCTAAAAGACCCAACCAAACATTCGTAGAAAATCTTTCTTGGAAAGCAGTCTCTCTGCACCAATGTGTATTTTCTCGTGTCCACTTATAATGCATATTTCTATTGAAAAATCCATTATTAGAAAAATTTGATTCGTCCGACCAAAGAATTTTGCTACATATCAGCGCGTCATTCCTTTTCTTATTTAATAACCATCTACAAAATCTTACTCTCCTTGGCTTATCTCCCTCATTTAAATGTTGAACTTTCCTCATTTTGTAGCATCGAAATCCGTTTTTTTTCAATATTTTTCTTGCACTGTCTTTTTTTATGCGACAGTTTCTCTGAATTTGTCTCAAAGAGGTTTCCTCATTTTGGTTAACATAATTCATTACTCTATTCACTTTTCTTACATTATCCGCAACATGCGCTCGCCTTACTGCTTTTTTTGAAAATGAACCGTGCGTTTTTAGATATTGAACTAACTTCCTAAACATAGTTCGATTTGGCTGCGGAGCATCTGGAAATCTATCTCCGTAAACCGTGACTGCCATCTCAGCGTCAAAATTGCACTGACAATAAATGCTAATCATATCGAATTTGTTATTATTGGTGTACACCATAATTACTGATATAAAATTTGTCTTAGAACTCGACAACGCAACATACAACATACAACAGTGACAATCTGTCAAATTTATTAATAACTGTATACATTGTTTTTCACTAATTATGGCACAGCTGATTGTTACGATTCAATTATATGAATTGTGGTATTCGTAAAATATTAAATATTGACACTATCGGTTAAAATTTCTGTGACATGTTTTATATCGTTGGAATGAGAAAAAAATAACGGAATTAATGGCGTCATGGCCTACTTTGAGATATGTATTTTTCATTTTTGCACAATAGCGTATGTCAAAGCCAACTGCATTTTTCGATTTTTTTGTTATACGTTATTATTCTTATTGTCTTTGCCGTCAACTTTCATTCCTTTAACTTTTTTCGTATGTCCTCAAATAAGGAAGCTATAACCGTTTGTGGTTTTCCTATTTTTCAGGTTTTTGTAATATATCTCATAAAGTAGGCTATGGATTTCAAATTTCTTTTTACTGAAATATAGCTCACAAAAAATGGGATAACTGTTTCTAAAACTGTATTCTTCTACAATAGATATTAAGCGAGATATTTGGTGTGGCCCTCGTAAAATAGACAGTCTGTATATATAAGTACCTAAACAATTAAAATTTACAAATTAGTGAAAAAGTTGTAACTGTGCATTTAAAAATACTGTGTTAGTTTCCTAAAAAGCGTGACAAAGAGGCCAGTGTAAACGTCAGGCAAGGACCGTAATAAGGTAACAGGTACCCACATCTGGTACCCACATCTGGTTTTAAGTGCTTCCAAGAGTGCCTGTACGACAAAAAGTGCCAAGTCCAGCATAGGATAGGATCTGGTAGAAGAAACTTGTAAAAATTAAAACTTGGAATAAGCAAAAATATACCCGCATGCAATTAACTGAACGTGAGAAGTCACTACAAGAAACACGTGAGTAGAAATTAAATTTACATGTCGTAAGTTCAAACAGAGTTACACCCTATTTAGCCCACGCAATTTCTGGCGGATCAACGTAAATACTGCATTTTAGAACTAAACACACAATATTACTAGTAATTACAAGAACACCATTGTTAGGAAATGACTGAGAAACAGATGTCAAATGAAAGTATATACCAACTATTAATAAAAATAACTGAACAAAATAATGAAATAAAAACTCAAAATGCTCAAATAGTAGAACAAAACAGAGACATAAAGGAGGATTTAAAAAGATTTAAAAATGAATTTAAAACTCACATAGAAAATCTGAAAAAGGAAAACACTGAACTGAAAGAGGAAAATATTTCGCTTAAAAATAGATTAATTGCCGCGGAAAGGAAAGCAAAAAAATACAATTTATTTATATATGGGTTGCAAGGAGAAGAACAGCAAACCTTTCAAAGTGTTGTGTCTCTATTCAAAAACAAATTAGGGGTCCCATGCTCTGAGAATGACATAAGAGACGCATATCGTGTAGGCAAAAAATCTGAAGAAAAATCAAGACCTATACTTGTAGAACTTTTAACAAATAGATTAAAACGCGATATTCTCCAAAACTGTCATAAATTAAAGGAAACTGGCATCTTCATAACGCTTGATTTCACACCCGAAGATTTATCGAAACACAAGTTTTTAATTTCTCAACAAAACCTTGCAAGGGAAAAAGGCATACCTGCAAAAATACAAAATAATTTTCTTGTCGTAAATGGTAATCGCTATAGTTACGATTCGATAATAGAAGGCTCAGTGGACATAGCAGAACTGTCTCCACAAGCAAGAAAAACGGGCTCGGACAATAAGCAAGCAACAAACAACATAAAACAAACCCCAGTGAACTCCGCCGGAAAACCCACCGGTACTAAACCGAAAAGAACAACGAACTATATGCCACAACCTCTAGAAACTCGATCAGGAAATGGAAACAGAATAGTGAGAAATTAAGTTTGTATAATTAGATTATTATTCTAGGTTCTATACCACTATTATTATTATCAATTTATTACGCATAATTATATATGTATATATACTACTTGCATAGGTAAATATCATATTTTATTAGTATTAACTTTAATTATTAAGTAGAATGGATAATTATATCAGGGACTTTAGGATACCGGGTATCGAAACGAAAATAGCTCAAAATAATACCCAATTGAAAAATATTATAAACAAAAAATCTAATGTAGGTTTTACGCTCTTACATAATAATATTAGAAGCATAGCCAAAAATTTCGAGGAGCTGAATATTCTGATTCATGACCTTAACTATTGCTTAGATTGCTTGGTGCTGACAGAAACATTTAAACTAGACAATACTGAAATCTTTAATATACCGGGTTATGACTTGTTATATAATGAAGGGGATATAAACAAAAATGATGGAGTTGTTATATACATTAAAAGTGAACTAAACTTCACATATCACATAATTAATATAGGAGAAATAAAAGCCATTAAATTAAATTTGATATCAGACAATAAATCGATACAAATAATTGGTGTATACAGATCACCATCCTTATGCCCTCGAACATTTAATTATGACCTAGCCAATTACTTAGCAAACAATAATGACCAAAGTGCCCTCAGCATAATAGTTGGGGATATAAATATAAATATTCTTGACAACAATACAGAATGTTGCCAAGAATATCTAAACATTTTAGGTGAGTATGGGTACGTGTCCGCAATAAATCAATGTACCCGAATTCAAGGAGACACCCGAACATGTCTGGATCACATATTTGTAAAAACACGCATCCCGTACGAATTTTTTACCCCTGTTATATTAGAAACAGGGATCACTGATCATTACACAGTAGTGTTAAAATATTCTCCGCGACCACCTGAAACAGGAACAAATTCTATTAGAAAGGCACACTATAAGTATTACGTTAATTATAGCAAACTAAAAAAGGAGTTAAAAAGCGAAAATTATGCAGACATTTATGCTGCTACAGATATCGATGACGCAGTGGACTTACTCATAGATATTCTACATAAGTATATAGATAGTTGCACAACAAAAACTAAAATCAAAAGAAATGAAATAAAAAGAAATCATTGGATTACCAATGGATTAATAAAGTCAATAAATAAAAGAAATTTAATGCATAAGAATGTAATAAGGTATCCCAATGATGTAAACTTAGTGAATGAGTATAAGAGATATAGGAATAAGTTAAATGAACTAATCAAAATAACAAAAATAAACCACTACAAAAAAATAATAAGCCAAAATGGTGACTCTCCCGCAAGGATGTGGAAATGTATTAAAGACATTCAGGGACTAACAAACAATAAAACAAATATTGCGAGTGTAAAAAACGAAAATGGAGATATTATTCGGGATAATACCGAAATAGCGGATTATTATAATCGTTACTTCAGTGATATGGGAAAAAAATTAGCGGAAAGTATTAAATTAACAAATAACCGAAATCTACCAAGGTCACACTTAGTAAATTCGTTTTTAATTTCGCATGCCGACGTACAGGAGGTAACAAAAGTAATAAGTGAGTTGAAACTAAAAAAAGCTCCTGGTGTGGATATGATAAAAACAGAAACACTAAAAGAGATATCTGAGCAAATCGTAGAACCCCTAACTTATATAATAAATAAGTCTTTGGAATCGGGTACATATCCGGCTGCTTTTAAATTGGCAATCATTAAACCTCTCTACAAATCTGGCGATAAACAAGAAGTGTCAAATTATAGACCAATTTCACTTATTTCGAATTTAGCTAAAATCTATGAGAAAATACTAAAAACCCGGATTTGTAGTTTTTTAAAGAAATACAATATTATATCGGACAAGCAGTATGGATTTAGGGAGGCCAGATCTACGAATGATGCCATAGCAGACTTGACAGCAAAAATATATAACAGTATGGATGCTGCTGAGCCGTCATTGTGCATATTTGTAGATCTGGCCAAAGCATTCGATACAGTAAGTCACCCAGATTTATTGAAAACACTCGAAAATCTTGGATTTAGGGGAAAAATTAATGACTTGCTAAAGAGCTACCTAACAGACCGGAAACAATCTGTAAATATAGATGATTGTATGAGCTCCACGAGAAATGTTACTTTTGGAGTCCCACAAGGTACCGTATTGGGGCCAATTCTATTCTCTATATATGTCAATGATCTTTTCAGGGTCCCTATCGACGCTGAAATAATAAGCTTCGCCGATGATACAGCAATCTTCTTTAAAGACAGCACATGGGAATCATTAAGAAGCAAGGTAGAGAAGGATTTTAAAACGGTCATTGACTTCTTTAACAGTAGGCTATTAACAATAAATATCAACAAAACACTTTACTTGCCCTTCTCAAGTTATGTCAGTGGGCTGCCAAAATTTAATTGTATCACCATAAAACATGATAATCTTGAATTTACAATAAAGTCTGCAACAACCATAAAGTACCTGGGTATTACTATTGACTCCCATCTAAAATGGGATACACATATAAATAATTTAGTTAGAAAATTGAGGAGTCTGTTACCAAAATTTAAATATTTCAAAAATATTTTTGAAGAAAAACACCTTAAAATCATGTATTATGCCTTGGCTCAATCACATATTACATATGGAATTATTGGATGGGGTGGTGCAACCAATCGCTATTTAAAACATGTAGAAACTGCACAAAAATGGATCCTAAAAATAATATATAGCAAGAGATGTACATACCCATCTGATAATATTTATTTGGAAAGCAAATTATTTGACCCAAGACAACTTTATTGTCAAAATGTATTATTGCAAATGTACAAGAACAGAAATAACATAGGGAAAGTTAAACACGTATACAGCACCAGACAAAACGAAAAATCATTGCTAGTACCAAAAATGAGTAAAACTATAGGACAAAGGTGCTATTCGTATATAGGTCCTAAATTATATAACATCTTACCAGATTATATAAAAAGTCTGAACTCCTTCAAAATTTTTAAAACTAAAATCAAGCATTGGATAAAACGAAAAATCATTGCTAGTACCAAAAATGAGTAAAACTATAGGACAAAGGTGCTATTCGTATATAGGTCCTAAATTATATAACATCTTGCCAGATTATATAACAAGTCTGAACTCCTTCAAAATTTTTAAAACTAAAATCAAGCATTGGATAATTGGCCAAGCAAGGAGCAATATACACCAACTTATAGATCTAAAAAATAATTAAATCATGTATCTACTATATTTTTATTATTGTTTTATTATTTTCTTAGTTTTTCATTTATTTATATTACTTGATTATGTTACTTATTTTATCAATTTACCAATTTAATCAATTTTATTTATCTAGCTCAGAATAGTTATATTGTTATACTTATTATGTACACCCGACATAGAATGTCTCTTACAACTTTGTTTTTATATCCGTATGCACGAGCGTGAGAGGGAAGTACTACTTAGTTTAAAATTCTCTCTAAACAATAAAAAGTCTTACTATAGTTAAAATAAGGTAATCCCAGTCCACGCAAAAGGTTCAACCTTCTGTGGACTTAATGTTTGTTGAGTCTCAAACTTGTACGTAAACTAAGCACTCACTGTAATCTTATATTTTCAATAAACTTTATTATTATTATTATTATTATTATTATATTATTATATCTGAAATCATAATTTCTTAAAATTATATTCAAGTGATTAACCTTTTTAATAGTTCTTGTGTTATTGTTATTTTTAATAAAGTGTGGTATCGAACATACCTATAATGGTCTTTAGAGCCCAATGTAAAAAACCATTTTGATGAATTATTCCCACTGATATCATAAACACTTTAAGCATTTATCTTAAACTCAATTAAAAGAACATACCTACATAAATACGGTACCATATTGAAAACGTATTTTATTTAATTTAGAAGAAATATTTACCGTTGTCTTTTAAAAAGTTTCTTGTACCATCATGAGCAACTAAATCGAAACAGTTTAGTCATGCAGATACTATCAAAATTAGACCCACCTTTAACAAATTGTATTACTTGTTAAAATATTTGAAGTTGTCAATCTCAAAGTTTTGATGTTGACATCAACTACAATAGAACATTTAGGACGGGTGGGTGTAGCAGATTTCGTAGATGAAATAATAGGTGTCATAATAATCAAAACAACCTACTGTTACTGAACTTGAACAATCTTTTTACTTCCCTCGCATACCGAAGGGAAGTATTGTATTCGAGAAAAAATCACCGTCCGAGATTTTTTCGAATTCTGACGTTTCAGAACAAGTAGATTACGAGAATATAGGTTTTTCAATTCCGTCAGTCTGTCTGTCTGTCTGTCTGTCTGTCTGTTGGTGCATTTACTAAAAAACTACTTGACGGAGAGCAGTCAAATTTGGTAGGTAGTTGACGCTACTGTCATCGAAGAAATGGTAGAAATTTCACTGGAAAATATACAGGGTGGACCGTCTAAACGGAATAAATAGTGAAAAAAAATTTTTTTTGCTCAAATTTAAAATTTTCACGTTTCATGACGCGCTAAACCTATTTCAGAAAAAAAAAAATTTGAAAAAATTTTTACCAAGATGAAAAAATTTTTTTTTTGCTCAAATTTAAAATTTCTACGTTTCATGACACGCTTAACCTAATTCAGGAAAAAAAAAATTGAAAATTTTCTTCACCAATATTTTTGACAAATTTTTTACTACTAAAATGAAATAATTTTTTTTTCTTTCTTCAAATTTAAAATTTCCACGTTTCATGGCATTCTAAGCCTGATTAAAAAAAAATTTTTTGAAAATTTGCAACATTTTGTTACCAGTTTGGAAAAAAATTTAACACTAGAATGCTCAAATTTAAATGACATTCTAAACCTAGGTATTTCAAAAAAAAAAATTTTGAAAAATTTTTTCACCAACATTTTTCAAAAAGTTTTTACCACTAAAATAGACCGATTTTTTTTTACTTGCTCAAATTTAAAATTTTCATGTTTCATAGCATTCTAAACCTATTTTAAAAAATACATAATTTTTAATTTTTAAACTTTTTTCAGCACTACTATAGAATAGAAGGAAACTTTCCTTTTTGCTCAAATTTGAAATTTCTACGTTTGACATTTTAAACCTATTTCAGAAGAAAAAAATTTGAAAATTATTTTACCAACATCTTTTGAAAATTAAAAAAAAAATTAAATTTTTTAACCACCACTATACTTCCACTCCATTACGTGAATGTTGGATTGAAAATGTGACAGATGGCAATAATATCTGGCATATGCACCTATTATACTTTTATTGAAAAATGTACAGGTTGGTCATCCCAAGAAATAATTCAGTCATGGTGGACATTTGTAAAGGTATTTGCGCAAGCCTTCCATATGTGGCACCTGCTATTTAGTATTGAACTTTTGCTGTTGGATGAGCAATCTGTATATTTTTTTGACCAAAAGTTATCAGGATTTTGGTAATAATTACATTAACTATATTTCCATTATTATTCTCAATGTCATTTCGTATTTAGTAATTTTTAGAGTGACCGCCATGCACAAATAACGAGGGAAGTTCTGTGTAAATATCTTTACCGATTTTTTTAACGGAAAATGAACGGAAAAGAATAAGTTAGAATAAGAGCAACATCTACTTTTGAGAAGTATAATAAAAATGCATACCGTAGTAGAAAATAAGAAAGTTTGTGTGTCAGGAGGGCACTAAACGTCACCAGATTTGCACCAGAAATTTTTCAGCTCATATACGAGAAATACAAATGGCAAGGTCGACAACTTGCCAGTTGAGCAAAAGTTGACGTTACAGAAATATCCCGACACGCACAAACATCAGACCTGTTAACCCCTAGTTTCATCTGTCTTTCTTTACGCCCTTGATATAGTCGGTTAAGGAGGCAAACGGTCGACGTATTGATGATATGTTAGTCTGGAGACATTCAACAAAATATAGAGTTACGTTTTCATTGCCTTAACTTTGACTTGAACATAAGGTTCAATTTGTTTATGTAGCATATATTTTTGACTAGCTGTATCATGTGCAGTTCGAGTGATGTCAGACCATTTATTTCTTTAATTATGTTTGTTATTAAAATATTGAGTTAATTTCTTTTGAATTATTAGCCCCAATAACATACATACATACGCCCATAGAGTGTCCACTGGACATGTTTCACCGGACACCTCGTATGTCCGTCCATTGGCTGTTCAGCCTAAGTAACATTGGCATTCAGTGGATGTCCATTGGACTGTAAGTATGGTGATCACTTTTTACACAGCCATATGACGCCCCATTATATCTATCTAATGGAAGTCTTGTGTACGCCCATAGAATATCCGTAGTTATCATTAATATGAATATTTTACTCCATAAAAGTTTTTAAGTGAACGTGCATATAGGCTATCCAATGCTGTCTCTAAATACGTAACTTCCACAATACCAAAACCTAGAATACAACACTCGAATATTAACATTCAATACGCGTGTCGCCAACCACGTTGGCACAATTGGGACATATTGAGTTTTAATGATCTTGCAGTGACCTTCGGGTTATTGGTATTCGGACGTTATGCTCAAGAGTTTTGATGTTTCTGGAAACAATGTCTTCGGAGGCAGCAATACATCGAAGGTACCAGCCTCCTCCAGAACTATCTATTGCTATTAAATAATCCAGTAAAATCGACAGCATTACCATGGTTCTAGTGGTCTTTTGGATGAATTCAGCATCGTGATAAGCAAACTTATCATAGTATAATCACAGTAAGTGTACTTTCCATAGAAAGTTTACTTACTGTGATTGCTAGTATCTGCCTTCCGTCGTACCTTGTTGTCTAGCAGTGATATAACCACTGATAGACTCTTTGAGTAATCGAAATAGTGTTATAGACGTGACGGGATCAAAGTCGATTCGTCAACTCAGTTATTCTATTCCCCACAGAATCGCAAGTAGGTCGTCAATCTTAGATTAAGTGGATCAAAGAAAAGTCGAATTCAAAATATATTTTCATTTATTGATCGTAGAAATACGAAAGCGTAGAAAGGCCATGCTATTCATACATTTTTTTGTACCTCGGAAATTACAGTTTGTATCACGGAATTCACAGTTGTAAGTTGGAATTCAAAATTGTATCTCGGAATTCACAAATGTACGTCGGAATTCGTAATTGTAAGTCGGAATTCATAATTGTTAAGTGGAAAATCACAGTTGCTAAGTCGGAATTCAACAGTTGCGGTCCGGATTTTACAGTAAAGAATATTATTTCAAATATAACGTATTTTCCGTTATTGTTAAGGGGGGTGTAGTGATTATTTGATGAAATAGATGATTTTATTTTATTTTACTTTAATCTGGGTCTTCAAAAAACAAAAATACTTTGCTGCTTAGCTGTAAATCACAACATTTTCATTAGTGGGCGCATTTTGCGAAGAAAATTAAGAGCATTGAATTTATTGAAAAGAAAAAGATTAAAAAAATAAACCGCTGCCTAAAGAATCACTATTTCCATATCCAGATTTCCCATCCAAGTCTCTTTAAACGAAAGCATCTTGACTATATTTTCACTCTAATATGTGGAAATAATTGGTCATAGAATTTTAATACTCGCGGCCGATGTCATAAAAATATTTGAGGCGTTGGTTTTTAGCATATGAAGTTTCAGGGCTCTTATTAGCTTGCACAATTTATTTTCCACAATTTACAACCTCCCCCACCCATACAACGAAATCGTATCAAACAGATGTCATTAAAATACATACGTGTACCAAATTTCAAGTGAATATCTCAATTTAATTTTATCAGCCCCTTTAATAATGGACTGGAGGTGGTAGAGGGGTTGAAAAATATTATGAGAAAATCTGACACCTTGGCTTCTAGTATATGCAACAAATCCCAAGTTTCTGTACTCTTACCAGCTTGCCTTACTTATGTTCCCCTATTTACCTCTAATTAACCCCCACGCCAACGTAATCATCTCAAAATAATTCAATTAAAGATGTCGTTATAACACATATATGTACCAAATTTCAAGCCAAAATCTCAATTTTATTTTATTAACCCTTTTAATGATGAAGTGGGGGCGGTAGGGGAGTTGAAAAATATTATGAAAATCTAAGGCCCTTGCTTCTAGTATATGCACCAAATACCAAGTTGTTGTAGTTTTTTTTAATTTATTTTCCCTATTTAACCCCCAACCCTTCAACGAAATCATCTCAAAATATAATCTACTTCCAGATGTCGTTGTAATTTATACGTGTACCAAATTTCAAGTGAATATCTCAATTTTATTTTATCAACCCATTTATTTCTTTCCGCTGCTCATTTAGATGTTCGCATTTTTTTCGTCCGCATATGTTCTTGGATTCTCTTCTTGCTCTGTCATATTCGAGCTTCTTCATCCTCTTGTCCTATGCAGCACATCTACCCTTGCCTTATTTCTATTGTTAACTGCTACCTTGCATTCATCATCGAACAAATCGCTTCTCTCTGTTCCCTCTTTGAATTCTATTATCTCCTCTGCTGCTACTGTTCCTATTTTCTTTTTGTATCTTGATAGGACTTGCTCATCTTTAGACCTGCTCATTTTATATTTCTTCGCTTTGGTTATTGGTTTATTTTCATTTCGTTGTTTTTTTTGCCATATATGATCTGAATAGGAAATAGTCTGACTCAGATAGTGATAGCATACCAACACTGTCTACCAGTGACTGAAGCGGATTCCGCCTCTCTTCCTATTTGAGCTTGGAGTCTCCTATTACTAGTTTTAGTATCGTTGCCTCGTGCTTTATCCGCTACTCATTTCAATAGTGAATAGAATTCTTCTATTTCCTCCTCATTTTCTTCCTCTGTCGGTACGCGGATTGAAAATATTGAAAGATTGGGGAACTTCATTTGGATTCGTATATGGCAAATTCTATTGCTAACGGGTTTGAATACAATGACTTTGTCCTGTATTTTTTGGTTAATAATGAACCCGCAGTCAAATTCATATCTACCACTTATCCCACTATTATAGTAGATTTGATATATTCTGTTCTTTATAGAACCCGCTTCTGTCCATCTCAATTCCTGTATGGCCAATGACTTCAGATCGAAGTCATTGTGTATGGCCGTTATGTCTAGATGATATTTTTCCAACCCTAATTTGACTAACCAAATTAGTGCAAATATCGATTGTAAACACCACCATGACGACAAGTATCGACGTAAGGTTGCCAATAGTAACGTCGGTAAGACGTAAAATTGTTACTTGGATGTACACAAAATAATACCTACTATTAAGAAAAAATCGATCATTCGACATTTAACATAATTTAGAACTAAGATCTGTCGAACCACATGCGTGCGACCTATATAAAAACATAACTTCCCTGTTACATTTTCTGTTAGCCTGGTTTACGAACCATCCAGCGTTATTAAGTTGGCTGCTGACGTCAGCTCGACGTTGACCATTTAAAGAATAAGAGCCCCATACATTTAATTACCGAGGTATAATCAACGTTCTGTAACCATGCCAAAAATTATCAGTATCAACCAACAAACTTAATCGATGACTACAACTATTAGTCTAACAGGTTTTCGATTTTGTAACGATGTCGTGCTATCCCGTAGATTTAGTGCTACTTATATGGTTAAGTCATCACCTGATCGCATCTTGCACTAATGTTGAGGTTGCAATTAGTGCAAAAACAGTTGGATGTCGGAAAAAATGTTACTTGTGTGATCTTTCTATCTGAGTAATTTACTAAATGAGTTTCCAATTGTAACAATGTATGTGTAAGTATTTGCAAGCTATAGGGTAATTTACACAAATATGAGTAAACCATAATTATTGCTTTTTTTGCATTTTAAGAAATAAGTGTTTATATATATTTATTTCCAGAGCATGCTTCTAGAGGGCAGAATATATTAAAACGAAATATTTCTGTCAATCACCTCTATGAATTCTTATTTTCGTAAGAATAATAACCAGACTGCAAATAATTGCAAGCCTGGCCGCGTTAAGGTGGCCATTCCCTAAAAAGAGACATCCGATAGGAAAATATTTATTATTTTTGGCCATAACTTTTTTTTTTTAGTACGTATATTTAAAAACACTATACACGTACCTAAGTAGAAGCATAACCAGACTATTACTATGAATTTTCACTCAATAATTTCAGTGATTTGCAAAATAGCTAGATTTACATTTAAAAATTATGTTGATCTTCTTATTTCGTAGTTTTAAGTCTAGCTATTTTGCAAACCTCTGAAATTATTAAATGAAAATTCATAGTAATAGTCTTGTTATGGTTCTACTTAGGTACTCTTATAGTTTTTTTAAATATACGTACTAAGAAAAAAAGGTTACGGGCAAAAATTATAAATATTTCCCTATCGGATGTCTCTTTCTAGGTAATGGCCACCTTAAGTAGAGAAATCACATTCTAGCACTAAACGCTTGGTTATGATTGAAACAAACACCAGCCGAAAGATTTATTTTTAATTAAAGGAACTCTCATGCTATCCGCCTCAGATCACTTGCAGACTGCAGTTTCGCGCTACTGGTGTCCTCTACATTTCTACTTTCTCCACATACACAACAATTATAATAATTATAATAATTTAAAATAGTGATTTGATTTTAAATTAAAAAACTGCATGTTAATGAATAAAAATAAATTTATTGTTTCAGTTCCATTCTACATCGTAGCATTGTATACGTATTATCATGGAATAATTGATCATTCTGGGATAAACTTTAAATCATATTGGTGGCAACCCTGGCAACCAGACGCCATTTTTCATGACAATCATCACCAGTATTTTCATGTCAATTTTGCTTTCAATATAGAACTTTGGGATAAGGTTTGTATCATTTGATTTCTGAACATTACTTATTATATTTTCAACTTTATTCCTACAACTTACGTAGAGTTTTAGTTCAAAAAATATTTTCATGTTTCCGGACAAAAATTGTTTTAAATCTCTAAAATTTTCTATGGTTTAAAGTCTAAGATATGCATTAATGTAATAACAAACACGGTTTCAGCACAAGTTTTAAGTAATCAGTTATTAAGAAATAATGGAAATTCGTTTCAATATAATGCAATTCTTGCTGTTTTAAGCACTTCTTATTGCATAGACAACCCCTTTTAAGAGTATGTATTTAGGTAAATCATCATCTGTCTGCCCTCAATACCCTCAATACGATTTATACAATGTTAGTGGTTTAGATAATTATTTCAGATATTTACAGTATTGTTACGCGCTTGTGCCCTTGGGCCTAGTGCTGATAGCGCAAGAGTGGTACCCGAAATTTGTTAGCAATGGGGATAGGAAACTGCATCAAACAAAGCATGTAGTATGCGCCAAATCTGAGACACTAGTAGTAGTATGTTTTCTAGAAATTTATAGAAGAGGATCGACATTTCTATATTGTTCTGGATTTGCCGCCGAGAAGGTAAAGGAAGATTTCTAAATGGAATTTGTGGGATATAGAAGGTGAGATACACGGCGGGCGAGGAAGTTTTGAAATGAATTGAAGGTTAGAAGTCCGAAGTGAATACAAAATGTAAATATCAAGTAATTTGTTAAAGGTTATTTTAGTCAGTAAAAGTGTATTTTAGTTAATAAAAGTATTGTGAAGCTTCAGTAAGTTAGTAAATAAATTGTGTATAGTTTCTATCTCTTGCCATAATTTTTAAATCCGTGGATTTTGAAGGGTGTTTCCTAAGGAGTGGAAACACGTGACAATTTGGTGTCAGAAGCTGAATTTTATAACAAGAAGAGTTCTGAAGTGTTCAAGAAAGTTGGACAGGAGGACTAATTTACTGGATATTGTTCGAGGGTTATTATCAAACAGGAAAATAATGTTAAGTGAATTTTTTGAGACATGTAGAATATTTTATTAGGACATTAGTGGTAGTAACTAAATCCTTTGAACTGAGAAGTGATAAAGACTCTGAACGAGACTATGTTGTGCTGTTAATTGCATTCTCACGAAATCTCTAGAACTTTTCTATTTGGACAGTAGTGGTGGTTATTAAATTCTTTCAACTGGATAGTGACAGAAATTCTTAATAAGACCTTTTCGTACTGTTTCCAGATTTTTCTGGAAAGTTCCATTACCGCTATTAACGTGATTGTTAAATTGATTTGATTTTAGCGCAGTCATATGCTTAAAACAACCAGAAATTTTGCATCCGAAAAACAAATACAGGACTTATTCGCGCAATTCCGAAAAATGATGAAGGAAGAGAAAGAAGAACAGGAAATAAAACGACAGGAAAAGAAAGAAGAGCAGGAAAGAAAACGCCAGAAAGAGAAGAAGAACGGGAACAAAAACGCAAAGAAGAATTAAGAACAATTCTTCGATATCAGTTTTATGTAAAGGAATTGTTACTTTTCAATTTGGTACATTTATATTTTATTTTAATATTCATTTTAGGTCTTATATTTCAAAATTAGTATTTTAATAGTGACATTATAATATTTTATTAGATATTTTCATTTAATAGGTGAACGGTATGCCCTCAAAAAGACGCTCGGAAAAGCAATCTAAGTGAACTCGAAGTTTCGACAGGTTGAAACCCTTTGGAATCGATTTGTTATTTTATTGTCAACAAGAAACCTTAACGATGTGTTTGCACGCCACAGTAAATTCGTATATAGAAAAAACGAACTAATGGTTAGGCCGATATAACAGGAACCATAAATTGGCTAGCTATTAGTAGTGATTTCATCATCAGTTGTTGGCAACAGAATTGTGCAGGGCCGTACCGACACTATTGGGAAGCCTTGTTTAGATTTACAGCAGTGAATAAAAAATGATTCAGTTCCTATTCTACTTTGTAACTTTTGAAATAGGATTTGATGTTTGTAAAAAATTAAACAATTCATGGATACGTTAGGCAACTATCTACAAAATCTAATAACGCAGTAATAGTTTCAATTATTGTTGGATATTGTTTTTTGTGATTTTCTTTTTCAAATTTTAATGGTTATTCATCGGTTTTCATGTGTAGGTGCTTTTTGTGGCATTTCACTTTCAGTGTAAAAGTGGTCATCATCTGGTGACCAAAAATTTGATGTTTTAGGAAAAATCTGAAAAACTAGGGGTGGTACTCAGTAAGGGGAGAGAATTCGAATGTCACGCACCGGAGTTCTCCATCTGCGTTCTTTCTTCGAGTAGGGTCCTCCGAAATTGGAACAGTTTCACTTCTTTCGTGTGTAAGTGTTTTTCGTGGCATTTTACTTTCGGTATGGAAGTGGTCATCATCGGGCGACAAAATTTCGATGTATTAAGAAAAATCTAAACAAATTTAGGAGGACGTAGGAAGGTGAGAGAAATGTAATGGCGTAACGCGCAGCTCTGTGTCTCGTTTCGTTCTCGGTGGAAGCGGAGAGAAACTTAGATTTTCACTGTCCGCTGACTTTGAGCGGTCGTATCTCGGAAACGACGGTCCGCAGCGAATTTCGGTGTGCGCCACTCGATTTCTCGTTCGATTTTAAATAACAAAATATGCCATTGAGCTTGTGAGAATTTTCGTTTGGGAGAAATGGCCCTCGAAGCTGGACCGTGTCCAGCGAGGAGCGAAATCCTGGGACTTCTCACTTTAGCGGTTCATATCTCACGCAAAAATTACCGAAAAATCATCGGATCGGAAATTTAATCAGCAATCGATTATGCACAAAAGAGGGATCAATTTTCTCTAGAAAAAGTTACAACGACTATATTGCAGTGGCGTCGAGTAAAATAAAAATCGTAGGAATTATAGTAATTTTATTTGGATATCAACGTTGGTATGTGAGATAAATATTATTGAGAAGGACTGTTTTTTAGGAAAATTCACGTAGAAGAAGAAGAAAAAAATCTCCATGTTTACCTTTAAAAATTGTGACAATCGTTTTTTGTATGATCACGGAAAATTGCTGGAGAGGCGAAACCGAGTTCGGCAACCGTATGGGTAGTAAAATCATTTTAATCCTTCTGTATCATGTCACAGGCTATTTTTTATTCGGTTGTAAAAAGAGAATAATAAATCATTTGATAAATTTGATGTCACCGGGGACGTTAGGCAACACTGGTGTTTGGTTTACCAAGTATGAGTGCCGTAGATGATAGGACAGTACCCGCAACGCCGCGTTATGGCGGTGGATATAGCCCGAAATCGCATATACCTGGCATGCAGACAGTAAATGCATGAGCGGTTCCGGCGCCTGACGGCAGGTTCTGCAGTTAATATCAGGAACCTCTACACCCATTACGCGGCTTCGATAAACAAAAGTGTTGATTACAACATCTTGGCAGGCCACAATGAATCCCTCGGTCTCCGACTTTAGCCCAGCTGGCGAATGTGAGCTTACTCGATAAACCCAGTGTTTCTAGGTTCTTATTGAACACCGCGTGCATGGGACTATCGATATGCTGTCTAAACAGACGTTCCTGTTCGGTAGCTTTTATCTGGGCCTTCAGGCAAGGTGGCTGAAGTTCAGTGACTGATTCAGGGTCAGCACTGCGCCGGCCTCCTCGCCTGTCGTCGAATACGAGACTAAGTTCATCTGCGGCCCTTTTTGCCGCCTTAAACAATCCTGCATCCGCCCCTGCAATTTCGTGGCTCATCTACAGTCCATTTGGCTACTCCGAAGGAATAAAGCAGAACAAAACGGCAAGCATATTAGTGGCAGACACCTTGTTTTCCCCCGAAAGTTCGGATGACCAAATCTTTCGGAGTAGGCATCTGTACTTGCCGCGGAGAGATTCTTTCACTTGCTGTACATCCTGGATGTGGTGCTGTTGCACACTCAAGTATGTGTAGGTCTCTCCGGCATCCAGATGTCTTAGAATGCTTTCGTCTGTGAGCTGCGCGTCTTCAGCAAAGTGCCCACATCGTCATCTCTTGAGAAGGACGACCATGCACTTGTCCAACCCGAACTCCATGCCAATGGTCCGCGTGTACTTCTCGACCACCCTTAGAGCATTCTGAAGTTCACGCTCTCCGAATGCATACAGTTTGAGGTCATCCATATAAAATAGATGGGTGATCTTATGCTTCCTGTTGCTGGGTGGTCCACAATAGTACCTGCGAGTTTGGCGGAGTTTAACAGATAACTGCAGTAGTGAGATGCAAAAGAGGAGGGGGACTCAGAGAATCTCCTTGGAAAACTCACCTGCTCTGTCGTAATTCGCACCGGATGTTATGGTGAATCGAGTCTTCCAGAGTGGCAGCAGTTGTTCTATGCATCTCATTAGTGGCTCTGCTACCGCAAGACATTTTATCAAACGCAACACTAGTTGTTGCAACTTTGTGTCAAATGCCTTCTGATAGTCAATCCAGGCCATCGATAGATTCCGCTTGTACTGCCAGAGTCCTGAGTAATACAGAGGTCTATCAGCAGGTTGTCTTCGCAACCCGCCATTTCTTTCTTGGCGCCACGCTGCTCGTAAATCAGTTGGAAGACCGGATCAACCTGCCGTAGTGTCCGTACATACAGGACGTCTAAATATCTTGTAGTAGGAGTTCAGACAGGTGATTGGCCTATAATTCCTTAGATCGAACAATTCTCCCTTTTTGGAGATTAGCACCGTACGTCCCTCAACAAACCAGTCTGGAATTTGCTGCTCTTCGTTCAACCACGCGTTGAAAACTCGGACCAGGCGACGGTGGGTGGAAGGAAATTTCCTCCACCACCAGTTATTAATGCTGTCTGGGCCCGGAGCAGCAAAGTTCTTTGTTCCAACAGGAGCTTGTTGGACTTCCTCCGAACTGATGGTCGGGCACACCTCTTCTGGCTCTTTAAAGGTTCTGTGACAGAGGGCCTCTAAGTGTGCTATTGCTGGAGTGTTGTTATCGAATGGACATGTCGTTTCGTAGATTCTTTTCCAGAAGCTCTCGACATCGGCTACACTTGGCGGATTACCTACAACACGCTGTGGCTCTTGAAACTGGCGGGAAGGATTCGTACGGAACAACAAATTTTGTTCCATACTCCTCACCCGCCTTTTTAGTATCTTCTTAATAGCCATAACCGCTCGAATCCTATCTGGAGAGTGCTGTATAATTGTAAGCATTACTTCTAGATTTAAAGTGTGGTGTTGGCGTCGTAGTCCGGCAGGTATACACCGAACTTTTGGCGTAAAAGCCTCGCCGGCTACTACACTCTGGATTCGAGAAGCGTGTTGTCTGGCCAACTGTATCTTGCCCTCAATTTTTTGTACACGCCGCTTAGCTTTTTCGATACCGTTAAGGGTATTGGTTCTCCTCTCACGGTGATCAAATCGGCTGGCGGCGTTGTACACGGCACAGTTGATTTACCAGACGTCGGCGTCTTCTGGTAATTCCTCATCGATGACAGCGTCCATCCGTGCCAGGTCTTGTGGCTTTAGGGCAGCCCTGCTGTTAAGGCTAACCCTCGTCCTTAAATCAACATCAGTGACCATCGGATGGTCCCCGCCAGCTGCAATTTGCCAGGGTGGAAGTGCGGCTGGCACTTCTTCCTGCTGACGGGGTGACCGTACATAACCTGTCCTGAGCAGGAAGGATACCTGATTTCTCAGGTGTTGATCGGAGAAGGCGTGATGCTCTGGGTGCATATCACACCAGATCTCATGCAATCGCGCCATGTACCCTCTGCGCGCAGGTTCGCTACTCTCATAGCAGGTCAGCAAGTCATCCCGGAGTACCCTCGTCCACTTAAAGCATCCGCGTTCGTTGCCAAGGTCAACATCATTGAGACCGTCCTGCTGAGCTTCTTCAACTGGTATCCGACCCCCCTCTGAGCGGGGTCGATTGTGAGGAGCCCTTTCTCTGTTATTATTATTATTATTTTTTATTTCTGGTTGTAAAACTGTAATTTCTTAACCAACTCTGGGATCGGCCCTAAAGGCAAGATCATCGCTTGGGGTTTACGGCTATAAAAACGATCTTACTATATTAGTGGCATCTAAGATAACCGATTTTTGCATGAGGTGGTAAGTGTTCTCTAAGATATTTAGTTTTCTGAGATATTCTTACCTTGTGAAGTATTATTATTATTATTGTCTCCGCTACCCTGTTTGATGTCTGAAAATACACGTTTTGTGATAAATAAATATCAGCTTCAACGGCAACCACTTTAAAAAATTCAAGGGTGCTCACCCCACCGACGCGACGTCCGTTAGCCTTACCAGCCACTTCTTCTTTGGGAAGCCTTAAACTAACATCTTGGCATATTTCCAGCCTTGTAATAGTGGGTATGTCGTCGAGTCCAGTAACTCTTAGACTATGTTATGGTAGCGTCGAGTAAAATAAAAGTCGTAGGAATTATAGTAATTATATTTAGATATCAACGTTGGTATGTGTGAGAAAAAAAACTGTAATGGATTTTTACTTGACATTGACAACACAGCGTCAAAATACCGCGTTCACAGTCGTAAATCTTTCAACATATTGTTCTCAAAAACAAACCAACAAAATTTGGATTTGATTTAATTACTAGAACTAGTCAACTTAAATCTAGTACGTGTCATATTATTTGAAAACTAAATGAAATTAAATATTTCATTTGGATTATTACACGCGAACGTGCTACTCAATCGTCCGTAATTCACCATTATTTTTTTCATATTCTTTAATGGGACTCAAATATTCAAATAAAATATGATACGTACTAGAATAAATATGTAAATGTGAAAAAAAGTTAAAAAATCTGCATAATATTTGCTCCTAAGGGAGAAAAAATATATTCAATTTTGCCAATTAAATTGGATGGTTTACTAATAGAGGGCGAAGCAGTAGCTGTTCGAAGTACCAACCATGCTTCAAATCACTAAAAACTGCAGGGTCGAACTTTTTGTTTTCACTACCGTTTGAAATATAGTTTAAAATAATTTAAAATAACTTATCAATTGAATTGTTACATTCCTAGTTTATTCTACATCTTCAATAACTTTTTGTTAGTAATACTGCTAATGAATCAGGAGCATATCTAAAAATAACATATCATTATTATAAAAAGTAATTTTTATATGGACTAAATGTACCTATTTCTAATCCAGATTGTGAAAAATCTGTGTGTCACGCGGGATTCAAAAAAACTTTGATCTTGTGGCATATAGACAAACTATCTTTGCATACACTATAATAGTGTAGATTATAGATAATCAATTATTATTATTTTGAAAGAGTAAAATGTCTCTTTTACTCCCCGAAGGAGAGCTTACATTATTTCTGGGAGCAAAAGTGACACTTTAGTCTGAGGTTGCTCTTTTTAATAAATAAATTATTATAACTTTTACATATATTTATTTAACACACTAAATCATGGTAAAAATCAAAGAGAAATAAAACGGAACTGGCAAATAAAATAATTAAAAATAAGACATAATAAAATTGATAAAAAATAATACATATAATAAAGGTGTTCTTACCCAATCATCCTAGTAGAGGAGATGTGCCTGGACGCCAATGGACTGACCATCATTAAATGATTCGAGTATTTATATAAATGCTACTTGCTTAGTCGGCATATTCCATATAGGTAGAATATAATTTATAGTTAAGTGAACTCTATTAATTATTTTGTGTTTGAAATATGACACTAAGCTTCCTTTAAATATTGTAACATGCTATAAGTTAAATAAAATACATAAAATTAATTTGGGAAAGATACGAAAATTATTTTACTAGATTTAGGAATCAATTAAGCCTACCTACAGAGAACATGCCAATAAGTAATTTTGAAAACTTAACGGTCCTCGTGGCACCATTGTTTTCCTCTGGTTTTTGTAATTTTCTTTTTCAAACATTATAATTCTATGGTTATTCATTGGTTGTCGTGTCTATGTGTTTGCGTGATATTTCACTTTTGGCGTTAAAGTGATCATCATCAGGTGACAAAAATTCGATGTTTAAGGAAAAGTCTGCAAAAATCCGCACCCCTAGTGCGTAGGAAGGCGAGAGAAATCGATTGGCGGACACCTGAGTGTTCCATCTGCGTTCTTCTTCTGAATAGGGCCCTCGAAAATTGAAAATTTGTCACATTTTCCATGTTTACGTGTTTTTCGTTAAATTTTCCATTCGATGTGAAAGTTGTCATCATCGGGTGACAAAAATTCGATGTTTTAGAAAAAGTCTAAAAAAAAACAGGGATACGCAGTAAGCGGAGAAAAATTGAATAGTGGACACCAGAGTTATCCATCTGTGCTCTTTCTCTGAATAGGGGCCTTCGGAACAATATCCCAATGCAAAATGTCAAATTTTCCATGTGTACGTGTTTTTCGTGATATTTTACTTTCGGTTGAAAGTGGTCATCATCGGGTGACAAAAATTTCTATGATTTAGAAAAAATGTGGAAAAATTCAGGGGTAGGTATGAAGATGAGAGAAATCGAATGGCGCAAACTGCTCTTTATCTCGTTTCGTTTTCGAGATACGGAAGGTAAAAATCGAAGCTTTTCACCGCTTCCCGAGGCCATATCTCGAAAACCAAACGAGATAAAAAGCTGCGGTTTACACCATTCGATTTCTCTCGCCTTCCTACTTACTAGTCCAAATAGGTAGGTTAAATCGCAAAAATGTGACCGGAGGGGATCTCTACGGGAAAAGTTGTATTGAGCTGATATGTAAAATAAAAAGTCCCACACTTTGCTTAAGGATACAAAAAGGACGAAATGGTTTATTTTTGCGTATAAATCGAAAACGACGAGAGATATGGAAAAGGTTTCAGATAAAAATTGTAGAGCTAATAATTTGGCTTACGAAAAGTCATATGCGTTTACACCCTATTTCTGATTGTTTGGCTGTAAGATCTGTCTGACTTTTAGGGATGAATACAATAATAAAAAATCGTTTAAAATCGAAAAGTTGATACTTTTTGTTTTTTCTTTTCTGAATCTCTTTAGAATAATTTCAACTTTCTTTGCAGAGATAAAGTTCCTCTGTCTGTTTAGATAAAAGTTATAAACATCTGAATTTTTAAATTCACGACTCTTCAGGGCTAAACGTTTTAGTTAAAAAATTTTCCAGCAACACTGTCCTCTTTCCTTATAAAAATTCCATTACAGTTTTTTTTCACACATACCAACGTTGATATCTAAATATAATTACTATACGATTTTTATTTCACTCGACGCTACTGCAATATAGTCTAAGAGTTACTAGACTCGACGACATATCTACTATTACAAGACTGGAAATATGCCAAGATGTCAGTTTAAAGCTTCCCAAAGAAGAACTGGCTGGTAAGGCTAACGGGCGTCGACCCTTGAATTTTTGAAAGTAGTTTCCGTTGAAGCTTTGTGATAAATAAATATATTTATCACAAAGCTTGTTTTCAGACACCAAACAGGGTAGCCGAGACAATAATAATAATAATACTTCACAAGGTAAGAATATCTCAGAAAACTAAACATCCCAGAGAACACTTACCACCTCATGCAAAAATCGGTTATCTTAAATGCCACTAATATAGTAAAATCGTTTTTGGAGCCGTAGACCCCAAGCGATGATCTTGCCTTTAGGACCGATCGCAGCGTTGGTTAAGAAATTACGGTTATACAACCAGAAATTGAAAAAAAATAATAACAGAGAAAGGGATCCTAAAATCGACCCGGCTCGGATGGGGGTCGGAGACCAGTTGGAGGAGATCAGCAGGATGGTCTCAATGATGTCGAACTTGGCAACGAACGCGGACGCTTTAAGTGGACGAGGGAACTCCGGGATGACTTGCTGATCTGCTATTAAAGTAGCGAACCTGCGCGCAGAGAGTACATGGCGCTATTGCATGAGATCTGGAGTGATATGCACCAACAGCATCGCGCCTTCTCCGAACAACACCTGAGAAATCAGGTATCCTTCCTGCGCATGACAGGTTATGTAAGGGCACCCAGTCAGTAGGAAGAAGTGCAGGCCGCACTTCCACCGCGGCAAATAGCAGCTGGCGGTGACCATCTGATAGAGTACACTGATCTTGATTTAAGGACGAGGGTCAGCCTTAACAGCAGGGCTGCCCTAAAGCCACAAGACCTGGCATGGATGGACGCTGTCAACGATGAGGAATTACCAGAAGACGCCGACGTTTGCAAAATTAACTGTGCCATGTACAACGCCGCCAGCTGACTTGTTCCCCGTGTGAGGACAACCAATGCCTCGAACGGTATCGAGAAAGCTAAGCGGCGTGCACAAGAAATCAAGGGCAAGATACAGTTGGCCAGACCACACCCTTCTCGAATCCAGAGTGTAGTAGCTGACGAGGCTCTTACGCCAAAAGTTCGGCGTATAGCTCCCGGACTACGACGCCAACACCACACTTTAAATCTAGAAGTAATGCTTACAATTAAGCAGCACTGTCTAGATAGGATTTGAGCGCTTATGGCTATTAAGAAGAAGCTAAAAAGGCGGGTGAGGAGTATGGAACAAAATTCGTTGTTCCGTATGAGGGATATATGTTTTAAACTTATCTGTGATAAGTATTTTGTATATGTTTGAAAAATGACTAGTATTTTCTGGTAATATATTTTCATTTGTTTCTATTGTTATAGAGCTTTCACAGTTCCAGGAAGTTGCATTTGCATATAATTATATTAATAATTATCCCTTTACGGGGCATTTCCTATAGTCTAATTTTAATTTTTAATATCCTGTTTTGGTAATCCATTGATAGTTATAATACGAGTATTTGCTTACATATTTCAGATGATGTGGAACTTTAGAAAAAACCGCACCGAAGAGACATAGATGTCGAAACACGTATCTGTGGATGTTCTAAAGTTTTGTGTTACTGCTATATCGGCAAGTGCTTTTGTTTTGATTATCTTTGGGTTTCATTGCGCAGGATAATTTAAATAAAAAATAACATTATGATAACAGTTGTACTGTTCATAATGGGCATATTTTCTTTCTTATAATTGTTATAAGAGGGATATATGTTTTAAACTTATCTGTGATAAGTATTTTGTAAAAGTTTGAAAAATTACTAGTATTTTCTGGTAATATATTTTCAGTTGTTTCTATTGTTATAGAGCTTTTACAGTTCCAGGAAGTTGCATTTACATATAATCATATTGATAATTATCCCTTTACGGGGAATTTCCTATAATCTAATTTTAATTTTTAATATCCTGTTTTGGTAATCCATTTATAGTCATAACACGAGTATTTGCTTACATGTTTCAGTTGATTGTGAACTTTAGAAAAAACCGCACCGGAGAGACATAGATGTCGAAACACGTGTCTGTGGAAGTTCTAAAGTTTTGTGTTACTGCTATATCAGTAAGTTCTTTTGTTTTGATTATCTTTGGGTTTCATTGAGCAGGATAATTTAAATTAAAAATAACATTATGATAACAGTTGTACTGTTCATAATGGGCATATTTTCTTTCTTATAATTGTTATAAGAGGGATACATGTTTTAAACTTATCTGTGATAAGTATTTTGTAAAAGTTTGAAAAATTACTAGTGTTTTCTGGTAATATATTTTCGTTTGTTTCTATATTTATAATCTGTTACTTCGATAATCTTCAGGCACCGGCTTTCAGTTGAATCGCACGATAAATGATAAAATTTGTCCCTCATATTGATGCCGTATTTTTGAATTTTTGAGTTTTAATCTTATATTTGTGATTTGCGACCTCGATAATAATCAGTCATCGACTGTCAGTCGAACCAGATAAGAAATGAAAAGACATGTCAACCATATCGGCGTGTCCATTTGGAATTGTTGAGTTTCGATTTCATATTTGCAATCTACGACCATGACTACCTTCAGATATCAATTTTCATTCGAATTGAATCATGATTGATAAAATTTGTCTGCCATATTGAATTTTTGGGTTTTGATCTCATGTCTGTAATCGGCAACCTTGATTATCTTCAGATACCAATTTTCAATCAAATCAGATGATAAAAGGCAAAGCTAGTGCCCCATGATATACGCCCCCATTTTGAATTTTTCACTTTGGATGATCTGTTTTTAATCTGAGTAGTGGGTAAATGACAGTTCTACGGTAGCGTAATCAGTGATCAGGCCATGATCCTGGATTTCCGGGGACTTTACGTGCACGTGCGAAGAATCAAATTACATTTCCGGGAATTTTAATGCACGTGTGTAAAGGTTATGCGAAGGTGACTGACAAGTCTCAACAAGTCTAGAATGTATGTGTGTCAAATTTCATTTCCAAGAATTTTAGAACTGCATAACTGAGCTATTGCAATGGCTATATAATTTAATTAACAAGTTGCGAGGTAACAAAAATTTGAAGGCTCTAATAATTATAATTTCTTTTAAGTACTGGAAATCGATTCAATCAATATGCGTATACTAATAATTTCTTTAATTAGGGGAATATAAACACCCCTATATGAATATAACAACATGCACATACCAATAAGTATAAGAAAATTAAAAATATATATGACAATTTTCGTAGCCCCTGTATTCAACTAAGTATGGTAATATGCATGCACTAATAAGACAGTGAAATACAAATGCGGCAATTGCCGTGCAAGACTCAATCAATATATTTTTTAAAGAACCTGCATGAAAATTTATCAGAATACTTAAAAATGAAATTAGATTTATTTCCGAATGCAAGCGTATCGAGCAAGTAGAAATGTGATATGTCTTTCAAACAACTAAACGCGCTGTCTTGGTGTGTATGAGATACCAGTGGCTAATACTGTAATGCTTAAAGAATAGACCTGGGGATTGTTGAAAATTTGTCAAAGTAATCTAGAAATTAGATAGCTTATTCCGAATGCATGCGTATCGAGAAATTATTAAATATAATAACGCACTTCAAACAACTACTTCAGTTCCGACATGATTCGATAAGTTTAGAATGCAACAAGAAAATAAAATACGATTCAACCAATACATGTACTAATAAGACAGTGAAAACAAATGCGGTAATTTCCGTGAAAGACTCAATCAATATGTTTTTTAAAGAGCAGACCTCGAGAACGCAAAAAAGGTGAAATTAGAACCGACGTGAAAATAGCAGCTAAAGATAGCAGCCAATTTACACGATCATGCACGAGCGATACCATCGATGTATAAAATACGAACTTAAATAAATTTAACTTTTAAATTCAAATTAAGAGTTAGTTAGCCTGCAGAGCATTGTTTATCTATATACATAATTCCTTGCAACCCACATGTAAGGGTAAGCCACCCTTAAATATATAAAAAAAACTACTAAGCCAATGATGAAAAAATTATGTGTTACACTGTCAAAATAATTACCCACCATACACCCAAGGGTTCAAGCCACCCTCAACATGAAAAAAAATAATAGATAACAAACGCCATGAGGTCTGAATATTTTAATTACTCAGAAAAATGTGACCTGTTAATTCTAACAGAAAATTAATTGTCACTAAATGACATTAAGTACGAACTTACCACTACATAGAATAATAACGATTAGTAATCCGAACATTACCCTGTAAATATAATTTCTTCCAAGTCGAACGCAAAGGTGCAAACCAACCCCCAATTATAAAAAAATCAATTGCAACTAAACGGCATTAAGATCGAAGTTACTAACTACATACAAAAATAGTATTTACTAATATGAACATTACTCTGTAAATATAATTTCTTCCAACCCAAATGCAAGTGTGCAAACCAACCCCCAACAATAAGAAAATTCATTGCCACTAAACGGCATGAAGTTTGAAGTTAGTAACTATACAGAAAAATAGGGTTTACCAATGCGGACATTAACACGTCAAAATAATTTCTTCCAACCAACACGCAGGGGTACAAACTACCACCTCTAATAATCAGAAAATTAATTGTCACTAACCGGCATTAAGTACGAAGTTACCACTGCATAGAATAATAGCACTTACTAATACGGACATTACCCTGTAAATATAATTTCTTCCAACCCGAACGCAAGGGTGCAAACCAACCCCGAATTATAAAAAAAATTATTGCAACTAAACGGCATTAAGATCAAAGTTAATATTCATATAGAAAAATAGTGCTTACTAATACGAATATTACCCTGTAATTATAATTTCTTCCAACCCAAACGCAAGGCTGCAAACCAACCCCAAATTAGAGAAAAAAATTAATTGCAACTAAACGGCATTAAGATCAAAGTTATTAACAACATGGAAAAATAGTACTTACTAATACGAACATTACTCTGTAAATACAATTTCTTCCAACCTGAACGCAAGGGTGCAAACCAACCCCAATTTAAAAAAAATAAACTGCAACTAAACGGCATTGAGATCAAAGTCATTAACTACATAAAAATATAATGTTTACCAATGAGAACATTACTCTGTAAATATAATTTCTTCCGCACCAAACGCAAGGGTGCAAAGCAACCCCCAACGATAAGAAAATTAATTGCCACTAAACGGCATGAAGTTTGAAGTTAGTAAATATACAAAAAAATAGGGTTCACCTACGCAGACATTAACCCGTCAAAATAATTTCTTCCAACACACACACAAGGGCACAAACCACCACCTCTAATAATCAGGAAATTAATTCTCACAAAACGGTATTAAGTACGAAGTTACCATTACAGAGAATAATAGCGCTTAATAATATGAACATTACCCTGTAAATATAATTTCATCCAGCCCGAACGCAAGGGTGCAAACCAACCCCAAATTATAAAAAAAACCCGAAGTTATTAACTACATAGAAAAATAGCATTTTCTAATACGAAGATTACCCTCTAAATTGAATTTCTTCCAAAGTAAACACAAGGGTGCAAACCAACCCCCTACAATAAGAAAATTAACTGTCACTAAACGGCACGAAGTTTGAAGCTAGTAACAATCCAGAAAAATAGGGTTTACCAATGCAGACATTAACCCGTCAAAATAATTTCTTCCAACCCACATGCAGGGGTACAAACCACCACCTCTAATAATCAGAAAATTAATTGTCACTAAACGGCATTAAGTAGGAAGTTACCACTACATAGAATAATAAATCTTACTAATACGAACATAACCCTATAAATTTAATTTCTTCCAACCCGAACGCAAGGGTGCAAACCAACCCCAAATTGTAAAAAAATGTATTGCAACTAAACGGCATTAAGATCGAAGTTATTAACAACATGGAAAAATAGTACTTACTAATATGAACATTACCCTGTAAATATAATTTCTTCCAACCCAAACTCATGGGTGCAAACCAACCCCCAACGATAAGAAAATTAATTGCCACTAAACGGCATGAAGTATGAAGTTAGTAACTATACAGAAAAATGGGGTTTACCAATGCGGACATTAACCCGCCAAAATAATTTCTACCAACCCACACGCAGGGGTACAAACCACCACCTCTAATAATCCGAAAATTAATTGTCACTAAACGGCATTAAGTACGAAGTTGCCACTACATAGAATAATAGCTCTTACTAATACGAACATTACCCTGTAAATATAATTTATTCCAACCCGAACACAAGGGTGCAAACCACCCCCGAATTACAAAAAAAATTTATTGCAACTAAACGGCATTAAGATCGACGTTAATATTTACATAGAAAAATAGTGCTTACTAATACGAATATTACCTTGTAAATATAATTTCTTCCAACCCAAACGTAAGGGTGCAAAGCAACCCCGAATTATAAAAAAAATTATTGCAACTAAACGGCATTAAGATCGAAGTTAATATTTACATAGAAAAATAGTGCTTACTAATACGAACATTACCCTGTAAATATAATTTCTTCCAATCCACACGCAGGGGAACAAACCACCACCTCTAATAATCAGAGAATTAATTGTCACTAAACGGCATTAAGTACGAAGTTGCCACTACATAGAATAATAGCTTTTACTAATACGAATATTACCATGTAAATATAATTTCTTCCAACCCGAACGCAAGGGTGCAAACCAACCCCGAATTATACAAAAATTATTGCAACTAAACGGCATTAAGATAGAAGTTAATAATTACATAGAAAAATAGTGCTTACTAATACGAACATTACCCTGTAATTATAATTTCTTCCAACCCAAACGCAAGGGTGCAAACCAACCCCAAGTTAGAAAAAAATTAATTGCAACTAAACGCCATTAAGATCGAAATCATTAACAACATGGAAAAAAAATCGGTAAAGGTATTTACACAGAACTTCCCTCGTTCATGGCAGTCTCTCTAAAAAAATAATAATTACGAAATGACATTGAGAATAATAATCGGAGTAGAGTTATTGCTATTATTACAAAGAAAACTTGATAAGTTTTGGTCAAAAAAATATACAGATTGCTCATCCAACAGCAAAAGTTCAATACTAAATAGCAGGTGCCACATATGGCAGGCTTGCGCAAATACCTTTACAAATGTCCACCATGACTGAATTATTTCTTGGGATAACCACCCTGTACATTTTTCAATAAAAGTATAATAGGTGCATATGCCAGATGTTATTGCCATCTGTCACATTTTCAATCCAACATTCACGTAATGGAGTGGAAGTATAGTGGTGGTTAAAAAATTTCATTTTTTTTAAATTTTTCAAAAGATGGTAAAATAATTTTCAAATTTTTTTCTTCTGAAATAGGTTTAAAATGTCAAAGGTAGAAATTTTAAATTAGAGCAAAAAGGAAAGTTTCCTTCTGTTCTATAATAGTGCTAAAAAAAGTTTAAAAATTAAAAATGATGTATTTTTAAAATAGGTTTAGAATGCTATGAAACGTGAAAATTTTAAATTTGAGCAAATAAAAAAAAATTCGATCTATTTTAGTGGTAAAAACTTTTTGAAAAATGTTGGTGAAAAAAATTTTCAAAATTTTTTTTCTGAAATACCTAGGTTTAGAATGTCATTTAAATTTGAGCATTCTGGTGTTAAATTTTTTTCCAAACTGGTAACAAAATGTTGCAAATTTTTTTTTCCGGAATTGGTTTGGAATATCATGAAACGTGGAAATTTTAAATTTGAGCAAAAAAAATTTTTTCGTCTGTTCTATAGTAGTGATACATAAATGGATTAAAAATGTTTTCAAATTTTTTAAAAAATTCTTCAAAAACATTTTTAAATTTGTTTGAATAGTTTTAGAATGTCATGGAAACGTGGATAGTTAAAATCTGAACAAAGAAAGAAAAATTCTATCTTAGTGATAAAATTTCAAAAAACTTTTTTTTTTAATCAAGCTTAGAATGCCATGAAACGTGAAAATTTTAAATTTGAAGAAGGAAAAAAAAATTCATTTTAGTAGTAAAAATATTGGTGAAAAAAATTTTCAAAATTTTTTTTCCTGAAATAAGTTAAGCGTGTCATGAAACGTAGAAATTTTAAATTTGAGCCAAAACAAATTTTTTTCATCTTGGTAAAAATTTGTTCAAAAATGTTTGAAAAAAATTTTCAAAATTTTTTTTTTCTGAAATAGGTTTAGCGCGTCATGAAACGTGGAAATTTTAAATTTGAGCAAAAAAAATTTTTTTCAACTTAGTAAAAATTTTTTCAAAAATGTTTGAAAAAAATTTAAAAAAAATTTTTTTTCCTGAAATAGGTTTAGCGCGTCATGAAACGTGGAAATTTTAAATTTGAGCAAAAAAAAATTTTTTTCGTCTTGGTAAAAATTTTTTCAAAAATGTTTGAAAAAAATTTTCAAAAATTTTTTTTTCCTGAAACAGGTTTAGCGCGTCATGAAACGTGGAAATTTTAAATTTGAGCAAAAAAAAATTTTTTTCACTATTTATTCCGTTTTGACGGTCCACCCTGTATATTTTTCAGTGAAAATTCTACCAGTTCTTCGCTGACAGTAGGGTTAACTACCTACCAAATTTGACTGCTCTCCGTCAAGTAGTTTTTTAGTAAATACACCAACAGACAGACAGACAGACAGACAGACAGACAGACCGACAGACAGACAGACAGACAGACTGACGGAATTGAAAAACCTATATTTTCGGAATCTACGTGTTCTGAAACGTCAGAATCCGAAAAAATCTCGGAGGGTGATTTTTTCTCGAATACAATACTTCCCTTCGGTATGCGAGGGAAGTAATAGTACTTACTAATACGAACATTACCCTGCAAATATAATTTCTTCCAACCGGAACTCAAGGGTGCAAACCAACCCCTATTATAAAAAAAATCAGTTGTAAGTAAACGGCATTAAGATCGAAGTTATTAACTACATAGCGAAATAATGTTTACTAATACGAACATTACCCTGTAAATATAATTTCTTCCAACCTGAACGCAAAGGTGCAAACCGACCCCAAATTATAAAAAAATTAATTGCAACTAAACGGCATTAAGATCGAAGTTATTAACTACGTGGAAAAATAGTACTTACTAATATGAACATTAGCCTGTGAATATAATTTCTTCCAACTCAAACGCAAGGGTGCAAACCAACCTCCAACGATAAGAAAATTAATTGACACTAAACGGCATGAAGTTTAAAGTTAGTAACTATACAGAAAGATAGGGTTTACCAACGCGGACATTAACCCGTCAAAATAATTTCTTCCAACCCACACGCAGGGGTACAAACTACCACCTCTAATAATCAGAAAATTAATTGTCACTAAACGGCATTAAGTACGAAGTTGCCACTACATAGAATAATAGCTCTTACTAATACGAACATTACCCTGTAATTATAATTTCTTCCAACCCAAACGCAAGGGTGCAAACCAACCCCAAGTTAGAAAAAAAATAATTGCAACTAAACGCCATTAAGATCGAAATCATTAACAACATGGAAAAATAGTACTTACTAATACGAACATTACCCTGTAAATATAATTTCTTCCAACCGGAACACAAGGGTGCAAACCAACCCCTATTTTAAAAAAATCAGTTGTAAGTAAACGGCATTAAGATCGAAGTTATTAACTACATAGCGAAATAGTGTTTACTAATACGAACATTACCCTGTAAATATAATTTCTCTCAAGATTGCAAACCAACGCCCAGCGACAAGAAAAATAATTGCCACTAAACGACATGAAGTTTGAAGTTGGTAACTATCCAGAAAAATAGTGTTTAACAATGCAGACATTAAGCCGTCAAAATAATTTCATCCAACCCACACGCAGTATATTCACTAACTTCAAAACTTCATGCCGTTTAGTGGAAATTAATTTTCTTATTGTTGGGGGTTGCTTTGCACCCTTGCGTTTGGTTTGGAAGACATTATATTTACAGAGTAATGTTCGTATTGGTAAACACTATTTTTCTATGTAGGTAATAACTTCGATCTTATTGCCGTTTAGTTGCAATCAGTTTTTTATAATTTGGGATTGGTTTGCACCCTTGTGTTCGGGTTGGAAGAAATTAAACTTATAGGGTAATGTTCGTATTAGTAAGAGCTATTATTCTATGTATTGGTAACTTCGTACTTAATGCCATTTAGTGACAATTAATTATCTGATTATTAGAGATGGCGGTTTGTACCCCTTCGTGTAGGTTGGAAGAATTTATTTTGACGGGTTAACTTCTGCATTGGTAAACCCTATTTTTCCGTATAGTTACTAACTTCAAACTTCATGTCGTTTGGTGGCAATTAATTTTCTTATCGTTGGGGGTTGGTTTGCACCCTTGCATTTGGGTTGGAAGAAATTATATTTACAGGGTAATGTTCGTATTAGTAAGTACTATTTTTCCATGTTGTTAATAACTTCGATCTTAATGTCGTTTAGTTGCAATTAATTTTTTTCTAATTTGGGGTTGGTTTGCACCCTTGCGTTTGGGTCGGAAGAAATTATAATTACAGGGTAATGTTCGTATTAGTAAGCACTATTTTTATATGCAAATATTAACTTCGATCTTAATGCCGTTTAGTTGCAATAATTTTTTTTATAATTCGGGGTTGGTTTGCATTAGTAAGAGCTATTATTCTATGTAGTGGTAACTTCGTACTTAATGCCGTTTAGTGACAATTAATTTTCTGATTATTAGAGGTGGTAGTTTGTACCCCTGCGTGTGGGTTGGAGGAAATTATTTTGACGGGTTAATGCCCGCATTGGTAAACCCTATTTTTCTGTATAGTTACTAACTTCAAACTTCATGTCGTTTAGTGGCGATTAATTTTCTTATCGTTGGGGGTTGGTTTGCACCCTTGCGTTTGGGTTGGAAGAAATTATATTCACAGGGTAATGTTCATATTAGTAAGTACTATTTTTCCATGCAGTTAATAACTTCGATCTTAATGCCGCAGTTTAATTTTTTTTTTCTGAAATAGGTTTAGCGCGTCATGAAACGTGGAAATTTTAAATTTGAGCAAAAAAAATTTTTTTCAACTTAGTAAAAATTTTTTCAAAAATGTTTGAAAAAAATTTAAAAAAAATTTTTTTTCCTGAAATAGGTTTAGCGCGTCATGAAACGTGGAAATTTTAAATTTGAGCAAAAAAAAATTTTTTTCGTCTTGGTAAAAATTTTTTCAAAAATGTTTGAAAAAAATTTTCAAAAATTTTTTTTTCCTGAAACAGGTTTAGCGCGTCATGAAACGTGGAAATTTTAAATTTGAGCAAAAAAAAATTTTTTTCACTATTTATTCCGTTTTGACGGTCCACCCTGTATATTTTTCAGTGAAAATTCTACCAGTTCTTCGCTGACAGTAGGGTTAACTACCTACCAAATTTGACTGCTCTCCGTCAAGTAGTTTTTTAGTAAATACACCAACAGACAGACAGACAGACAGACAGACAGACAGACCGACAGACAGACAGACAGACAGACTGACGGAATTGAAAAACCTATATTTTCGGAATCTACGTGTTCTGAAACGTCAGAATCCGAAAAAATCTCGGAGGGTGATTTTTTCTCGAATACAATACTTCCCTTCGGTATGCGAGGGAAGTAATAGTACTTACTAATACGAACATTACCCTGCAAATATAATTTCTTCCAACCGGAACTCAAGGGTGCAAACCAACCCCTATTATAAAAAAAATCAGTTGTAAGTAAACGGCATTAAGATCGAAGTTATTAACTACATAGCGAAATAATGTTTACTAATACGAACATTACCCTGTAAATATAATTTCTTCCAACCTGAACGCAAAGGTGCAAACCGACCCCAAATTATAAAAAAATTAATTGCAACTAAACGGCATTAAGATCGAAGTTATTAACTACGTGGAAAAATAGTACTTACTAATATGAACATTAGCCTGTGAATATAATTTCTTCCAACTCAAACGCAAGGGTGCAAACCAACCTCCAACGATAAGAAAATTAATTGACACTAAACGGCATGAAGTTTAAAGTTAGTAACTATACAGAAAGATAGGGTTTACCAACGCGGACATTAACCCGTCAAAATAATTTCTTCCAACCCACACGCAGGGGTACAAACTACCACCTCTAATAATCAGAAAATTAATTGTCACTAAACGGCATTAAGTACGAAGTTGCCACTACATAGAATAATAGCTCTTACTAATACGAACATTACCCTGTAATTATAATTTCTTCCAACCCAAACGCAAGGGTGCAAACCAACCCCAAGTTAGAAAAAAAATAATTGCAACTAAACGCCATTAAGATCGAAATCATTAACAACATGGAAAAATAGTACTTACTAATACGAACATTACCCTGTAAATATAATTTCTTCCAACCGGAACACAAGGGTGCAAACCAACCCCTATTTTAAAAAAATCAGTTGTAAGTAAACGGCATTAAGATCGAAGTTATTAACTACATAGCGAAATAGTGTTTACTAATACGAACATTACCCTGTAAATATAATTTCTCTCAAGATTGCAAACCAACGCCCAGCGACAAGAAAAATAATTGCCACTAAACGACATGAAGTTTGAAGTTGGTAACTATCCAGAAAAATAGTGTTTAACAATGCAGACATTAAGCCGTCAAAATAATTTCATCCAACCCACACGCAGTATATTCACTAACTTCAAAACTTCATGCCGTTTAGTGGAAATTAATTTTCTTATTGTTGGGGGTTGCTTTGCACCCTTGCGTTTGGTTTGGAAGACATTATATTTACAGAGTAATGTTCGTATTGGTAAACACTATTTTTCTATGTAGGTAATAACTTCGATCTTATTGCCGTTTAGTTGCAATCAGTTTTTTATAATTTGGGATTGGTTTGCACCCTTGTGTTCGGGTTGGAAGAAATTAAACTTATAGGGTAATGTTCGTATTAGTAAGAGCTATTATTCTATGTATTGGTAACTTCGTACTTAATGCCATTTAGTGACAATTAATTATCTGATTATTAGAGATGGCGGTTTGTACCCCTTCGTGTAGGTTGGAAGAATTTATTTTGACGGGTTAACTTCTGCATTGGTAAACCCTATTTTTCCGTATAGTTACTAACTTCAAACTTCATGTCGTTTGGTGGCAATTAATTTTCTTATCGTTGGGGGTTGGTTTGCACCCTTGCATTTGGGTTGGAAGAAATTATATTTACAGGGTAATGTTCGTATTAGTAAGTACTATTTTTCCATGTTGTTAATAACTTCGATCTTAATGTCGTTTAGTTGCAATTAATTTTTTTCTAATTTGGGGTTGGTTTGCACCCTTGCGTTTGGGTCGGAAGAAATTATAATTACAGGGTAATGTTCGTATTAGTAAGCACTATTTTTATATGCAAATATTAACTTCGATCTTAATGCCGTTTAGTTGCAATAATTTTTTTTATAATTCGGGGTTGGTTTGCATTAGTAAGAGCTATTATTCTATGTAGTGGTAACTTCGTACTTAATGCCGTTTAGTGACAATTAATTTTCTGATTATTAGAGGTGGTAGTTTGTACCCCTGCGTGTGGGTTGGAGGAAATTATTTTGACGGGTTAATGCCCGCATTGGTAAACCCTATTTTTCTGTATAGTTACTAACTTCAAACTTCATGTCGTTTAGTGGCGATTAATTTTCTTATCGTTGGGGGTTGGTTTGCACCCTTGCGTTTGGGTTGGAAGAAATTATATTCACAGGGTAATGTTCATATTAGTAAGTACTATTTTTCCATGCAGTTAATAACTTCGATCTTAATGCCGTTTAGTTGCAATTAATTTTTTTATAATTTGGGGTTGGTTTGCACCCTTGCGTTCAGGTTGGAAGAAATTATATTTATAGGGTAATGTTTGTATTAGTAAGCACTATTTTTCTATGTAATTAGTAACTTCGATCTTAATGCCGTTTAGTTGCAATAATTTTTTTTATAATTCGGGGTTGGTTTGCACCCTTGCGTTTGGGTTGGAAGAAATTATATTTACAGGGTCATGTTTGTATTAGTAAGAGCTATTATTCCATGTGGTGGTAACTTCGTACTTAATGCCGTTTAGTGACAATCAAACCCTATTTTTCTGTATAGTTACTAACTTCAAACTTCATGCCGTTTAGTGGCAATTAATTTTCTTATCGTTGGGGGTTGGTTTACACCCTTGCGTTTGAATTGGAAGAAATTATATTTACAGGGTAATGTTCGTATTAGTAAATACTATTTTTCCATGTTGTTAATAACTTCGACCTTAATGCAGTTTAGTTGGCATTAATTTTTTTCTAATTTGGGGTTGGTTTGTACCCTTGCGTTTGGGTTGGAAGAAATTATATTTACAGGGTAATGTTCGTATTAGTAAGTACTATTTGTCCATGTTGTTAATAACTTCGATCTTAATGCCGTTTAGTTGGAATTAATTTTTTTCTAATTTGGGGTTGGTTTGCACCCTTGCGTTTGGGTTGGAAGAAATTGTAATTACAGGGTAATGTTCGTATTAGCAAGCACTATTTTTCTATGTAAATATTAACTTCGATCTTAATGCCGTTTAGTTGCAATAAATTATTTTATAATTCGAGGTTGGTTTGCACCCTTGCGTTCGGGTTAGAAGAAATTATATTTACAGACTAATGTTCGTAGTAGTAAGAGCTATTATTCTATGTAGTGGTAACTTCGTACTTAATGCCGTTTAGTGACAATTAATTTTGTGATTATTAGAGGTGGTAGTTTGTACCCCTGCGTGTGGGTTGGAAGAAATTATTTTGACGACTTAATGTCCGCATTGATAAACCCTATTTTTCTGTATAGTTACTAACTTCAAACTTCATGCCGTTTAGTGGCAATTAATTTTCTTATCGTTGGGGGTTGGTTTGCACCCTTGTGTTTGGGTTTGAAGAAATTATATTCACAGGTTAATGTTCATATTAGTAAGTACTATTTTTCCATGTAGTTAATAACTTCGATCTTAATGCCGTTTAGTTGCAATTAATTTTTTTATAATTTGGGGTCGGTTTGCACCCTTGCGTTCAGGTTGGAAGAAATTATATTTACAGGGTAATGTTTGTATTAGTAAGCACTATTTTTCTGTGTAATTATTAACTTCGATCTTAATGCCGTTTAGTTGCAATTAATTTTTTTATAATTTGGGGTCGGTTTGCACCCTTGCGTTCAGGCTGGAAGAAATTGTATTTACAGGGTAATGTTCGTATTAGTAAGCACTATTTTTCTATGTAATTATTAACTTCGATCTTAATGCCGTTTAGTTGCAATAAATTTTTTATAATTCGGGGTTGGTTTGCACCCTTGCGTTCGGGTTGGAAGAAATTATATTTACAGGGTAATGTTCGTATTAGTAAGAGCTATTATTCTATGTAGTGGTAACTTCGTACTTAATGCCGTTTAGTGACAATTAATTTTCTGATTATTAGAGGTGGTAGTTTGTACCCCTGCGTGTGGGTTGGAAGAAATGATGTTTATAGAGAAATGTTCGTATTCTTAAGCACTATTTTTCTATGTAGTTAGTAACTTCGATCTTAATGCCGTTTAGTTGCAATTAATTTCTTTATAATTGGGGGGTTGGTTTGCACCCTTGCGTTCGAGTTGGAAGAAATTATATTTACAGGGTAATGTTCGTATTAGTAAACGCTATTATTCTATGTAGTGGTAACTTCGTACTAAATGCCGTTTAGGACAAGTAATTTTCTGTTAGTATTAATAGGTCACATTTTTCTGAGTAATTAAAATATTCAGACCTCATGGCGTTTGTTATCTATTAATTTTTTTCGTGTTAAGGGTGGCTTGAACCCTTGGGTGTATGGTGGGTACTTATTTTCACAGTGTAACACTTAGTAGGCTTAGTAGTTTTCTTTATATATTTAAGGGTGGCTTACCCTAACATGTGGGTTGCAAGGAATTATGTATATTGATAAACAATACTCTGCAGGCTAACTAACTATTAATTTGAATTTGAATGTTAAATTTACTTAAGTTCGTATTTTATACATCGATGGTATCGCTCGTGCATGATCGTGTAAATTGGCTGCTATCTTTAGCTGCTGTTTTCACGTTGGTGAAATTAGATGTGTCCGAGTATTAAAACGTAATTTCCAAGCCGGTCACATTGCAGCGTCGATGGTCTGGGGTTAAGTATTCATTTAACATAGAAAAGGCACGGCCTAATGTTTCACATATGATAATGGAGTTTGAGGAATAACATTCAACAATGCGACACATCATGTTAATGAAATCAGAATAAAGTCCAGACAAGATAGAAATTCGAGTTTTTACGTCTAGTATCTATGTAACTATGGAAAGATATTTTTTCGCATACACAATGCAAGACGCCCATTTTAATCACGAAACCAGAAACAAATCCGTTAGAACTGAGTACAGTGAGTACTTGTAAACTAAACATGCAAGTCCAGGTCTACTAAATTGTAAAATAATCTTTAAATTTTTATCAGTGGTCAAGTAAGATGATGGGCAAATATGTTTTGCGTAAACAACTAGGTACAAAACACCTATGATAAAAACAATCGTTAGAATACAATCTGAACCAACAGATTCTACGGCAAGTAGTAATCAGGTAACACTATGAGAAAAGATAACAAGTACTAGACACCTATGATAAAGGAATTCATATTTCGCCACAAGGCTTGATAAATTATAGAAACCGTTGGAAATCCACATATTTGAGATATGAGGATACAGGGACGTATGAAAAGTTTAAAACGATAAGAAATTTCTCGCTAACACACGTGGATAAGAAATAAATTTCATACCTTCTTCGCAATGCAAAATAGAACTGTATCAAAACCTCCATATTTACGGATTTATAAAACCACGCCGAAATAAGCAACGCATATTTAAGACTATTAGTACTGTTAGTGCTACATTAGTAATAAAGTCCCCGTTAAAACATTTAGCGTACATATCTTTATTTGAAACCTAATATCCAGTTCACTTCATCTGTTTAAATTAATTTAAGCGAGTTTGTTCTCTGCTATAAAATATGCATGCAGGGTGCAATAGAGATATATTACTTTAATTACTTTGCATTTGAGGTTATTCTTTAGATATATGGTTTAAAGTTTGAAAAATACACCTGCGAAACGGCGACTTCGAATGTTACCGCACATATATAGGGGGCTATTTAGATTCGCAGGTGATTAAAGGATCAAGTTATATGATTCGAATTGAAAATTGAGCTAAGTACTGGTGCACATGCAATGGTTATATAATTTAATTAACAAGCTGCGTGGTAACAGACATTTGAAGGCTCTAACAATTTCCGCATGTGCTCACTCCTTCATAATTTCTTTTAAGTATTGGAAATCGATTCATTCAATAGGCGTATACTAATAATATCTTTAAGTAGGGGATACAAATACCATCATATATAAATTAAACAACATACACATACTAGTAAGCATAGAATAAATAATAAAAATATGTCAATTTCCCTAGCCCCCGTATATGATTAATTCGATCAATCAATATCTATACTAATGATTTCTTTAAGTAGGGCAATACATTTCGGTTAATTAATCAGAGACATATAAATAAACAAAAGTGTAATTTTATCACCTGTAACTTTAAAATAGCAAAATTATACCTTTAAAATAAAATAATTCAAAATGTGTCCACGGAAAAGTGCGAGACGTTCCGTGTATGAAGTGGGACCATCGTGGTTGGCGGCTGGCAGACGTTCCCTGCATGAATGGGGGCCATAGTGGCCAGTTGTGGTGAAGATTGCCCTACAGCGTAGGGGACCGTGGTAGTCATGATGGTTGGAGACTGGTGCGTTGGTCTTGAGGTCCCTCGCTGCTGGGAGTCGTGTTTTCCTTGTTGGGTGCCAGAGTGTGGCGAGTCGTGCCCGGCATGAAAGGAGGCCGGGGCGGTGAGCTGCTTCGTAACGTACCCTGCATGAAGGGCGACCATTGTGGCTGGCTGCGGTGCGACGTCTCTGTCGTGAAGGGGGGCCAGCGTGGTTGGTTGTGGTGCGACGCTCCTGACGTGAAAAGGGTCCAACGCGGTTGGCTGCGGTGCGACGTTCCTGTCGTGAAGGGGGGCCAGCGTGGTTGGTTGCGGTGCGACGCTCCTGTCATGAAGGAGGTACAACGTGGTGAGCTGCTGTGCGACGTTCCTGTCATGAAGCGGGGGCGGCGTGGTTGGAGACCACCCAGACAAGAAATGACCTGCGATGCGCGCCGCCACCTATACTTATAACCTCGGTGAAAACAGCTCTGGCCAATCAGATGCGCGCTGGCCGGCTAGCTTTTGCATAAAAGCGCACGGAATCCAGCGAGACATCAGTCGATCATATCATATCATATTCGTGAAGAATTGGTTTTTTGTCGATAATTTTCAAAACTTTTATTATATTGATTAAAATTAACATTTGTCATCTGTTTACAACCTCCGCGACCCGCGAGTGTGCGACAGTTGATTTATTTGCGCTATATTCCATCCATCTAACGATATGGGCCGACCGAAGAAGGAACGGCACAAGCACATACAAATGTCCACGAATCTGGCCCCCTGAATGGAGACCAAACCCTGCCTCTACGGGGACGCCGTGAAGCGACGCCGCCGTGAGAGGTGGAGCACAGCCGTGTATGCTGGCATTGTATAGATAGCGGCCGGGGTTACCCAACTCATGCGCGGAGTGTTCCCACGTTGCTGGAAGCGGCGACTGAGAATGTGCCATTTCCTTAATTTAGATCTGAAAAATACTCAAAGCAAAACCACCTGGGTGTCGTCCGTAGACGAGATAATATCTGCAAGCAAGTTTGTTGCGAGCAGCGACACAACTGCGAGCCAAAAGCAGTGTATCGATAAATAAAATAATTAAAATATTTCCCCTTGGGTGTCGTCCGTAGACGAGATAATATCTGCAAGCAAAGTTTGTTGCGAGCAGCGACACGACTGCGAGCCAAAAGCAGTGTGTCGATAAATAAAATAATTAATGTTTCAAGACTAAGTCCTAGATAAACAGAGTGGCTAGGTCGGACGTTGCCGACGTGCAGCTAGGCACTCTGTGGTCAGCCCCTAACTGAAAATTTGAATAAAATACCTTGTCTGAATTTAGGAAGCGTCTGTCATTCGCGTCTTGACAAGAGCAGGGGCCTAATTCCTTCTCAACACTCCGATACGCTCGTTGAGTCGAAATGCGTCCCTTAGCTTGCCGAATTCCCGACGAGGCGAGTGGCTCAAGAGACCAATGTGGACGAGGACGTCGCCCACGTTGAAGTCGCCTGAGTCGGCCTTTCTCGAACAGTGCTGAATTACACAGCGGAAATCAGGAGCAGAAATGTTTCGTGGAGATCAGGATGGACAGTGGCGTATGAACTGACTTGCCACTGGATGATTGGAGCATGCGGTGATATGATGTTGGATGCGGAGTACAGTTGATTCAGGAGCGGCTGATGTCTTGGAATCGGTGCCACGAGCAGGTAGAGGTATCTTTTTACTCTGCCGTGGTGAGGGGAACAGATCGAAGCGAAGCGGAGCACTTTCGTTGACACTTACCTAGTCCCTGTACGGCGACGAACTCTCTCACTCTGTCTATAAAGTCTTGCGCGGTTGACCAGTCTATACGAGAGTTCGTATTTCGTAGTAACTATCGGAGTGTCAACTTGAAGTGTAGAATCCCTCGAAGACGTTGCTGTTCCTTATCTTCGTGATGGCGGCAACCTTGAGAAAGGCTAAGCCGAATACCTTGTTAATCGACTGTGTCGCTTAACGAAATCCTTCATAAAATGATTTTGGTGTGTCTAGTTGTCACACCAAAATCTCGAGAGTTTTGGGTCGTGTAAAATATTTAAAATATTTTGCCACGAAACTGGGTAAACTGGGCCGTTGCGGTGTATTGACGATACACCGCCGGAACTGGGATTAAATGATAAATATTAAAAGTGAATTGCAGCCTGACAGAATTACAAAATGGAAATTAAATAACAAAGTGAAAAGTCGAGAATCTGGTACGTGAGTGATGCCGCGGCGGCTGCTGGCGATCGACTAACTACCAAGTGCAAAACGTGTTTATTTTATATGTTTGAGTCGCGCCAATGGAGAGCGCGCAAAGTTGCAAGCGCTAAGGGGGTGGAGCCTAAGCGGGCTGCGCCGATTCATATAAATATGAATCGCAGATCTGTGCCTCTCCATTTGGCTGTCGACGTTCGACCTGTGCACATCTACAATGTTTGCTCGGAGGGAGCTTATATCTCCTGGTGCACACCGGAGAGGATACTTATGACTTAAAATGAATGTTTATGATAATATGCACTTGTAATAGTAATGAAATCTTAAAGTTAAATAAAATTACTATGCTAAATTTGGCTGAGAGCCTGATATGAAATATTAGTGGTAAAGCTAGCCACATTTAGATATAATTTAATACTAGATTCAAAGGGGAGTATGTTTCTTAGGTCCTAAGTAAAATTAAGAAATTTTTATGGTTTTCCTAGCTTGGGCTTAGGGCCCGATGACACAAAATCCACAGACATCCGCAAGCACGAACGGAAATCTGAATACACCTACACCGCACACCAGCGATACATCAGACACTGAAACACAAACAGATAACACACCTAAGGTAAACACATCACATACACCTGAGCATAATAACACTCTAACTAACAACTTAGATAATACACTTACCCAATCCATACCCCCCCAAACTAATTTAACTAACTTAAATAATACTAACAACTCTAATGAATCTTCTGTTAAATCGACCTGTTCATTTAACAATTCAGCCCCAAATACACCATCAGTTGTAGCCAATACTAGTAATAGTCCTCCTATCTACCCCTCATACCTCAATCTCACCCTCACGTCTACAACCACTACTACCACTTATACAACAACCACATTTAACGAAATTTCATACATACATTCTCCACCCATGCACACTTCTTCACCCATATGCTCTACACTTATACCCAATTACGAACAGATTAGACAGTCAGACGACTCCGATGGACAAAGTGTCCACTCTGAGAAGTCAAATTCATCCTCTATGCAACTTACTCCGAATCCTACCCCTACTTCTACCCCACAACAACATAAAAGAAAAAACTCTTCCCCAGACAATCAATCTGGTAATAACTCCGAAGAAGGAGAATATAATTCTGAATATGTAGTATCTAATGAATCCACCCCAAACCTTCCCCTAATTCAGTTATTTCGCCCCAAATTGTAGCAGATGTAATCATACACAAACCCAATACATCAAGTCAAGCACACAGCTCCAAACAGATCAACATTCAGTCAAACCAAATTTTAACCACCCCCAAATCCATTGCCAACCCCAACAAACGTAAAAAAATTAAACAAAAAGCCTCCACTGAACAAGATTTAGATGCCATCAGAATAAGTTCTCAACAACCTAGACAATCTACCCAGCCCACTAAACCATTACCAACCCCCATGGATCAGCAACGAGCACCCTCACCCTCATCACAACCGAGCTTAAATGCCACAAATATTTCCCAACCTCCACCCAAACGAAAACCTCCCCCAATCCATATATTTACTTCTAACCACAAAGGTACTGTCTCGGCTATTAAGGCACTCATTCAACCCCCTCCGACTTTTAAACTAAACAACACATCATTAATATGTTATACATCTGAAGCCCGGGATCACTTCCAGGTTACCACCCTTTTGTCCAACAACAAAATTGAATTTTTTACCCATGACATCGATTCATTAAAACCTATTAAAATAGTAATAAAATATATACCCCTTGATGTTACCACACAAGAAATAGAGGATGAGTTAAACTTAATAGGCTTACCATTTATCCGCATCGCGCGAATAATGCTACCAAAAGATGGCAAAAAAATGCCATCAAATCTACTCCTTCTTACAGTTCCTAAGCAAGCCCTTGAAGGGTACCAAAAATTAACAAACCTTTGCTATTACAGAGTTAAAATGTCCATCTATAACCGATATAATGTACCTCAATGCCACAGATGCCAGCACTTCGGACATTCGTCCGAAGTCTGCAATAGAATCCCCAGATGTCTACGATGCGGTAAAACGCACGAAGGCACGACATGTGTTGCTGAGGCATGCAAGTGTGCCAACTGCGGCAACGACCACCCGGCTAACTACAAAGGCTGCCCAGCCTATGTAGCCGCTAAAGTACGGTATGCTCCCAAACAGCCCACTTCCAATGCCAACACACAATTACCCACCGCCGCACAAAGACCGCCCACAAATACCAGACAAACAAATATACCACCACCACAGCCTTCAGCAATTGTTAACTTACCTCCTTTATCCCAAGAAACCGCTGATGCTATTGCCACCCAAAACATCAAGGCCTGGCAGCAATTCCGCAATAAAGATAAGCACACTACTCAACAAACAAACGACTCACCTGACGAACAACAGACCGACGACAACTCATTAAGGGAAATATTCAACTTTATTAAGAGTTTTAATGTTAAAAAAGTATGGGAAGACCTTAAAATATTAGTCACTAAATTAAAAACCACACCTGATCCCCTCGAGAAGATTTTTACAATCCTAGAATTTTTAACGTCCCTATTTTAAAATGGCTCCCACAAATTTAAACAAAATTAATAAAATAAGCTTTCTGCAATTTAATGCCAATGGTATTTTAAGGCAAAAGACAGAATTAGAGTCCCTTTTGAGCATGCAAAAGATTGACATCTGTTGCCTCTGCGAAACGAATTTAAAGCCAAATAAATATTTTAATATCAGTGGCTATCATACTTATAGAACCGACAGAATTGACAAACCTCGGGGAGGGGTAGCAATTTTAATAAGAAGCAATATTCAGCACTCACAAATTTCACTACCTACATTGAATTCAATCGAAGCCTGCGCGATAAACATTAACATTAATAATATAAATACTACAGTAATTTCAGCCTATAGAAGTGATTCTAAACCACTTGATGAGACCGACTTTAACAAGCTTGCACAAATAAATAATACCTACATATTACTCGGCGACTTGAACGCCAAGCACCCTACTTGGAATATTGTCTCTGGAACACATAATAGTTCAGGCATTACACTATTCAATTTCGTAAACAACTCACTTGAATTCAACATAATCTCCCTGCAGGAACCCACCCGGCCTCTTCCTGCACGCACAACTATAGATATTATAGTCACTAAAAATATTGATTTGCCACACGAAATACAAGTCTTAGCTGAGCTCGATAGCGATCACTATCCTGTAAAAACAGTTTTCTCTCTTAACTATAAAATTCCCATAACAGACAGGAAACCTCGAGAATCAGATTTTGACTGGCTAAAATTCGTTCAATACATGTCTACAAATATCCCGAAGTCTCCAGAGTGCAACAACACTACAGATATAGATACACATATCGGCACATTGACCGATCATATTAAGAACGCTCTAACATTAAGCCAGAAAAGACTCCCATCCTCCTCCTACAACCTAAGTTTACCCAGACAGCTAGTTGATAAAATAAAATATAAAAATAAACTCCGCAAACCATTTAATCATACACGTTGCCCGCTGCTAAAAAGCGACATTAATAAAATAAAAAAAGAAATTGATACTGAAATCAAGCTATTCAGGCAAGAATATATTACACAACTAGCTGTTTCCCATCCAGAAGATCCCCATTTTGTCCCCCGTCTTTTCAATAGAAAACCTAATAAACTACCATCCCTTGAAACTCCGCAGGGGGTAGTTCATACTGACGCGGAAAAAGCTGCCGCTTTTGCCCACCACTTGTCGAAAATATTTCAACCAAACACAATTCCTAATGATACCAAAACATTAATCACCCCATTAATAGATAGGCTTACCAAACTTAGACTGATGCCGGACAATGATCCTCAATTTTTTTCCCCGTCGGAAATTAGAGCCGCTATACTTAAAGTAAATTCTAAAAAATCACCAGGTCTGGATAATATTCCTAATTTTGTCCTGATACATTTACCTCCAAGTACGTATCTGTATCTCACAAAAATTTTTAATGCTTGTCTCTTACACACTTACTACCCTGTTCAATGGCGCACTGCTAAGATAGTTAACATACCTAAGCCTAATAAGTCTCCTAAAATTGTATCTAATTATAGGCCAATTAGCATTCTCTCGTCACTAGCTAAGGTACTTGATACCCTACTATTGCTAAAAATCCAACAACAATTAAACCAGGCTGAGACTGAAAATCAATTTCAGTTTGGTTTTCGTAAATCACATTCTACTACACAACAGCTACTCCGCGTCAGTGAAATTGCCACAACTAACAATAACCGAGGTCTACTCACGGGGTTTGTCGCCCTAGACCTCGAGCGGGCCTTTGACAAAGTCTGGCACCCTGGGCTGCTATATAAACTCCTCATCGCAGGAATCTCCACTCGTATTGTGAAAACAATACAGTCATATCTATCCAATAGAACATTCAGAGTTGCAGTCAATCAGGAGTGCTCTCCCACCATCCCCATCTTTTCTGGCGTACCGCAGGGCTCTGCACTAGGGCCGGTGTTATTCAATATCTACATCCACGATTTGCTACCCCCCATTGACCACAGAATTACACAATGCTTATATGCTGATGACACAGCTATCCTCGCAACATCCAAAAACTCGCAAGTACTTACTCAACTACTACAATTACAGACAGACGTAACAACAGAATATTATTTAAACTGGGGTCTCCACGTTAACACTGATAAAACACAAATAATGTGCCTCACAAAAAAATTCATTACACCAACAGACAAAATTATAATAAATAATAAAAATCTAGACTGGCAGAAAACGGTACATTATCTCGGCGTATACATGGACCGTAGAATGCACTTCACGGACCAAGTAAATCACATTAGTCGCATTTTTAACTCTCGCTTAAAAAAGTTTCGTAATATCCTAAAAAATACCCCCTCACATATATCTACACTAATTTACAAAACATATTTACGTCCAGTTATCACCTACTCTGCACCTGTATGGTATCCTCTAATTTCTCCTACTCAAAAAAACAAACTTCAGATACTACAAAATAAAGCCTTAAGAACCGCAGGCAACTTCTACCCTGGCACTCACACCAAATACATCCATAATATAACAGGAACCCCAATTCTCGAAAATTTCATCAACCTTCGTTTAATACCCAACTTCATTAATTCATTAAAACTATCTGACAATCCGACATTAGTAGATCCGTTGGTCCCCAAATTTTTAGATCCCCCTAAACATCTATCGTTAAACTATTTATATGCCCCTGCCATCACTTAACACCCTTACTAACTTGTTTTATGAAAAAATTACACAATACAAAAAAATAATAAAAACAAAAAAAAAACAATAAACCACTCAAAAAAAATACACATAACAATAAACAATTTAAAAAAATAATAACAAACCACAAAAAAATATTTAATAATACAAAACAAAATACATTCATAAAAATAAAACACATCTGTTAGCTAAACAGCACTCAAAACCACAAAGAAAACTTACAACATTTAAAATACACAAAAAAAAAGAACAAACAAAACACTAATGACAAAAGAGCCATCCGTCATACTAACCCTCTAACCTCTATTGTAACAAAAGATGCCAACAAAACGAGATTAAATGTATGCAAATTCTCCACCCTACTAACACAACATCACACATCGCCCAGGTGTATAATCTAACCACAACACATTACCTAAAGATTTTCTACCCAAACACACAATTAACCACCAACAGTCAGCCCCGAAGAGGGCAAGTTCAGTTAAAACAACACATTATAACTTACGGCAAGCGCCAAAGAGGCGGACGCCGAGAGCATCCCACCAGTTGGGAGCACTACTACACAAGAGTCTAGAGAGACCGAAATGCGAAAGCTTCGAGCATGCGCATTACCTTGTAAATGTGTAATAAATTCGTGCAAGTGGAGAAATTGAAATATTTCCTGTTATTTTGTGGTAAAAAGGCGGGGGGACACCCCCCGCACCCCCCATTTTTTGTCTGCGACGCTAATACTGCCTGCGGCGCTAATAATATTAACAATTAGATATCAAAATAAAAACCTACTAACCTAACCCAAAGAAATCACACTAAAGAATGAAATTATTATATAAAAAGAAGGAAAACCTAAAGAAATCAGAACAGAATTTGTAAAAAAATATATTAATCGTTACAGAATTAAAAAAAAAATTGTGCGGACATATAAATTTGAACCCGGGACCCCTCGCGCCATAAGCAAAAGCGTAACCTATGCGCTATCCATGTCGCTGGAAGTAAACGCTAGAGCAAAGTAGAAATAGCCAAACTTATGATATCACGTGTTGGGCGTGTCGAAGCTTTCGCATTTCGGTCTCTCTAGACGCTTCTGCACTACTACGAAGAGACATCAGTCGATCAGCAGCTACCGAGCAACTAAGTCGATAAGACCGCTCACCCTTCTTCAAGTGTAAAAGTAATCGTGTGTTTTTATTTACTACCCTCGCCCTTTCCAGGGCGCCCCTCTGGACTAATAATCCAGTATAAGGTTTCACAAGTGAACTATGTTCACCCGCAGTGGCAAGGTAGGGCTCGGGGGATATGGACGACGCATCGACGGCGGCCCCCACTCACTGCATGGCACACCCGACAGCACCCCAGGACAGCGAAGCGCGGTTCACCCAAGACGGCAAGACAGTGGGCCCAGGGATCATGGACGACGTATCAACAGCGCCCCCCCCCTCACTGCATGGCATACCCGACAGCACCCCAGCACAGCGAAGCCCGGTTCACCCGAGACGGCAAGGCAGTGGGCCCAGGGACTACGAACGACGCATCGACGGCGGCCCCCCTCACTGTATGGCAGACACAACAGCATTCCGGGTCAGCGAAGACTCGCTCTCACCAGAGGAGCAGCATTTTGCCAGGTTCACCCCGATGTCCGAAGAAATCTCCACCTCCTGCCCAGAGCCGCTCAGCGACAGGCCGTTTAACATCAATTCTACCCCGGAATGGCCACAGCTGTTCTCGGACGCTCGGACTCCACGCCGACTTCCGGCCACCCCTCGCTGTATGATACCATCGACCGCCGCATGCCCGAGTAGGAGTCCATCCCCGGAGAGTCAGCGATTCATCGCTCACACTTCGCCGACCAGTGGCACCTACCTATCGACCAACGAGCCAGGACTGGGCTTCCGGGGGATGACTACCCCTCTACACCAGCTGCCGCCAGCCAGCCAGACGACGGCACCCAGCGCCATTCCGAAGATACAACAGGTTGACATCCCAGGGCGAACATCCGGGGCGATCCCTGTCCCCTCAACATCCATAACAGGGAACCATCAGCCAGGCCTAGGGCTGCCCACGTACAAACAACTGGCCCAACTACTGGCCCTGACAACGTCCAATCTAGCCCAGGTAACCGCCCAGCAGCAAAATAGCCGGCCCCCCATCACTGCACGGAGCTCCCCACAGCCGCCTGACCACCGGGAGCCTGATTTCCGTGGACATTCTAAGCGAGCAGCGATGGCGATGATAAATGACCAATGTTATAAAGAATAAAATCGAAACTTTCATCTACAAAATAAATAATAAATCAGTGATTCAATGTATCAAAAGACAATGTTAGAGATAGGTCAGATATCATTTAGAGTAGAGCCTTATTTTTCCGAAAATAAGTGCGATTTTACAAATTCTCATAAACAATTCATACCATAAAACAATCTATGGGGATGCAGTGAGAAACGTATGTTTTATCTTATAGAATATCATTCATTAAATATAACAGCACAATAAACAAGGCGAGACATCGTTTTAATTACAATTTATTGAATATTATTTGCGTAAACAAATACCGGACACCGCTAGTAATTGGAACTTCTACAAAAATTGAAATAAGAAGCTTGATAAAATATAGAGAAAGGACACTGCATGATATTTCTCACATACTTAACATATGAGTAGAGTTTTTCAACCTTGGCATAGCATGAGAAAATTTTACACATGAAAAGAAATTGGCCACTAGGAGTGGGATTAAAGTGGGTTTAATCCCACAGTCGTGTTTTATTGGCTCTAGAACTCTATGTGTATTTTAAAACAATAACAATGGTTATTACAAAAATCTAAATTAGGGGGGTCGACATTATATATCTATAATCTGACTTCTGGTTATGCTAAGCAAGTTAAATTATAAAATAAATTTGTCCAATTTCTTATTTGCCATTCTCATTATAACATCCAACATAGTCCCCTACGGCTAAACAGATTAAACCAGTATCTACATGACCCTCTACGGTATATTAATTCAGTTAAAAATGAGAACAAAGGCATGAAATAAATTTATTTACCTACCTTGTCTTAATTTTTTTTTCGTTCTAATGGATTACATTTTCATAAAATCTCTCATTCAGTTTCTTGGAAATACTTAGCCTTTGAAACGTTTTTCACCCTTATTTTGAGCTCGTCACAAAGACACAAAGCCACTCATAACGATGTTATATTCAAATCCAAGGCAATATCCATTCAACAACATAGTTTACCTATCAAAGATGAAAATTATCAACTCTAGCCCTAACTCAAGAATGGCCAATACATCAAGAAAGTGTATTAAAATGCTATCGCATTTAAGACGAGAACTTGGCAATGATGGCTTTGAAGCGATGGCTTTGAAGCGATAAATGAAGATAAAAGTTTCCACAGCGATTCTAGTTTTAAAATAGCGAATGGATCCTTTAGCGAGCTTAAACCAATAGGCTTAAAAATGATCACAAAATCAATACAGCAGGTCGACACTTTAATCTAGCAGTTTAATCCAATCAAAACATCCACTCCAAAATACAAAACTAGCAGTGACATCGAACCAAGCGAAGCCTTTAAACCAATAGGCTCAAAGAAGATCACAAAATCAATACAACAGCCAGCAGCTCATTCCAACAGTTTAATTCAATCAAAACATTCACCCCAAAATACGAAAATATCAGCAACATAGGTTAGGTTCGGTTAGACGCGCGTCCAACCGAACCTAACCCATCCTAATATTCGGTGCCATTTGTTCTAATTCCTATCGGAATTCTAACGGAAAGCGTCTAACCGAACCTAATAAAATGAAGATAAGTAATCATGTATACAGTACTGATATTCTTGGTGTAATATATCCTAAGAAGGAGCTTGTCAGTTACTATGACTAAGTGCCATAAGTAAATACATCAAGTAACTCTGTTTTCAATTCTAAACTTATCGAATCATATTAACGAAAAGTTAGCAAATATGTCATTAACTACATAATGATATAAAGATATTACAGTGAAGTTAATAGGTAGTATAAATTTTATCACTGTTTCAAATACTCCATCATTATGCCCATCTGTGTATGGCTGTGTATCAGATATAAACGTGTATTAAAGAAATACAGTACCTCCAAAAATGAAAAATATCCACCGTTTGTGAGAGTTGTGACATACGACCTAATAGGCCTCTTGCTGCATAATTGATTTCATGTTTCATATTTGCCATTAATTGTGGATGTACAAGGATTCAGAGCAGAAAAATTAAGATCATCGTTAAAAAGCTTGCAGCAATGGTTACAAAACAACGCACTATATTTTCAAGCCATTTTTTCAATTTTGAAAAATTATCCGAGAGTTAATCGAATGTACAGAAGAAATCTTTGTTAAGGGTAATGGAAAAGCTACCTGCATAAAGAATATTCATCAAAGCCAGTATGAGTTAAACGAACATTCTACATGTGGTGGTATGTGTTTTATGTTAAATGCATTTTATCTTTATGAGAATTTGTAATGTTATAGTTTTAAATGAAAAATTGAACTTATTCCATGTGTTTTTATTTATCACACAATTATTTGAATCATGTCATTAAAGTTGAAAATTGATGAGAACAGGATAATTAATATCACATTAAAGATGAAAATTGATAAGAACAGGATAATTTACTATCACATTAAAGTTGAAAATTGGTGAGAACAGGAAAATGTACTATAACATTATAGCTGAAATTGATGAGAACAGGATAATTTATTATCACATTAAAGCTGAAAATTGATGAAAACAGGATAATTTACTATAACATTAAAGTTGAAAATTCTAAGAAGCCACGTATGGAGAATACACGCAGAGTTGTCCAATGGCTAGGAGACGGTCTCGAAAAACAGCAAGTATTGAGCTGAGGCAATTGAATAAAAGGAAAGAGAAGGGCGTAACCGAAACATACTGGCCGTACTTAGGCCAAGATATTTACCTCATGCACAAACAAATTAAGAATTGAAAACTTATTGTGCCTTCTGTATCATGTAGGAATCAGTAGCTGGAGCGTTTAACGCCTAAACACAACACTCTCTTGTCTCCAATACCATCCACACATTTTCTAAAGTTAGCATGATGCTCTTTAAACTAATAAAAATGTGATACAACTTCTGCATATCTTTTCCTGGAGATTATTGTTGTTTGAATGTATTGCTAAAGAAATATCAGTGTTAGCAAAAAAAGCAATGGCTATGTGTCTACATAAATGAAATTCCATTAGAATATTTTGATAGAGTCTTACATTACATATTCGCCATGGCCTACATTTTTCCTTGTGATCTTCGGCATTTCGTGATTTGTGATTTTAAATCTTTGTTCAGTTTATTTAGATTTATTATCTAAATTATTATGTTTTAACGTTTTATTTATTTTTCTTTAATGTTTTATAGAGAGTAAATACTTTATAGGTAGTAAATTTATTATTTAAAGTTGGTACTATTTTTTACTGTTTCACATCTTTGAAAATTATTTTCTTTCTAAATAAGATTACAAATTAAGTTTTTTTTAAAATATTTATAAAGTGCATAAAAAATATTAATTTACATAAAGCAGTATAAATAAAATTAAAACTAGTTAATATTCTTGGGGTAAATTTCCTTATAAAGGCGAGGACTTGATATTCAAATGCGATTATTTCATCAACGCGTTTAAGTGCCCTCCGAAGGTTTTATATTTTTTTCTCATATTTTCTAAGTCTTCTTATCAGCTCTGCTCTGTTTTCTGATTTTTTTGACATCATGTGTTGTGTTTCCCTCACAAACTTTTCAACCAGTTGCATATATTTGTTAGTTGATTAGTGATTTTCTCTCATAACATCCACCTGGTAATTAAACGTTGTGTTGTGTTCATCATGACTCTCTGCTTCACCCTCGCTTGATTCTAGGTCGTTGATATTTTCGTATTTTAAGGCGAATGTTTAGCTGGGCTGTTCTATTGTTTGTGATCCTCTTTGAGCCTGTTGGTTTAAGGGCCTCGCTTGATTCGACGTCACTGTTATTTCGTATTTTTGGAGTGGATGTTTTGATTGGATTGAACTGTTGAAATGAGCTGCTGGGCTGTTGTATTGATTTTGTAATCCTCTTTAAGCCTATTGATTTAAGGGTCTCGCTTGGTTCGTTATCACTGCTAGCTTTATATTTTGGAGTGGATGTTTTGATTGGATTAAACTGCTAGATTGAAGTGTCGGCTTACTGTATAGATTTTGTGATCATTTTTTATCCTACTGGTTTAAGCTCGCTAAAGAGTCCATTCGCTGTTTTAAAACTAGAATCGTTGTGGAAACTTTTATCAAATTCTTCATTTACAGCTTCAAAATCATCATTGCCAAGTTCTAGTTTTAAGTTTGATAGCACTCTGATACACTTTCTTGATGTATTAGCCATTCTTGAGTTAGCGCTAGATTTGATAATTTTCATCTTTGATGGGAAAACTATGTTGTAGAAACTAGTTGTGAATTTAAATTATTTTTCTGGATATAGATATATAATGTGTAAAACTTTCTCATGCTATGCCGAGGTTGAAAAACTATACTCATATGTTAAGTATGTGAGAAATATATATATATATATATATATATATATATATATATATATATATATATATATATTGTTCTATTATCTGATATCTATTTTATTTTTTATACGTTCGAAATTACTTTTTGAAAGTAAATTGAAATGATTTTATTGAGCGCCAAACAGTTTCTTAAAAGCTGTTAATATTATAGACTATAGAACACCATTAGCATGACCATCTACAATCTATAGAATGACTCTTACTCAGGGTCCAACGAAGTCGGTTCAATAAATGCTCATCGATCAAGATAACAATCTAAATAAATCAAACTCAGTATTGAACGAACAAAGCATTAATTTATTAACAAATTTGAACTTGGAATGTAATTAACAAATTTAAATAACAAAATCTAACTTAACTAAAATGATAAATATGGCCTTTATTTAAAATAAATATGTACCATGGATTTCTGATATTGTAAAGCTTTACCTTGTCTTTCTTTCGACTCGAGTAATGTTATATTATAACCTCTAACTGGTTATTATGATCCTTGAAATATTATGTCACTTGACTGACTTTTTAACCTCTCAAAGCTTCTTCTTCTTCTTCTTTACTGGATTGACGTTTGTTTCTAACCTCCAATTTATTTTCAAGATTTCCTTGAAGTATTTCTATCACTTGCTTGACGTTTGAAATTTCTTCACCATATAAATTTGCTAACTGGATTAACAAATACTTCCCTCTTCTAAATCTGCTTTCCGGATAATCTACTTCTTAATACTTTCAAAGTATACTCACTTCTTATATTTAATCAACTTTTACAATTTATTCTTGATATCAATATATCTGGATTGTAATTTTCTAACCTTCAAATTATTCACCAATATTCTTCTATTTTCAATTTATTATTTATTCTTGGATGAATATATTTCGCAGCTCGCTGTTCAGCGGTGTGTGATCAACTGATTTGTTATTTTTAGTCGTTTCAATGGGTTAATTTCCAATATTTCAATTGTTTTTTTCTATTTTGATCTAATATTTCAAAATTTAATTTTAATTTAAAATTTAAACTATTCAGTTTTGTTTGTTCTTTACCTTAAGTGAATACTGTTTTTAATTCTTTATTTTTCCTGATAAGTTTCTTATTCTACTTTTCAGGATTAAGTGAATAATTATAATAACTCGAAATATATTGACATATTACATACACTTTCTTAAAATCTACTTATAACTACAATTAACAATTCCAATCTCAAATAAATACTAATTCATACATTTAGATGAATAGCAATGATAAACACAAAATGCTAGTAGTTAAAAACGTACTGCAGTTTCCATACTGACAGAATACTTATATTATAAACTAAAACAAGAAATTGATACGCCAACAAACATTTAACATCATACTATTAGTCCTTTCTTTCTGCATGATGTGAAATATCATTTACAAAACACCTTTCTGCAATGATATTTGAAAATATCTGAAAACTTAAAATGTCATTCAGTGTTTTGTAATATATGGACTTACTATATCTAAAATAATCACCCTGCAATGCAAATACTGATAATAGTCTTTCATTCTATATTCATTTTGTGTAGATTTACAGTGTTTCTACACAAAATATGATTTTCAGCCCTAAGTTTTGACATGCATGTCAGATTTTATAAAATTTACTTTTTTGTTTTCCAATTTCATTCTAAATCATTTTAAATGAGATTGTGATTCTCTATCAGTTCATGTTTTATTATATTCTATTTAGAATAACCTTGTTAAACTAAAAAACTTCATTTTATGTTTATTTAAATATTTTGTTCGTATTCAATATCAAGTTTCATTCTCTGCATCCTACTCGATGAGAATAAGTGAACTTGAATCAATTAAATAAACCACAGATACTCCTGCTTCTGTATGATCCGTTAAAGTAAAATTGTTATGATTATTTCCTAAAATACATACAAATTTGTGAATTTTATTTATGATTTCAAACACGACACTTAGGTAGTGTTCCACAGTGTGGATATACAGCATAAAACCCCCTAAACTAATAGAATTTTGACATGTGAAAATTTTGTTAGTTTTAACAACATGATGTGACATTCACACTGTCAAAGTTTATTTACAATTTAAAAGTGATCTACTCAGGATCATTTGGATAACTTAAGAGTAATCTATCCTGGATCATATGGATAATTTATCCCCATGTGACAACTTCCCGGTAATGATTCTTCATTATTATAGTGTAAAACATTTTCGTTTTCATTTAAAATATTACTTACTTCAAATTGTTGCGCATAGCCTTTTGCTATTGTAGGTTCATAATCTATTGAATTTTTGTATTTTTGAGACAAATTTTTAAAAATTTTATCATATTTGGAGTAACGACTTATCAGAAAGGTTTCGGGCTTCTTATCATTATTTATTTGAACACATGTGGTTCCCACTATATGCTCACCGCAAAATTCATTATCATTATTGGACTCTATGCCATTTGATACATTAATTATTTCGGCATCATTGCCATTCAATTCATTAACTATTTCGGCACCTTTGCCATTCAATTCATTAACTATTTCGGCACCTTTGCCATTCAATTCATTAACACTACAGAAAGGTATTCTTTCACCTTCTACTTTTAGGATTATTTCTCCTAACATGATATTTGCCTTTTTTTCTGATAAGATGTCGTCTCCCAATATAACATCATTTTCTATACAGTCGCCTATTTTTTTACAATTATTACCTACATTTAAAACAACTTTATCTAAAAATCCTGATTTCTATTTCTATCATTTACTTGTGCTGTTTCTATTTTATTTATATTAGAGTGCGTGTTTTCATCTACTTTATTTCCCCTTTGAATATTGATATTAGCCACTTGTGCACATGACTCATTATTTTTAACATAACCCCCTCTCTCTCTGCAATCATTATCATAATGACGTTTCTCAAAACCCTGCTTTTCATTCCTATAATTGTCATATTTATATTGACCATGACCTCCTCGTTCCTTTTTATCATTGTCATATTGACGTTTCAGATAACCCTGCTTTTCGTTCCTATCATTGTCATATTGACGTTTCTCATAACCCTGCTTTTCATACCTATCATTGTCATATTGACGTTTCTCATAACCATGCTTTTCATACCTATCATTGTCATATTGACGTTTCTCATAACCCCCTCGTTCCTTTCTATCATTGTCATATTGACGACCATAACCCTGCTTTTCCTTCCTATCATATTGACCATAACCTTGTCTTTCTCTTCTATCATTCTCATTCCTATTCTGATCATAACCCCACTTGTTATAATATCTACTATTATTTTCCCTATTCTGACTAGAGTTCCTATCAAAACTCTGATGATAATCATCTAATTCTCTTAAATAATCAATCAAATCGTCTAACTTTGCAATTCTTTGCGTAATAATAACATTCTGGATATCCCCTGAAAAATGCCTAGCTAAATATCTGACCATTTCACTTTCTGTGAATTTTGGTTCTAGATGTCTAATATTGTATACTTTTCTAAGTACATAATTTTCCCTAGAGATACCTTTATTTTCTACATAGTTACCATTAAATAGGTCTTGTCTTATTTTCAACTGAGTGTAATCACTCCAATATTGTTTTAAGACTAGAGCTTCAAATTCCTCTATAGTCTCAAACCTGTCCATTATAACTGAGTACCAGATTTCCGCTTCTCCCTTTAACATGTCTTGTATGTTTGCTTTTAGGTTTGCATTTACGTGTTGTGTTTCCATGTGTTGTTTCAAACGTGAAATGAAAATTTTAGGGTGTATGCGGTTATCTCCGTAAAAATAAAAAGGTGTTTTGTTACATGTGTAAGTATGTGTGGGTACTTGTGTTAATTGTGTACGTGTGGTATCCTTCAACAACTTCGTGTTCTGTTCTATCTTGCTATCCTGTTCTTTTATTTTGCAATCGTATTTATCCTCCTGTTTCTGCATTCTGTTATCTACTGCAGTCATTCCATCTTCAAACATAGTTACTACTTCCTCTCTTATTTCTTTTACTGCCTCATTTATCTTAATACCAATTTCTTCGTTGACTGATTCTCCCATTCTCTCCCATTTACTCTCTAAATTTTCAATTTTATTTCTTACTTCTATATTGCTTTCTTCTATTTTTTTGTTAATGTTTTCTTCAAATTCAGTCAACATCTCCATGAGTTTCTGGAACATGTTTGTGTCTGGTTGTGTGTTTGTGTCACCAACTTGTGTTTGTGCAACTGTGGATGTACCCTGTGTAGTTTCCTCTGGATTCATGGTTGTTGTCTTACCTGACTTTAACCTCATATAAATTATATTTGTTTCTAATTTGACAATGCCTTGTTGTCAAAACTATCAAAATAAGTTATTTGATCTATTATCTTTCAAATGTATGCTTGAAATGATAAACTATTCTCAAGTTGTATTTATTCAATCGCTTTCCTGATCGCTCCACGTTAACAAGCCATAAATGTTCTATTATCTGATATCTATTTTATTTTTTATACGTTCGAAATTACTTTTTGAAAGTAAATTGAAATGATTTTATTGAGCGCCAAACAGTTTCTTAAAAGCTGTTAATATTATAGACTATAGAACACCATTAGCATGACCATCTACAATCTATAGAATGACTCTTACTCAGGGTCCAACGAAGTCGGTTCAATAAATGCTCATCGATCAAGATAACAATCTAAATAAATCAAACTCAGTATTGAACGAACAAAGCATTAATTTATTAACAAATTTGAACTTGGAATGTAATTAACAAATTTAAATAACAAAATCTAACTTAACTAAAATGATAAATATGGCCTTTATTTAAAATAAATATGTACCATGGATTTCTGATATTGTAAAGCTTTACCTTGTCTTTCTTTCGACTCGAGTAATGTTATATTATAACCTCTAACTGGTTATTATGATCCTTGAAATATTATGTCACTTGACTGACTTTTTAACCTCTCAAAGCTTCTTCTTCTTCTTCTTTACTGGATTGACGTTTGTTTCTAACCTCCAATTTATTTTCAAGATTTCCTTGAAGTATTTCTATCACTTGCTTGACGTTTGAAATTTCTTCACCATATAAATTTGCTAACTGGATTAACAAATACTTCCCTCTTCTAAATCTGCTTTCCGGATAATCTACTTCTTAATACTTTCAAAGTATACTCACTTCTTATATTTAATCAACTTTTACAATTTATTCTTGATATCAATATATCTGGATTGTAATTTTCTAACCTTCAAATTATTCACCAATATTCTTCTATTTTCAATTTATTATTTATTCTTGGATGAATATATTTCGCAGCTCGCTGTTCAGCGGTGTGTGATCAACTGATTTGTTATTTTTAGTCGTTTCAATGGGTTAATTTCCAATATTTCAATTGTTTTTTTCTATTTTGATCTAATATTTCAAAATTTAATTTTAATTTAAAATTTAAACTATTCAGTTTTGTTTGTTCTTTACCTTAAGTGAATACTGTTTTTAATTCTTTATTTTTCCTGATAAGTTTCTTATTCTACTTTTCAGGATTAAGTGAATAATTATAATAACTCGAAATATATTGACATATTACATACACTTTCTTAAAATCTACTTATAACTACAATTAACAATTCCAATCTCAAATAAATACTAATTCATACATTTAGATGAATAGCAATGATAAACACAAAATGCTAGTAGTTAAAAACGTACTGCAGTTTCCATACTGACAGAATACTTATATTATAAACTAAAACAAGAAATTGATACGCCAACAAACATTTAACATCATACTATTAGTCCTTTCTTTCTGCATGATGTGAAATATCATTTACAAAACACCTTTCTGCAATGATATTTGAAAATATCTGAAAACTTAAAATGTCATTCAGTGTTTTGTAATATATGGACTTACTATATCTAAAATAATCACCCTGCAATGCAAATACTGATAATAGTCTTTCATTCTATATTCATTTTGTGTAGATTTACAGTGTTTCTACACAAAATATGATTTTCAGCCCTAAGTTTTGACATGCATGTCAGATTTTATAAAATTTACTTTTTTGTTTTCCAATTTCATTCTAAATCATTTTAAATGAGATTGTGATTCTCTATCAGTTCATGTTTTATTATATTCTATTTAGAATAACCTTGTTAAACTAAAAAACTTCATTTTATGTTTATTTAAATATTTTGTTCGTATTCAATATCAAGTTTCATTCTCTGCATCCTACTCGATGAGAATAAGTGAACTTGAATCAATTAAATAAACCACAGATACTCCTGCTTCTGTATGATCCGTTAAAGTAAAATTGTTATGATTATTTCCTAAAATACATACAAATTTGTGAATTTTATTTATGATTTCAAACACGACACTTAGGTAGTGTTCCACAGTGTGGATATACAGCAATATATATATATATATATATATATATATATATATATATATATATATATATATATATATATATATATATATATATGTTGTTTCTTAGGTTTTCACGGGTGTTAAATGAAGTGTTGGTGTTCTTCCGGATGTTTTCCCGTGTAGTTGTAGGCTCCTGTGGGAGCCACGCTTGTCTGAACGACGTTTCGGCGGAATCTCATCTGCCATCCTCAGGTTCTAGCTGGAAGCTGCCTATTGCTGCTGCTGCTGCTGCCGCCGCTACTGCTGCTGCTGCCGGTGCTACTGCTGCTCCTCGTTGCTCGAACTGAGTTCAGTTCTAGCAACGAGGAGCAGCGGTAGCACCGGCAGCAGCAGCAGCAGCAGCAGCAGCAGCAGCAGCAGCAGCAGTAGCGGCGGCAGCAGCAGTAGCGGCGGCAGCAGCAGTAGCGGCGGCAGCAGCAGCAGCAGCAATAGGCAGCTTCCAGCTAGAACCTAAGGATGGCAGATGAGATTACGCCGAAACGTCGTTCAGACAAGCGTGGCTCCCACAGAAGCCTACCAACTACACGGGAAAACACCCGGAAGAACACCAACACTATATATATATATATATATATATATATATATATATATATACGTTTGTCTATGCTACCTTAAACCATCCAGCATATATTAATTTACAGACGGTAAACTATCCGAAAACGTTAAACCTTCCGTTAACTGGACGGCTTAACGTTTTCATTCGTAAAGGCATTGTAAAGCGGTCCACATTACGTATACTGAATTTAAGGCGGACAGTTTATGGTGCGTTCTATATGATTTGCATATAACGGTAGTGTGAAGTATATTCACGCGGAGCGCTAGCACCGCAAATTGTATGTACAATACATATTGAAACATAATTTTTGTCGATGTTAAACTATCCGGCGATTTGGCAACTTTGGAAACCATCAAATATTTCCTTGAAATTAAATACTGCCACTTGTGCAATATTTACATGTTTGTCAGGGAGCGTGTAACGTAAATTTGAATAAGTTTGAAAAACAATTGTTTTTGTGGTGTTATGGAGAAATTTAGTGTAAGCCGTGGTAAAAGAATGCTAGCATTGGTGAAACGTAAGTATTATTTCTTCAATTTATATTTTAAATAATAAGTAATGATCGTTATAATTTTTTAATAATAAGTGGTGTACTTCAACAGAATTATTAAAGATCTACCAAATTTCTTACATAAAAAAAAAATAGGTTAGACCTATATTTTTAGTTGTTCCACTGTCTCAAACAAACTGTCGATGTAAAATTTGCTATATAGTTGGTATACAGGGTGTTTTATTGGCAAAAGAGAGCAACCTATTAATCTAATTAATCTAAGGATACAGGAAAAATGTATGTAAGAAGTTATTTATAGTTAAAAGTTTCGTTCAAATCCCAATATTGAAAAAAAATTGGCCTATCTAAATTGTTTTTTTAATTTTTGCTTTTGAGGTGCATAAAGAAAGCACTGCGGTCGAGTAAAATGTTTAAATCTGCCGGTATTCTTCCAATTTCCAGGATCTATTTTCAAACATTTTAATAATTCATTTGCCTTACAAATGTAAACTTATATTAATTCAAAAGGTTTCGCCGAGTTTATGTCATATTTAGATATTTGAAATATTTTTTTTTAAATTCTAGTTCTTACAACAAATCTAGTCTTTATAAAATTGATTGAGAGTGGTTTAAACTTTTGCATAATAAGGAAAGCAAAATATGTTTTAAACTTTACATAGGATAATTTCAATACATGTTAACCTTGCAAAATATTCAGTACATTTTTGACACCCAATATTAAGAGAAGTGAATGGGAAAAACATTTTTCGATGCGAGAAAATCGGAAGATTGCCTTTTTAATTTTCGACTAAGTAGTAAATCTCTCATTCTAGAAAAAGTATATTCTAGTCAATATGCGATGCCTGAGACATCTACTAATAGGAGTAATCAGGATTCTGAAAAAGATTACGGTAAGTAATTTAAAGTTATCATTAAATTCACGTTACAGAAGACATATTTTTTCGAGGTACAACCAGTTTACACACAAGCGATTGCAATCGCTTTGTTCACTTTATAATTTTTGTTTTGTTTTCGAATTACTCGCAGTTGATATATCATTGTCTTAATAGGCCGGGAGCCCACGTACAAAAGCGCTGACTATCCGGCGAACTTTGACAATGTGTGCAATCGATTGTTCACACGTAAGTGGACAATGGATGGACCATCAGCTGGCTGGGTAGCGGTGGGGGTGGATGTGAAAGGGTTGAAAACATTCAAAATAAATTGGCAGGCAGTTTTTCACGATAAATAATGTACTACATTTCCGGGAAACTTTTTTACATTTTCAATTTAAAAATTATAGTGAACTTTCAAAAACTGTTTAAATATATGTTTCGTATTTTTTTATAATAATATCTATAAACCACGCACATTATTCGAATTTTCATGTATTTTCTAACGGCCAAAAGTGTAGTACATTATCGTGAAAAACTGCCTGTAACTCGGAAAATTAGCAAGTTGCAAAAAAATTACAAATGTTTAGAAGACCTCAATGGATACGTCCAATTTCAAATTTTTATATTGCATGTTTTTAAAGCACTACAATTTCAAAAAAGGGGTAGTTTTTCATGTTTTTCCGGAAGAATTCGGTGAAAACGCATTTTACAGAAAAGTTGCAAATAAAAGAAAGTCTTGAATTTCTATGATACATTCATTTTAATTATTTTACATTTTCTTTTTCAACTTTTACATTTCCCATATGATGATTATTTAAACATGATTGTTTCACAGTGGTGAAACTATTGAAGGTTATGTATATGTAAGGTGTACCTATAATGCATCAGTGTGGATACGTCGCGATCGGGAAATCTTTCATATACAGGGTGTTCCTTAATGACGTGCTAATATTTCAGGATGTGATTCCTTACGTCATATAATGAACACTTTATATGAACATATTATGCCCGCAACGGCTTAAATTTTTTGCTACAGGACCAGGGTATTGAAGTTCTTTTTAATTGTTATATTTTAATATCTCAGAATAAAGTACTTTAGATATTATTTTCAATTATGGTATCTGTCAATAGGATATAAAACCACATATCTTAGTTAGAAATGTTATTTTGTAGCTCCGCCAGTGGCGCACCTGCAAACATGTCCTCTGAAATTTTTTTACCAAAAAAGTGGTACGCCACTGACATTTTCCCGTGTGGATATTATTTCTGATTAGCCCGGTCAATTCTACAAATTGAACGGTATCTTGCGTTTTTCTCATGAGACGCACAATTCTTGGTTGAAACAATTAAATTCAAATTGAAACTAATTGAGTTATTTTTTAATATCCCAGAAAGTACTTTACATATTATTTTCAATTTTGTTTGTGTTAACAGAATATAAAATCACATATTTTAGTTGGCAAAGTTGTTTTATCGCTACATCAGTAGCGTCCCTTCGAACATGTCCTCTGATATTTTTCACCAGATAGTGGTACGCCACTGACATTTTTCCATGTTCTGATTAGCCAGGTCAACTCTAGATGAAAGCAGTGTCTTGCGTTTTTCTCGTAAATAAAACAATTAAATTCAAATTGAAACTAATATTATTAACATTGATAATGAAGCAATTTGAATTTAATTGTTTTAATCAAAAACTGTGCGCCTGACGAGAAAAATGCAAGAGAACGTTTTCATGTAGAATTGACCAGGCTAATCTGAAAAAAATATCCACATGGAAAGATGTCAGTGGCGTACCATTTTCTTCGTAAAAAATATCACAGGGCGTGTTCGCAGGGACTCCACTGGTGGAGCGATGAAATAACTCTTGTAACTAAAATATGTGATTTCATATTCTGTTAACACATACCAAAATCGAAAATACAATTTAAAGTACTTTCTGAGGTATTAAAAAAATAACAGTTAAAAAAAAATTCAACAACCTATAGCAATAGATTTAGGCCGTTGCGTACATATGTTCATATGAACTTCTTTTCATAAAATGGGCTAAGGAATCACGCCCTGAAATATCAGCACGTCATTAAGGGTGCTCCTTAATGTATAGTTACGAAAACACTGTTTGTCTATTTATGTTTTATTCCTTACCAGATGGAAATGGCTACATAGAATGTGATCCCATAGTATTAAGAGAGAATACTGTCAACGAATCTAACGAATCAGATAAAATATTGAGAGAGAATACTATCGACGAACCTAACGAATCAGATGCAGTATTGAGAGAGATTACTATCAACGAATCTAACGAATCAGATTTAGTATTGAGAGAGAATACTATCAACGAATCTAACGAATCAGATGCAGTATTGAGAGTCAATACTATCAACGAATCTACCGTATCAGATACAGTATTGAGAGAAAATACTATCAACGAACCTAACGAATCAGATGCAGTATTGAGAGAAAATACTATCAACGAACCTAACGAATCCGATGCAGCATTGAGAGAGAATACTATCAACGAATTTAACGAATCAGATGCAGTATTGAGAGAGGATACTATCAACGAATCTAACGAATCAGATGCAGTATTGAGAGAGAATACTACCAACGAATCTAACGAATCGGATATTGGTAAGTCGCAGTAAAACACGATTCTTGTAATTTCGATTTTGCATGGTGCCAAACACCATACTTATGCACATGTCTTTTTAGAAAACGACGATGATAGTATACTTGACCCGAATTGGACACCTGTAGGCTCTCCTTGTCATCGTAGTATTCACGACTCTGAACCTGATGAAGCAGAAAGTAGAGAAGATGTAAGTAATACTCAGAAGCTCTGAATTAACTTTTTACTTTTTCATCCCAAGAATTAAACCATATTTTAATTTCAAGCGATCTTTAAAAATTAGGATTTTGCACAAAATTTGAACATTATGCTCCGCTGTAGTTTTGAATTTTTTTTGGTGAAATAGGCTTAGAATGTCATAAAACGTCGAGATTTTAAATTTTAGCGAAAAAAGAATTTTCTGTCTGTCTGTCGGTCGGTCGGTCGGTCGGACGGTCTGTAACTTTTATTTTGCACACATTTTTTCAGGAACGGTTTAAGATAATAACTTGAAATTTGGTACACATGACAAGATCAGGAACTAGATTATATTTCGCGCTAATTTCGTTGAAGGGTTGGTGTTAAATAGGGGTAAATAGGGAAAAATAAATAAAGCAAGTTGGTAAGAGTAGAGGAACTTGAAATTTGGTGCATATGCTAGAAGCCAAGGCCTCAGATATTTTTATAATATTTTACACCACCCGCACCACCCCCACTCTATTATTAAAGGAGTTGATAAAATAAAATTGAGATATTCACCTGAAATTTAGTAAACATATGTATATAACGACATTATATTTTGAGATGACTTCGTTGAAGGGTTGGGGGTTAAATAGGGGTAAATAAGAAAAATAAGCTAATAAGAGTCCAGAAACTTTATTTTTGGCGTAATATGCTAAAGGCCTACATCCCAATCTTTTTTCTATGACACCCGCCTCAAATATATTAAAGTTCTATGACCAATTATTATTTCCACATACTAAAGTGCAAAATAAATATAGTCAAAAAGTTGAAGAGACTTGGATGGGAAATCTGGTCAATCTGGATGTGGAAGTAGTGATTCCTTGTGCAGCGGTTTTTAACTTATGACCTAAAAACTACTCCATCCCATAAAATGTGAACAAGGCCTGTACATGAATCATATACATTCAAGGTAGATACACAAAACAAATAAAGGTTTCCATAGATCTCAAAAATATTAGTATTAAATTATTTATTATGAAACGTTTTCCATAACAATAATTAGAAACAATTACTCTATCGAGTTTTTGATCAGAAATAGAATGTAATTAACAGTTTTATTAACAAGAGACACTGACAGATTTTTGCGTTATTCTGTTCGTGACAAGAAGCTATAACAATAAGATTTATTTTATTGTCATAGCTAATAATTGTTTATTAAATATTTATATTTACTATTTATTAAATATTTTTTCCGTAGCAAGAAAATGAGCAAAAAACATATAACATTTCTGTAGATAACTTTATGTCTTATAAAAAATGTATAGTTCCTTTACAATATTGTGCTCTATTTTCGAAATAATTCAGAGAAACCATAAATATCGCGTTAATTGTTAATAAAAGTATTAATAATTTCATATTTTTTATCAAAAATTGAGTAGAAAGTTTTTTAAAATATCATGCAACGCACGTGACTTATTCATAGTAGTTGCAGTCTATTGGAACGGGATACGTAATTGAGCTAATATTACCGGGGAACAGTAAAATTATTTACATGAATCTTTTTTTAAATACTAGTCTCGATGCACAGTGATCAATTTTTTAATATTGAAACGAGAAAAACTCTCTATTAGTAAAAATTAATATACATATCGGCAGATAGATAGTTGAACCATCAGAACCCAAGAAAATGGGTTGTTTAGACACCACTTTTTGTATTAACTTAATTATTGTCAGCCTATTTCTGCTGCTATTCAGATTGCTCACTGTTCATGCTACTGTTTGTTAACTTTTGTTATATTTCTAGGTCACACTACATGCAAGTACAACAGATTACACGAACGCAGTAGTATTACCATTAATAAAGAAGAACAATAAAAGGAGTTATGATAGAAGAAACATTTGCCTATATTGCCAAAAATCGATGACAAACATTATTCGACATATGCGCCGCATGCACAAAGATGCAAAAGAAGTCACAGAGTTGTGTGCTCAGCAAAAAGGAAGTAGGGACCGCATGGTTTTAGCAAAGAAGTTAAAAAATCGAGGAAATTTTGTACATACTACTGAAGGAAAGGAAGCAATACATGTTGTCCGGCGGCCTTGTCGTATGAGCCAGACAGCATCTGTAGAAGCACGTAACTATCTACCATGTAAATACTGTTTGGGTTCATTCCGTAAAACTTATTTGTGGCGCCACGTAAAAATTTGTCCTCATAATAGCGAAGTAAAAAGTAGTAAGAAAAGAAAACCTGTGCAATCAGAAGCAGAGAATTTCCTATTCGGATTTATTCAACAATTTGAAGCAATAAAATCACATGTGTTTCCCATTATGAGGGCAGACGACATTTCCAGAGTAGCGAAAAGTGATGAATTAATTTGTCGTTTCGGGAATCGTTTTTATAATTCACATAAAGAAAAGCATTTGATCACTCTTACCTCTCAAAAGATGAGGCAGTTAGCAAGACTGTTGATAGTCTTAAGAAAAGTAACTAATATGAACGAAAGGAGTTTGTTGTCTTTCCTGAGACCGAAATTTTTCAATGCTGTGGTAGTATCAACACGAATTGTGTGCCGGTACAATGAAGTAACCGATAAATTTGGAGCTCCTTCTTTAGTGCACGCAATTGGTACTCTATTAAGACACTGTTGTGACGTATCTGAATCAATGCTGTATGAAGAACAGGATAAAGTGGATAACATAGATTATAGCAACAACAATGTTATACAATTACAAAATTTTAAAAAAATTATTGACGTAGATTGGTCTTATGAGTTGTCGACAACCGCAACTAAGAATTTACTGGTAAACAAATATAATAAACCATCAATATTGCCACTTACAAAAGATATATCAATATTGAATAATCATATAATGGAAACTCAAACCAAAGCTTATAAGGAGTTGAAACAAGATAAGATAAATTTAACTGCATATAAAACTTTGCTAAAGACCCTACTGGCTCAAGTTGTTTTACTAAATAGAAGACGATCTGGAGAAGCTCAGCGAATGCTCACAGAATCATATACTAGCCCATCTCCTATGCAAATTAATGACGAAGTTCGAAATTCACTCAGTTGCGAAGAGCAATCGTTGGTAAAATACTTCAAGATCATAATTATACGAGGCAAAAGAACAAGAGGAGTGCCAGTTTTGTTTACCAAGGAAATGCAAAAAGTTGCTGATTTGATACTAAACTTTCGATCACATTACATTCAAATATTCAACCCTTATTTCTTTGCTATTCCTCATACAGAGGACAGTTGTTACAATGCAAGTAAAATACTTCAGACTTATGCTATTCAATGTAACGTAAGTAATTCACAAGCCATAACTTCTACGAAGTTGCGAAAGCATGTTTCTACAGTTGCTCAAATAATATATTGAAGTGAAGGCGACAGAGAACAAATGAGTCGATTTATGGGCCATACTAAAAAAACTCACGACGAATTTTATCGACAAGATGATTTTATTTTTCAAACTGCGAAGCTGAGTAAGTTCTTGCTATTATCCCAAAAAGGTGGAGTCGAAAAATTTAGAGGTAAAGGAATAAGTGAGATAGACATGGATGAGCCTTTATCTGAAGAAGAAGAAAAGGGAGATCAGGACGAAGGAGAAGAAGATCCTTTTATAGTAAATAAGGATGTGCGTGATTATACTGAAAGCTTCGAAGAAGATTTTGTCCTTGAAGAGGTAAACAGTGCACAGACGTGTACAGTATCTTCAACTAATCCCAACGTAAATTTTGAATCTACTAAAGAGCAAAATATTTCTGATAATACAAGAACAAAGAAAATAAATAAAACTGATGATGGTCAAAGTAAAGATAAAGTTATAAGAAGAAGATGGAACAACGAAGAAGATAAAATAATGCTGCAATTTTTTGGAACATTTATTAAGTCAAAAAAAATACCAAGGAAACCAGAATGTGATGAGATACTCCAACAACACGGCGATATTTTAAAAAATAGAACTGTGGCTATGATAAAGTCTTGGGTACAACATAGAATTAAAAAAAAGGATAAATAGAAAAACGACTAAAGGGAAGAGTGGACCACAATTTTTAGTTTTTGGTTTTTATAATTTATTTTAGTTATTTAACATGTTTGAACTTGTGATGGAATCTAATAATATCAAACTTGTTGACAATATTTGAACGTTAAAATTTTGATAATTTGCAAATACAGAGTGTGCCCAATAAGATCGCAGCACCCCACTAATTTTGCCACGTTGTAGATAATATAGACGATTTTTTGGCAAATGGTAGGTTGATTGGGTGTCACTTATTTTGAGTAGTAACAGCTTCCTGATGGATTTCCAAGGCCTACCATAATTCGATGTCATATTAGGCATTTTTTTATCGAAAAATTTTATAAGAAGAAGTTATTCAAAATCGCTTAAAACCCCCCAAATCCCAAGTTTCATCAATATATGAGAAAATTTATATTTCTATGCAAATTACCAAAAATTGGTTTTACACGTTCTGTCAAGTCGCCTATGGATACTTGTTTGTCTAAGGGTGATTTGATCGAAAAAGGTGTAATATAAGTTGAATGTTATAATAATAAACTGATTTTCCAGTTTTCAATTTTTCATTATTTTTATTAGCACGGAAATTAAAATTTTCTCAGATTTTGATGAAACTTGGGATTTGGAAGTTTTAAGCGATTCTGAATGCTTTTTTTTATAAAATTTTTCAATAAAAAAAATGCCTAATATGACTTCTTCACTTTTGGTGTTACATATCGAATCATGGTAGGCCTTGGAAATTCATCAGGAAGTTGTTACTACTCAAAATAAGTGACACACAGTCAACCTACCATTTGCCAAAAAATTGTCCATATTTTTTAAAAACGTCGGAAAATTAGTGGGGTGCGCGATCTTATTGGGCACACTCTGTATAAAAAAATAAAATTACAAGAAACCGAATATTGATTCACTGAAGACCGCTCATGATACACAGAATGGGTCACCCGTAGGCTATTATGGGGTCAACATAAACAATTAGTAAAATATTTTTAATCTTAAATGTTACTGTTATTAAATAATATAGAATATAACTAATTATAACTTATCGTAAATTTATTAGAAGAAAACGGTATCAAATTTTATTCTAGCTTGAATTTTTCTTGTACCGTAAATACTTGTTCACTGATATCTTTCAAACTGACAATACTTACTCTGGAGAAATATCAAAAATAAACTTACCAGATTATCGAATTTAATTTTCGAAATGTTAAACACTCGCTGGCCCACTCTACCCTACGTAATGAGTAATATAAAAACATTTGTGACATTTATTATTGTTCATTAGTTTTATGCTGCGGCTCAAACTGCGAATTTTGTGTCTCAGAATTTATGATCTAGTACTATTCTGTTCGTTTAACCAAATTTAATAACATACACCACAGGTAATACAATCTTCTGAATCCTCGAACTGACGTTGTGCGGGATGGCAATATACCCAGAATCCGAATACACTATGATGAAATTCTTTCTCTGAAAAAATTTCAGAGCTGCAACCGGGAATCGAACCCGGGACTAATAGGTAAGAACCATGTGTTTCTAGTATACTCGGATAATGGGTGTATATTCCTTGTCTCAAAATGTGTAGCTCCCTCCCGCAAGTCGTTTTGGACATTCAGGGACACAGGGAATTACATTACCTGTCGTATGTGTTAAGTATCTAATTTAATATAAGTATATATTACATCTTAATAAACCTATAACTCACATTTTGTGTTTTTCTTCATATTGCCTACAATAAAGAAAGGTCGAAGAAGTCCTTAATTCTAAAAAGTCATTTAATCTGCTCTACCTTTTTTCATCTTTGCTGTTCACTTTTTTCTTTGTATCATTTTGTAATTTTTTGTTCATCACCTTTTTGTTTTAAATTGCCAAGTTTAATTCAAACATGTACCTACTCAAAGTCCTTAAAAGTACCACAACATTTAGAACAAAAATTAGGAATTTCATGATAAATTCCCACTGTCTAGTACCCTACAGCCCTTTAAATGGCATGGCACCCAGCTACTGTAGATGTTCGGCTAATTCAGAATGCTAGAGTTCACGTAGATCTTAATGTATATAAATAGCAAATAATTTTCATTCGACTTGATCTACAATTTATTCAATTTTGTTAAACATAACTTGTTCTGGACCTACATGTACAGTTAACTAAGCTCAATCCCTTTTAGGCCCTGGTTATTGATATTCTGAACAGCAGACTATATATAATTGGGGAGAATATTTTTGACAGTTTCATTTTTTGGCACATTAGCCCCTCAAATGTTTTTTTTTCGTAAGATGAGAAAAAAGACCAATAGTGCTTATCAAAACTACCATACGCATACACTTGGTATCGTACTTCGCTGAGAGATATTAAATTTAAAATATACCGACTTTATTTAACAAAGTGTGGAATAACTATAGCTGGTTATATAAGCGACATTGTGTTATCCATATGTATTTAAGGAATCATCAATTAAACCAAAGTTTCACATCACAGCATCTTCGATTTTTGCAGACCGTGAATGGTAGTGTGAATGACATTTTTTGACCAGAGCTCCTAATAGGCCAGTCGTCGCAAAGTTAGAATCGTCGATTTTGGTCAGAAATTTAAAAGAGCAATTTTATTGAAAAAATTGTGCTGAATACGATGGTGATATCAAAAATTTTATAAAACGCTGGCTTCATAGCTAAAAACAATGGTTGTTAGCGAAAATTCTCATTTTTTGAGGTTTCTTGATTTTTTGACGAAAACGGTACATCGGACAAAAATAGGTTTAGATATAAAAAATTAAGATTTTATCAATACGCTTCGTTTGAGACTAGCGACCTTTTATCTTTGACCGTTCACTTGTTATAAGCAAATTAAGGGTCTTAAATTAACAGTTTTTTTTTCTGTTCAACAAAAGGTCATACGGATATTTTATTGTGGTCAAAATGTTGCATTTTATTCATGAAATTTACAGTTTTTTTCGTCTCGATATTAGTATATTGCAATTGTTTAAACAAATAAGTTAATTTGTTTATTAAGGAATTTTCCATGGCATTTTTTGCACTCTCCACCCCCGATAAATATCGATAAAAAGTACCATTTCTATGTAGTCTCGGCGATTTTTTAATTTTTTTTCACCCCACGCCAACCTTTTAAAGAAAATTACTTAGTAAACAAATGAAATATCTCGGCTCAGGAACGTCGTATCGAAATGTAATCGGCAAATGAAAGATAAGAAAAAGGAAAATTTTGACCCCAGATAGACCTCGATCCATTTTAACTAGAACCGTAGATATAGACCATTTTGCGTTTACGTCTGTCAATTGTTTTTTAATTATTTTTTTGAAAAAATTTTGTGACGACATACAGTTAATATATTAAACTAACTACTTTTCATTTGTCACAAAAATCCATTACTTTTTCCAAATTTTTTTGCTTTTATTACAATTAATTTATGAACGCCATAAACGGTTTTTAGCGTTTACTCTCCGAGCGACTTGCGCAGTAACGACTTTGTATATAAAAGGTCGTATTTCGATACAACGCCGACGTTCCTGAGCCGAGATATTTCATTTGCTTACTAAGCAATTTTTTTTTAAATGTTGGCGAGGGGTAATTAAAAATTAAAAAAAGCGCCGAGACCACAAGGAAATGGTAGTTTTTATCAATATTTATTGGTTGCCGGGGGTCGAGAGTGCAAAAATTGCCATGAAAAGTCGCAAATCCTTATTAAATAAATTAGCTTATTTGTTTAAACAACTGCAAAATACGCGAAATATCGACACAGAAAAAAACTGTAAAGTCTATGAACAAAATGTAACATTTTGACAACAATAAAATATCCGTGTGACCTCTTGTTGAACATAAAAAAAATTGTTAATTTAGGACCCTTAATTTGTTTATAACAATTCAACGGTCCAAGATAAAAATCGTCGTTTTTTATGTCTTGACTTTTTCTTGACCGACGCACCGTTTTTGTCAAAAAGTCAAAAAATTTGAATTTTCGCTAAAAACCATTGTTATTGACAATGAAGCCTATATTTTATCTTTTTTTTTAATGCCACCATCGCGTTCAGCGCAATTTTTCTTATAAGAATAGTCAATAAAATTGCTGTTTTAAATTTCTGACCAAAACACAGGTACGACGACCGGACTATAATATTATTTTCTAATAGCAAGTTTCAAAATATTTCATAAGTAAAGGCTAATAGTTTTTAATGTTAAGAACTAAACTTAATATTTTTAAATTCGTATGTTGATCTGACGGCCCGCAAAAATTGAGTTTAATTAAATTTCACTTTGACAAAAATTTAGTTGTTAATTCTGTAAATATATGATTCTAGCCCTGATATAGCCAGCCAACTTCAGAAATAATATACCTTGCAAAACAGACAAGTCGCTAGTGTCAAATTAATTAATTGTTATCTCTCAAAACGAATCAAAATCGGTACCAAATGAGCGGTATAATTGAGCAGTTAATGTCCTGGAATAATAAAGCATTGTATAAAAAACAACCTCAATTATAGCTGAAGAATCAAATATTATCAACACTGAGCTCCAGTACTTGTAAACAATTTTCTTATTACATTTTTAAAGGTGAGTTCTTTTCCAAGGTCCCTGATCCTCGGCAGTTATCCCCGTTATTTTATTCAGTCTCGGTTTAGATGAAAAAAGACATTCATAATATTTACATCAAGATTTAGACCAAGAAAAGTTAAAATACATACCAAATAGATCCGGCAACATTGCAAGAGAGTCTAACGACTGTGTAGTCCCGTATGTATATAATTTGGGATGGAATAACGTTGTTTGTACATAAACTGGATAGTTTGACGTAGCAATAATATAAGAGCCGCTTAACGTTGGAAAACATAGTTTTGTATATGGAGAAGCATATCAAATGGACGGGTTAACGCCAAAAATTACACGGACAGTTTATCGTAGCATGGATATGTATATATATATATATATATATATATTAGTTCAAGAGCATGCTTCTAGAGGGCAGTATATATTAAAACAAAATATTTCTGTCTATCACCTCTATGAATCCTTATTTTCATAAGGATAGTAAACCAAACTGCAATAAATTGCTAGTCTGGCCGCGTTAAGGATAAAAATCACATTTTATCACAAAACGCTTGGTTTTGATTGAAACAAATACCAGCCGAAAGATTTATACCTAATTAAAGGCAACTCTCGCACCAGTCATCTCGGGCCACTTGTAGACTGCAGTTTCGCGCTGGTGGCGCTCGTCAGTGCAAGGCTTCCCGAGACGACTGACACGAGAGTTTATTGTTCCCAAGTGAACATTTCGCCGTTGCAAAACGACGAAATGGGGGAAGCTCCATCTAGCGGTCAATATCTGTCTCAATGAAAACAATATCCCGACATGGGGTGCATGTAATAGTTCAAGAGTATGCTTCTAGAGGGCAGAATATATTAAAACAAAATATTTCTGTCTATCACCTCTATGAATCCTTATTTTCATAAGGATAGTAAACCAAACTGCAATGAATTGCTAGTCTGGCCGCGTTAAGGATAAAAATCACATTTTATCACAAAACGCTTGGTTTTGATTGAAACAAATACCAGCCGAAAGATTTATACCTAATTAAAGGCAACTCTCACACCAGTCATCTCGGGCCACTTGTAGACTGCAGTTTCACGCTGGTGGCGCTCGTCAGTGCAAGGCTTCCCGAGACGACTGACACGAGAGTTTATTGTTCCCAAGTGAACATTTCGCCGTTGCAAAACGACGAAATGGGGGAAGCTCCATCTAGCGGTCAATATCTGTCTCAATCAAAACAATATCCCGACATGGGGTGCATGTAATAGTTCAAGAGCATGCTTCTAGAGGGCAGAATATATTAAAACAAAATATTTCTGTCTATCACCTCTATGAATCCTTATTTTCATAAGGATAGTAAACCAAACTGCAATGAATTGCTAGTCTGGCCGCGTTAAGGATAAAAATCACATTTTATCACAAAACGCTTGGTTTTGATTGGAACAAATACCAGCCGAAAGACTTATACCTAATTAAAGGCAACTCTCGCACCAGTCATCTCGGGCCACTTGCAGACTGCAGTTTCGCGCTGGTGGCGCTCGTCAGTGCAAGGCTTCCCGAGACGACTGACACGAGAGTTTATTGTTCCCAAGTGAACATTTCGCCGTTGCAAAACGACGAAATGGGGGAAGCTCCATCTAGCGGTCAATATCTGTCTCAATCAAAACAACAATAAACTCTCGTGTCAGTCGTCTCGGGAAGCCTTGAACTGACGAGCGCCACCAGCGCGAAACTGCAGTCTGCAAGTGGCCCGAGATGACTGGTGCGAGAGTTGCCTTTAATTAGGTATAAATCTTTCGGCTGGTATTTGTTTCAATCAAAACCAAACGTTTTGTGATAAAATGTGATTTTTATCCTTAACGCGGCCAGACCAGCAATTCATTGCAGTTTGGTTTACTATCCTTATGAAAATAAGGATTCATAGAGGTGATAGACAGAAATATTTTGTTTCAATATATTCTGCCCTCTAGAAGCATGCTCTTGAACTATTACATGCACCCCATGTCGGGATATTGTTTTGATTGAGACAGATATTGCCCGCTAGATGGAGCTTCCCCCATTTCGTCGTTTTGCAACGGCGAAATGTTCACTCGGGAACAATAAACTCTCGTGTCAGTCGTCTCGGGAAGCCTTGCACTGACGAGCGCCACCAGCGCGAAACTGCAGTCTGCAAGTGGCCCGAGATGACTGGTGCGAGAGTTGCCTTTAATTAGGTATAAATCTTTCGGCTGGTATTTGTTTTAATCAAAACCAAGCGTTTTGTGATAAAATGTGATTTTTATCCTTAACGCGGCCAGACTAGCAATTCATTGCAGTTTGGTTTACTATCCTTATGAAAATAAGGATTCATAGAGGTGATAGACAGAAATATTTTGTTTTAATATATATATATATATATATATATATATATATATATATATATATGTATGTCAACCGATGAGTTCCGAGACGGTAGTTAAAGTGCATATACAGGTAGTTAAATTGGTCATATATAACGCTAGTACTCAAAGGGTTATTGAAATTTTTGATAATATTGAATACTTTTTGAGTTACATCAAAATATGATTGTGCTATTTCCAGGACAATTTACAAATCTGTTTGTGGGTTCTGTCCTTAACGTCATATAATAAGTATACGGAGTATAAAAGGTCATATATAATATTAGTTTTTAAATTGTCACTGGAATTTTCAAAAATATATTGTACCTTTTTAATCACATCAAAAAAACAGTAATGTTATTTCCAAGACAATTTACAAATGTGATTGTGAGTTCTGACATTTACGTCATACAATAAGTTTGAACAATATAAAAGGTCATATATAATATTAGTTCTTGAATGGTCACTGAAATTTTCAAAAATATATAAAACCTTTTGACTCACATCAATAAGACGATGATGCTATTTCCAGGACAATTTAAAAATTTGATTGTGAATTCTATCTTTTACTTCTTATAATAAACATGTACGATATAAAACAGCATACATTATAGTAGTTTTTAAATGGCTATTAAATGTTCTAAAATATTTGATTCTGATTGAGTTGCATAAAAAAAGGATATTGCAAGTTTCAGGACAGTTTGAACGTCTAATTATAGATAACTCCGTTTAGTTAATATAAAGATTTTTTAGTTTTTAAATGGTAATTAAAATGTATAAAGTATTTTTTTTTTGAGTTATATAGGTATAGAAAGCAATGTTGAAAGTTTAAAAACAAATTAAAATAATGATTGTGGGTCACCCCGTTTATAAAAAAAATAATGTTAAAACTGTAATTGAAGGTTCCTCTGTTCATAAAAGGTATAAGTATATATGACTCAACAGTCATATACTGGGTGAGATAATAGTGCCTGGGTGGTCAATAACTCTCCAGCTGTTTAAAATTTTCGGAAAATGTCTCAGATAACAATTGTGGGAGATCAAAGCACGCAGCAAACTGAGTGGTGTGTTTTGTTTTCGCCAACTACAATATAGCTGTCCCATCTGTACTTCGCCACCTTCTTTACTTATATTTTGCAAGAAATTCATATTAGAAACCCGCTGCCTAAAAAATCACTACTTTCCCATCCAGATTATTCATTCAAGTCATTTTAAAGGACACATCTTGACTAGATCTGCGCTCTAGTATATGAAAATTATTGGTCATAGAATTTTAATAATATTTGGGGCAGATGTCACAGAAAAGTTTGAGGCGTTAGTTTCTAGCATATACGATGAAAATGACGTTTCCCCTATTCACAACCTGTCACCAGCCACCCCTTCAATGGAATCATCTTCGTAATGACATCAGAATGACATCAGAATGTCATTACAACATATAATTGTACTAACTTTCAAGTGAATATCCCAATTCTATGTTATCGATCCCATTAATAATGAAGCGGAGGTGGCGGGGTTTGAAATAAATCTGAGGCCTTGGTTTCTGGTATATACACCTAATCGCAAATTTCTGTACTCTCAACCAGCTTGGTTTACTTATTTTCCCCTATATACTACTATTTAACCCCCAACAATTCAACAGAATCATTTCAAAATATAATCTCCCACCCCTTCAATGGAATCATCTTCTTAATAACATCAGAATGTAATTACAATATATAATTGTACTAACTTTCAAGTGAATATCTCAATTATATGTTATCAATTCCATTAATAATGGAGCGGAGGTGGCGGAGTTAGAAATAAATCTGAGGTCTTGGTTTCTGGTATATACACCTAATCGCAAATTTCTGTACTCTTAACCATCTTGATTTACTTATTTTCCCCTATATACTCCTATTTAACCCCCAACAATTCAACGGAATCATCTCAAAATATAATCTAGTTAAAGATGTCGTTATAATACATACGTCTACCGTATTTCAAATTCATATCTCAATTTTATTTTATCAACCCCTTTAATAATGGAGTAAGGATGATGGGGGGGGTTGAAAAATATTATTAAAAAATCTCAGGCCTTGGCTTTTAGGACATACACCGAATATCAAGTTTCTGTACTCTTACCAGCTCGGTTTACTTGTTTTTCCCTATTTATCTCTAGTTACTCCCACTCCTTCAACGCAATCATGTCAAAATATAAAATAGCTTCAGATAACGTTATAATACATACGTGTACCAAATTTCAAGTGAAAATCTAAATTTAATTTTATCAACTCTTTTAATAAGGTGGTGGTAGGGGGGTGGAAACTATTATAAAAAAACTTGAAGCCTTCGCTTCTAATATATACACTAAATCCTAACTTTCTGTACTTTTACCAGCTTGCTTTACTTATTTTCCCTTATCTACCCCTATTTAACTTCCAACCCTTCAATGGAATCATCTCAAAATATAATCAAATTCCAGATGTCGTTATAATAATACGTGTACCAAATTTCAAGTGAATATCTCAATTTTATGTTATCAACCCCTTTAATAAGAGAGTAGGGGTATTGGGGAGTTGAAAAATATTATTAAATAGTCTGGGACCTTGGTTTATAGTATATACACCGAATTTCAAGTCTCTGTACTCTTACCAGCTTGCTTTACTTATTTTCCCCTATTTACCTATATTTAACCTCCAACCCATCAACGGAATTATCTCAAAATATAATCTAGTTCTTGATGTTATTATTATATATACGTGTACCGAATTTCAAGTGAATATCTCAATTTTATTTTATCGACCCTTTTAATAATGAATTGTGGTGGGGGGTAGGGGGATGAAAAATATTATGCAAAATTTTGAGGCCTTTGCTTGTAGTAGATACAGCAAATTTCAAGTTTCTGTACTCTTACCAGCTTGCTATACATACTTCCCCCTATTTACCCCCCAATCCTTCATCGGATATCTTCAAAAAAATAATCCAGTTCCAGATCTCGTTATAATATATACGAGTACAAAATTTCAAATCAATATCTTAAACCGTTCCGGAGGAAACGTGCGGAAAAAAGATACAGACAGACAGATAGACAGACGGAATTTCTTTTTTCTCAAATTTAAAATCTCATCGTTTCATGACATTCTGAACCTATTTCAAGAAAAAAAATTCTGATTACTACAATTACTATACTTCCAATCCACTACGTGAATGTGGAAGTAATATACTTCCAACCCACTACGTGGATGTGGAAGTAGTTATGTTAGCATAAAGAGATTTAATTCCATAATATCACTCCATTGTCAAGTTTATAAAAAATTATATAAGCTTAAAAAAATAAGTTATAGTCATACGCTGTTGTCAGTTGCTTTATGGTGTACGTACGTACGAAACACTGTTCAGGTCGCAATTCTTGACAAATTGACCTGATTTTTTTTCGTTTTCTTTGTCAATTATTAGAATGGAAACCTATTTAAATTTGTAATGATTCCCACCCAGTAGTTTAATTATTATAAATTATATTGTTATTTAAGACCGTTACAAATTTTCGCGGATCATTATTTCAGCCTCGGCGTCTATAATATCTCAAAAATAGAACAATTTTCTCTCAATTTTTTACTATAATATAACTACATATTTGTTATCAAATTTTGTTAATGTGAAGGTCAGATTTCAATAGGTGTAAAAAAGATGTTTTATTTCCAAAGCTAAGTCGACAACAGGTGAGAATTTGCATTAATTATTATTATAGCATTCGAGGAACTTTTTTATCTTTTGAAATATGTGCCAGACATACCGAGAACAGATAACGACAAAGGATGACTACAACTTTTTTATTCAAATTTTTTTTTTTGATAAACAGTTTTCGAAAAAATTGTATGCGCATGATTGATAACAATTTATAAGTAGAATAAAAAGCTGCTTTCTATCATGTCATCTCGTTTACACTTTATTGCTAAAACATAAGCCTCACTTTAAACCATCCACGTAACAAGGGCATCTCCAGTAAATTATTACTTAAATATTTTAATCACAAGTATTTCTTTTATTTTTAGAACTACAATGCACAATTTTTTTTTATAAAAAGCTGCTCAATGAATAGATGCTCGCCCTGAAAAGCCATAGCTATGATATCCTTTAACTCGTCTTAACTCAAGAACCTTTTGGCTAATAATAAAAAAAAAAACATTTTTATAAACCTGTAGATCAGAGGTCGAGGATTACCTCAGTGTTTTAAAATTTTTAATTCGACCAGAATCAGAAACAAACGATGGGTAACGGACAGGAAGTTGGATTATTGTGTAGTGTGTAATATAGAATTAGAATCATAGAATTTTTAGACTACTAATTTATAGTGGACATGGATAGTGCAATTTTTATGCAACATTTTAATTCGATGGTATTTTGAATTTGATCTAGTTATCTCGAATTTTGAGATATTTCAAAAAATCGATGTGGTGCATTTTAAAAATGTCTTGTATCTTTTTATTATATGTTTTGTCTTATTATGGGTATATTTGTATATTTTTACTTCCCTCTTACAGAAGAGAAGTATTGTAGTCGAAAAAAATCACCCTCCGTGGTTTCTTTGGAATTATAGATTAAAAATATTAAGATCATTTATTTCTGCCTGTCTATCCGTCTGTTTGATGGCGCTATATATAACACACAAATTATTTGACGGAGAAAAGTAATATTTGGTAGGTAGGTAATACTATTAGTTAAGGATGACAATGGAAAACTTTCATTAAAAAATATACAGGATGGACATTAAAAAATATACAGGGTGGACACCGAGAAACAATTTTTCATGAAAAAATACGACGGAAGACAATTATATTTGGTATGTAGTTAAGGCCAAGCAAAATGTTAATCACGTAGGTATTCACAGTCGAATACATCCGAAATACCAAATATTATTATTCTCCAGTAACATTTTTGAAATTAAGTTTTGATGTCAACCCTGTATATTTTTCACTAAAACTACGGTATCTTTATTCCTTGATCATTATGTAAACTACATGCCAAATATGACTGTTTTCTGTTAAATCTCTTTTACGAGTTTAACAAGTTTCACCCTTAGCAACTGTATTAACTTCTCGAAATATTACTATCCCTCCGTCATATTTTCTAATTCATTATTTTTTAGGATGTCCAGCCTGTATATTTTCCACTGAAAATTGTATCATATCTACTTTAGTAATAGCGTCAACTACACACCAAATATTATTTTTCTCCGTCAAATAGTTTTAAGTTACAGCTCCAACAGATGGATAGACGAACGGACTGATGGAATTAAATGACTTTAATTTTCGTAATCTACATAGTCTGGAACATGATATTCCGAAAAAATCTAAGCGATTTTTGCACAATTACAATACTTCCCTTATGTCGACATAAGGGAAGTATTGTAAGGAGGGGAACCAAACAACAAAAAATAAGAAAATTAATTGAAAAAATATTACTATTCATTACACTATATACAATTATTTTCTTTTGCCATTGGAAAATCCCATAAGAACCAGTTAACAAATGACAAATTAACAATCCAAACTAGTCAAACCAATATTGTTAGAGCAGAGCCCCATGCGTTTGCGAAAACGGTAACCAGGGATTAGTAGAATATTGAACAGTCAAGTAACAATAGCGAAAAAAGATCAAGTGATGAAAGTAGTGAAAGATATAGTGATTAGTAGTTCGGAATCCACTATAAACTGTAGGACTTCGCCTGCTTAACTTAGGCAAATCTAGACCTTCTAGACTTAAGATGGTCATAGGCGTAACTTGGAAGGTGGTTAAAAACATTTTCAAATAAACATTTTCAAACATTAAGTGGTGAATTGTACCGTTGAAAGTAGTACATAATTACGGTTAATAATTAATTATTGTAGTAAATCCCTGATATGGTGTTACTCTTGTGTTACAAGGCAGGTTACGTGACCGCGTTCTTTTCAAGAGAGATGCCAAAACAAGGGACCGCTTAAATGTTCGCAAAATATTTCTGAAACAATTCAGGCACATTTTTTGGACAAAAATAAGCACCCTAAATTATCTGCACATTTCTTTCACTAAAACACAGTAATAGAGTAAATTACCGCGAAAATGGCATAGGGTGTGGTAATCATATGATCTTCGGTTAGTTGGGAGTAGGGGTGTCCTGGAAATTTACTTTACACCCATGTATAATTAAAAATTTCTGGAAGTTACTAAAAAATCAATATATAACAAACGGTTGGGATAATTTAAATATAATAGCCGTTATGTCATACTCGGTGGAAAAGTGTTAGCTTAAGGGGGTAAAATTAAAAATGATTGTAATGTCTAGGACTAAAATAGTGCATGTTCACGAGAGAAAAATTGAATGAAAAGAATAAATATGAAGAACATAAGTATAACGTGTACAAAATAGCAAGGCAAAATTAATATCTTACGAATAATGAACATAAACACTTATAAACACTATTAACATCCTCCAGAGTTATTACGTTGAACTTGTTCGAAGCTAGATTTCCGAATATCTAAAAAATGTATATGTTTGTAATATTTAATACACCTGTTATGTGAAGTGCCTTTGATTTGAAATACCTGTGGCGATGTTACTTACACAACTTCTCTATATACATATATTTTTGTAGCAATAACAAATACTTCTTCATATTCTATAATTTAAGATTAGATAAAATGTCTTGGAAAATGACATTTTACATATAATTGGATTTTAAGAATACTTTCTAAATCATTTCTTTCCTACCATTACGTTGAAAGGTATTTCTGCAATTAATTCCCCATGGCTAATATTGAATATTTTGTTAATTTAACTGATATTGAATCATATACAAGAAGAATATAATTTAGTGTATTCAGGAATATATAATAACAAAATGGAGGGTATTTCTGTTAGATACAGAAGATACAATATTTCCTTAACAAAGGAACAACAATTTTGAAGGGTAGATTTTTACGTATTAAGGTTGTGTTATCAATGTCAAAATACCGCGTTCACAGTCGTAAGTCTTTCAACATATTGTTCTCAGAAACCAACAGCATTCAGATTTGATTTAATTATTAGAACAAGTTAATTTAAATCTAGTACGTATCATATTTTATATTTAAATACTATATGAAATAAGTATTTCCTTTGGATTATTACACGCAAACGTGTCACTCAATCGCCCGTAATCCATCATTATTTTTTTTATATTCTTTAATGGGACTCAAATATTCAAATAAAATATGACACGTACTAGAATAAATATATTAAACGTGAAAAAAGTTAAGAATCGGCATAATTTTTGCTCCTAAGGGAGATTAATATGTTAGAAAAAATGTACTACATTTAATTGGACGGTTTACTAATAGAGGGCGAAGCAGTAGCTGTTCGAAGTACCAACCATGCTTAAAATCACTAAAAATTGCAGGGTCGGACTTTATGTTTTCTCTAGCGTTTGAAATATAGTTTAAAATAATTTAAACTTACTTACCAACAGAAATGTTATATTTCTAGTTTATTCTACATGTTCAATAACTTCTTGTTAGAAATATCGATTTGAAGAATTCCGATTTCCTCATTTCCTCAAGCACGCAAAAGGTCTTTTCATTGTTTTCCTCTGGTTTTTGTAATTTCCTTTTTCAACATTATAATTAAATGGTTATTCATTGGTTGTCGTGTGTATGTATTTTTCGTGATATTTCCACTTTCGGTGTGAAAGAGATCATCATCAGGTGACAAAAATACGATGTTTAAGGAAAAATCTGCAGAAATTTAGGGGTGCGTAGAAGGGCGAGATAAATCGATTGGCGGACACCTGAGTGTTCCATCTGCGTTCTTCTTCTGAATAGGGTCCTCGGAAATTGAGAATATGTCACATTTTCCATGTTTACCTGTTTCTCGTTAAATGTTCCTTTCGGTGTGAAAGTTGTCATCATCGGGTGACAAAAATTTCGATGATTTCGAGAAATATGGAAATAGGTTTCAGATAAAAATTGTAGAGCTGATAATTTGGCCTAAGAAAGATCATATACGTGAACTCAGAGATGAAGTATCCTTCCTGCGCAGGTCAGGCTCCGTAAGGGGGCCTCTTCAGCAGGCAGATGTGCCAGCCGCACTTCCACCGCGGTAAATCGCAGCTGACTAGGAACATCCTACCAGAAAACGCCGACAGATCAACACTGCCGTGACCAAAGCTGCTAGCCAACTCGTTCCCCGCGAAAGGGTAACCAGTGCCCCTAGTGGTATGGGAAAGGCTAAGCTGCGTGTACAAAAGATCGAAGGCAAAATACAGTTGGCCACACATCACACTTCTCGAATCCAGAGTGTGGTGCAATGCGTAACAGCTGGCAAGGCATTCACGCCTAAAGTTCGGCGAACAGCAGCCGCCAGCACCACACTCTAAGTCTAGCAGTAATGCTCACAATTAAGCAGCACTATTTAGATCGGATTAAAGCGCTCATGGCAATAAAGAAGAAGCTAATAAGGCGGGTACGGAGTATGGAGCAAAATTCATTCTTCCGTACGAATCCTTCCCGCCTTTTTCAAGACCCACAGCGTGCTGTCAACAATCCGCCTGCTGTAGCCGACGTCGAAAACTTCTGGAGGGGAATCTACTAAACGACACGTCTGTTTGACAGCAAAACTCCAGCAATAGCACACTTCGAGACTCTTTACCACGGAACCTTTGAAGAGCCAGAAGAGATGTGCCCGGCAATCAGTTCACAGGAAATTCAACAAGCTCTTGTTGGAACGAAGAACTTCGCTGCTCCGGAGCCAGACAGCATAAAGAACTGGTAGTGGAAAAAATTTCCTTCCACCCACCGTCGTCTGGCTCGACTTTTCAACACGTGGTTGAACGTGGAGCAGCAGATTCCAGAGTGGTTTGTCGAGGGAGGTACCGTGCTGATTCCCAAAAAGGAAGATCTGTCCGATCCAAGGAATTATAACTCGCTGCACCATAACATCCGATGCACAGCGGGTTACGACAGAACAGGTGGTATTTAGAAGAGGAGGTTTCCAGAGAGACTCTCTGAGTCCCCTTCTCTTTTGCATCTCACTGCTGCCGTTATCTGTTGAACTCCGCCAAACTCGTGGGTACTACTGTGGACAACCCAACAACCGGAGGCATAAGGTCACCCATATATTTTATATGGATAACTTCAAACTGTATGCCTCCGGAGAGCGTCAACTTCAGAACGCTCTCAGGGTGGTTGAGGAGTAGAGTTGTATTATTATGAGAAGATGCTCGGGGCGGAGCTAACGTGCGCGAATATGTTTACCAGTGACAGCATCATCTGGGGTAGAAGGATATGTAATAAATATAATCAAATTTTCGAGGTCGAGGAGCTGTGCAATGTAGAATATTAAAACTCGTCACACACTGGTGTTTTCGATGCAGACATTCTTCACTGAAAGTAAGATTATATCACTTATTGTCTGTAATTGTTTATTTGTGGCATATTCAGATTTTCTTACTTTTTATTGGGTATTTTGCCACTGAAAAATATTTAAAAATTTTAATGAAAAAACCTCTGCGCCAAACGGATCAGACAGAGATTGGTTCTTGAGTACTTGACTGTTTCAAAAAGTCTCACACCTAAAAATATATAAACTAGAACAATGTTATAAACTAAAAACTCAAAATCAAAGCTATAGGAAGTTAACGTTTCGGAAGAGAATCTACTACCGTTCTCAAAACTTTTTTGGCCGTCAACCATGACAGTTCTTTGTTTATGTATTTCCATAGTCACGTGAGACATTAAATTATATTTATCTTATTTTTACTTACTTCGTCTCTAAGGATGGGCAACCAACTAGTACAAAAACCTATTGAATAATTAGAAACGCATCTATCCATAGAAATTACGCTAGAAGGGGAGAATAGGAAAAATCCAAAATTTGTGAACACGCATGGAATAATAATCATAGAATTAAATGGGACTCGGCGAAGATTTTGGAAAAAGAGAGCAACGGAACTAAAAGAAAACTTAAAGAAACCGCGATTATTTTATTAAACGAGGATAGATGCGTTTCTAATTATTCAATAGATTTTTGTACTAGTTGGTTGCCCATCCTTAGAGACGAAGTAAGTAAAAATAAGATAAATATAATTTAATGTCTCACGTGACTATGGAAATACATAAACAAAGAACTGTCATGGTTGACGGCCAAAAAAGTTTTGAGAACGGAAGTAGATTCTCTTCCGAAACGTTAACTTCCTATAGCTTTGATTTTGAGTTTTTAGTTTATAACATTGTTCTAGTTTATATATTTTTAGGTGTGAGACTTTTTGAAACAGTCAAGTACTCAAGAACCAACCTCTGTCTGATCCGTTTGGCGCAGAGGTTTTTTCATTAAAATTTTTAAATATTTTTCAGTGGCAAAATACCCAATAAAAAGTAAGAAAATTATATCACTTAATTCAACCAAACGGCGAACACAACAAGTATACTGCAGCACTGATCCTGTGACTGCAGATTGACGGTGCCACTGGCTTCGACGTCAAATATGACGCAATTCGTTCTCATTGGCCTAAAACAATGGAGGAACACAAACTCGTTTCTGCGCATTATTTTTTGCAAGCATCTTCTCATAATAATACTACTCTACACACGGGCTATTGGTATTGAGTTCGAGTTGGACAATTGCGCGGTCGTTCATCTCAAGAGAGGACGATGCGGGGACTTTGATGAAGACTCACAGCTTGCAGATGGAAGCATCCTAAGACATCTGGATGCCGAAGAGACCTATACATACCTGGTTGTGCAACAACATCACATCCAGGATGTGCAGCAAGTGAAACAATATCTCCGCGGCAAGTACAGATGCCTACTCCGAAAGATTTGGTCATCCGAACTTTCGGGGAAAACAAGGTATCTGCCACTAATATGCTTGCCGTTCCTGTTCTGCTTTACTCCTTTGGGATAGTCAAGTGGACAGTAGATGAGCTGCGCCAATTAGACAGAGGTACCCGCAAAATGATGAATATCCATAGGAGCATCCATCTTCGATCGTCCGTTCCTCGTGTCTACCTTCCACGAAATCGGGGGGCAGAGGGCTCTTGGGGTTGGAGTGTATGCATGGCAGAGTAGCACTGAGCATGGCATGTAATGTCCTTAGGAGCTCAGACCCGCTCCTGCAATTAGTGAGAGATCACGAAAACGCAGGGGTGGGTGCAGGACTGTTTAAGGCGGCAAAAAGAGCCGCAGATGAACTTGGTCTCGTATTCGACGATAGGCGAGGAGGCCGGCGCTGTGCTGATCCAGAGTCAGTCACTGAACTACATACAGCCAACTCATCTGAAGGCCCAAATAAAAGCTGCCGAGCAGGAATTTCTGTTTAGGCAGCACGTCGATAAACCCATACACGGTGTATACTATAAGAACGTAGAAACACTGGGTTTATCGACCAGGCTGACATTTGCCTTTTTAAGGTCAGCCGGGCTAAAGTAGGAGACCGAGGGATTCATTGTGGCCTGCCAAGATGGTGTAATCAACACGTTGGTCTACCGAAGCCGCGTAATGGGTGTAGAGGTTTCTGATATAAACTGTAGGACCTGCCATCAGGCGCCGGAGTCGCTCATGCATTTACTTTCTGCATGTCCGGTGTATGCGATTTCGGCCTACATCCAACGCCATAACGCGGCCTTACGGGTGCTGTACTATCATCTGCGGCACTCGTACGGGATAGACCAAACACCAGTTCTGCCTTACGTCCCCGGAGATATTGAGTCTGTTGTCGAAAACGAGAGGTGCCGAATTTACTGGAACTACTCGTTTCCGATAGTCAGGCTAATTCAAGCCAACAAGCCTGACATAGTCCTCCTCGACCATCAAAACAAGGTGATGTTTATGATCGAGTTCTCGGCACCTGCTGAGCCATACATCGCTTTGAAAGAGGAGGAAAAACGGACCAAATACCGTGATTTCCGTAACGAGCTCCTCGGTGTACTCGGAGGTATGAAACCTACGCTGCTCTCTGGATTGAAGATCATACCGGCCTGTCAGAAATCTGCTGATTGGTTGGCAGGCCAAATGCAGAAGGCAGTCATGTTGGGGTCCCTTCGTCTACTTAGGGCACACGATTCAGGAATTTACAGTCACTAACCTCACAGGTCGTGGGGAGTGGCTGTAATTATTGCCGGCGCGGCTACCGTGTGGTATCGGTCGGAAAACACGGAAGCCCTGTCCGGTAACGGATTAACCGCAAAATAATAATAATAATAATAAAAATAAGTCAATAATCTTCAATACCTGCCATATTGCTCGAAAGTTCTTGAACTTACAATAGTTTGTTTTCATCGTGCTTCGGTCGATGACTACAGAATACCAAGCAAAGTGAGAAACTACAAAATAATAATAATAATAATAATAATAAATGCGGACCGACATCCGCCTCGCGGTGCACCCTGGGCAGAGAGGGGAAACCCTCTCTGGCGAATGTCGGACGTGGGTTCCCAGGACTAACCATCCTGGGGACTTAAGCCTCTGGTTTTCGACCAACACAGAGATCAGGCTCCTCACAATCGACCCCAATCGGATAGGGGTTGGAGACACGTGGGAGGGGCCTTACCGGACAGTCTCATCGATGACGACCCGGCTATTTTACAAGGACGCTTTAGGTGGACAAGGGAACTACGGGACGATTTGCTAGACTGCTATGAGAGCAGCGAACCTGAGCGCAGGGGGTACATGGCGCGACTACACCGGTTGTGGTGCGATATGCATCCGGAGTATCGCGCCTTCTCTCAACAACATCTGAGAGATCAAGTATCCTTCCTGCGCAGAACAGGTTATCAAAGGGCACCCCGTCAGCAGGAAGAACTGCCAGCCGCATTACCACCGCGGCAACCAGCTGCTGACGCAGAACATCCCCTGGAGTACGACGATGTCATCCTCAGGACGAGGGTTAGCCTTAACACCAGGGTTAACCCAAAGCCACCAGACCTGGAAAGAATGGATTCGTTAATCGATGAGGAACTTCCAGAAGATGCCAACATATGGCAGATCAACAGTGCCGTGTACGCTACCGCCAGACAACTCGTCCCCCAGTAACGCCTGGCAGGTGTGTTGGACAAGATCGAGAAGACTAAGCGGCGCGTACAAAAAATCGAGGCCAAAATTAAATCGGCGAGACAACACGCGTCTCGAATCTAGAGTGTGGTAGAGTATATAACGGCAGCTAAGCCTTTTACGCCGAAAATCCGGCGTATAGTTGCCGGGTTAAGACGACAACACCTCTTAATCGGACAGTGCTGCAGACGATCAAGCAGCACTGTCTAGATAGGATTCGAACACTTAAGGTCATTAAAAAATCTTTGGTCAGACGAGCGCGGAGCATGGAACAAAACCATCTGTTCCAAACAAGCCCCTCTCGTCTGTTCCAAGAGCCACAGCGTGTTGTCGAAAATCCGCCGTCTGTTGAGAATGTCGAAGCCTTCTGGAAAGGAATCTACGAGACCACCAGTCCATTTGACAATGACACTCCAGCGATAGCAGATTTCGAGGCCCTCTGTCACAGACTTTTAGAAGGGCAAGACGAAGTGTGCCCGGCGATCAGTAAGAAAGAAGTTCAACAGGCGCTTGTTGGCACTAAGAACTTTGCTGCCCCGGGCCCAGACGGCATAAACTACTGGTGGTGAAAGAAATTTCCTTCACTCACCGCCGTCTGGCTCGAGTTTTCAACTCGTGGTTGAACGAGGGGAAGCAGATTCCAGACTGGTTTGCCGAAGGGCAAACTGTACTGATCCCCAAAAAGGGGGACCTGTCCAACCCGAAAAACTACAGATCACTTGCCTCAATTCCTGCTACAAGCTATTTACACGTATCTTGTACGCCAGGACTTTGAGGTCAGTTGAGCCTGTATTCCGAGAGATACACGAGCAGCGAGGCAATAAAAAAGGTGTGGCAAGCTGCAAAGAGAACCTATTGATAGACCGCTGTACTGCTCAGGATTCTGTGCAATACAAGCGTAATATATCAATGGCGTGGCTCGATTGCCGTAAGGCATTCGATACAACATCACATGCATTATTGTTACACCTGCTCCAATGCCTTGCGTTACCCGCCCCAATAGTGAGATGCATTGAACAACTGATGCCACTCTGGAGAACCCGCTTCACCGTAACATATGGTGCTCAGCGGATTTCGACAGAGCCGGTATTATTTAGGAGAGGAGTTTTCCAGGACAACTCCCTCAGTCCTCTCCTATTCTGCATCTCACTGCTGCCGCTGTCCGTAGAACTACGTCAAACCCGCGGATACCAATGTGGATCACCCAGCAACTGGAGGCACAGGGTCACCCATTTATTCTATATGGATGACATAAAACTGTATGCCTCCGGAGAGGGCGAACTACAAAACTACCATAGGGTGGTCCAAGAGTACACGCGGGCTATTGGCATGGCATTTGGGTTAAACAACTGTGCAGTCGTCCACTTCAAGAGAGGACGATGCGGGCTATTCCCTGAAGATGCGCAGCTGGCAGACGGAAGCATCCTAAGACATCTGGATGCCGGAGAGACCTACACGTACTTGGGTGTGCCACAACATCACATCCAGGACGCAAAACAAATTAAGGACACTCCCCGCGGCAAGTACAGACACCGACTCCGAAAGATTTGGTCTTCCTAACTTTAGAGAAAGAGCAAGGTGTCTGCGCCTAATATACTTGCCGTTCCGATTCTGCTCTACTCCTTTGGAGCAGTCAAGTGGACAGTAGATGAGCTGCGTCAATTGGATAGGGATACCCGCAAGATGATGCACATTCACAGAAGTATTCATCCTAGATCGTCCGTTCCTCGAGTGTACCTCCCACGTCAACGGGGGGGCAGAGGACTCTTGAGTCCTGTGCATGCATGGCAGAGTAGCGCTGAGTATGGCATGTAATATCTTGAGGAGCTCAGATCCACTCCTGCGGTTAGTGAGAGATCATGAAACCGTAGGAGTAGGCGGATTTTTATTTAAGGCAGCACGCAGGGCCTCAGATGATCTCGGTCTCGTTTTTGACTTCAGGCGAAGAGGCAGGCGAGGTGCTGATGCACAGTCAGTAACTGACCTTCCACCAAATCGCCTGACAACCCAAATTAAAGCTGCCGAGCAGAGACATCTATTCAGGCAGCATGCCGATAAACCCATGCATGGAGTGCTCTACAACAACATAGAGACACTGGGTTTATCGACAAAGCTGACCTTCGCATTCCTGAGGTCAGCAGGGCTAAAGTCGGAGACCGAGGGATTCATTGTGGCCTGCCAAGATGGTGTTATTAACACCTTGGTCTACCGCAGTCGTGTTATGGGTGTAGAGGTCCCCGACCTAAATTGTAGGACCTGCCATCAGGCGCCGGAGTCGCTCATGCATTTACTATCTGCATGTCCGATTTCCGCGAATTCGGCCTACATCCACAGACATAACGCGGCTTTATGAGTGCTGTATTACTATCTTCGGCACTCGTACGAGGTAGACCGAACACCAGTGCTGCCTTATGTTCCCGGAGAGATCGAGTCCGTTGTCGAGAACGAGAAGTGCCGAATTTATTGGAACTACTCGTTCCCGACCGTCAGGCTGATTCAAGCCAACAAGCCTGACATAGTTCTCCTCGACCACCAGACCAAGGTGATGTATGTCATCGAGTTCTAGGCACCTGCCGAGGCAAACATCATCTTGAAGGAGAAACGGGCTAAATACCGAGATCTCCGGTATGAGCTCCGAGCGCTATACCCAGACTACTCGGTCAAGATGGTCGTCCTGATATTCGGCGTTCTCGGTAGGATGAGGCCTACGCTGCTCTCAGCATTGAAGACCATACCGGCCTGCCAAAAATCAGCCGAATGGTTGGCAGGCCAAATTCAGAAGGTAGTCGTCTTGGAGTCCCTGCGTCTACTTAGGGCACACGATTCTGGAATCTACAACCAATAACCCTTCGGGATGCGGGGAGTGGTTGTAAATAATTCGTTGGCGCTTCTCCCGTGAGAATATCGGAGACACGGGAGAACTGTCCAGCATCGCTAACGCGTAAAAAATATGTGCGTTATGCAAACTTAGTCTTTTACAATGATTTTGATAATGATCATGTATTTGAAAATTGTTTTAGAATCATTGTGACTATAGCTCAGTATACTACTTCCACATTCATGTGGTGGAGTGGAAGTATAGTAATCGTAGAAAAAAAATTCAAAATTTTTTTGTTGAAATAGGTTTCACTGTAATAAAACGTCGAGATTTTAAATTTGACCGGAAATAATTTCTGTCTGTCGATCAGTCTGTAACTAGTTTTGTGCGCACGTTTTCTCAGCAACCGTCTAGAATTCAGATATTTATATAACTTATCGATTGTTGACAAATAATCTAAAATACGATCTTGGAAAACATCACTCACTTCCATGATTGTCTTGGTAGTAATCGTTAAACACAAAAACTTCCAAGACCGTATTGGCAAACATCAAAAGTCTTGGAATTGATCGTTAGCCTAGAAATAATTTCTTGAAAACGGTCATTTTACATACATATAAACTGATATATTTTGTATATACTAAATGTTATTATAATTTTAAAGAAAAATGTCATCAAGGGTTTTAATTTAACGCATAATAATAGCTTTAGGTTAGCATTAGATTAGATGATATATAAATTTTAGTTTTCAATCATATTAAGCTGTTATTGATATTTTTACGAAACGACTGAAAATTGTTGTCGGGCTTTGTCGAATAAAAATACAAACTAAGTAATTAATCTCCGTAAGTACCAAGTAAAAAAATTATGCCATATTCAAGAAAAAGTTGTCCTTCGCGTATATTTTTTACTGAAATTTTCTGGTGTCTGAGGTAATCCTCGAACTTTGAATTACAACGTTTATATAAAAAAAATTATTAACAAAGGGTTCTCCAGTTAAAGATGTCACAATTATAGCTATTGTGTTTTTAAAATTAAAAAAATAATTCTGATTAAAACTCAGAATTCTGACCTAATTAATTTATGAATTATGACTTATAAATAACATAGGTTAACATTGTGTTACAAGCAATATATACAATATTTAAGTTAGTTCCTGTAAAAGAAATGCTATGTATTAATTTTGTGGCAATATGTTCACATATAATTTATATGAGCATATTTTCTGTAGAAGTGAATATTTATATGCCACCTCTGTATATTTTTAGTAATAAATATATTGTTTCTATATATTCAATATGTATACTTGATATATTCTTTGATCAATAAATAATTTAATCTAATTTCGTGTTTTCTCTACTTAATTAATAACTCACCTACCGCTAATTAATACTCTCATCTATTTGATGTAGGTAGTAGGATTGCCCATCTAATTTGAATTACTTTACTATTTTAATTTTCCACCAATTCGAATTTTCTATTAATCTAAAAAAAAAAAAATTCGCGTGGCTCTTTTACGCCTTCGTATCTTTTAAAACTAAATTGCACTAAAAACTAGAAAATAATTTTTATTCAGTAATTAAATTACAAAATGACGATGAAAAAGGAAACCATTGGACGCTAATAAAATATAACATTACTTTTATCAACAATCAGCATTGTGGTAAAACGTTATGAATAGTATGTTGTAATATAACAGCAACAGCAATACTTTATGAGCGCACAATGATTTTATTTTTCATTACCATTTTGCAATTTAATCACTGAATAAAAATTATTTTCTACTTTTTAGTGCAATTCAGTTTTAAAAGAAAACTATTCTTTAAAAAAATATATTTATTTTTTATTTTTAGTATCCTGTCTGCGTCATTTTCTTTTAAATTCAAACGCCATCATTTTGTTTACTCTTGTCAAACTCTTGTAAAGAAATAGGCAATTCGTCATTTTGTGTCTGCCGCCACACTGGATTTAGAATAACTTCACACAGCCTATTGCATTCTACATGCCGTACCCTTTCATTTGATACCCTTGTCGAGGGGGTTGTAAAAAAAAAATTGGCGATTCGCCATTTTGTGCCGGCCGCCATATTGGATTAGAATGACGTTACACAGCTTATAGTATTCTAATTTATATAGCCTTTCATTTGATACCTATTTCGAGGTGGTTGTAAATAAAGGGATAATTCTCAATATTGTAATGGCCACCATATTGGATCTACCGTATATTATTGAACATACTATATTATATTGCCTTCAGAATCAAAGTTACAAAATTACAGCGGGACTGGATCTCGGGAAGTGGTGAAAAATTCGATCACCAGATTTGAATATACATACATACATACACACAACATTTCGAGCTAAAGAAAACCATTGAAAAAAGTTTCAAATAAAAAAGTTGCCTCCATCCTTTATTTATTTGTTCTAGATAGACTTTGTATCTATTTCTAAAGATAAAAATGTTTCTGGATTCCTAGAATAATTAATACAGATTCTCATATATTATCGACATAGGTTTAGAAAAACAATCATATTTTTTGCATCTATCTAAATTTGACCGTCATATAAACACACTGTGGTAATAAATATATAGTGATATTCCAGTAAACATTTGAAACTAATTCATTGTTCCGTCTTTGAGTTAGAGCGAGTTAAACGAATTATTTAAATTATTATCATTTATTCAATACACGTCGAGGACTAGATGAATGTCCCACGAAAATTTGCCACTGGGTTAAATAATCATATATAATAATTAAACTATTGGACGGATCATTATGAATTTCATTAGGTTTCTATTCTGATAAATTGAGGAAGAGAATAAAAAAAGGATTAGGTGATTTCTTTAAGAATTGCGACTTGTAGAGTGTTTTCGTACATACATACGTACACCATTACGCACTTTGCTGAGGGGTGTGCAATATAACATCTAGTGAATTTTAATGCAGAAACTGACAGAATATTAACTATTTTATACTGAAATTAAAATATTTATACAACTTATCGATTGTTGGCAAATAATCTAAAATGCGGTCTTGGAAAACATGACTCCCTTCCAAGGCTGTCCTGGTAGTAATCGTTAAATACAAAAAACTTCCAAGACGGTCTCGGCAACCATCAAAAGTCTTGGAACTTATCGTTAACCTAGAAAAAATGTCTTGGAAACTGTCGTTTTACATACATATATATATATATATATATATATATATATATATATATATATATATATATATATATATATATATATATATATATATATATATATATATATATACAGGGTGTTTCACTTAAAAGTCCCCAGGCCATTATCTCTAAAACTAATAAAGATAATCTATTTTTGTAAGTGGCAGATGATTGATACCAAAGAAAGGTTTAAATAACTGTGATTAGAATTTTTCCTCAACAGCACACAGAGATGGCGCTGCGATGCAAAACTATTTTTTGATGGCTGGAACCTTGAAACATAAGTCATGTGATTAAACAATAATTTGTGAATAATTTTGACGGTATAGAGAATTTACAAAAAACAAGCCGTTTTGGAGTTACATGAGTTTCTTTCATTAATGCCAGTACACGTGAATTTTGATAAATCCCTATAATTTATTTATTATTTATTATAGAATATTGGTTCCCAAACACTTTTTTTCAAGATAAGGAAAGTGATATAATACACTATCATAAAATTATGTTTACCACTTCCGGCCAAACCGGAACTAACATGATGAACCAATATCCATATGTTCCTACATATTACATTTTTTTTTTCTAATAACGCTTCTAATAAAACGGCTCCCAAAACTTAAAGTAAGTAAGACAACAAAGAAAATACACACTAATTTAGAATGGGCTAAATTTATATTAACAATTCAGTAAAGAACGTAAACAAAAGTTTTATAAACAAACATTTAAAAACTATCGAAATATTATTAAAAATGAAATTAAACTAATTTCTTTCTTATTAGTAGGTACTTATTATATTAAATGTTCAAAATGTATCCCTTCTTCATGAATACACATATTGTACCGTTTCAGTAACTCTTCATTGCAAACTTTTTGTAACGTATGTCTATTTATAGCAGCAACACTTGCATATATTTTATTATACAAATCGACCATATCCTCAATGGGTTCAATGTACACTACACTTTTTAAATACCCCCAAAGGTAAAAATCTAATGGAGTCAAGTCAGGTGATCGTGCTGGCCATCTGACTACTCCATTAGTACCAATCCATCTCTGAGGGTACATTTCATTAAGACAATCTTTGACTAGTACTGAGTTATGGGGTGGTGCACCATCTTGGTGAAACCAAATATTCTCCTGGTTATGAGGGATAGTCTCTAATAATCCTGGCAATACATTTCTCAAAAATATCTCGTATTTTCTTCCATTTAAAGTCCCATTGAATAGATATGGTCCAATAATATATGAATTTAATATTCCACACCACACGTTAACTCCAAAAGTTACCTGATTTCGGGTCATTCTCATCCATCTAGGATTATTTTGTGACCAGTATCGGCAGTTATGCTTACTCACAACTCCGTTGTTGTGAAAACGGCTTTCATCGCTCCAGAGCACATTTTTTTAAAAATTTGGGCATTCTTCAGAAAGAACTGAAAATTCAGCTAGAAAATGTAATCTTCGTTCATAATCACCAGGCCTTAAATGATGGATCAATTTTAATTTGTATGGATGGTATTTATTTGATTTTAATATTCTATGGCACGAAGATATCGACAGATTAGTTTCCGATGCCAATTTCCGGAGAGAACATTGAAGATTGTTGACAGCACTATTTAACACCAAGGCTGTATTTTCATCGTTACTATCTGGCCTATTTCTGTTACGAATAGTTTTCTTAAAACTACCCCAGTTTCTTAAATTTTTAAACAGCATGATAAATGTTTTTTTATCGGGTGTAGGTCTATTTGGAAATCGTAAACAAAACAATCGTTTTGCTTGTCGGGAATTTCTTTTGCATTCACCGTATATTAAAATCATATTTAACTTATCTTCATTGGTGTATTTAACAATTTTTTAATTTTTTTTTTTATTGCCTTATTTGGATTAATTTGCTTTGAATTGTTTCTAAGTACACTATTTCTGTTTGAAACTATGATTGAAATGCACCAACTACAAACTTTGTATAATAACTGTCAAACTTAAAATTAAATCAAAGCCTACTAATATCTCTTAAGTAGATTTTTCATTACCATTCTCAATTAGTGTGTATTTTCTTTGTTGTCTTACTTACTTTAAGTTTTGGGAGCCGTTTTATTAGAAGCGTTATTAGAAAAAAAAATGTAATATGTAGGAACATATGGATATTGGTTCATCATGTTAGTTCCGGTTTGGCCGGAAGTGGTAAACATAATTTTATGATAGTGTATTATATCACTTTCCTTATCTTGAAAAAAAGTGTTTGGTAACCAATATTCTATAATAAATAATAAATAAATTATAGGGATTTATCAAAATTCACGTGTACTGGCATTAATGAAAGAAAGTCATGTAACTCCAAAACGGCTTGTTTTTTGTAAATTCTCTATACCATCAAAATTATTCACAAATTATTGTTTAATCACATGACTTATGTGTCAAGGTTCCAGCCATCAAAAAATAGTTTTGCATCGCAGCGCCATCTCTGTGTGCTGTTGAGGAAAAATTCTAATCACCGTTATTTAAACCTTTCTTTGGTATCAATCATCTGCCATTTACAAAAATAAAATATCTTTATTAGTTTTAAAGATAATGGCCTGGGGACTTTTAAGTGAAACGCCCTGTATATATAAGTAGTAGGGAAGCCAGCTTTGTTAATGAGTTTTTATTAATCACCGGAAGATAATTATCTATGAATAATGTGTCATGACGCATGTCTTTGTATCTTATCACCTCATAACATCCTGCATATCTTAATAATATCTTATCACCTCATTATTAGGTTAATTTCCTACATTTAACAAAAAATAATACTACAAAAGTGGGAATTAAAAAAAGTTTTTATGTCCTTAAGAAAAGAATAAAATCAGTGCAGTTTTAGAGTCATGTACAGTATTCTATAAATCTTTTAAAATACAACTACGAAATGTCTCCACCAAAAACTCGCAAGCAGAGTACGAAGAAGTGTAAACCTTATACAAAAGCATCCGATAGTGATTACAGACGTGCAACTTTAAGTCAACAGCCTGTACAATCATGTTCCAGAGAATTGGATGACGGTTTTGAGATACCTGAAAAAAATTGGCAAATGATGGACGGTGCGAGAGAAGATCTTGTAAGAGAAAAAAAATCCGAACCGTGTTTAGAGTCCCAGGAGCAGAAACGATTATTTCAAGAGATGCGATTTCATTTAAACAAAAGTGCAAGTAAAACTGTATTAATTGGGTTTGACCCCTTTTCACATTTTAGTCCGAGTTTAAGAATTGTCAAACGTATATTAGATATAGGTGTTAAATTTAATGTTCAAACTTTTACAGATTTTATTAGTGTTCTACCTAATATTTTAAATAACATGCAGCTAAAGGCTTGTGATAATAACAGACAAAATACATTTGATTTGTTAGAGTATACCATAGTTACAGTTTCAGATATGATTAAGTTTGTACCCAAGTTAGGTGATAAATTTCAATTGTATCTAGGAACAGCATCTTTACAGCAATTGTTAAAAATGAGTAACTTTTTAATTAATAAACTAGGTCAAATAGAAAAACAACTACCACTTCAGGAAATTAGAAGCCTCGACAGCTTTTTCAATAATATAGGTTGTGAAATTATTGAGAAAGGAGCATGTGAAACATTTAATGATGATTTTATTTTAAAGTTTTTAAAATCAAGTAGTGCATATGATGAAAATGTTAGGTGTCTATATACAGAATTATTGTTTAATTTTAATAATTTTTTACATGAGTCTATACGAAAGGCTGTGACCTGGATGTTAGAGACGAACCAATTTTACATGCTTCATTTGAATGTTTAAAAATAAAAGTTTTTATAAATTATAACTGTATTTTTAATTACACGTGTGTTACTTAGCGAATATATATATTTATATATATGCATGATAAATAAGAATTCTTATTTTGCTGTCAAGCTTTAAACTGACAACATAAGGTTATTATTATGGATCTGAGTTTTAAACACCCTTTTACAGCAATTATTGCTGACCCCACATCCTGTGGAAAATCCGTTTTTACAACCAAGTTTATAGAAAATATAGGAGAAATGTGTAGTGTTCCATTTAAAAATATAGTGTGGTATTATGACGAGTGGCAGCCGCTATATATTAAAACATCAAATATTTTGTACAAGCAGGGCCTACCCGATATGAGCGATTTTAATGGTGAGGAAACTACTCTGATTATAATCGATGATTTAATGAGAGAAGCAGGAGGTAGCATATTCACAAAAGGGAGTCATCATAGAAACTTAAGTGTTTTTTATATCACTCAAAACTTGTTTCATCAAGGGAAGAGTCAGAGAGATATATCTCTTAATGCCAACTATATAGTATATTTTAAAAATCCTCGAGATAAGGCCCAGATATCACACCTAGCCAGGCAGGTCTACCCAGAAAATGCAAGATTTATTCAAGATGCATATAACGATGCGACGTCACGACCACATAGTTATTTATTATTTGACTTGAAGCAATCAACCCCAGAACCTTTTAGAATTAGAACAAACATATTACCACACGAATACCCCACATCAGTGTATATTCCTAAAAAAGGTTATAAATATGAGGGTCTTCAAGATTTTATCATTAATTCAGCATAATGTCTCAAGCAATTGTGAAGAACGCATCCGCATTAAAATTTTTATTTAATGCCAAACCATATCAGAGGAAAGCCACTTTAAAAACAGCCGATAAAGAACTTATTCAGTGCATATGTGAATATGTTTATAATACGATCCAGGGGATTAATTGTTAATGGTACTTATTAACAATTAATCAGAAAAATAAACTTTGTCGCCATAAAAAAGATCTACGCATTATAGCGCAACGGGGCGGTTCATTAGAGAAAAAGAAAAATTTATTAGTACGAAAAGGTGGGGCCATATTACCCTTAATACTAGGCCCTCTAATTACTGGTGTATTAAGTCATTTATTTAATTAGCATGGAGCACGCAAAGAAAATGTTTTTAATAAAACCTGATATGTTTCAAAAAATACAAGAAACAAGTGAGATATCCCCGAACACAATTTCTCAACTAGATAATGAAATGCAGCAGGTATTAAAAAGTAAAGTTGACGATGGTGAGAAGTGGAATAAGTATCAACAGGTGTTACAGAGATTTCTGCATTTTTCAAATAACCTTAGAGAGCCCGTGAAAATACCTATCGCAGCCTCCAATCAGTCAGTAGTAAAAAACCAGCCTTTAAGCAACAAATTATCTATAACGGAAATTTTAGAATATGTACCCAAAAATTCACGTAATAAATCAGCACTACTCTTACAACAAATTAGTAAAAATAATATTATTCGAACACGTAAGCCGACGTTTCCTAAAGGCACAGGCATATTTCTGGCTGGTTTAAAACAGATAAACACGCCAATAGAATACATTGGAAACGAAACGTATCGAAACTATATGAGAACTCAAAATAAATTACCAACCAGCACGCCGACAACAGCAAATAAAAGAAAATCACTACCGGCCAAGTTTCCTATACCTTCGTCCGGTTATGAAGCTGACGTAGAAAGAGTATATTCACATGAAAACAAGAAAAAGAAAAAAATCAAAACATTGCCGATCTTGACTGGGAAAAATTTTTGAACATGTTGGAAAATACTTATTACGACCCGGAATACACTGCAGGGTTTTCATCCGTAGAAAAGTTAAAAGAAGCTGCACCCACTTATGATAACAAAGGAATTCAAAACTGGTTGCAACGTCAGGAAACTTATACACTACACAAACCCGTAAGAAGAATATTTCCTAGGAATAAATATCACGTTATGAATATAGATGATTTATTTGAAGTCGACCTGGTTGATGTTCGAAGTTTAACTGAATTTAATGATGGTATAAAGTATTTACTAACAGTTATTGACGTTTTTAGCAAGTATGCATGGGTTCGACCGCTAAAATCAAAAAGAGCTCTAGAAGTTTCAGCGGCATTCGAAGACATACTGTGTACATCTGGCAGAAGACCTCTAGCAGTGCAGCCTGACAAGGGAACGGAGTTCTTGGGGGGTCTGCTGTACGGAAAAAAATATTTAAGAAATATGATATAAAACATATTTCTACTAACAATCCGGATATTAAAGCTAGCGTTATCGAGAGATTTAATCGAACGCTGAAAGGTAAAATATTTAAATTTTTCACATTTACCGGAAAATACAAATATTTAGACGTACTACAGAAGTTCATAGCTGCATACAACACAACTCGATATAGGACAATTAAGATGGCTCCTGCAGATGTCACCGATGAAAATATTTTGCAGGTATATAACAATGCCTATAGAATCACAAATAGAAACAAAAAAAAAGAAGAATAAATTTTGCATTGGCGATTTTGTTAGAATTACCAAATATAAACACGTATTTGAAAAAGGATACGAGGCTAATTGGACTATGGAGATATTTAAAATTATAAAGGTTATAAAAAGAAGTCCTTACACTGTCTATAAAATTTGTGACTTACAAGATGAAGCGATAGATAGCATTTTTTATGAACCTGACTTACAAAAAGTTGCATCCGACAATCTGTTTAAAGTTGATAAAATATTGAAAAAACGCACAAAAGCAGGCAGATGTGAAGTGTATGTCAAGTGGAAGGGGTACCCTGAAAAATTTAACAAGTGGATACCTGCAACCGATTTATCATAATGGAAGACGATTTTTATTTAGCCCTATTAAGTAACAGTTCGATGGTATATTACCCAAATAATAAAACAACAAATTTCTGTACACAATTACCGAAAACTATTCATGTGGAAGGCGAGTGGTTAGTAGCCCTTGTGGGATTTCAGTATCCGTGTTCACTACTGTCGGTGAGAAAAAGACAAAATTTTATTTATTTGGAAGAAATAACAACGACTACACCGAAAACAACAACTAAGTTAAAAGTCAGGCTAGAGACCGGTAACTACGATAGCGTGGAGGATTTCTTAGTTGCAATTAACTCGGACACTCAACTGATTACAAGAGGAATTCAGTTTAGTCTAAACAGCGCATCGCAAAGAATAAATGTATCTTTCGACATAAACTCGCCAGTTATATCTCTAAGATTTTCTACTTATCTATCGTTGCAGCTTGGTTTTGGGACCGATGATGATGTGTTTAGTAACAGGCACGGTAAATACCCTGCAAATGTTATATTAGGGTTACCAGCTCAGTTTTTTATTTATTGCGATATCTCGAACCACAAGTTGTGGGTGATGCGATTGCAAAGTTATTACGCGTTCTTAGCGTGGATAATTCAACATACATGTACGGAGCACCAAAAAAATGAAAATGTTTTCGCCACCACACTATATTCCGGTTTTAAAAAGGGGTTTTGAAAACATTGAGATAGATATAAGAACAGAGACCGGTGAAAGTGTACCATTCTCATTTGGGACAGTGTGTGTTAAACTTCATTTTAAAAGAAAATCGCCATGAAGAATTTACAAACTCTTAACAAGTGTCCATATCACGATTATTACCTCAACCAGGCAGGGACAGGCGTCGGTACGATTTATAGAGGAGCACATTATCAGCGAGGGCATGGTATTGGAAGTTTTTTAAAAGGCCTGTTTAGGACAATTTTTCCTTTAATTAAAAGAGGTGTTAAAACTGTAGGCAAACAAGCATTCAGAAGCGGTGTCGATTTTCTCGATGATATTAGCGAAAACAAATCTGTAAAGGAATCATTCAAAGAGCACCTAAATGAGGCTGGTAAAATCTTACAAAACAAAGTTGAGAATAAAATACAACGTATGGTGGGGTCCGGCAGAAGTATAAAAAGAAAAGTATTCAACAATAAAATACATAAAGTAAAAAATACCCGTGAACAGAGTAAGCCAGCAAAGAAAAAAGTAAAATATACTGATATATTTAATTAAAAATGGCTTTCCTACATAATCAGACATACGAGTGTATTAAATCAGAGTTAGACTTATTTGCAATTCCACCAACACAGACAAGTATTGAAAAAGGCCAATGGATTTTTTATAAACCGTTATCATCGCTTACAGACCAGACACCCATGGAATTTGTTATCCCTGGTATAGGTGATGAATACATGGACCTGTCGCACACACTACTACATCTTACGGTTAAAATATGTAAAGAAGACAACTCCAATATCACAGAAGATTCTGACGCTATGATTGGACCCGTTAATAATTTATTACACTCAATGTTTAGTCAGGTGGACGTCTATCTTAATCAAAAACTAGTTTCACCACCGAATAATACTTATGCATATAGATCATATATAGAGACACTGCTTAATTATCACGACGGCTGCATCAGACTCTCATCTAACGTGAATCTTATGGTATCTGGATGCGGCAGGTGCCATGGAATCTGCAGATGGTTTTGGCAACCACGGGTTCACAAAACGTCGTAGTTTAACAGAAAAAAGTAAACATCTTGATTTGATCGGCCACCCAAGTTGTGATATTTTTAATCAAGAAAAATTTTTAATTAACGGTGTCGAGTTACGAGTTAAGCTTGTTAGGTCTAGAGACAATTTTGTAGTGATGGCTCCCGCTGGCAAATCCGGTAAAATTCAGATCCTCGATGCATCATTAATGATAAGAAGAGTGAAAATAAACCCTAGTGTATTAGTGGCACACGCGAAAGCGCTACAGCTTACACCCGCCAAGTACCCCATTACTAGGGTTGATGTTAAGGTGTTAACTATCCCCACTGGTGTTCAAGAGAAATCGTTAGACAATATATTTCTAGGACAATTACCAAAAAGATGTGTTGTTGGTTTTGTGTCTAATAAGGCATTTAATGGTGACTTTCAAGCTAAGTCCTTTAACTTTCAAAATTATAATATAAACTTTTTATCGCTTTATATTGACGGACAGCAGATACCCTCGAAACCTCTGCAACCAGAGGCTTATATATTAACGCGTATCAATCGTTATTTTCCGGGACCGATATACAGTTTTCAAATGATGGAAATTGTATAAGCAGAAGTGATTATCTCAATGGTTTCTGTCTGTCAGCATTTAATTTAACTCTCGATTTATCTGCTATCTGCTCTCTACACATTGGAATCTGATCCGCAGTGGCAGCTTAAGAATGGAAGTTCGTTTTAAAAATAATTTAACCGAAACTGTCAATTGTATAGCTTATGCTGAATTCGATAACATTATTGAAATTGACAAAAGTAGAAATGTAATTGTAGACTATGTTAGTTAAGTTTAAGAATAATAAATATATGTTAAAATAGTTAAGTTTCACAGAAAAGATTGTAATTTTTTATCAAACTATATTTAAATAGATATAATTCATTATAATATGTGTTTTTTATTGATCTGACATTTGTACCCACCACAACTAGACACCTTCTTGAAAACGTGTATAAAAAATGTAACGCACCTGTTAGCATTTATTAGTATACATTTTACCATAGAGTGAACTATATTAAATAAAACATGGAGATTGTGTGCGACTTCCAAGGTTTTCGTGGTGATAGTAATGAATTTATAATTAAAGAAATGTCTATAATATCACTTAATGGTTAAATTTATGAACATTTTGTTTTTGCACCGCTGTATGATTTTGAAAAGTTATCGAAAAAATCTAAGAGAACTGCTACATGGTTAACAAATGTATTCCACGGTCTTGAATGAGACGGCGGGTTTATCCCGTATGAAAAAGTTTCAGAAATATTTCAAGAGATAGGTCAGAGATTCTCATTAATATATGTGAAAGGGACCGAGAAGAAGGAAGTTTTATCAAAATACATGAGCGATAGTTGCAAAATACAAAACATTGAGGATCTTGGGTGTCCTTCAATATACGATTTAAGAAGTTCATATGATGAAGTTAGTTGTATGTCACACATTGAACTAAGTGGCACTAACCATTTATGCTCTAAGCAGAATACAAAAAATATTTTGCATTGGTATAATGAACACTTTTCAAATACTCAAGTGTCACCAGATAGCGATACCATCGAGATATCATGTTGGAGTAGTTACATACAATAGATTACCCAGATTTATAAGCAGGCCAGCAGCATTTGTGATTAATGAGGACCCCGACTATAAACCAGGAAGTCACTGGGTTGCTGTGCTCGTCGATGAATGTGGTTGTGGATACTTCTTTGATAGCTTTGGAAGAATTCCGAAAGAAAACATCAAGCGTTTTCTAAATAGAAACACATCAAGATGGACTTACAACCCAAACATGCACCAAAGTTTTAAATCACAAATTTGTGGTCAATACTGTATATTATTTTTATTAGTTTTAAGTAAAAATTATAGCATCAATGATTTTGTAAAACTGTTTACTTGCGATGTAGAAAAAAACGACATTGTCTGTAAAATTATATTTAAGAACTATTTCAGGGTAAAATAAATAAAATAAGAAAATATTGTTTTTCTTTTTATTTCGTATAATATAAAACTCACAGGAAATCTAACAATAAATATTCAATAAACTACAAACAAGAAAAGTAACTAGCAAACAAAAAAAGAAAAAATCAATCGCCTGCCATCTGAAAAAGAAATGCGATTTTCTGTAGAATTATATTTAGGAAGTATTTCAAGTAAATAAAAAGTGTGTTTTCCTTTTTTTACTTCATATAAAATAAAACTCATAAGCTATCTAATAATAAATATTCAATAAACTACAAACAGGAAAAGTAACTAACAAATAAAACACACACACACACACACCCACACACACACACACAATCACCCGCACACACACACACCATCACACACACACACACATAAATAAAAATCAACCTACTAAATTATTGCTATGTTATAAAAATACATAATTACAAATATTTATATAGCTATAATAATAATACTCGAAAGATGTTTTTAATTCCTGTAACCATAGGGGACGGTATCGTAATTGTCTTCGATACGTCTACGCCTGGTATAGCGCACACTGTAAATTTTTTACTCTGGTCTTGATATTGTCAAAGTACCTTTCTTAAATCGGGTAATTCATATTGTCAAAATTAAGAATTAACGTCCCTCTGTCGCTCTGTAAAGCCCGCGAGCTAGAAAAAACACTTTTTACATTATTAGAATAATTCGAAAAGCAAGCCTTCGCTGCTAGAAAATATACACGAGCCCCTCTCCCCTACCGATCGAATTTTCGGGAACGGCGAAGAAACTGGAATGTCTAGAACAACTAGAACGCCTGGAGTCTTCGATTTTCGAACACTTCCAGAAGCTTTGATTTATCTTATATAAACCGAGACGCGCTCAACGCATTGAGTCGAGTCGAGCCAGTAAGTCAGTCAGTTCGGGATCCAGCCACGCGACAAAACAACAACAACAAAAGGCAAATTTCTACTCTAAAGTGTTACTAATCAACATAATTAATTAATTTAAACACACTTAGTGATAAATAAATGTATTGTTAGAACGTGAACGGTAATATATCGTTATTGTGACTCCAAGAATTTTTGACTTTTAATTATTCGCGTAAAATCGATACAGGGTGTTTTTTCGCCGAACCAAGAAAAAATAAAATCATACCAAAATTAATTGTGCAGTTTTCTTGTGCGCGAATCTGACTAAGACGAAAGTCACGTTCGTGTTCAATATCACGTCATATGTAGACGTCCGACAAATCTTTCTATTATTGTACACATATGGAGCCTCTGTATTTTCACATACCATGGCTTTTAAAGTATCAATATTAACAATTTGTGAATTTTTATGGTTGATGGTTATACCCTTTACCTTGCAGGTGGTAATATACGCGTTATTATTGCTCGAAAAAATTTTCAGTGCATAATTTTTAGGACCACCGCTAACAAATTCCGTTATTTTGCTGCCGGGACCATAACCCGCTATCTCGTCAGTTAGCTGCCCCAGATAGTCTCCTACGTCAGGCATCCACTCACCTGGTTTGTGGGTAAATATTATGCTGTCTGTGTCAAAATACTGTCGCATATCTACCCTTTTTGGGGCTGTAAGACCTATTCTTGAGTATTTTATGCGACGTCCACAGGTATCTCCCATATTGTCCAGTTACCCGAAGTCCTATCGGCGATACCCATGAAGCCACTTTAACTCGCTTGGCATACGAGAGGATTTAAACTAATTGTTGAATGAATACTTTAATAAATAAAACATAGAGGTAGAAAACAAAGTACAAGTTTATTAGATTAAAACAATACAAAAAAGAGAATACTTACATTTTGTTATTGCAACCCCTGGGGACGGACCATCCTGGGGAAGGAGTTGGGCCCACGCAGTACCCCGCGGACTTTCTACTTCCGAACTCAAAACCCAACTGACTTTTTTACCGCGCGAGGTATTGTTATTAATTTAATTGACACAGCACTTTTTCCCGGCGACAATGTAGTGCGGTGAACCTGCTTCCAGCTAATTCAGCTTTTTCGAGACAAAGTAAAATGCAAAGAAATACGTTAAGTCGATCTCATGTCTCAAATCATATCCGTTACCACACATGGTGTACCAGGTGTCCCAAATAAATTTCCAGTACTGCGTGACACATCTCCCCCACCCATGAAAGCTGGTCCCCAGCTTTAAAACATTTGGGCATACTATTACAAGAAACAAAACAAAAAAAAATTAAGTACAGAAAATAGAAACAATTTTAAGACATTCAACAAAACGGCACACACAGTATTAAAATATTTCCAATACAAACGATACACAACAATAAAACACATAAGAATAAAATAATAATATGGAGTAAAAACTTTTTTAAAAAATCGTCAAGTTTTAAAATAATTAAATATCAATAAATCGACAACACAAAACATTAAATTATCTATTTAACTTTAGTAATGCAAGCTCCAATACTTCGTAAAGTATTGTCAAAGACTAGCGAGCAAAAAAAAAATTAAAAAAATTCAATAAAATTTAAGAAAAATTGTATATTTGTATAAAAAGAAATTAAAGAATCCTTGCAGTAATAAATTAAATGGGTTTTAAATAAAAATACACCGTGAAAATAAATAAAAAATTTTTTGCTAGCCTGTAATAAAATTCTGAAGATCGTATTTGGACATCCAAAAATGTTTCATTTAAAAACAATTAAAATATAGTAGTAATAAATTAAAGTAAATTCTTTTCAGAGAAAAAAAAATAAACAACGAAATGAAAGTTACCAAGCTAGGCTGTAAAAGATTCTAAAAACATTGTTTGGGCACACAAAAAATTTTTCATAAAAAAAATTAAAATATTGTAATGATAAAATAGAATAAGTTTTTTTTTTCGACAAAAAAAAATAACAACAAAAAAATAGATTAAAAAAAATACTTCGCTAAGATAAAATGATTATAAAAATGTTATTTGGGCACTTAGAAATGTTTCGCACTGTATAAGTTTCAGAAAACACACGACTGTTATAGCTCAAATTTTTGGAGTCCGGCTCTGTTCAATTTATAAAATTAATAAACCACACTTACACCATTGTCCTTCCACGTTCCAAATATTTTCTAAATGTCTTTCATCGCCAACCTTTATGAATTATCATTTCAACATTTGGGCTCGTGATGTGTAACCTGTGGATCCTCGGAACAACGATAGAGATATCCCAGCCAAGCATACCACGACTAACTGCTCCCATCGTCGCCATCTCCACTGTGCGTAGGGCGGTACGCACTTCATTTGCCTCCGTTCGGAACCAACTGGACCATAACCATTTAAGGTGTACTTTTCATCTGCTTTCCATCTATCCATTTCCTCAAAATTTTCTTTTGGGTATAACTGTCTGTCAGGCTAAGGCGGAAGAATTTTAGACGAATATAACCACAAGTTATTAATGTGGGTGGAGAAAAAAATTGCCTTTAGACGTGGGCCTTTTTATCGCCTGATTGACAGAGAAACTCGTTCAAGAAGCAGCTACACCATTTTAAATTGGAATTGGTTTCGGAAAAATTTGAGGACGAAACAGCGGGCATTTTGCTTAAATGCGGTTCGGCCTTAGCCGCTATGACTTACAGGTGAGATTATCGGTTCCTGGGACATTTGAATGGGGTTGCCTTCCAGTGCTATGTGTGTCTCGGTTCCATGATGCGATTACATAAAACAAGAAAAAAAATGGCCCAAGTAAATTCTTATATAACAATGTTTGAAAAATAAAATATGTTTTATTTGTTACAATTCTTAATTAACCATTTCACCCCTTTATTTATCAAACAGAAAAAATATTATGCCACAGACAGTTTTCCTAGCCTGGTTGACTTTAAAAAAATTCAAAAAATTACAATTACAATGAAAACAAAAGGAATTCGATATCTCATTGGTTTAAACTTTGGCCCAAATTATTTTTACAAATTAAAAAATAATGGAAATAGGTAGTTTACCCATTACGGTTGGATTAATCCTAAAATTACCTAAAACCCTAAAAAAAATTCACGATTTAACTTGACAAATCTACTTTATTTTTCTATGCCCCTCTAATTTGGAGTTTGCGTAAAAAATTTAAAGTTAACTTCTCAAAATGATTTCTAAAAAACGTGAAAATACTTTCTTTACTCCATTGACTTAATCTCATAGTTAAAAAAAAATAGAGATATATTTCGATCCCGTTAAGTTATTCATTATTTTCATTTGTTTCAGCACACAAACAAAACAAAACAAAAATTCACTCCATGAATTGAACCTCATAATAAAACAAAAATTTGTTTTTTGTGTGCAGTACATTAAAAAAGTCGATTATTATTATTATTATTATTAATATTATTATTATTATTATTATTATTATTATTATTATTATTATTATAATTTTGATGCCGTTACAGTTATTAATTGACTTTTATCTTTTCCAATATACAAATACAATGAAATAGACTCGATAAATTTAATCTTCTGAGGAAAAAAAAATGAAAATGTATTTCGGTACCTTTGAACTTATTCATTGACATTCAAAATATCCAAAAACAAACAAAATTGACCTATTATGTCGCATATCTACCCTTTTTGGGGCTGTAAGACCTATTCTTGAGTATTATATGCGACGTCCACAGGTATCTCCCATATTGTCCGGTTACCCGGAGTCCTATCGGCGATACCCACTTTAACTCGCTTGGCATACGAAAGGATTTTAACTAATTATTGAATGAATACTTTAATAAATAAAACATAGAGGTAGAAAACAAAGTACAAGTTTATTAGATTGAAACAATACAAAAAAAGAGAATACTTACATTTTGTTATTACAACCCCTGGGGACGGACCATCCTTAGGAAGGAGTTGGGCCCACGCAGTACCCCGCGGACTTTCTACTTTCGAACTCAAAACCCTACTGACTTTTTTACCGCGCGAGGTATTGTTATTAATTTAATTGACACAGCACTTTTTCCCTGGCGACAATGTAGTGCGGTGAACCTGCTTCCAGCTAACTCAGCTTTTTCGAGACAAAGTAAAATGCAAAGAAATACGTTAAGTCGATCCGATGTCTCAAATCATATCCGTTACCACACATGGTGTACCAGGTGTCCCAAATAAATTTCCAGTACTGCTTGACACATCTCCCCCACCCATGAAAGCTGGTCTCCAGCTTTAAACATTGGGGTATACAATTACAAGAAATAAAAACAAAAAAAATAAGTACAGAAAATAGAAATAATTTTAAAATATTCAACAAAACGCCAAACACAGTATTAAAATATTTCCAATACAAACGATACACAACAATAAAACACATATGAATAAAATAATAATATGGAGTAAAAACTTTTTTTTTAAATCGTCAAGTTTTAAAATAATTAAATATCAATAAATCGACAAGACAAAACATTAAATTATCTATTTAACCTTAGTAATGCAAGCTCCAATACTCCGTAAACTATTGTTAAAGACTAGCGAGTCAAAAAAAAGAAAAAAAATTAAATATTCAATAAAAATTAAAAAATGCCTATTAGTATTTGAAAAAAAAAATTAAAGGATCCTTGCAGTAATAAAATGAGTTTTAAATAAAAATATACTAAAAGAAAATATTTTGCTAGAATCTATTAAAATTCTGAAGATAGTATTTGGACAACCAAAAATGTTTCATAAAAAAAATTAAATATAGTAGTGTTAAATTAAAGTAATATCTTTTGAGAAAAAAATAAACAACGAAATGAAAATTACCAAGCTAGGCTGTAAAAAGATTCCAAAAACATTGTTTGGGCACACAAAAATTTTTCATTAAAAAGAATTAAAATATTATTGTAATGATAAAACAGAATAAGTTTTTCGACAAAAAAAAATAACAAAAAAATAAATAAAAAATACTTTGCTAAGATAAAATGATTATAAAAATGTTATTTGGGCACTTAGAAATGTTTCGCACTGTATAAGTTTCAGAAAACACACGACTGTTATAGCACAAATTTTTGGAGTCCGGCTCTGTTCAATTTATCAAATTAATAAACCACACTTACACCATTGTTCTTCCACGTTCCAAATATTTTCCAAATGTCTTTCATCGCCAACCTTTATGAATTATCATTTCAATTTTTGGGCTCGTGATGTGTAACCTGTGGATCCTCGGAACAAGGGTAGAGATATCGCAGCCAAGCGTACCACGACTAACTGTTCCCATCGTCGCCATCTCCACTGTGCGTAGGGCGGTACGCACTTCATTTGCCTCCGTTCGGAACCAACTGGACCATAACCATTTAAGGTGTACTTCTCATCTGCTTTCCATCTATCCATTTCCACAAAAATTTCTTTTGGGTATGACTGTCTGTCAGGCTAAGGCGGAAGAATTTTAGGCGAAAATACCACCAAGTTATTAATGTGGGTGGAGAAAAAATTGCCTTTTAGACGTTGGCCTTTTTATCGCCTGATTGACAGAGAAACTCGTTCAAGAAGCAGCTACACCATTTTAAATTGGAATTGGTTTCGGAAAAATTTGAGGAAGAAACAGCGGGCATTTTGCTTAAATGCGGTTCGGCCTTAGTCGCTACGACTTACAGGTGAGATTATCGGTTCCTGGGACATTTGAATGGGGTTGCCTTCCAGTGCTATGTGTCTCTCGGTTCCATGATGCGATTACATAAAACAAGAAAAAAAAAATGGCCTAAGTAAGTTCTTATATAACAATGTTTGAAAAAAATTAAATATGTTTTATTTGTTACAATTCTTAATTAACCATTTCATCCCTTTATTTATAAAACAGAAAAAAGAGTATACCACAGACAGTTTTCCTAGCCTGGTTGACTTAAAAAAAATTCAAAAAATTACAGTCTATAATCAAAACAAAAGGAATTTAATATCTCATTGATTTAAACTTTAACCCAAATTATTCCACAAATTAAAAAAAAATAGTAGTAATAGGTAGTTTACCCGTTAAGGTTAGATCAACCCTAAAATTACAACCCTAAAAAAAAATTCACGATTTAACTTGACAAATCTATGTTATTATTTATGCCTCTCTAATTTGGAGCTTGCGAAAAAATTTAAAGTTAATGTCTCAAAATGATTTCTAAAAAACGTGAAAATACTTTCTTTACTCCATTGACTTAATCTCATAGTTAAAAAAAAATATAGAGATATATTTCGATCTCGTTAAGTTATTCATTATTTTCATTTGTTTCAGCACACAAACAAAACAAAACAAAAATTTACTCCACGAATTGAACCTCATAATAAAACAAAAATGTGTTTTTTTTTTTGTGTGCAGTATATTAAAAAGTCGATTATTATTACTATTATTATTATTATTATTATTATTATTATTATTATTATTATTATTATTATTTTGGTGCCGTTACAGTTATTAATTGACTTTTATCTTTTCTAATATACAAATAAAATGAAATAGACTCCATAAATTTAATCTTATGAGGAAAAAAATGAAAATGTATTTCGGTACCTTTGAACTTATTCATTGATACTCAACTATCCACGAAACGAACAAAAAAATTACCTATTATGCAAAATATGCCAAATTAAAAAAAATACATTAGTCATCTAAAAGAAATTAATAGTTTATTAATACCTTGTACTTTATATAGAAACAAATTATAATTAACTTGCTTTTATTAATATTCTTCCTTGGACAAAAAATTAACTCAACCCATATGCAAATCGTTGGAGAAGCAAACATTTCTAAGGAGGACCTGTTACCTGTATTACTTTTCTCTCTTAAAAAAAAATATATTGTCACAAAATGAAACTAATTTCCATTTGACCGCTTACTCTTGGGGAAAAGTGGGGAAAAACAATCTTAATTTCATGTACTTAACTATATATCCATCTCTCTCTTGTCATTTATTATAGCTTTCACGTCATAAAACAATCATGTTACATTTAAAAAAAACTTTCATTATAGAGGATAATAACTTTTAATAATTACTTTTTGTTTTCTTGGTTTTCATATACCGTGGGTTGTTGAACTTCTGTTCAATATGGGTACGTACCTATTTATAAGTTTGTCACGATAATAAGAGGGCCCTCATGGGGTACGTACCAAGTTATTGTAGTAACAAGATTAATTTTTGCTTGGACACATGTAAGATCGTCCGCTACTTTACTTTGCCATTTATCTAGTAACCTCGACGTAGTTACTAGCTTAAATCGCCCAGCAACATTGCTTCGAGACCCAACAACAACACTTACCAATTTGATTCCGTATAAACAAAAAAAAATAACATTTACACCCCCACACGGTATCTAACTCTTCGATACTAATGTTCTCGGTTTATTGTTGACCTAGGCTACAACAACATACCCTTTAAATTACATTTACCCATATTTTTTTTTTCTCTTTTTCCTCTCAAAGAATATTGATCAAACATTATAACGATATTCGATTTCTTACCCTTATTTTCTTTCGAATCAAAGATCAGAGTTACCTTTATTGTACCTTTGCTAATTAAATTTGACGTTGACCGTACTAATATTTAGTTATCAAAACTTTTTCCTACGTCTCTCCTATTTGACGTTTGTTACACATCCTTATTTACCTATGAGAAAACCTTGGTACCATAACACATAAAAAAAAATCATCATTTCTTCATTTTACATCTTTTTATATTTTTACAAAGCGTACTCTCTTCTTTAAACAACTACTTTCCCGGCTATTTGCCCCGCTGAACATTGAATTATAAAAGAAAAGAATATGTTTTGTTTTTTTTCAGTAGGTTTGACCGGACTATATCACTGTCGTCAAACCTTTTTTCGCGTCTTTTTCCTAAGACACATTTTACACATCCTCATCGACCTATGAGGGAAACTTGGTACCATAATACATTATAGACCATCATAACTTTATTATTAATCTCCTTACATTTTATGTTACAAAGCGTGCTCTCTTCTTTAAACAACTACTTTCCCGGCTATTTACCCCGCTGAACATTGAATCATAAAAGAAAAGAACATGTTTTGTTTTTCAATAGATTTGACCGGACTATATCACTGTCATCAAACCCTTTTTCTACGTCTTTTCCTAAGACGCATTTGACGCATCCTCATCGACCTATGAGGGAACCTTGGTACCATAACATATAATAAATATCATCAACTATTTACCATAAACCATAATTATGCTTCTTCGACCGGACTAACGGAAAGTTTTCTTGAACCTCCCCCTTACAGTAGATTTGACCGGACTATATCACTGTCATCAAACCCTGTTTTCCTGTCCCAAGTATTTATGCCACCTATTTGGCTTTGGTACCCTTAAATATCTTAATAACTCGTAACTCTTCATTACAACCCTTCTAACCTCATAAAACTTGGTACCTTTTAAAACACATTTATTTCATAATTCACATTAAAAATCGTAACAACTCATAATATCTCATAATTATTCTTGTAAAATCATATAACACTTGGTACCCTTTAATAACACATTATTTATTTCATAAAACAATCAACTCGTAATATCTTATTATAACTCTTATAAACTCATAAAAACCTTTTAATAACACATTATTTCTCATAATTCACAAAAATAAACCTTTTCTCTTTCTTAAGCGCGCTTTCGATTTCCCTAAACTTGACTTGACCCGGGTCTTGGTACAACAATTCAACGTAATTAAATAAGTCACTAATTTCCAATATTCCCTTTTTTATACGTTTTATATTTTCATCATAAAATTGTAACATAATCAAATTGATATAAACAAATTATTAATTCATGGGTAAAACATTTCACTGTACCTTCATCTAGGTATTTTTCCTCTTAAAAACTTCATAAAAATCAATATGGTCACTACGGTTAGTTTTTAAAATGACAACTCTATAATTTTTAGTTTTACTTCAAAATTCCTTCCTTCCCACTTAATCAAATTGCAAAAGAAACAATTTTTTCAACTTCTAGCCACTATATTGTCAGTAACATCGTTTTGTTTTTCCTTTTAATATACCTTACGTTGGTATTTCCCCCCAAAAAATATAAAAATAAATTTGCTGTGACTGTACTTTGTCACTAATTTGATACATACTCAATAATATTTTGGTCTGACTTAAAGCTTCCCCTTTTTCTTAACTGAAGTTACAAAAATTACTCAATTATCCTGGACCATTATTTTGTAGATTTCAAATCTTCACTAACTCTGTTTTTCATTGAACAACAAAAAAATTATATTTAAATAACGATATTTTGGATCTAATTTTCAAATGGCAATTTCTCACTCTATTTTAGAATTAAAATTATTAGGATTACTTAGATAAGTCGCTACAATTGAATAATATTTAGGTCCCTCCTATGGCTTTATAAAAAAAAAATATTTCCCCAAATACCTCTAAAAAAAAATCTTAACATATGGCACTGCGTGTATTTCCTAAATGTAAGTACTTTATTTAGGAGCATTAAAATTAAATCATAGAACATTAACTTAACGAACAACAAAACTCAGAAAAAATATTACATTATTACAACTTATACGCGAAATAAAGAATAAGGAATGAACTTAAACTATCTAAACTTTTATTGTTTTCCATAAATCGTTATAAACTTAGTTTTCTCTCCTAGAGAAATTTTCTTATAAATAAAAAGGGCAAAACTATTATTCTTGTACTTAAAACAACGAACTGCACGATGCGGGGTAAAAAACTTGTGCAGTAGGCTAGAGGTGTTTCAGAATCTCATGAGCCGCGAAATGCGCAAAAGGCAAAGTTTAATCTGAGTTATAGGTATGTTTTTGAAGACACTGGAGGCTGCCTTGCTGTATACATAAACAAGAGCTCGGGATAAATTGTAAACAATAAACATAATATTTTTAAGAAGTGTAACTGAGTCAACAGGACGGATTATGTCTCTGCGCATATGAAGGTCACAGCTCATGAGGTTTTAAAACACCTCTACTACAGTATTATTTATCTTTTCCATTAAAATTCACATCTTTTATATTAAATTACCCTCGTGATACGAATTTTCACGATAGAAAAATATATATATACACATATATTATATAAAACTCTTTTCTAAAAAAAGAAGAAATCAGTGATACAACTTAAAAGGTTGAAGCGGTGAAAATATTAAACATAATGTAGGTTACGTTTTACGTACAAAACTTCAATTGTTAGGGATGTTAATAAAAAAAAAATCAAAATTATCTTTCCCATATTCAGACACTAAAGATGTCGTTTAAAAGAAGGGGATAACAAAATATATTTAAAAGGGAACAAAAAATTAAGGTTATTCTTTATGGACGGTAGTCGTTTTACAAAATGCTCGAAAATAAGTAGGTCCAGTTTAACGTGGGAGATGAGAAATGTTAAAACTGGGTTAAAACTCGAGAAAATACCTTTCGCTAAAAATTGTTGGGACTACAATAACATAAAATAAATTAATAAAAATGCAACGGCATAAGTACTGGGCCATTTCGACGGTAAGACGTCCTAGTTTAACGTGGGAGATGGTAAATATTAAATCAGGGGCGAAATACTCAAAGAACAGCGTAATAAAAGAAAATAAATTAATAAAAATGCAACGCCATAAGTATTGGGCTATTTCAACGGTAAGACGTCCTAGTTTAACGTGGGAGATGGTAAATATTAAATCAAGGGCGAAATACTTAAAGAACAGCGTAATAAAAGAAAACAAATTAATAAAAATGCAACGCCATAAGTATTGGGCTATTTCAACGGTAAGACGTCCTAGTTTAACGTGGGAGATGGTAAATATTAAATCAAGGGCGAAATACTTGAAAATATACATTTATGAGAAAAAAATAAAAAATTATTACAAATACATTGGTAGAATTTGTCAACCATTTTAACAGTAAAATAACTTATTAAAATGTGATAAATTCCATAAGTTTGCTAAACAAATTAATTTTCTGCTTTAGGTTAACTTTTTTTAAACCAATTCAAAGTTAAAAAAAATATATCGTAACAAGTGGTGGCCTGTACTACATTTAATAAAAAGCAAAAAAAAATTAAAGTCAGTTAATAATGAATAATTACGTAAATAGAGTATAAAAAATTAACTCGCTATAAAATTAAAAAAAAATATTTTTAAGTATTGAAATTAAGAGGAGGAGTGATTATGAAGAATCACCCCTGGAATCGAACACGGCGGCCTCCACCATATGTCGCATTTACCCTCTTTATTAGGGGTGTAAGACCTATTCTTGAGTATTATATGCGACGTCCCCAGGTATCTCCCATACTGTCCGGTTACCCGGAGTCCTATCGGCGATACCCATGAAGCCACTTTAACTCACTTGGCATACGAGAGGATTTAAACTAATTGTTGAATGAATACTTTAATAAATAAAAGATAGAGGTAGAAAACAAAGTACAAGTTTATTAGATTAAAACAATACAAAAAAAGAGAATACTTACATTTTGTTATTACAACCCCTGGGGACGGACCATCCTAGGGAAGGAGTTGGGCCTACGCAGTACCCCGCGGACTTTCTACTTTCGAACTCAAAACCCAACTGACTTTTTTACCGCGCGAGGTATTGTTATTAATTTAATTGACACAGCACTTTTTCCCCGGCGACAATGTAGTGCGGTGAACCTGCTTCCAGCTAATTCAGCTTTTTCGAGACAAAGTAAAATGCAAAGAAATACGTTAAGTCGATCTCATGTCTCAAATCATATCCGTTACCACACATGGTGTACCAGGTGTCCCAAATAAATTTCCAGTACTGCGTGACAATACAAGACTCGCTCGTTGAGCTCTTCAAGATATTTATATAGTTCTAGCCTCGCGGTTGCAGTGGTGTATGCAGCTAGAACAACATTCACCGTTCTTAAGGGTGTTACGGCATCTTCGTGTTTATCCCAACAAACCAGTAAAACATCATCGCTAATGATTACAATGTTGTGTACAATATCGATTGGATCTGTTAATAATTTAAATAGCTCTATATCTTTGTAAACAACCGACGTTTGCATCAGGTTTTCCCTCTGACCAAATTTACCCCAAAAGCTGTTGAGCATTAGTTTAGAGATATAACGCATTCCGTCATTATGCGATATATTTGCAGGTTCTAAATGAATACCCTCTCTATCAGTATATCTGCGAATATAAGTCTGTTTCAAGTCATCGGTAGTGCACCAGCTAGGCCAGCCGCTACACTCTTGCTTAATTTTTAAAAAGTTGTCAACATATCCAGCGAAAAGACCTCCCTGTTTTTTCTCTCTATCGTAAACTTCTACGCTGTACCGCCAAATTTCTATATACTCTAAAATCTTATAATTTAGAGAAACAGCTTTCCGAAGCTCATCTGCCACAAATGTACAAGTAAATTTACGTCCCTCATCTGTATGCATACATATACCTTGAAAAGATGACTCAACACATGTACGACACAGAGGGAATGTGAGTTTACCGTTGCATTTGTATGGAAGCACAGGATGGTATAAATTGGTCGGGGGCAAAACAATACATTTTATTAAACCCTCCACAGAAACTAAATCTAGTTTTTGACAATCGGTGTTGCCTATATATGTCTCGGGGTGTCCGATAGGGTATTTCCCGTAATTATTTACGTATGGGTATAATGAGCAAACGTCAAGATATGATATTTTTTCATCTTCTAGAACACACTTGTAATGTAGTTTAACGGCGTTTGTGCGGCCACCGAAAAAGGCATCTCGAGGGTTAAGTGGAGTAATGTTGTACTGGAAATTTTGTGTTATAAAGTTTCTAGCTTCGTCACAATTTTCTAGAAACTCTTTAAATTCACACTCCCATATTTTCGCTAATTTATAACCAGCTTTTAAAATTCTTTTCTCCTTCTCATATACGGTATTATTCTCTACACAAAACCCGTCTACTAAAATATTTTCCGGTAGCCTAACTTCACGAGCATTACCAGCATGGATAATATTTCTTTTTAAAGTCTGCTCTAGCCAGAATAACCATTTGAGAGCGATCTCAGATTGGTTATCTGCCAGTCTGTAGCCATGCTGTGGAATTAACCCGATCGTGTTGGGCTTTAAAAAATGACGTCTAAAAACTAGATTGCACGAACTTGCAATCGTTGTGGCTTGTTGGAATGGATCTATTTTGTTAGTATCTATAAAACACTGTCTAAATTTCATGCATGCCTTACGTAAAATATCGACATCCATAAAACAATAATTAACAATTTCAGACTTCATATCAAAAACTATATTGTTTGATATTTGCTCATTATACCATTCAAAGAAAACAGCTCGGTCTTTGGTAGACATGCTATCTGCCATGTAATAACTGGCATCCGGCAGTGGACCTACATAATTTTGGTTTTCATTTTTATTAAATAAATGCGGGAAGTACCCTTTAACCCCATCAAATTTAAAAGCACTGGGGAGCTTCGACAGAGGTAAAGGCATATAATTTAAGCTGTCTATAAATTTAATGTTGTTACACGTAATTGAAATAAATTTACGGCCGTTGCGAATAAATTTCGGATTCCATCTGTTAACATTTAATAAAATTTTTTGCGTTAAAAAACATCCATCATATGCCCTCATATTGTGTGCGATGGCTACTATATTAAATTTTTTGTTCTCGAATCCATGTAAATATTCTAAAAATGATTGAACGGGGTCATCATCTTTAAAAACATTTACTCGTTTACCACATTTACTACGCTCCATGTTTATATCGTCAATATTTACACACGCCGAACAAACATGCTGTGCTACACAACGATTGGGTTCATGTAAAAAAGCGTTACCGTGTAGTGACTATTGATATAAATTATAAATAATTATATGAACATTCTAGAGCAGGCTTCGGTATATTTCGGATTAATGTTTTTCACATACTGGTTCTTCTTCTTTCGCCTCTGAATCAACCTCTAGTTTAAATATATGATATTTTTCTACAATATCAAATGGTAAAAACATTCTAATATCGAACAAATATGCCGTCAATTTTTGTTCAACTATTTCTCTGCAAAATTCATTTATAGTAATTTTACCATCCAGATATTCTTGACATTTATCTTGGGCTATGCCATATTGTTCTTTGAGCTGTTGAATATATGTATTGTTAAACCAACCATCACCATAAATACTCTCATGGTCAGCATCCCATACCATATCTCGAAACTTTTCCTCTAGCACCTCTACTGCACTTTTTAAATCTGTTGGGTCCTCGTACGATCTATACATTTCGTATTATTAACTAGGTTAAATATGTAGAAAATCAATCTAATAAAATCAGACACTACGTAATATTGCTTTTGGTTAAAATATACTTATGTAGCTGTACTTTAAAAGATTCATAGAATACTGTACATGACTCTAAAACTGCACTGATTTTATACTTCTTAAGGACATAAAAACTTTTTACTTCCCACTATGTAGCATTATTTTGTTAAATTATGTAGGAGATTAACCTAATAATGAGGTGATAAGACATAGTACCACTGTAATCACATATTTAGCACAACATGCAGAAAATTTACTAATAATGGGGTGATAAGACACAAAGACTTGCGTCATGACACATTATTCATAGATAAGATAATTATCTTCCGGTGATTAATAAAAAACTCATTAACAGCGGTGTCCCTCCTTCTACTATGTACCAAATATCACAAAGAACAGAGGAAGCCAACAGTCAAGAATTACAACACGATGACATCATTCTGGCGACATGGAATGTCAGAGGCTACATAACGAGAGAGAAAAGGGAAAAAATCGATGAGGCTCTTATGATGGAACACATACACATTGCATGCATACAAGAGACACACATAATAGACGGAACTGCAGTTACTCAAAACTACAAATGGCATCTAAGTGGAGGGGACAAAGAAAAAACCAGCAGAGGAGTCGCAGACGGAATACCCCTATCCAGATAAAGACAAGAAAAGTAAACGAAAACATAACCATGGCAGACTTACAAATTGGAAAGGAAAACATATGCATACTAGGAGTACATGTGCCCTCCGACAAACGGGCAGGACGAGTATTCATACAGATTACCGAAGAAGAAATAGGAATAGAAAAATGAACATAAAAATACTAGGAGACTTCAACGCACATAGGAAAGGACGACCAAACACATGAAGACAAGAATATCATAGGAAAAACCTTACTTCACACATGGACAAACGATAATGGAAGCTTGCTAAAAAACTTGGCACATCTGTTCGATCTAACAGTTAGAAACACATGGAGCAAGAACCTAACCTGCCTTAATACTTGGAGTAAAGGAAACATCAACTCTCAAATAGACCATATCCTAGTGGATGGAAAAATAAGGGACAGGTTCAAAAACATTAAGGCAAAACAAGCAACAAACGTCAAAACAGATCACAAAATATTATATGGAACACTAGTAATAAAGAAACCAAAAGCAAAAAAAAACAGCAAACGACACATGGAACATCCCACTGCTACAGAACGAAGAAATAAAGAAATACCAGGAGGAGAGAAAAACAGTTAACAGGAAAGGAACTAAATTGGTCAACAATATGTTTAAAAATCAAAATAGCGGCGAGGAAAACGTTGAAAAGGAACAAATCCCCTATGAGCCCAACAGAAAAGACACGAAAAGAAATTACGAAAAACTAAAGAAAATAAAGGCCACAAGGAAAACAATATACAACAAACATAGACAAAAAGATAATAGAAGCGAGGAAAGAAAAAAGAGACGCAGAGAGGAGGCACGAACAGAAAAAAAATTCAGGGAATTCTTCGAAAACATAGAATCCACTCCAGCAGGACAGAGATTAAACCAAACTTTTAGACACCTCAAAACATACAGGAGAAACAACAATGCGCAGCCAAGAAAATACATACCACTGCAGCATTGGGTCAGGAAACTAGAAGAAGGAAACGTAGAGAGAAGTCAAATAGAACCAGTACAAGAAATGGACCACTGGCCTCTGGGAAAGCCACCGTCAAAAGACGAACTACTAGAAATAATGGCCAGAGCTAAAAGAAACACGGCCCCGGGAATAGATAAAATAAATAACGAACTAGTATACTATGAACCGGACAACATAAAACAGCTAATCCTAGAAATCATCAACGCATGGACGGAAACCACACCCCTGCCTGAGGAATGGAATACAACCATACAGATACCGCTCCCTAAAATCAAATCACCACAAAACGTGGACGATTACAGAAGAGTAACACTCTGCAGTGTAGGGTACAAATACTACGCACAACTCCTCCTCAGAGAAATGGAAAAATACATCGGCGAACTATCAGATTATGAAACGGCATTTATCAAGGGTAGATCGACAGACGACCACATGTACACCACCAGACGGATCCTGGAAGAAAAGTGGCAAGAAGGAACAAAACTATGTATAGTCTCAATTGACCTCCAAAAGGCATTTGATATCATAAGGCATGAGGCTATAGTCAACACTTTGCTCAACAGGGGAGTACCACACTACTTAATAAACAGAATAATAAAAGCACGCCTACACGAAAATACTGCAATACAATGGTTTGGACAGACGACGGAATCAAAAATGAAGAATATAGGAGTCAAACAAGGATGTCCCCTATCCCCCCGACTATTCACCACAGTCCTGGACCAAGTGATAGAAAGCACAATAAAAGAGAATCAGAACTTCAAAGGAAACAATGGAACGATAAAGCCCCCCATCGTACTTGCATACGCCGACGATATACTCATCATCACCGAGGAAGAACAAGACATCGTTAAATTTCTAAGAAACATGACACCACATCTGGATTCCTCTGGAATGAAAATAAACTTCAAGAAGAGCCTAATAATGGTCCGAGACCCATTGACAAAAACAAGTCCAACAAGTGGGGAAGAATACAAAATAGGAGACTACACCCTGAGAACCACGAATAGAATGAAATACCTAGGAACATACCTAACGAATCAACTAAAAAGAAGAGTCACAAGAGCTCTACTACCCTTCATTGAGGACAACAAACCACCATGGTGCCTAACCAAAAAGGTATACACGACCATCATAATGCCTACGATGATATATGGAGTCAAAAACGCAGCAACGACAAAGGCCAACAGAAGAAGCCTGAGAAGAGCTGAAAGGGACATTATCCAACTGCTAGCAAAAACAGGAAAACCACAAAAACGACAGAAAACGTCAACATTACTAGAGGGAAGAACAATAATCAAAAGAATAGAATCATACGCAATGAAATACTGGGGACACGTCCAAAGACGGGACACGACACACCTACTGAAGAAAGCGCTGCGAATAAACAGCAACAAACTGAAAATAGGGAGGCCATGCTACACATGGATTACAACAATCGAGAGGATTATAAATAAGCTAGGAAAGGATTATACACACAGGGAAAAGTTGGCACAACAAAAAATGGAATACAATAAAGAAATATCAAGGATATACACACTGCCAGACTCAGAAACAGAAGAAACAGAAAACTCAGAAGTAGAATAGGAGAGAAGATGATCACAGACAGAAACTAAGAAGAAGCATATCACAAAAACCTGAAAGTAAGAAGGAGCACGAAAACCTAAAAGAAGCATCTCACAAACGCCTACACTTTCCAACCGATGAAGACAGAAGGAAAACAAGAAGAAACATCTCACAAACACCTACACACTCCATCCTATAGTCCTACCCCATGCGTCATGCGGCTCTCGCTGCTGACAACAAGCATGTCCAACGTCCAATCCAGCGTATGCAGCTGGCACCGGGGGTTTGTTCCGGCACACGGTGGGATGATCGGTGGGCGATCGGGCTGCGTGGTGGAACAAATCTCCTTGCACCGGAATCGGCAGCAATGCCCACCTTACGCTGGCAAATCAATCAATCAATCAATCAATCAACTATTTCCCGACAAAATTCATTTATAGTGATTTTACCCTCCAGATATTCTTGACATTTATCTTGGGCTATGCCATGCTGTTCTTTGATCTGTTGAATATATGTATTGTTAAACCAACCATCACCATAAATACTCTCATGGTCAGCATCCCATGCCATATCTCGAAAACTTTCTCTAGCACCTCTACTGCACTTTTTAAATCTGTCGGGTCTTCGTACGATCTATACATTTCGTATTATTAACTAGGTTAAATATGTAGAAAATCAATCTAATAAAATCAGACACTACGTAATATTGCTTTTGGTTAAAATATGTAACTGTATTTTAAAAGATTTATAGAATACTGTACATGACTCTAAAACTGCACTGATTTTATACTTTTTCTCAAGGACATAAAAACTTTTTTACTTCCCACCATGTAGCATTTGTTAAAATATGTAGGAAATTAACCAAATAATGATATGATAAGACACAAAGACTTGCGTCGTGACACATTATTCATAGATAATTATCTTCCGGTGATTAATAAAAACTCATTAACAAAGCTGGCTTCCCTTCTACTTTCTATATAATATATATATATATATATATATATATATATATATATATATATATATATATATATATATATATATATATATATATATATATATATATATATACGTGCATAGCTATCATGTTCGTCTCCACTAGTCTATAAGGCGCCCAAGACTCCGCTATAGGGAACACTTCTAGATAAATTTTGTCGATGTATATTGTATTGATATGTTTTATTTATGTTGAGCAGCCAAAGAGGGGAAATAATTTCTCATATATGTTTTATACAAAAAACATATCCAATTAACAACAATGTTTGCATCCCAATGTTTAACATACAAGTTCAACTCAATTTGTATAATTAATATTGACCTATGAGTTGTGTACGCCTCCGACGACGTTGCCAATTATGTAGAGTTGAATATGTAAAATCTGCTTGTGGATATTTCTTTATACGTAAATAATGAATATGTGATTTCTTTGTGAATAGCCTGTGTGAGCCGTTTAATATTAAAAGTTTCCCGGTGTCTTCGCACAATAACAACCTACATATTTTGGCATATTTAGATTCTGATGAGCAGAATAGATATGATCTAATCTTCACATATTATTTTGATTTTCAAGAAATATTTTTTTTTAGTTCTATTCATAGATGATAGCGACTTGTGACTTATTCTAAATTTTAAAATTCAGTCCACAAGCATCTATAAAATATTATCTTTGTAAATCCTAAAATTAAATGCGATTTACTCTTCATTATGCATAGGTTTGAGAAATCAACCCTACTCGGGGCCAACTTATTCAGAATAATTATATTATGAAAATTGGATAACAAATATTTCTTGTTTTAATTACTGATCTATTTCAAAGAGAAAGTAGACATTAATGCATATCATTCTTTTCATAATTCAAAGGTCTAATTATAGAACAGGTTAAATAAAAACCCGCTGAAATTAATTAAGAGTTAATCGTGTTTAATCCTAATATTTAAAGAGGTAATATTATTACAGGTATTTGCACTGTTTGAAGACCGATTTTTAATCATTTTGATTTAAGTCACGGTCATCTATGAATAAAATTCCATTTTTTTTAATCAAAATAATATCTGAGTATTGAATCATACGTATTTTAGCCAGCAGAACTCAAATATGCAAACATATATAGGATGTCCAACTCAAGAATTTGGTTTAATGTAAATTGCATTGAAACCGAAAGTCGGCCGTTTTGGTTTTTTTACATCACATCACATAATTGATTTTTTCTCGATGTCTCTATGCCTAATTTGGAAATAATGCATTTTAATCCATTCAAAAGTTACAAAAGTATATCTATTGCCTGAGTCACCCGGTATATCATAATGAAGCATATAAAAGTCTGTGAGGCCTATACCATGCTTTAGAGGTAGATTATTAGTCCCGATTAGAAAGCGTTCATTGGTAAAAAAGCTTTAACTAAAATTTAAGAAAAAATATTTCAAGAAATAGTATCCAACCTTTGAATACCCCATAAATAGGTGTTAAATTGGTAGTCATTTTTTCATTATAAAAGATACATATAAAATGTAGTTTCTTATGAATTTTAATTTTTTGTAATGTTATGTATAGCTGAATTTTAATTCGATACTACTAACTGTCCATTTCTCAAACATTATGATACAGTAGCTTTAACAACAATTAAAATTTGAAGAAAACAATAAGACACCTTGTTATATACAGGTTGAGTCGTAGTGGATGGAGTATTAGAAGTATATGGAGAACAACTGAACATATCCTTTTGAAAATTTGGGAGTGACTAAAGTCAGTGTGGCCAATCCAACCAAAATAATTATTTTAAATGGAACACCCTATATATTTTCGACTTATCAAAATCACCGTAAATTTCTGAGTTCAAGCATGTAGCACACCCTAAACCTAACGGTTTCGGAGACATTTGACATTTTATAATAAATTTGACAGGTGCAACGGTTTGCAAGAACCGTTACAACTTTCTTCATGTAGGACATCGTAGTTTTCTCCTTGGTACGTAGAAAGAACACAAGATGACCTAGTCCCTCTAATAAAAATAAATTTCATAATAGTATACCAAGTGTTCTATTTTTCACATTATATTCTGTCAAATTCAAACCTCAATAGCTTTTTTATTTCAAATGGAACACCCTGTATTTTTGTAGAATAGAAATAGCAATTCTGGGGTATGTTCGGGCCTTTCCAATTACATCATTAAGGCAAGCTGCTCTGGAGACATGAAGGTGACGATTATATCTTGGGAAATATATGGACAGATGATGCTAAATTTATCAAAAATGGACTTTTTAATCAATACAATTCCCATTACTTTCATAATTTGAAACCTCATGTAATTCAGAGAGCGAAATATTTAAGAACATTAGCGGTTTAGTGTTTACTGTGCCATGAGACAGAGTGATGTCATTACAATATTTTGAGGAAAACTTAAATAGTAAGTTAGAAAGATTTCTTCTTCAGCTAATATGCCTAAGACTTTCTCCCTAAAATTCCTGTCTCGATAAAACCAAATATTCTAAAATTAACCAATATGCGTTTTACAGTGCATGGTGATGGTTTCTGTTCTTGTGGGTACTGAGTAGCAAGTGTGTTACATGTTCTTGATATTACCTTATCACATTCTCGATAAATAATAAACAAATCTAAAGTCCTCGTGGGTGTGATTTAAACGTTATGGCCTTTTTTGACATAAGAGAATGACTGACATTCATAGTTGTTTCTAATCATGGCTAAGTTGACGGCAATTTTTATTATAAATTCTTGGACATTTAAGAAAATCGCCAATATTTAAAAAAGTTGTAACCTTAACTCCTACAATGCCTATACCTGAAAAACGGGAAATTAATTCTACATAATTTGGTGTAAAAAATACAAGGTGCTTAACAATATTTTTTTTTATGGTTGTTTCGAAAAGTCGAGAATATATAGTGTTCTATTTAAAATAAGCAAATTGGTGTCGACTTCCGGTATAATCGGAAGTATCACATGCTTGCAATTATTTTGGTTCGATTGGCCACACTGACTTTAGTAACTCCCAAAATTTTCAAAACAATATAAACATATCGTTTCTCCATATACTTCTAATACTTCACTATGATTCACCCTGTATATTCGTCTCTTAATTATCATGAAAAAATATTTACATCTTACAAATATGTTTAAACCACGAAGATCCCAGAGTATGCCGCCCATTTTGAAATTTTTATTATAGAAAGCTTCTTTTTTCCATTACAAGCACTTTATATAGCGTCAAGTAAACACTCCAAAATATATATAAGTGCAGATTGTTTTCATTCTAGGACTTAAATTTCTAATTGTTTAATAGACGTCTTTAGCCGGGCGCTCGCTCTTTCAATTTTTAATAAATAGAAAACGGTCAACTTTACGAAAAAGTGACAGGAGCCCTATTTAATTTAAAAGGACCAAGAAAAGCTAAAAAAATTCATTCGGGTAAAAATCAGACAATTTTTTAATTTGTTTTAAAAATCGCCTTTTTTGACCCTAATTGTAGTTTTTCTTGGTAATTTTAAACAGTGAAGTTTTTTCGTAAAGTTGACCATTTCCGACTTATTAACAATTGAAAGTGCGCCCGCCCGGCTAAAAACGTCTATTGAATAATTAGAAATTAAAGCTTTAAAATGAAGAAATCTGCACTTACTCTTCAGGATTTTGTTAATGGATGTTGAAAAATTGAATGAAAATTTTGGTGAACTCATTTTTTAATATTATATTTCAACTTTGAAAATGGCCGTTTTTGCGTTTTTTCAAACATTAAATTGTTTATAAGTCGGAAAAGGTCAATTTCACGAAAAAACGACAAAAAGACCTTTTTTGTTTAGAAAGAAGAAAACCTAAAAAAATTCATTCGGGTTAAAAAAGCGATTTTTGTAATTTGTTTAAAAAATTAGTTAAAATAAATTGGGACCGGATTTTCATCTGGTAAACTCTTGACCCTTATTCAGGGGCACGTCCCGAATGTGAATATGCAAAGAAATCGTATGGTACATTTTTTTCATACGAAGGCGAGGTTTTCGCCTTGTCTAGTTGCAGCGGACTGATGCGTTTAGTGGCGAGCACACTTTTCACGATGCCGTGTATTGGATACGATCCTCAGCTCTGACACTGACAATGTCAATGTGTAACTCCCTTCCAGGCTGCCTAGGCTTTGGATTTTGTGGTTGTCTATTATTTGTGGTATGTTTAAGTTTATGTCTTATGTAACTATACTTAAAACATTCAAAGTGGGTTTTCATTAACGCATTTTTGTTTTTCGTAAAAAAAACTATTTAAAACTATATTTAATTACAAAATGTATTTAGGCGATGACTTTAGTAAAAATGAATGATTTTATGCAGGTTTCTTGGTTAACTTCGGTTAAATTAAAAATGTATTAGGCAACTAATCTCCAATATTTGCCAGACTGTAGTCCTGCTAGGCTCTAATCTGGATACTGTGAAATAGAAACCAAAGTCAATTTTCCTAAATGTTGGTATTGTTCTAATATTGATCATAAACCAATCATATTTAGAAAAAGAAATCATATTTTTATTATATGTATTATTCCAGAATTCCAGACTCATCGTTACAAGTCATATCTCTTTTTTGAACGTAAATATATGCTACCTTAAAAATAAAAACTTTACTAGAAAGTTATCGTTATAAACAAAAGCACTACAAACACTAAACTGAGGAATTTAACATTTTCCGCTGAGTTTCTACCGCATTTCAGATGTATTTTATCATTATTAAAATATTATTATTATTTTTAGTAATTTGTTGTAAGTTCTCCTGAGAAACAAATATGCATGTTAAGACTATATTCCCATCAGGATCATTTCTGTGCGAACTTAAAAACGGAAAATGTACGACTTTACGCTTAACAGACGTTTATCTTCAACTATGGATAAACTGATGGAATGGACATGCCAGTCATTTTATCGTGATTCAGGTTCACCATAATTAATTATCTAATAAAGCCCTTGTAACTATGAGTTTTTAAAAAGCCACTTGGCTCCCTCACCATCAGATTACTAGTGAAAAATAGTACTAATATTTAAACGATGATTACTCAGTATGCGCTAGGATATGGTTGAATCTGATTCTATAATTCAAATCTTAATAACACATTTCCACCCCGTACAACGTTGCCAAGTATATGAGGCAAAAACGCTCTATAAGTTCAAGGAAGCCGGTACAACTGGTTGATATATTTCAGCGTATCTAATATAAAAACAGTCGCGCCCTCTGATGCGCGATGACGTATACTACAGTGTATATGTGTATAGACGTATGGGTCATTTTCGACTCCACGCTAAAATCTGCCTAAATGACGTATAGACGGCGAACATCATTTTAAACCATAGATACACGGTCATTCGTTTTCGCCTCCGCTTTTTCGTCTTCGCCTCCGATTTCGGAGGCGTCGCCTATGAATACCTATGTATTCGGAGGCGTATATGTTGTTTTGCATGTATATATATATATATATATATATATATATATATATATATATATATATATATATATATATATATATGAAGTGTTGACGTGCTTCCGGGTGTTTTCCCGTGTAGTTGGTAGGCTCCTGTTGGAACCATGGTTGTCTGAACGACGTTTCGGCGGAATCTCATCTGCCATCTTCAGGTTCTAGCTGAAAGCTAGAAACTGAACTGTTCAGTATAAGCAACGAGGAGCAGCAGTAGCAGCTGCAGCAGCAGCAGCAGCAGCAGCAACAGCAGCAGCAGCGGCAGCAGCAGCAACAGGCAGCTTTCAGCTAGAACCTGAAGATGGCAGATGAGATTCCGCCGAAACGTCGTTCAGACAACCATGGTTCCAACAGGAGCCTACCAACTACACGGGAAAACACCCGGAAGCACGTCAACACTTCATTATTTACCCGTGAAAACCTAAGAAACAACATATAATATATATATATATATATATATATATATATATATATATATATATATATATATATATATATATATATATATATATATATATATATATATATATATATATATGTTTCAGGTACATGAAATTTAGCTAATTTGCTCTCCCATACTGACGTAACATATACAGTTCCCAGATTGGTATAATAGATCGTGTAATTGACAAAAAAATTAAAATTGCTGCTTTATATAATAAAGGACTGGTTGCTTTGTTTGAAATTTATATATAGTATATTCCCAAATATTTTAAATTAAGTGAGCTTTAATGGTTAACCATAAACGTTTTTTCCTTAGATAGTACCTTCTCAAAATACAATAAAGTTGCATGTTTGTAGAATAGTGCAGTAAAAAAAGGCCAAAAAAATGGGGAGATAGGTATAGTCTGGGATACAGCAAGATTATGATTTTATCCTGTTTGGGGTATCACTGGGAGTATATAACTAAGTTTTGGACCTCGAAAACCTTGTGCTACTTTTTTTATAGACAATTAAATTTTTTTTACTGCGTTTTTCGAGCTTAAAATGTGAATAACTCCGGCTCTATAAGTCGAATCGGGGCAAATAAAAAACCAGTCTCTTTGTAATAAAATTGCCAATAAATTGTCGTTAGCTTCAATGCTCTGAAGTACGTACATAACCTACAAAACTGAAAAAACGAGAAAAAAACAGTATTTTTTTCATTTTGGTGCCCAAGACCGTCAACTAGACCAATTTGCATCAAACTTTCAGAAAATATACTTTTTGATGTAATAAAAAGACTCTGAAAAGTTGTTGTCAAAATATTGAACCCATTGGCCAAAATTGCATTTGTTATCTAAAATTTGACTTGCCCGCCATTTTATGCCATTAAGTTCAAAATGATGTTTTTTTTTTACAAAATGTAGATCTCGACACCAGCTTTCTAATGCAATTAAAAAGAATTTTTTTAAATGTAATTTTGGTTACTTTTTTTACATTTGTTTATAACTCAAATAACAACAATTGCAATTTTTCGGCCATTTTGAAAAACAAATTAAAGTTTTTTATCAGATCTGGTAGAAAATGTTGGGTCCTTTAATTAAAAAAAAAGAAAGTTCATTTTTGTTAACGTGAACTCGAGATATTTAACTTTTTGTATTTTGTCAATTGTTAATTAACAAATGCATATTTTGAGCTAAAATTTGGAATGTGTCATTTTGAAACCTATTCATTTCATATGATAAATTCAAAAAAATTTTAAGTTTTATAGAAACTTATTTCCAAGCATTATAATGCAAGTATTGTTAATTGAGCTAAAAAGTGATTTTTTTAATTTTTTCATAAAGCTCAGTTGCAAAATGCAATAACTTCCTTGTTTCTTAAAATTCGGAGGACTTTTTTTTAAATACGTTATTTTTTCCCTTGCAGTGCGACCATCAACTTAGCTTTTTGTTAATAATAATAAATATTTTATATTTTTAAATTTATATACAACCAACGTTTGCTAATGTACAAACCTATTTTACCTGCGGGGCGAATAGTTGCTTATAAATGAGGAGAAATGTTTACATTTTCTTTCTTATTCCCCACCAGTTCCATTCCTTACAGCTTAGATCGGTTGCCGTGCAGTATTGTCTGTTTACATTTTTATATTTGAGAAGCCGTAAATTAATTTAATACATGTGTGATACCAAGGGGGCACGTTTAGGGTTAGACCGCTTGGACATGTTAACAAGTACGACACTGATATTTCACTTCATACAAAATTTAATAACAAAGTCTAATTGTCCACGAATGATGCAAGTAAATAATACAGTCTTAATATCACCGAATAAATTTAGTAAAATAAAAGAACTAATGATCCGCTACCCGCTAGCCCGCAATAATCAAATCTTAACTATCACAGGTAATCATAGAATGCCTTTTTGCCCCGGGCTAGCTGGTTTCGTTTCGTTCACCCTAAGCGTGTTCCTATGCCCATATAAGGAAATACATGGAATCTTAAACTGTTATTGGTTGGGATAAGTCAACCTGAATGTTTACATTAACAAAAATAATAAACAGTCATAAGTACTAGTGAAGGGTTCCTAAGAATCATAGGCGTGGAGAAATTATTTTCGGTGCCGCCGACATACAAATTAAAAATGTCTTCGAGTGAAAGTGAGATTATTAGGTGTTTAAAATATCATGAAAGTTTTGTATGGGTGTAATCTAATAAAACCTATGGATTTAGGTGATTTAAGATTTCATTGTTTCCAAAAACTTACATTGAAAACCGGTTGTAATTTGAAAACCTTCCTCCGATCGAAGAAGCTACAAATGAACATTTATTGAGAGTGTATCTTCAAATACACAAAGGGCTGGAATATGAAGAAATAGATCCACGATTGTTTGGTTGGGAGGATACAATTAATGGTTTAATGCCTATTACAATGAGAAAACAGCCAATACCACAAGAAATTCTTGAAATGCTCGCTTATGAATGTAATGCCGGCTGTAAAGACCTGAGATGTCGATGCAGGACTACAATGTACAAGTTTGTGTGAATATTGTAGAGACATTAATTGCAGGAATTGTACAGAATGCACTGTAGTCAGTGCAGAAGAAAATCGTGAAGTTGAAGAAGACAATATAGATGAATCAGACATAGATTCAAGCTGTACCGATATATCAGAATCGGAACTCCAAAGCGACTGCGAACGCTTGCAAGTTAATGTACCCGATCTTCGTGTTCAAATTAGTGATGAAGAAGAAAATGGTGAAAATTTTTTATTTGAAACAGATTCAGAGAGTGAAACTGAATTGTACACATTACCAATCAAGAGATATAAAATACATTAATTACGATTTTGTAAATTTATAAGAATAAAAATGTTTATTTTTAAATAAAATGTTTTTACCATATTATTAATCCTCGCCTTTAAAACTTTTTCTAACAAGTATTTATATTACAATTTCCTTTTTTAAATAAAACTTAAAACATTATATTTAGAAGACAATATAAATTTAATCTAAGTATTCATATTTATATAGAAAGATTTAAAAAAAATATACAGGTGTATACGTTAGCAATCGTTGGTACATGTGTACATATGAATTTGGAAATAAAAAATACTCATTTACATTATTAACAAAAAGCTAAGTTGATGATCGCATTGCGAGGGAAAACATAACGTATTTAAAAAAATAAAGTCAGCCGAATTTTAAGAAACAAGGAAGTTATTGCATTTTGCAACTGAGCTTTATGAAAAAATCAAAAAAATCACTTTTTAGCTCAATTAACAATACTTACATTATAATGTTTGCAAATAAGTTTCTATAAAACTTAATTTTTTTTGAATTTATCATATGAAATGAATACGTTTCAGAATGATACAGTCCAAATTTTAGCTCAAAATATGCATTTGGTAATTAACAATTGGCCAAAATGCAAAAAGTTAAATATCTCGAGTTCACGTTAACAAAAATGAACTTTCTTTTTTTTCAATTAAAGGATACAAAATTCTCTATCAGATCTGATAAAAAACTTTAATTTGTTTTTCAAAATGGCCGAAAAAATGTAATTGTTGTTATTTGAGTTATAAACAAATTTTAAAAAAGTAGCCAAAATTACATTAAAAAAAAATATTTTTAATTGCATTCGAAAGCTGACGTCGTGATCTACATTTTGAAATAAAAAAATTTCATTTTGGACTTAATGGCACAAAATGGCGGGAATTTCAAATTTTAGATAACAAATGCAATTTTGGCCAATGGGTTCAATATTTTGACACCAACTTTTCAGTGCCTTTTTATTACGTCAAAAAGTATATTTTTTGAAAGTTTGATGCAAATTGGTCTAGTTGCCGGTCTTGGGTACTAAAATGAAAAAAGTACTGTTCTTTTCCCGTTTTTTCGGTTTTGTAGGTTATGTAAGTATTTCAGAGAATTGAAACCTACGACAATTTATTGGAAATTTTATTACGAAGAGATTGGTTTTTAGTTTGCCTCGATCCGACTTATAGAACCGGAGTTATTCATATTTTAAGCTCGAAAAACGCAGTAAAAAAAATTCAATTGTTTATAAAAAAAGTAGCACAAGGTTTTCGAGGTCCAAAACTTAGGAATATACTCCCAGTGATACCCCAAACAGGATAAAATCATAATCTTGCTGTATCCAGACTGTGCAAATTAAAATGCTTTTTTTACTGCACTAGAATACAAAATGATGCTTCTAATATTTAAATTCTGATTTAGTAGTGTAGTAGGCTGATATCTGTATCAGCCTACTATGACAAATATTTTGAATAACCCTGTTTCATGAAATATTGTCACATCGAAGGAAAAAAGTTTTTGGATAGGTATAGCTATTAGCTATAAAAGCACTTGATTTTAAGAATTCAAAAAATATACTAAAAATAAATTTCAAAGCGAGTTAGATTGAACCAAATATGAAAAATAGTAGTTCTAAATTTTTAAATCAACACATGCACTTTATTGTTGTAATACCTACCTGGGACACAGAGTGTAATAACGAAAATACTAGTGAGACCTTTCTTGATTTTCAAATATTTTATATTTCAAACTTGTGTCATTAGGGAAAAAATTACACCATAATTAAACAAAATATATTATATTTTTAAAACAAATCTAATTCGTATACAACACAAAACATAAATATTTATGTAGGTATTTAAAAAATGAAATTGTTCTCACATTTGTAAAACCCTAAAAATCGGGTCCATCATTTCACCGGACTCAGTATTATATACACAGCATAGTAAATAATCCAGTAGTCCATCTTGATAATGACCCTAAAAATGAAAATTGACATTGCTTATGTCAGTCTGGTGTAGAAGTCGGGGTTGGATTTGCAACAATTATAAATTCTTTATTTTCGGTATACAGGGAGTATCTTTTGTTGGAAGAGTAGCTTTTATTAAAACAAGCTTTCACCGCACATGTACAACCGCGTTTTGGTTTATTCATGTTTAATGGTCTATAGATAACACAATAAGTATTATATCTTTAACACTATAAAAATAAAAAATGTATTATCCCGAATTATTGTTTAAAAAGTAACTTTAAACCCAAACTAACACACTATATTGTACATACAATAAATTTAACAATACTTTATTTGACACGACGCCAAAATTCTCACTATTCACAGACTCTAAGGCACGGCTATGAATTTAACCTCAAGGTAGCATCGAATAAACTAAAGTAAACCTCGCTAATGGAGGCAATTGAAAGGTTCTACACCAAATAACGTCTTGCGCGGAAATATGCGCAATTGCTTAAAAACACGGAACTCGTACTGCTGGATTATTTACTATGCTGTGTTATAATTCACTGATTTTCCTTAGTTTTCTTTTTCCTGCTCTCGTGTCAGTCTCAATTTCGCTTGACGGAACCATTCACTAGTCTCATTCTCGAACTCCTCATCACTGTGTGCACCTATTTTGGTTTTTAATACACGTTTGGAGGAAAAGGAGTGTCGTGTTCGTATTTATATTTAATAATGACTAATGACATAATAAGCACAAAAAGCAAACCAAACTACACAACATAACACAAGACAACAAACGTCAAACACACATTTGACATAAATACGTGCGTGCGCGTAGAGTTAAGCGAGGCAGGATATCAATGTGAACAAAACCAACTTTAGGTAACAAAATAATAAATTTGTTTGTGCATAAAGAACTCTACTTTTTTATAGAATGAATCCTACAAGAACATATCAGACTTGTTAATAATATGAAAACCCTGTATCTATAACATGTATATAAACTTTATATAAATGAACTATATTTTATTATTTATATGCCACGAACGAAAATGTTATCATTGTGACTTTAAAGCCTGCATCATTTTGAGAATCATTTACGTATCAGCCACATATAGTGAAATATGGCTTTTGAGATATAAAGGAAATTTCAAAAAATGTGACATGTTTGTATCAAACATGTAATTATTTAATATGCCATGGTTCCTCAGTTGAGCTTCATTTGATATATGGCAGATATATGTGTGTTTATTTAAATTTTTTCTATACTAATTAGTACGTGCATGTTGCTATATTCATATATGGGAGTATTTGTACTCCCTACTTAAAGAAATTATTAGTATACGCATATTGAATGAATCGATTTCCAATACTTAAAAGAAATTATGGAGTGATCACATGCGGAAATTTTTAGAGCCTTCAAATGTCTATTACCACGCAGCTTGTTAATTAAATTATATAACCATTGCATGTGCACCAGTACTTAGGTTAATTTTCAATTCGAATCGTATTATTTGATCCTTTAAACACCTGCGAATCTAAGTAGCCCCCTGTGTTACCTGTGCGGTAACATTCGAAGTCGCAGTTTCGCATGTGTATTTTCAAACTTTAAACCATATATCTAAAAAATAACCTCAAATGCAAAGTAATTAAATTAGTATACCTCTATTGCACCCTACATACATACTGTATAGCAGAAAACAAACTCGCTCTAATTAATTTATGATTAAATTAAACAGATGAAGTGAACTGGATATTAGGTTTCAAATAAAGATATGTACGATATTGTTTTAACGGGGATTTCAACCAATGGACCAGTCTTAATATGTGTTGCTTGTTCCGGTGTGGTTTTCGTTTTATAAATCCATAAATATGGAGGTTTTCATACAGTTCTATTTTGCATTGCGAACAGGGTATGAAATTTACTTTTTATCCACGTGTGTTAGCGAGAAATTTCTTAAGCGTTTTAAACTTTTCATATGTCCCTGTATCCTCATATGTCAAATATGTTTTCCAACGGTTTCTATAATTTATCAAGTCTTGTGGCCAAATATGAATTCCTTTATCATAGATGTCTTGTACTTTTTATCTTTTCTCATAGTGTTACCTGATTATTACTTGCTACAGAGTCTGTAGAAGTTCAGATTGTATTCTAACGATTTTTCTTATCATAGGTGTTTTGTTAGGTACGCAAAATATCTTTTCCAATTACTTTATTGCACCAAAAGGACCAATCCCATCAGTGGAAATATACATAGTAAACTGGAAATATGGATCACAAAAGATATGTTTTCCAATTTTTTGTAAACTTAACCGAGAAATTTAAAATGTGGTTATTCTCCTGGATCTTTTATTTCTCTTAATATCCATGCCCATATTTTTTCGGTAACATTTCTTTTGCTATAATCGTCAAGTCCAAATGGGTATTCCGAGAAATTATACACAATTTAAATAAGTTGGACATAACATGTCAAGTAAAAAATGGGTAAAAAATACAACTAACATTTTACAATAATTTACGAACATTATAAGATACCTACTTGTGTTTATTAACACAAGTAGGTATCCTATATACAGGGTGATTCAGAACTTATCCAGAAGAATTTAAGGAGATATGCACCCTTAAAATTAGAGTCGATACCACGAATAAAATATAATAAAATCCTAACAGAACTGCCGTAAAAAAATGTTGAAGTTATGGTATTATTAAACGCTACTTAGCTGGACGATTGGATGAAATACTGACCTACCTCTGTACGCGCAGACCTCCTGAATCCTAGACTAATAGTATCAAGCAAGTAGCAACTAGTTCAGGTTGACAGTTTGTAATTTAATCACGTTGATAGTGGGTGTTTTTATATTTTAGTGCTGTAAGTCTGTTTCTTTTAAAATGCCATATGTGTATAGTAACGCGGAGTATATGGACATGAGGCAAAATTGGATACGACGTTATCAAAAGTGCATAAGTATAGGTCGGCGGACAAAATTTCGAACTGTTATTATAACATCAGGTATGTACAAAATTTGTAATCATTTAAAGTAAACAAAAAATTTAAAGTAAACTTCTAACTTCAAAGATAAATTACGCTACGTCAGATTCTTGTCTTTATCGATTTCTTTTATGTGAAGTTTTCGCATTTCACAACTATTCATTCAATATCAGCTGTCTTCCAATTTTTATTGCAGTCGACCAGAATAACAGTAACGTAGAAGTGACATTTTTTGATTTTTTTAAAGTTCTTCTTTTTCATTTTTTCTTTGCGATATTATATTTATCTGCACCCGCTGTATATCCACTTAAATTTTTCCAGATAAGTTCTGAATCACCCTGTATATATATATATATACAATAATAACGCAAGTAAGTACAATTTACGAATAACTAAAATTATAAACGTCAAATTAAAAATTAACTAAAACAATTAGTTTTAAGATATATAAAAGTGACCATTTAATGAGGTTTTTCTGTTAACTAAAATTTTCAAATTCAGAGAGAAGAGAGTAAAACCATTGTTAGATAAAAATCTAAATAATTTAGATTTCAATTTGGTTAAATTCATGACTAGTCTAACGTTTGAGGGCAATTTATTAACTCAATAGCTTTCAGCATATATGGGAGATTTTTTATATAGGGCTAAATTTAAATTATTGTTACGTACTTTCACCCTGAAACCACCCTTCAGGATCCGTGGGTTCTAAATAATTTTAACAAGGGGTAAATCACTAACACTTTATTAAATAATTTACTGATTATACAGTACTTCCTAATTATCCAAAATAACCTTTACACTTTAACCTCGCTTTTTCACTTTTCAACTTCTTCACTTTTATAAAACTTCCCCTCTTCCGCCGCCGATTTCGCCTTATATATCCTAAAATTGGCCCTAGATTCATCCAGAGATTTCTAATTCCAGAACAATATAGAACTCTAGAGCCATCTACAGACTTCCAGAAGAGGTGTATTACTGGTTGCATAACCATTGGCAGTTATTAATAGTCATGGGCGTATTATTCGCCGGGGGTGCTAATGCGTAACACTGATCGTCCCGATCAGTCAATTCAGAATCATCGATGTATTTCGCCAGTCTGTCCAAATGCACGATCTTCATCTTGGAGTTTTCGTTGACACGCTAGACGACGTCATTGATTCGGGTAATAACAGTATACGGTCCATCCCAAGGTGGTTGAAGTTTCTTTGACCTTCCTTTCTTCCGCTGTGGGTTGTAGAGCCAAACCAGATCTCCCGCCTTGAACCCTTCTGAACTACCCTTACAGTCATATCGAGCCTTCATTCTGTCACTGGCTATGGTGATTTGGTCTCTAACCAGCTCATGGACATTTCTTAGCGTTCACTCAGTTCATCTACATAGCTGTTCACAGGAAGCCATTCTCCACCTGGTATTCCAAACATCAAATCACATGGCAGTCTGATCTCATGTCCAAATACTACACGAGCCGGAGCTTGTTTTGTAGTCTCGTGGATACCAGCTCTATATGCCACGAAGAAAACGGTATGTGGAGATCCCAGTCACGTTGATTCTTAAGAACGACTTTAGAGAGATGTTCTTTCATAGTCTTGTTATGTCGCTCCACCATTCCATCTGATTGCGGGTGAAGGGCTGTTGTCCGTGTCTTGTGTATTCCCAATAACTTGCAGACTTGCTGAAACATCCCTGACTCAAAGTTTCTCCCTTGATGTGAATGCAGCTCCGGGGGTACACCAAACCGACATACCAAGTTATCTACCAAGACTTTGGCGACAGTGTCCGCTTCCTAGTTCGGAATCGCGTAGGCTTCCGGCCACTTACTAAAATGGTCCATGGCAACCAGTGTGTATTTGTTACCGTCCTTGGTTACTGGGAATGGTCCTGCTATATCGATCGCAGTCCTCTCAAAAGGAACTCCGACGTTATATTGCTTCATTGCACCCCTACTTCTAGTCTGTGGTCCCTTACTGGCTGCACAAATTTTACAATTACGACACCAAGCTTCTTGGCGACTATTTACCCACTAAAATCGTTCTCGAACTTTATTCAGGGTCTTATTAACGCCGAAGTGTCCACCGGATGCTCCATTATGTACTTCCTGAAATACTTTCGGTACTCGGTACCTGGGAATCACTAGACGCATAACAACTTGCTTCCCATCCGGGCTTTCCCATGCTCTCTTTAACAGCCCGTTCATAACTCTAAGTGAATCCCACTGCGTCCACTGCGCCCACAAAACCTTCCATCCGAGTGCTTTGTCCGAAACATCCTTCTACTCTGGTCGAATAGCCCTGATCTCTGCATCGTTCAGTTGTTCTCGTCTCAGGGCTTGAGTCGTCCAATTATCCGGAACGTCTATTTTAATGGTGTTGATTACTCCCGTGCCTTGCTGTTTCTCCACATGGCAGCAGTGCTTGCAGTGGTTTTCTAGATAAAGCATCTGCGTTCTTATGAGATCTTCCTGTTCGATGCTCGAGTTTGAAATCATACTGTTGCAGCCGTTCTATCCAACGAGCCAATTGACCTTCCGGGGTTTTCAACGGCAACAACGATTTCAACGCAGCATGGTCGGTTCGGATTTTCAAATGTCGTCCATAGAGATACTCATGAAAATGGTCCACTGATTTAACAATGGCCAATAACTCTCTCCTGGTTACACAGTAATTTCTTTCCGGTTTGGAGAGCACCTTGCTGAAGTACTCGATCACTCTTTCTTGTCCGTTCTGGATTTGTGACAGCTCACAATCAACCGAAGAATTACTGGCATTCGTATCTAAAATAAAAAGTCCATTCGTTGTGGGTATGCTAGCACAGGACCAGTGCATAGAGCTGCCTTCAATTTTCTCCATGCTGTTTCACACTCCGGTGCCCTCTGGTACTGAATTTTCTCCTCTGTTAGCCGGTGTAATGGCTTCGCAATGTCTGCAAACGCTTCCACAAAGCGCCTATAATAAGTGCAGAGGCCAAGGATGCTTCGTACTTCATGAACGTAAAATGTACTTGGCTAATCTCGTACGACAGAAATATTTATTTATTTATTTATTTATTTATTTAATACATTTGTCCAACAGTACAAAAGAACCAATTACAGGACAAGAAAGCAACAAAATACAAAAAAAAAATATATAGGTATATATATATATAAATACATAGCTTCTTACATACACATGAGTGACAATCTAAAATTAATTACAAAGTGCACTACATGTTTGTGTTATTTAATACTATGGGATACTGCAATACTTAAGAGAAGTATAAATTGTATGTATCGAACAGTCGAATATATCACAAGTATCACAAATTGAGTTGTAGGTAGAGCACATAACGAATATAGGAGACTTCAGCATTATATTGGTTCGTGCCGGTTGACAATAAAATGTGAGCGGTTTGCGACTAGCGGCTCTTGGAACCAAGAAGTTCAACTGGCTTAGTGCAGGAGGGCAATCGACCCTGTTGTGTATGAGCGAATACAGGAATTTTATAGCGTAGAATTGCCTTCTAAATTGTAGTGAGTCAAAGTCGAACCTATTTAACAGATACGTCTGGTCGCAGCCTCTGTTTGGATAATTACCGTCAGTGCGAAAGCAGAGAAATTTTAAAAATTTCCTCAGAACAGACTCGATTGATTTAACTTGATAATCATAGATAGGGCTCCAGATAAGTGAGCAGTACTCGAGTTTAGACCGTATATAACAATAAAATAGTTTAATTAAGACGTCATTGTTCCGGAAGACCTGACTTAGTCTTAAGATAAACCCTAAGGTTTTCATAGACGAGGAGACCGTTATCTCGATATGCTTGGCAAATGATAATTTGTCATCAAAAAAGACTCCTAGATCTCTAGTTGAGTCAGTACGTGGCAAAGATTGTGTGCCGATACGATAATCGTAGTCGATGGGTTCATCTTTTCGTGAGTAAGTTACAACCTTGCATTTGGTTATATTTAGAGCCAGAGAGTTTAAATGACACCACTGTGCCACTTTGTTAAGTTCCCTTTGTAGCACATGACAGTCGTCTTTGGAATTTATTGACGCAAAGATTTTCAGGTCATCTGCGAAAAAAAGCTTTTTGCAGCAAAGATTGTCATTGAGATCATTGACAAAAAGAGCGAAAAATAGTGGACCTAAATTGGAACCCTGTGGTACTCCTGATGTTATGGTATATGGGTTAGACGTGTAACCATTGTAAGCAACATAATTAAGACGGTTTGACAGGTAAGATGAGAAGAACTGAACAAGAGCGGTAGAGCAGCCATACTGTCGAAGTTTGGATAATAAAAGGCAATGATCAATGCGATCGAATGCCTTGGAGAAGTCCGTGTATATCACATCCACCTGACCTCGCATGTCAATGTTTTCGGAAAGATATTGAGTGAAACACAATAGATTGGTAGTGGTTGAGCGTTTTTCCATGAAGCCGTGTTGGTCCACAGAAATGAGATTTTTAACAAGGGGGTAGATGCGATTATACAGGGACATCTCAAAGACCTTTGCAAAGTTGCATAATAATGTAATTTGTCTGTAATTAGCAATGTTAGAGGAATCTCCCTGTTTGAGGATGGGGCAGACCCTAGCTTTTTTCCAAATATCTGGGAAAGTACCTAACTTAAGAGATAGGTTAAATAATATTCTCATCGGTTGACAAAGTACATAGGCACAATCTCTGATAAGGAAGCTAGGAATGCCATCCGGTCCACTTGTCATTTTATTCTTCAATTTTTTTATAGAATCAGTTATTTCCTCCTCTGATAAATTGATCACACTTAAACTTGGCAGGTTAACGCCAATATTGTGTTCGATGTCAATGGTGTCGTTAAGTTCGGAGTGAGGAAAAACTTGTTCAAAGAGTTGACTAAAGGCTTCAACAATGTCTTGAGGGTTGTGAAGCTCCTCATTATTATAGCGCATTGTCCCGGGTATCCTAGATTTGCCTTTTTTAGTATTAACAAAAGACCAAAACATAGTGGGGTTGGTTTTGATCGAGTGTTCCACTCTTTCGATATATTTTTTGTAATCACGAATACTAAGTGCCTTGGCTGAGGCCCTGGACTGTTTATAATTATTTAGAGATTCTTCACTATGGCACTTATTATATTGTTTGCGATGACGTTCCTTGGCGCGAATGGCAGCTCTTAATTCAGTGCTGTACCAAACTGGGTATTTATATTTAATAGATTTATAGTGCGGCACTTGCGCGTCTAGTAACGAGTGAAACACGCTGTAGAAAGAATCACAAGCTGAGTTAATGTCTTGAAAGGTAGATAAAAATGACCAATCGGTTTCAAGGATTGAGTGATAGAGAGCGGGAAAGTTGGCCTTCCGAAAATTATAAGAGGTCTGAGTGGTCTTACAGGGAAATTTGTCAAGATGTTGAGTGTGGATGGTTAATGTTATAGATAAGGCCGGATGATGCTTGTCTTCCGCGACTAATGGCGACTCGTCGTGAAAAATGAGACAGTGACATTGACTTTTTGCCAGCACTAGGTCGAGAGTTCTACCGTTGACATTTTTTACATTGTTATATTGATCTAGTGATAGGAAATCTATAAAATTGCATAATATGCGGCTTTTTGGGTCATTGTCTGAGTTATTAAATAGAGGAATGTTGAAGTCTCCTATAATTACAGGATTCTCGAAGTTACACACAATATTTTCGAATAGATCAAAAAATTGTTCAAGTACTGCTGTTAAAGTGTTAGGAGGAATATATAAGACAAAAACGGCAAGTGTGTGGTGCTGAAACAAGTGTTTACTTCCCACTATATCAATATTTGGAAAATATTGTCGAGGTCTGTTTGTATTCCCTCCGAAGACACGACGTGACCAAGGAATTTGACTTCTTTCTGAAATAGTAAACACTTCTTCGGGTTCAACTTCAGGTGTGCATTCCTTACTCGCCCAAATACTTCTTGAGGATTTTTCAAATGTTCTGTAAAGTCTCGTCCCATAACCAGCACGTCATCAAGGTAAACCAGGCACATCTTCCAGGTCCAAATACTACGCGACGTAATATCAATTCCATCAATCTTTCAAAAGTGGCTGGGGCATTACTAAGTCCAAAAGGCATCACAGTAAATTGGTAAAAACCACTGCCTGCTGAAAACGCTGTCTTTTCTTTATCATCAGGATGAAGCCATCGTGCGCCTGCCAATGTACTTAAAGTGTCATCAATCCGGGGTAATGGGTAACTGTCTTTCTACGTCACATCGTTCAATTTTCGGTAATCGACACAAAATCTTAACGTTCCGTCTTTTTTGGCAACCAAAACTACTGGCGATGACCAGGGACTCGTTGACTCCTCAATAACTCCATCTGGTAGCATCTTATCTATCATTGCTGAGGCTTCTTCTTGTTTCGCTAGCGGAAGCCTCCTAGGTTGTTGTCGAATAGCAGGTGAGCCGCCAGTATTTATCCGATGCTGGACTATATCTGTTTTTGTAAGGGCCTCTGTATTTTTGGCAAATACTGAACTTTCCTTTTCAAGGAACTTGATCGCCTCCTCTCGTTCATCCTCAGATAAATGCTCCAACTGGGAACTCGGCAAGGTTAGGTTAGGTTAGGTTAGGTTAGGTTAGGTTAGGTTAGGTTAGGTTAGGTTAGGTTAGGTTAGGTTAGGTCGCCTCCTCTCGTTCATCCTCAGATAAATGCTCCAACTGGGAACTCGGCAAGGTTAAAACTTCCTGGTCTATATTCGTAGATGAATTTCCCTCCGTTTGTTTCTCGCACCTTGCTACCCACGTAACCGGTTCATAGGAGCCAATCGGTTTGCATTATTTATTTGTTACTGCATGAGAATTTAAATTGACGACTCTAATTGGGATTTTGACTTTAGTCCGGGTTAAAGTTCTTGCCACAATAATATTGGTTAGGGACTTAGTCGATTCGTCACTTTCAACCAGGCCAACACGGTGCCTTCCTGGATTTACTTGTAAGGCAGCATCTATTCTGAATGAGCAGGAATCTTAATCGTCCGTGTTGTCAATAGCCTTGCCTTATGGAATTGGTCGTCTGCAGTTGCCAGAATAATTTTTTCATTTCCAATTTTTAAGATTCTCTCCCCTACATCAGCAATAAACCTCTGCTCTCCCATGATGTCCAGTCCCAAAATGATCTGTAATGTCAGCCACAATGGCCTTGTTATTAAATCTCAACCGTCCAACCTGCAGTTCCAAGTTGACCTCTCCATGGACTGCAGTCCTGTCTCCCGTGGAATTTTATTGTTTTTAAAAGTACTACGACAAGAATCTCGGTACCCCAAATTGAAAGAAATATATGCAAATTAAATTTGTACCCACCACTACGAGGGCGCTAAAAAAACTTCTGTAACACAGACATGAGTGTACAGATTTTATGTATTTTTTAATACTGAGTCCGAATCTGCAGCCCAAAATCCGCTTTACCAGGTAAATATTTACTAAAAGAGCAAAAACATTCCCTAAAATAGAGTGAAATAGTGAGGATAATGAAATGCAACGATTTGGAAATACTTTAAAAAAGCGTTTTAGAATAAGATTTTGAGCATTAGAAAGAAATATATACAAATTAAATCCACACCCACCACTACGAGAGGCTTAATTCCACCACTAACCTACATTTATATATTTGGAGTTACAAACTACAAGGCTATGGCACAGAATAATAAAACAATCAGAAGGGAAACTCTGAGCATTGCCCATATACAATTTAACTCCAGAATCGGCCATGTTGTTGGGGTTAAAATCAGGGGCGTATTCTGTACTGTTGTAATCAGGTCCGCAATTAGGAATTTGTAATTTAATTTTGTAGAATATACTTTTCAACTTTTCTCAAGAAACCCTATAAAATAATTGTCTCTGAATTTTCTAAAAGTTCCCTTTGTATGTTAGTGCTGAACTTCTCATTTTATCGTACTAATTTTGTAAAAAACATTGGATCACACTAACGCCATGTTAAATACAAATTTTGATAACTTTACACAGCGTTTAAATAATCATAACTATTATGATACGAAGGGCGCGAATGACTTGCAATATGAACTTTATAAGAACAGCCCATTTTATTAAAATGCATTATTTTACAGTAAATATATAAATTGTCATATAATGTCAAACAATGCCATTTCAATTCAACAATTCTTTAATATAATCTCAAAGCATAAGCATATGTAATTAAAAATTGTTTCTATTCTGTAGAGGAATTTTTAAATGCCTAACCATATTACAATATTTTTCTACAAAACTGTTGAAGATGCCTAAATAGGCATCTTCAACAGTTTTGTAGAGTTAAAATTACCTCAATGTCAAGGAGTTGGGACAATAAACGTCTATTCTTATTCTTAACTTTATCCCTATATATGTTGTGTAATAATTACATGCATATTTTGTTTTATTAATAAATATATACCTATATTTTAATGCCAATGATTAATTAAATAGTAGTAAATATACCGTCCTGAAATATTCAATATAAAATTGTTTCTAAAATACAATACAATAAAATACAATAACAAATATACCCTATACACTGAAATTAGGCCATATGAGAGGTGGGTATAAATCGTTTCGTTATGCGTGTAAAGGAATATATGTATTGACTATGTTATATTATAATTTTAGTGCAAAACATTACTGACGCGATTGATTAGGCACACAAAAATCTGAAGATGTGCGAGATCGATCGATCGATGTGGAAACATTATAGTATACCTACGCCTGTGTATCCACGTTCGAACGAATTATAAGTGGATTAGATGATATGTCAATATTACTTTAATAGTATATTAAAGTATAAATGTATATTGAGGTCTTTAAGACGCGCGATTTTTCGAGCACGACGGCGCAGCCGGAGTGCTCGAAATAGAGCAAGCATTGTTTTAAAGACCAGTTATTCACGAATACTTTAGGCTATTTTCTTTTATTGGTACACTTTGAAATCATAAATACTGGTATTATTACTACAAAAAATGGAAATAAGAATTAAGAATGTAAAATAGTTGAATTCGTGATGTGACATCAGGATACCTGTCAGTGTCAAATGAGGAACACAAAAATTAATTTGCAATCTGTCACATAGGATTAATTATTGTCACTACAGTTGTTACTGATTGTATATTGCTTTAAAATGAGTTCTAACATTGATTACTTAAATAGAAAAGCAGATTCGCGGTTAATCCCGTAATAATTCCTGTTAGATCAATAATTAAAAAGTTGACATTTTGACTTCACGTTTGTCGGGTTATTGATGTTGCCATGGTAACTTTAAAACACGCGCCTTTTTAAAAGTTGGAAATAAAAGTTATCTGTCAACTTATGACCAATAGGTTATACGAAATGTTGCCAGATGAGTTTTTGAAATTACTATTAAATACATGAAAATTATTCATTTTAGTACATAATTTTTTACATGTAACCAACCATCTCATTTCTCAAGAAATTGAATTTGAAGACATTTGATTACTGCAAAATGTACCACATGAATATTAATGCTTTTGTGACAAATCTACAATTATTTATTCCTAGTTCATCAGAAATTATTGTACATCTGGCAACTCTGTATAGAGCACACGATTATCAGTTGTTTTACCCCAGGAACATGGCTAATTGGATGCGCGCCTAGAAATGCGCGAAACTTCCCCTTCCCTGAAAGATTCCATTCTGATTGTTTTATTATTCTGTGGCTATGGTTTCTCATATTGTATTGCACTAATATTCGTTATTTGATCTTAGGGGTGGAATTAACCCCCTTATAGGGGTAGGTATGGATTTAATTTGCATATATTTCCTTCTAATGCTCGAAATTTTATTTTACAATATTTTCTCAGGGTATTTACAAATTGTTGAATTTCATTATAAAGCTTTATCCTCACTATTTATCACTCTGTTTTAGGGGATGTCTTGCGTTTTACTAAAAGATTACGTTACCTGGTAAATCGATTGTTGGGCTGCAGATTCGAATTCTGCATAAAAAATACTCTATGTATTCATGTCTCTGGTACAGAACTTTATTTTTGTGAGTTTGTGTTATTCTTTATATTTGCATTTACTGAATCTATTTTTTCCAAAAATGTAGGCATTTTTCGTAGTATTAATTGTTATGTTATTTTAGATTCATGGGACATACAGAAGAAAAGATCGGGTATACAGGGAAGATATATTTTACGGCAAAGGCAAATCCATGGACCAACTTAGTGCCAATGAATTGAGAGAAGATATGAAGGAAAGAAATTCTGAAAATCCATTAGCATATCGTGGAAATAAATTGGAGTATAAACTAAATTCATACCAGCTGAAAAAAATGAAAATGAAGTAGTTTCCACAATTCTATTTTTTATAAATGTTTATGAATTAAATGAACTAATTAATTTAATAAACCGACACTTTCTTAGAAGTTAATAGTTGAGCATTTTGTAAAAGCAATTATTTGGCGAATATGGAAATACCATTCGGTTAAATATTTATGGATTCTTAGGACCAGCGCCTAAGTTTTGATTTAATATTATAACTAATAGTATAGAGCGTTAGTCTGGCCAACGAGAGCATTTGCAACAAAAAAAATAGCTATCTGACATGATAAGTAGCTGTTTTGTTATACAGGATGATTCGCGAGGAATGTGCCATAGCCTAATAATAGATAGAGCACTTCACGGCAAGTCTAGATCATCAAGGGAAAACGTTTTCTGACCACTGGTTAAGAAGATACAGGGCGTTTTATGCACTAGCAAGAAACATACGGTGTCGCACTTGCGAAATGTTTTATTTGTTCCGAAATATGGTATCGAATGACGTCAGAAGCAACTGACAAATTAATTATTTATTTCGTAACTTACAGATAATAATGGCAAACTATTGAAATCCGCATCAACACAACATGATTCGTTGGTGTGGTGCAAGAAGTGCATTAAATTATAGGAAAAGGTTCCATACATTTTCGACTGTAATTCAGATTTATACCGGGTATATTTCCCTAAAGGTTCTACCTCGGGTATTACAGAACTCATAAAAAAGCATTATTTTAAAAAAAATCTTTGGTAAGTAGTGAATAGATGGCAATTCCATGACACCCCCCAGCACTATTTGGCACCCCCTCCACTTTATAAGCCACGCCCCGTTCCCACCTCCACTCCCACCATAATTCGGAACCCCCCACCATAATTCGAAACACCCCACTACGTCATAGAACTGTCAACCATAGTGCGAAACCCCTGGCCATAATTCGGAACCCCCACCACGCCATAGAATTGTCAACCAGAATGCGGAACCCCCTGTGGGATGCTCTCTCATATATAGTCAACACTACAACACCATCTGGATATGTTTATGGAGAAGTTGCTAGGAAAGAAAAAGAAGAATAACAACAATAACATAACATATAGATAGCAGACATAAAATATTCTTTTCTCTCCGAAAAACAGAAGATTGTATATTTAACGTAATATATTTGTTATTATTAATAATATTTTATTATTGTGGTTAACACTACCCCACCCCCCATCATAATTCGGAACCCCCACCACGTCACATAACTGTCAACCATAATGCGTAACCCCCCACCATAATTCGGAACCCCCCACCATAATACGGAACCCCGCACCATAATTCCGAACCCCCCACCACGTCACAGAGCTGTCAACCACAATTTGGAACCCCTCATTCGCCATAATTCAAACCCTCTCTCTCCTCATATGACATGTTAGGCAGTACATATTTTACTACTGTTCCATACACTTCATTATTATGCCCATCTGTGTATGGATATGTATTAGATGTAAACCCCACCATAATTCAGAACTCTCATCAATAATTCGGAAACCCCCCACCATAATTCAAACCCCCTCTCCTCTTAATCACTATGGATGGGGTAATAGAGACACACCTCCTAATTTTTGGTTGGCCCACCTTAATTTTGGCAGTGGCCCTCTCCCTAATTGGCTGCTCACCCACCTAGTTCAATTTTTGTAACCACCCTACAGCGCCATCTATCAATCATTTCTTTAAACTATGAATACTTATATATTTCCATAGAGGGGCTCACGAGATAGTATTTAACCTAATTAATTTCAATTCCTTAATTCCACCATACTTGAGAACCCCCCATCATAACTGAGAATTCCCTACCACAATTTAGACGGTAAAGAGGTTATTTTTAGTACATATTCGAAAATCAATCAACGCCTTATTGAAGGTTTTAAGAAAGTGACAAAATGTATGTAAGAGGTGTGTATCATCTTTTTGAGGAACGTTTAATATCATTTAAGAATTGGAGAGGCATTGCAAAACCTTTAGATTTCGCACTGGCAGGATTTCATTATATTGGTTGTGAAGACACTGCTGCTTTCATTGCGGAGTTGAAATTTACAGGTAGAAAGTAGGTGACATACCTATAATTGGACATTTACAGTATTCAGAAGATTGCTCTTATGCGGAATTAATCAGAGGGATTGTTCAAAATTATGGAAAAGGAGGAGAATGTACACGTATCAAGAGGCAGTTTATCAGTAATCAGATATTGAAGTGCATTCTGGTGGCTACTTAGTGTTACCTAAAGGTTACATGTAATGTACAAATTTATGAATCACAATTAAGTAATGTACTATGAATCAATGGAGACCTTATTAAAGCTTTATAAAACATTAATTTTTAATGTACATTTAGAGTTGTAATAAGAAAGAAAAATACACATTTCATACAATACGTTAATTTTTACAATTATGATGCAGCTGCTTGGTGTGAATTTAGCTTTTCGCACACCCTATATTCAGACTAGATATCCTCGTACAAGTCGCCAGGAGTTGCTCAACGTTTATTTGAATTAAAGTTGTATTGAGAACACACGTGAAGACTCTGATCTAATTAATAAACCCAGAAAAAAATCGAAATTGGAACTAAATGCATTTACGATGAAATAATCCTCCAAGTAAGGAAATAATGTCAAAGCACAATAATGGATAATCAACAGATGAATAAGGAAATAATTTACTAATAAAATCATTGTAATGAAAAAATGTCTTATTAATCAACATCTCTCGCTATTATGAAATAAGCATTGTTCAGTGACACCGTTTGATAGTAATGAACGAAACTGCAAACTCATGAGAGTTAGATCGACCAGCCAGCCCATACACCCTTCTGCACCCACTTACCCCGCGAACTCCTCACCACCCTCTTACCCCGCGGTACCCGTCTACAGTCCATATATCGTAAATATTATGCAAATTATAATGTGTCAGCACCAGTAAATCACATTTCTTGATAAATATAGAAAGGTAATAAATACCGCATAGTTGTCAAAACAATGCATTTATCTAACAAAGAACAGTTCCTTTCTCGTGAATTATCAACTATGAATTAATTATTTAAGCTACACAAGACGACCCATTTGGTTTACTTTAATAAATCAGAAAGTCCATTCATAATAAAAGCGATAGAAAATAAAAGAATATTTCGTAAACTACATTGAACGTAGATAGATAGATTTAAAATTATTTCAGTCTAGCGAACAACGACAACAAATAAAACAAATTCTTCATACTTTATTTCGGCGTTAAAAATAAAACTGCACAAGAGACAGATATATCTCAACTACAGAGTGTCCTATACAAATTTAGATACCCCACCCACTTATATCGAGAGATATAAAAGGAGTGAGAACATTTCTGGTTTTTAATACTAGTTTTGCTTATGTGGTAATGTACATTTCAAAAATGCAGTGTCCTCAATAGCTGAAAACGTTTACTGCAAAAAAAATAGTTTACTACATCATCAACGGGAACGTTGTTACTATAGTGTGAGGGAAAATATCGAAGAAAAACATCAAAGAAAAATATGAGTAGTGGAGAAATTATGAGAAACAGATGCAGAATGGAGATTTATAAGAAAAATGTCATAGCTGCTATAGAAGGCATAGGTAGTAAGAATCTTTTGTACAGCCTTTCGATCTCTGACGTCTACATTTTCAATATCAAATGAGTAATGGTGAATATATTAATTATCTAATATTTTAACCTCCTGACATCAATCTTACCAGGGATACTAAACATCAAGCAGGATCGCTAGGCACAGAGTGTTAAAAAAGGACCCTACCATAAACTTATTCCATTTTTATAAAACAAAATCTAAAATTCATCAAAAATAGCTCCTCCACCATTTCAGATGACCCTACAGACCCTATTATTCGCCTTGAAACATTTAATTATTTAAACTCGAATATTAAGGTATCATTAGGTAAAAAAACCCCGTTCGCCTGCGTGTATATAATTTTTAAAATTTCAATATGAAAGCGGGTATTATTAGGAAAATAGTTAAATATATAGAAATAGTATACTTATGTCAAAATATCAACGAATTCGCAAAAATACTTTAAATATTCATATTTATGAGTCAATGACATAAGACCTTAGTGAAATTGAAATAAACACATTATCAATATAATCTCCTACGTAAGAATGCTAGAAATCAAATACAGTCGCTTAGTGCAAAATATTTAAAGTGCTCCACATTCATTTTTAGCTGTCTATAACGAAACGAAAACTATAATTTACTCAAGACGAGACAGATACAGATATTCATAATTTAAGTTTACACGATATCCAGACAAAAAGCTAAAATTCGCAAGGAATAGCAAGATATGCCAGATACACCAGTGTTCCTCAAATTTTTCTATCTCACGTACCCCTTTTTGTTCTGCAGTGATCATGCGTACCCCTTTCTAAAAAATACATATTATTATATAATTTAAGTAACTATAGTAGGTACAGAGTCTGACTAGGTATTTTAAAGAAGTAATACGGAATATCTTTGTGCCCTCTTGACGGCGAAGAAAGAACTATTTTGAACAGGTCCGTACTACATTTTGCAGTTTAGATTCTGGTTTTAATTAAGCTTGGGATCCATATTAATTGTGCAGTATTATCTTTCCCCTCCATATGTGTTATATGTTTTATTGTGTTATATATATTTTTGTAGGTTCTGTTATTTAAATTTATTAGCCGCCATTCGCGTATCCCCTAAAAATTTTCGCGTACCCCTAAAGGGTACGCGTACCACAGTTTGAGAAACACAGCCCTACACGATGCAAAAAAATTACACTAGTTAAAAAAATACTGTAATAGGCAAGCTGAATTAATGACGTGTCAACCCTGAATCCTATTATGAAGAATCAAAATCGACTAAGACGTCGCATACAGAAAGCTGTAGAGAAACGCATGTATATCGCTGATATATAGAAAAAACATCCATCGTTAAAAAACACATGTGCAAGGTTCCTTTCAGAAAACATGTGTAGGGAGAATGTACGCAAAAGAACATCATGACTGTGAAAGAAAAGCATGCGCGGAGGGGAAATATGGAAGAAAGACATAGCCGGCAAAGAGAATATGATCAATGGAGATTTTAGGACAGATCTTTATAATAAAACCTGCTCAGTAGAGATTAACAGGAAAACATTATAGAAAACATGCACAGCAGGAATCATTTGTACAGTCTTTCTAGCTCTGATGGAATACCTCATTTTCAAGAACAAATCGCAAATATTATCGAATATTTTAGCCTCGTGACGTCAAATTTTACGAGTGTATGCTAAACATCAAGTAGGCTCGCGAGGGCATAAAGTGCCAAAAAGGGGCCACGCCTTAAGATTTAACCGTTTATTCGGATATTTAAGCAAGCGTTGTAAATATGCATATTATGGGTTAATGAACTCGAACCACAATAAATTTGAAATAAGCTGCCTATCAATCTCTTACCTAAACATGCTATATACAGGGTGTAATCAGTTTCATGTCATTAAAAAAAACTGGTAATGGGGACCGACTAGACAAACAAAAAACCTTTATGACTTTTCCCTTTAGGGGCACTTTGAAAAAAACTGATCTAGGTCAATATATTTAATATTATGGTAGACAATAATTGAGAACCACTGCTTTTCTTGGTCAACGGACTTGTAGTTCCCAATTATACAGCTTTTTATACAACTGTCATAAAAAAGTGCTCGCCGGCACACGCAAAGGCCTTGGATCACCGACCGCCTTTGATGGACCGCCTCAACTGAACTGGGGCATTTATAAAGAGGTAAATAATTCGTTTTCTCCTCGTGCACAATTGCAAGCAAATAATGGCCATAGAGGTTTAAACAGAGCATTTCTTTACATGTGTGTTTTTTAATTTGGAACAAAATATTGGATTGTTTATAATTTAGAAAATTCAAATGTGGTTTATTAACATTTGTAACATAAATGAGTGTCCTGGGTTAAAAGCTTACTACTTACCTAAATGATTGAAAATCTCTGCATCTGCATCAATACACAGTTCGGTACGTCGAATTAAGGACAGACGCACTTCGTTCAACACTAAACTATCAACTAACGTTGTCAATAAAGAAAAATAAAACAAAAACTTGATACAAAAACCAAAAAGGAATACAAAAAGAACGAACAAGTAAGTTGTGTCTGTACGTAATCAAAAATTTGACAACTTGAACGGTAAGTCAGTAAAATAAATCTTAACTATAAATACACAATGATGCGAAATTCAAAAATAACAAAAACAACGAATGGCGGGCTATAAAGTTTCATTAAACAGAAAACACAAATTTGTTAAATTATTATGCATTAACAATTTATAATTCAAAAAACGTAGGATGTACAAACATAGTAGGTAAGATTTAAATGTTGCTTGAATTCTAACCCATCCTCTCTTCTTAATGGTGAATAGGAAGGTCAATTAGATGTCTGTGTTTTAAGACATATATGTAATATTTTGAAACAATTTTGTTCAAATCTCTTTTACGCAAAAGGCCATATTTACTTGACATCTGCCGCAGACTTTCTGGGATTTTCGTAAACAAACCATTCGACTCTAACGCTTCCTGATCGCAATCTTCATTAAATTCGTTAAATATATTAATCTTGGATGACATATTTGCACTTGACTCAACTCTTTGCAGTATTTACATAAATTGTACTTTTCAAAGCATTCCATTTTTCTCAAATTGTTTAACGCAAATGCTTACAAAAAATGTTTTACATAAAAATATCTTTGTTTGCTGGTTTACTATACAGTAACTTAATGTAATTTACCAATATAAACCTAATCTGTCAAAAGCATGGCCGCCTATATCACGGCCACCTACTGCAACAAACCATGTTAATATTATATTTTTTAAATTAGAAGTGTTATGGATTACTTTAACAAAAAATACATTTCTGCCATATTTAGTAACCTAAAATTATGAAAGGGCGATAGACTGAACTAATACCCATCTGAGTTTTAGCATTTGGTGTAACTAAAGTTGGTAATTTTTTTTTATTTAACGAAATATGGTGGATATACCTATATGATTTTTTCAGAATTTATTTCATGTTGAACTAATATCTTCATTGGCAAATCTCTAATGATATCGACTAATAAGCAAAATAATAACGAAATAAATTTAATTATTATATTATTATATTTATTAATATTAAAAACACAATTATTATAAATGTTTGTGGGCTGGCTTGAATTGGTGGGTTGAATCTGGGTACTTTCTGTTTTATTTTGCATTGTGCTCTGATCATGATTAAACTTGCTAGTACTTGATGAAATTCTCCTCATGGATTCAATCATCTGATGATGATGTTCAACGTCCAATTGTAAGTAAGTTTTGATTGACTGACTACTGCTGTGTCCAGTAATTTTAATGAGCTGTTGTTCACCAACTCCTTCCTTGGCTAATTTCGAAACAGCTGTTGCTCTTGCAGAATGATTAGTTATTATTACTTTTTTAGTGTCAATTCCTATATCAGAGGCTGCTGATTTAAACCATGAAGATACAATGTTCTTACCAACTGGGCTATTCTTGTACCATCCTTTCGAATTGGATTGACTCCAGTTTGGGTTTGGTGTTAAGAATAATCTGTCGGTCTGAACAAGATTTCCCATTTTTCCATCAACTTCTTAAACAAACGAACCGGACACATTTGTGGATTATCGAAATTTGTAATCAACCATTTACTATCCGACAGTTTTTTAGAACCACCTTGGGTGGTTTTGGAGAATATTGGATTATATTCTATCCGACTTTTTGGGTTTTCGAAATTATCAGTTTCTTCTTTGAAGTATTGGATACACGCAGAATATCCTTCCCCTCTTCTCCATGCCGGCTCATGTGAAACTATGTGAAAAAATTTACGCTGCAATCCATCTGGAGTATTTTCATCCCACATTAAGGCTGAAGCACTCACTTTTCTTTTTAATGGGTCTCTCTGTAATTTTTTGCGCTTAGCATCGTGTGCAGCTCTGGCGGTCGCAAATTCCACATCAGAAAACGGATTAAATTTTATTTTATATTTTTCGTAAAAAATTTCTTGTAACTGCTTAGCAGTAGAGTTCCACATCACTTTGACCACACTTTCCTTATAATCTTCAAAATTTTTCTTTTTCATATTAAATGCGTAGTCCTCCAGTATAGTAGCCACCTGTACTACACTCATACACTCATGAATATTATACAACTCTTCGTCACAAAATTCAAAAAACTGTTTCCATACGCTTGATTTTGATTTTCGGGTGTTATCTGGTGTTATATTTTGAATTTCTTGTCTAACTACTTGTTGATTTTCTTTACCAAATCGCGACATTTCGCTATACACTTATTAAACTCAACGTTCAGACGTTTTAAACTAGTAATTATTAAGCTTTGTGACAGAACCGGTTAAACAAAAATGACATATCAACATATGTCAAAAACAACAATACCCTGGCCAACTTGACAAGCAGTGAAATTAATTTAAAATGTCAGGTTGGATTAATAATTTTTTTCCGAATTATGGTGTTAAGTGGTGTGAAATTTTCTTACCGAATACCACGCAAGCTTAAATTATTCCTGGAAATAATTTAAGCTCTTGTGATATAAGTGAAAATTTGCGAAATTTTTGTTTATTTTTTTTGTCCAAAACTATGAGCTTTAGACCCCATGTTATATAAGATTTTTTTGTTTGTCTTGTCATTCCCTACCACCAGTTTTTTTAATGACATGACACTAATTACACCCTGTATGAAATACAGTCGTTGGGTACAAAATATTTAAGGGGCTCCACATTCATCTTTACCCGCCTACAACGAAAACGACAACTAATATCCACTCAAGAAAAGACAAATAGAGACTTACCCAGTTACCCATAAAGATGTCTAAAAAGTTTCAGCACTACAAATATTCATATTTAAGTATCCAAGAAACCCCTTAATAGTATAGCTATAGGGATTCGGGGACAAAATCCCATGTTATTTCTTATGGAGGTTCATTCTGCTCATTTTTGACCAATTTTCTCCCCACCACTTTTTAGCCTCCCGCCCGCAGAGGGCGTCACAGTGGCGGATGGAATATCGAATTCAGCATGGCGGCTCAGCGAATTAGAATGCAGCATGGATCCTATTGGGTGTGGTGTCTGGACTCTTTCTATTGGTCGCGGGATGGCAATGGCGGACGGTATATTAGATTTCAGCATGGTGAGGTCTAGCAAATCAGATGGTGACCTGCTTTAGACTCTCCCTATTAGTTGCGAACGGTAATGGCTGATGGCGTATCAGATAGAGGTCTATTGAGGTATGGAGACATGGCAAATCAGAATGGCGGTTTAGTGAATCAGATAATGCATAGTGGTATAGCAAATCGAATGATAGATGGCGGATCAGAATGCAGAATGGCGGTTTAGTGAATCAGATAATAGCATAGTGGTATAGCAAATCGAATGATAGATGGCGGATCAGAATGCAGAATGGTGGTTTAGTGAATCAGATAGCAGCATAGTGGTATAGCAAATCAAATGATAGATGGAGGATCAGAGTGTTGTAATGATGGGAGGGTCATGTGTTCGTGGGAAAGACTGTATCATAAAGGTGATTAATTATCAGTATGTACTTCAGATCAAAGTATATACTTTTCCTGTGTAAATGAAATTCACACATGGGAGCTTGGGCATGGAGGTAATGAGTTTTTCACGTTATGGCTAAATGTTTAAGAGAAATTCCATTTTAGATTTAATACATAATACTTCGGAAGATATTTTATTATGGATATATTTATTATTATTTACAAATTAAGTTAGGATATTTTTCATATATGATGTTTAATACATTTTAAAAGCAGTACATAAGCCTCAGATACAAATTCCGGGGGGCCACCCAGTATACAAGCATGCCACAATAGTCATGCATTAGTTATTTAAGTATTGTTATATACATCAAACAGCTTAAGGTGGGGACATTTTTAGAAGAAATCGCGGTTAACAGAAGGTACCCGATGAAAATAGATACCTGTCCATAGGTGGCAAGGCGAAAAAATCGAAAGGTCTTATTTATTAGAGATATATGATCAATAGGGTGAGATCTAGGAGTTTCTAGGATAACCTATTTTACACAAGGAGGTCTTGTGGATAAATGGGTTGAGTTTACTACATTCTTACAGTGAGCAGCTAAGACTTTAGGATTAACAGAATGATATATTTAAGGCTTAGTGCATAAGAGAACTATGATATTAACCAATGGAAGATCTCCCACCACCCACATTCTTACTTGTAATTATCTACTTTTTTAGTCTTACCTCCAATTACTCTCGTCGTACTACAATTATCTTTAGATTACACAGACCCGGTTTAAAAGCTGTACTTACCTAGGTCATTAAACCATATAAAGGTATAAAGAAATTACCGCGAAGCTATTAGCCCATAGAATCTAGTCAAGACAACATGTCTCATCTACTCTGTGTAACGGTGGTAGCGCAGAGGATTAAGCAGTGGAAGAGCAAATAATAAAAGGTTTGGGAATGTGCGACAGGTTAATAAATAATAATACCAATAAATAATAATAAGTACTTTATTTTTTCAATTACATATATACTGTTAGTAAAGTGAATGAAGATATACTAATCCTAGGCTGATGTAAATCAGTAATAGAAAAGCTATAATATAAATATATAAAATATAATAATATAATAATATAATGATTATATGACTGTTTGGATGAGTGGCAAGCGCGCTTGACTCTCAGCCAGGAGTTCTGGGTTCGATTCCCGGTCGTGGCACTGGGATTTTTTCCGAAAGAAATTAATCCTAGTATACTCGGATATTGGATGTGTGTCCCTTGTCTCTAAATGTGTAGCCCTCTCCCGCACAAGGCTCTTTCAGAGCTTTCAGGGATAAAGGGGGTTGTATTACCTGTGGTGTTTATTATTATTATTATTATTATTATAAATATATACAAATATAAATAAAATAAATATGACTATATAAAAACATACAAACAAGGCTATTGACACATATATTCAAGTAGCTGTAGGCTCATCATTTATTATGGAGTAGTGACCCCACTGTAGCGTTTCGTACGACCCTTTAATTAGATGTCTTTTATCGTCATGTGGACTCAAAGCTATTTTTTCTTAGGCCATGGAATAAACAACATGTTTCTCTGATCTGATTAAATTTTGTGTAATGTATTTATCTTTAAAATTATCAACGCACTCTATAAAATCTATGAGAGTAATGGCATTTTTGATGACGGAGCTCTTAATTCCCTTAATCTTTTTTGTTACATCTACATCGGTCGTGGTCTCATCACCAGCCCGTTTAATAGTATACATTTTAGCTCTAAGTCCCACAAACATTTCTATAGGTACACCATTAAACTCATCTTTCATCATACCCAATACTTTTTTATTTACGAGGGGCATGTTATACCTGTTATCTAATTGGTAATTACTCGTATCAAAACGAGAATGACAATCGCGACACATGATTTCGTATATATCTTTATCAATAATTTCATATATGAGACTATCAGTATCTGTATAAAGAACGGAGCAGTCGCCACCAAACTCGGGCTTCATGTAGTCATAATGAAAATCATAAATGGTGGTTTTAGCTATATCTAAAATAGCCATTCCTATATACAGTGGTTTACAAAAGTAGATTTCCGTTTTTTTCAGTTCAATGGCTACCAGATTCTCATTGAAAATAGTGACTGACTTAAATTCGGTTCTTGCGATTAGAGCCTCTGCGCCGTACCTGCCCTCCCACCTATTAACTAATTTGACGTTGGAGTGTTTCCTAACGTTTTCCATAGTTTTCCCAAAGACTGCGTTATTCATGAGTTTAAACATATTTTTCTCAAACTCATGTTTAGCGAGCTGACGGAACTTGGTATTCAGATCAATGTAAGATTTTAACCAGGGGGATTGCTTAAATTGCAGAACGTGGTGTATTTTCGTTAGTTTGAGACCATTCTTTAGTACCTGTTTCAAAGCTCTATAATGGATGACATATTTCGTTTTATTATGTAGAGTAGCCAAAAGTTTAGTGTCTTTACATCCGGGGGCAGCACTGTGTTCGGGACAGAATGGTAGATCTCTATGTAAATCGTGCAAAGATTTAGGATATTCAAGATCAACTTCTAAAATATAACCCGTCAGAATTATCGGGGATTCCTGTCATATCAATGTTAGTATCGACCCATTCAAAGCCTCCAAATGGAAGTGATTGACTCATCGCCCATCCATATTGGTTATTAATGTCGAAATATGATAAATACTTGGTTGGTTTAGCAGGATCGAAATTTGGTAGGTACTTGTTGTTCGCCACGCTTTTACGTTTAGAACATTGGCTTAGTCCACCACGAAATCCGCGTTCTACAAACATAATCATGTCAATGTCGGTTGAAAGCTCTAAGGAACACCCTGTATACTTGAGCATACAGTCCCAAGTATATCCGGATAAAGTGTAATAATTCGCAGGATCTAGACCGTATGATTGATGACAACTACTACGGAATTGTTCAAATACGTCCGCCAAGAGCAATATGTCCGTTCTCATATATAAATCCGTGTATTGGCCTAAATCTTTAATGTTAAAGGCGGACCTACACGCTGCGCATGTGCGTACTGCGCATCTGATATATCTTTATTTTCCAAACGATTATAAAAATACTGTTGTTCGGGTAAAGATTCTAAATTAAATTTATCGAAACTGCTCATAAAATCGTATGGATACACACCTTTTCTCGTCAGTAAATCAAACTGTTCGCTATCCAATTCAGTAAACTGCGATTTTAGATTGGGAAATTGTGTCAAGTACGAGGATAACGTGTCTAGTGGGGAACTCATGAAGCGGAAAGAGTCAATAAACCTGAATTTAATTAAATTTTGATTAATGTGTTTGGTGAATGAAATATATTTTTCTTTGGTTATTGGAAGTAAATCAATCAACTCTAAAATGAAATGAGCATCGTACCCGCTCAAGTTATGATACAACCGGTACAATCAGTTATTCTCTGGACTCAGATGAAAGTGATCTCGTACCTTGAGGTCGTCTGGACTGAAGGGTTGTTCACAGATGTGGGTGGCTTCGTCAAATTCAGCTTGTTGTTCAGCAGTCAATTTCATATCATGTGGACATAGAAAAACGGTTTCAACATCTTCGGCTAATTCATTCATCTGCTGAGCAAACCAAGAAATACAGTCCTCCCCTCGATATGAATGATAAGAGGATAGGGCATCATCATAGGAGCACTTTATGTAATAGCCGATGGCAGCAGGCACATGTTGTTGATACTTATTGTTAGAGTTGATGGGTACAAGAATGCTCTCGATGTCGGCATAGACAATAAAGGGGGTCTTTTCTTTATTCTTGAAATTTTTTATTCTTAGTTGTTTCTGGTCCTCACGTGGTAGTCTAATTTTACAATTATTCATTTTAATGCAGTCTTCTGTATGTTTATCTAGAGCTGACTGGCTGTAAAAGTAGTGGAGGCATCGATCACAGAAATATTTTTTGGTGCGCATTTTACTTAATTGTTGGGAAAGAAGGCGTGAAAGGTTCTTGATCCATACATAGTAATAACGGACAGGTGTGGAAATGGTATCGTCATCGTCGTCAAACTACTGATCCTGGATCATTAGAAGATTAACGTGTTTATCTTTCTTCTCCTTCGTCAAGTAGGTGGGTAGAGTAACGAAATGTTTTTTCTTTTTATTTAATGTGTAAACATTGACTGAGATATTGTTTTGCTTCTCAAATCTAGGTATCTGTCTGTGGGTCATAGGAAACTGAATCCCAGTCAAGTTTAGAACACTTGAGTAGTGAGGATATGATGAAGTTCTACTTGTATGCATATTTTTAGGTGCAGGATAAGGTGCACGAACAATGCTCCACGCAAAGCATGCCTCGTCATCATTCTTAACATTTATGCACGATTCTTTTTTCTTGATAGACATAGGTAGTTCTATGTAGGAGAAGCCAAGTTGAGGTGTGAATTTGTTGATATTAACCCCCAAATTGCTGATTGCTTGCAATGCCCATCCACTATCCTTCACGAGGAATTGTTCAAGTTGCGTTAAAATTGGTAGTTGAATATTTTCCTGGAACCATTGTTCTAAGTTAGTATCGCGATATATAGGAGCGTTCTTGGTGTTACAATATTTAAACTCCTCAATAATCCGATCGGCCTTGATGATAACGAACTTCCCACAACAAATAGCGTTGACCTTAACTGCCTCCTCTTTCTTCAGCGCGTTCTGGATACGTCTCTTGAACAAGGCGAAGCAATCCTTAAGGAATTCTCGAGGATCCGTATGTTTTAAATTGGAGATCACTCCGGTACAAATACGGCTATCGAAAGCTGTTTCCGTGTCGTCCAATGAACCCGATGTTTTGCTATCTCTTTTGTTGTAGATGTGCCAGAACCACGTTTTTGTGTATGTTTAATTTGGTTCCGGAAGCTCTTGATCTGGGCTAGAGTTGATAGTAAGCTTTGCTTTTCGCCGATAGATTTTGCCGTTTTCAACTGGAACTTTACATTTCGTACCGCCTTGGTACACTGCCTAAGTCCATCAGCAGCAGTCTCCTCATTATATGAGGCTAACAAGACACTAATTATGTTCGAGATGGTATAGCACAAAAATTTTAACATTGCTTTAGCAGACATCTTGCTACTTTGAAAGTTCGGGAGAAACTAAAAAAAATTGTCTTTGTCACTTCTATTTATATACTCTCGGAACGATCTGTGTCGGTGAGATGTAATCTGAAACAAGTGAGAAGCGTGATAACACACAAGTATACAACATGATAATTTTAAAATTAATTGATAACGTCTTTCTCTCACAACTATAACTTCCCAAGCATGGTATAATAGTGTGTAAGCGACATAAATAAAAGCCACTAAAGCTTCATCTTATAGCATTTGTATCGGATTTATTGCTGCTAAGTTGATAAACATTAGAGACTGGTGGGTTTGCAATGTAGCTATATAAATATATGAAATTAACTTTTTTACTAATCGATTTGAAGGGTTCTTTCTCTAGATGACACAAACTCCCTATTCACACAACAGGACTTTTCAGTCGTGCATACAAGAAACGTGATGGACTGACAGACATTTTGAAAGTGAGCCAGTCTTCAAATCCATATCTTCACTTAACCACAAAGTAGCTTTATGCATCAGAAACCATTCATTCTGAGGACATAACAAGGTAGTAGGGTTTATTCGCGTAAACATAAACTCGACGTAGAAAACGTTTTCGCAAATAAGTCTTTCCTCATTCTGTATAGCTTCTTGATATGTTACTAATTCGATCAATTTCTTGTCAGTAATTATCATCAACTGAAGAAAAGGTAGGGCAAGGTGCAATCGATGACATGGTAACACTTGAATAGATTCAAAATACTAAGCTCTAAAACTTTATAGCTCTCTATTTTATGGAATATTATCGACGTCAATCCAGCTGTTATATGATTTATCTAACCTTAGCCATTTTATGTAAACTTTCGTACCGCGCCCTCATAAGACTTTTGGTCTATGGAGCTAACAATTTATTAATATAGCTTCATCAAAACTGAGTCTGGAAAATGAGGATATGTTAGGATAAAACGAGGGTAAGTGAGGATAAAACGAGGATAATTAAGGATAAAACGAGGATAAGTGAGGATAAAACGAGGGTAAGTGGGTATAAAACGAGGATAATTAAGGATAAAAGGAGGATAAGTGAGGGTAAAACGAGGATAATTAAGGATAAAACGAGGGTAAGTGAGGATAAAACAAGGATAATTATGGATTAAACGAGGATAATTAAGTATAAAATCACGATAAATGAGGATAAAACAAGGATAATTAAGGATGAAACGAGGATAAGTGAGGATAAAACGAGGAAAAATAGGGACAAAATGAGGATAAAACGAGGGTAAGTGAGGATAAAACGAGGATAATTAAGGATAAAACGAGGATAATTAAGGGTAAAAAACGAAGATAAATAGGGGTAAATAAGGGTAACTTGCTTATTTAACCTCATACAGCGAACATGTATACATGTAATATTTGTAGCGATACATTCTCTTGGCTCAGTGGCCTAAGCAGACATTCTAATATTCATAAGAGCCTCTCTTACCAGTGTGATTTGTGTAAGAGGACATTTAAAAGAAAAGATAATTTGAGGTCTCATGTACACAGAGTACACGATACACTGACATTAGGAAACGAGAAGGTTGCTGATCTGATGAGGATTAGTGAAATGTCTGATATATCTAGAGTAAAACATATTAAAACCAACGAGGAATTAGTTGAGCCATCCGTAGCTAGATCAACTACTACTTTAAAGATAATGAGAAAAATGAAATATTGATCCTAATGACTTAGTTGAGGCAATAAAAATTATCAGACGTCTAGGCGGAAACTATCTCGTATACATCAATACTTTGAGGGATATGGGAATTATCATATAAATTAACTCTCAACTATACTCTATATTCATTGCCTCCCACTGCTATGAAAGTCATGAATCACATACTCTAATGATCAAGTGATTTCTTGAACAGTTTGAAAATATATGTTGAGAATGTTGGAACGATCAGTATGGTGTAATGGTTATCGTAAAAGATTTTGATTTGCATAATGGACGTTATCGGAAGGGTTTTGATCAGTACATAAGAATGTAATTTGAACACATCAGTTATTATCAATAAAGCTCCCAGTTAAGGATAGACCTGTTTAAATACAGACCTGTTTAAATACAGACCTGTTTAAATACAGGCCTGTTTAAATACAGACCTGTTTAAATACAGGCCTGTTTAAATACAGACCTGCTTAAATACAGACCTGTTTAAATACAGACCTGTTTAAATACAGAAATGTTTAAATACAGACGTTTAAATGCAGACCTGTTTAAATACAGACCTGTTTAAATACATACCTGTTTAAATACAAACCGGCTTAAATACAGACCTGTTTAAATACAGACCTGTTTAAATATAGACCTGTTTAAATACAGACCTGTTTAAATACAGACCTGTTTAAATACAGACCTGTTTAAATACAGACCTGTTTAACAATGGTGTCTAATAAAATAACTTTCGAGACATATAAACCACCTAAGGTAAACCATATGTATTGGAGAAAAATATAGAACTTAAAGAGAAAATTAGAACAGTAATGAAGGTCATTAGAAAGAATATTCATTAAAATTAGGAAAAGCAGAATAGGATGAAAATCTTAATCGATTATTTAAACCAGTTATCGAACCGCTGAAAGAACTAAAATCTATTGTGAAACCTGCGAACAATGTAAATGTTAAGTCATTAATAAAAATACCAGTACAACATAAAGTGAAAAATGCTGTCGAAGAAGACGAAGAAGAAGGAGACTATACCCTCGAAGAAGCAACTAATCAGATGGATTCAAATGAATATTTTGAGCAGTATTCTCCTTTAGCAAAGCATTATATAATGGGACTCTATAATAACAATAGAGACTTCGATAAAACATATGGCGTCAGACGGGATTCAAAAATGAATAAATTTTATATTGGTTCCCTCGAATTACACATTAGCCCAGACGCTGAAATAAATATTGATAATGAAAAGTATGCTGGAAGACAGGGCTTATACGAGCTGCTATTTATGAAGAAACCCCAAGGTTATGATGAAAAAGATTTACATGATTATAACAAAATTCTAGGAGTGTGTAATGTTCATAGTTAAATAACGGGTGATGACCTTGTCTAACTGTAAGATGAATGAAAAACACCCGTAATCTTATCGTATTTGTAACAAATATATTACTGTTAAGTTAATAAACATCGCCTAATTAGTCGGTTCTGCAATGTTACAATATTATATAACATAAATTTATTGCTTGATTTCATTCAAAAACAATAGCTAACAGTAACTTACTATTCAAATTTCGCTACAATCAGCTATTCATCTTTAACTTATTGTGCTTACAAGAAATGTGATGGACATTTTGAAAGTTGTTCAGAATTCAATCATCAACACAGTGTTTCTCTACGAGCAATATTATTGGTTTTAGAAATGTACCGACCGAATGCAATATGCTCTTTGTTTTCTATTCATGAAAAATATAATTATCAGACAACTCAACAACTATGAATCCTCTACACACAGTGTGTTCTATTTTTCGTGTGTGGGATGTGTGTGTGTGTGTGTGTGTGTGTGTGGGTGTGGGTGTTCACGTATGGGCCCAATTGTGACCTATTTCGCGTGCATCAAAGTGGATTGTGACCTAGTTTGAAATTGTGACCTATTTTTCGATAGGTCACAATTTTTTAATAGCATATTCGTAATCTACGACCCCATATTACTCTAAAAAACATAACTTCAAAAAATCGTCGATTTTATGCCACAATTGGGTTTCGTACATATTATGTAAAATACGTGTAGGTAACTGACTTGTGACCTACTGCAAATTAAATTACCAGCGCCCTCTACATATGGGTATAGTTAAAAATTGTGACATATTTCGTGACGTCAAAGATAGGTCATAATTTTGAATCATCAAGGAAGATGTGAAACTGAATTGGAAATGCCAGAAATTGTCTTTTACTGTATTAGTGCTTTTCCTGAATGCATATCTACCAAAAGAATTAGAACCGATTTAACAGTTCATAAATAACAATTTTCAATAAAACATTTAATCAAAAACTTACTCATATATTATCACAAGAAGAAAAATTATATTTTGTGTAGAAATGCATGATTGAAAGAGTTGTGCATTTATTAAGTTACTGTTAAAGATATACTTGTCCAATTGAAACTAAAAATATGGATAAAAATGTAGGTACGGCAAGAGGTTTATGGCATATAATAAGTTATAATATATTGTTAATGTATAGTCATCCCAATCCTATACGTAAAAACCGCTGCCTAAGGAATCACTACTTCCACATCCAGATTTTTCAGCCAAGTCACTTTAAAGGAAACATCTTGACTAAATTTGCACTCTAGTATGTGTAAATTACTAATCATAGAATTTTAATAATTTGGGGCAGATGTCATAGAAAAGTTTGAGGTGATGGTGTCTACCATATACTTTAAAAATGAAGTTTCTAGTTTACACTACTTATTTTCCCCTATTCACAACCTACCGACTCCCACCCTTCAATGGACTCATCTCAATCAGATCTGGTACTAACTTTAAAGTGAATATCTCAATTCTATATTAACAATCTCATTAATAATGGAGTGAAGGGTTTGAAAAACATTAGAAAGAAATTTAAGCGGTCGGTATCTAGTATATACACCAAATTCCTAATTTCTGTACTCTTACCAGCTTGCTTTACCTATTTTCCCCTATTTAACCCCCAACCCTTCAATGGAATCATCTCAAAATATAATCTAGTTCCAGATGTCGTTATATCACATACGTGTACCAAATTTTCAGTGAATATCTCTATTTTATTTTATTAACCCATTTAATAATGGAGTAAGGGTGGTGGGAGTGGTTGAAAAATATTATTAAGAAAACTGAAGCCTCGGCCTCTAGGACATACACCGAATTTCAAGTTTCTGTACTTACCAGCATGCCTTACTTATTTTCCCCTACCTACTCCTATTTAACCAACAACCCTCCAACGGAATCATCTCAAAATATAATCTAGTTCCAGATGTCGTTATAATATATACGTGTACCAAATTTCAAGTGAATATCTCAATTTTATTTTATCAACCACTTTAATAATGGAGTAGGGGGTTGAAAAATATTATAAAAAATCTGAGGCCTTGGTTTCTAGTACATGCACCGAATTTCAAGTTTCTGTACTCATAGCAGCTTGCTTTACCTCTTTTCCCCTATTTAACCCTATTTAACACGATTTAACCCCCAACCTTTCAAAGGAATCATTTCAAAATATAACCTAGTTCCAGATGGCGTTATATTGCATACGTGTACCAAATTTTAAGTGAATATCTCAATTATATTTTATCAACCCATTTAATATTGGAGTAAGGGTGGTGGGGGATTGAAAAATATTATTAAGAAAACCGAGGCCTTGGTCTCTAGGAATTACACCGAATTTCAAGTTTCTGTACTGTTACCAGCATCCCGTACTTATTTTTTCCCTATTTACCCCTATTTAACCCACAACCCTTCAACGGAATAATCACAAAATATAATCTGGTTCCAGATGTCGTTATAATACATACATGTACCAAATTTCAAGTGAATATCTCAATTCTATTTTATCAACCCCTTTAATAATGGAGTATTGGGGGGTTGAAAAATATTGTAAAAAATCTGCAGCCAGTACATGCACCGAATTTCAAGTTTCTGTACTCATACCAGCTTGCTTTACCTATTTTCCCCTATTTAACCCTATTTAACACGATTTAACCCCCAACCGTCAATGGAATCATTTCAAAATATAATTTAGTTCCAGATGTCGTTATATTACATACGTGTACCAAATTTTAAGTGAATATCTCAATTTTATTTTATAAATAATTTGAGACCTTGGCTTCTAGTACATACACCGAATTTCCAGTTTATGCACTCTTACCAGCTTGCTTTACTTATTTTGCCCTATTTACCCCTATTTAACCCCCAATCTTTCAACGGAATCATCTCAAAATATAATCTAGTTTCTGATGTCGTTATAGTACATACGTGTACCAAATTTCAAGTGAATATCTCAATTTTATTTTATCAACCCCTTTAATAATGGAGTTGGGGTGGTGGGGGTTGAAAAACATTATAAATAATCTGAGACCTTGGCTTCTAGTACATACTCCGAATTTCAAGTTTCTGTACTCTTACCAGCTTGCTATACTTATTTTCCCCTATTTATCCCTATGTAACCCCCAACCCTTCAACGGAATCATCTCAAAATATACGCCAGTTCCAGATGGTGTTATAATACATAGGTGTACCAAATTTGAAATGAATATCTCAATTTTATTTTATCAACCCCTTTAATAATGGAGTAGGGGTGGTAGGGGGTTGAAAAATATTTAAAAAAATTTTGGGGCCTCGGCTTGTAGTACATACATCAAATTTCAAGTTTCTGTACTCTTACCAGCTTGCTTTACAGATTTCTCCCTATTTACCACTATTTAACCCCCAACCCTTCACCGGATATCTTCAAAAAACAATCCAGTTCCAGATCTCGTTATAATATATACGTGTACGAAATTTCAAATCAATATCTTAGACCGTTCCAGAGAAATCGTGCGGACAAAGAAAAAGTTACAGACAGACCGACAGACAGACAGACAGACAGAAAAAGTTTTTTTCGCTCAAATTTAAAATCTCGACGTTTCATGACATTTTAAACCTATTTCAAGAAAAATAAAATTTGAATTTTTGTTTGTGATTACTATACTTCCAATCCACTACGTGGATGTGGAAGTAAAATAAAAAGGAACAGCTAAGCTTGAAGGGTCTAAAAAAAAACTGTTTCATACATTAGGCCTTAAAAACAGAAAAGTAAATTTAACAATGTAGCACCTTCGCAATCTCAATTAGATGTCATTACGATACACACGTGTACCAAATTTCAAGTGAATATATTAATTTTAATTCATCAACCCCATTAATAATGAAGTGGAGTTGGTGGGGTTTAAAAGTATTATAAATAAATCTGAGGCCTTGGCTTCTAGTATATACACCAAAGCCCAAGTCTCTGTACTCCTATAAGCGTGCTTTACTTATTTTCCCTTATTTACCCCTATTTAACCCCCAACCCTTCACCGAAATTAACGCAATATATAATCTAGCTGAAGATCTCATCATGGTACATATATGTACCAAATTTCAAGTCAATGTCTTAAACCGTTCCTGAGGAAACGTTCGCACAAAAGAAAATTACACACCAACAGACAGAAATTTTTTTCGCCCAAATTAAAAAGTTTTATGACATAGTAAGCCTATTTCAACAAAAAAATGTTTTATATTTTTATAGTAACCAAAATCTATATACATAAAATAAGTTTTTTTATTATAATTTACTCTAAGCCATAAAATTTAAATGTAAGTAAAACCTGGTTTAGTTTCAATTAGTCGCACGGCTCGCTTTAGAATGTGTCAATGCAATCACATTTTACCCGTATTTCTCACAAAATAATTATTTTAGATCAGTCAACTTGGATGGTATATTTAAAATTAAAATAATAAAGTTGATGTCCCTCAAAGGCAGGTCAGTTTCGGTAGTACCCTTTATCGTTGCAACAGACTAAATGGTCTGCTCAGAATTCTAGGTCAGTTTATGCCACTACGGTAACAAATTCTTTTCATGCTTTAACACATGTTTGTAAAAACCTTACCCTTGAAAGTAATATAAGTTAGAAATATGTTTGAATCTTAATAGTAACAAGACAGAGGCCCGCATTTTGGCGTTCTGTTCACGAGTTTAAAAATTACATTACATATTTTTATCCGAAAGTTCATTCGGGTATCTTCAAGATGGGACCAACCGTCTCTTTCTTAATTACAGCTACTTCTATAGGCACTTGACTCTGGCAAAAATTATGAAAAAAAAAAGAATTTTACAATTATTGATGATGTAGGTAGTCAGTCTTGTAAGTGTACCTACTATTACAGCTAAACGACCACGGAGTGATTGTCTGTTTTACCGTTTCGTTTTTGCTACACATATTTGAAAGTCACCCTTTCTGGAAAAATTTGTGGTATTTTCCAAATTATTAATCTTGTGTAAACATTTAGAAATGTAAGGTCATTAAATCTTAATTAGATGTTTTCACAAATTTTAAATTCTCTCTTGAATTTTGAAGATCAGTCGAATAATACCTTAAAATAAGCCAATTTAATTTTGAATATAAATTTTACCGCCAAAAACACTACATCAGTTCACTACGCACTTACATTACCAATAAACAAACGTCGTTGTGTATTATAAACACATGTTATTTTGCAAAGTCTTGCCGTTTTAGACATTAAATAATGATTTAATCACATGTAAAACGTAAATAAAACTAATCAAATTTTGTGTATCACTTTTTAAACGCGAATTAAGCCACTAATAAAACCGGTGACGTCACCGCCAATCTTTATGTTAGAGGTGTTTCAAAATCTCATGAGCTGTGACCTTCATATGCGCAGAGGCAAAATCCCTCTCGTAGACTCAGTTACACTTCTCAAAAATATTAGATTTATTGTTTACAATTTATTCCGAGCTCTTGTTTATGTATACAGCAAGGTAGCTGTCAGTGTTTTCAAAATACAGTTATACCTAAACCCAGAACAAACTTTGCCTTTTGCGCATCTCGCGGTTCATAAGATTCTGAAATACCTCTACTTATTTGTGAAATAGAATTAAACAATTTTCGGTGAAAAAACTATTTACATTGCCTTATTGTTACAAAAAAATGATTATTTTTTGCAGTGCTCTATTACTGTCCGCCGTTTTCACTTTATAAGTGCACGCACTCTGGCCGATCAGTGCCAGTGACTTGCATTATAATATACTATGATTGCAAGATATTTACAATATGTTCTTATTATGCTTATTACTTTTACGTAAATATTAACAACCATATTAAACATATAAACATAAAAATGAACATATTAAAAACCGCTGCCTAAGGAATCACTACTTCCACATCCAAATTTTCCATCCAAGTCTCTTTAAGGGAAAACTTCTTGACCTCGTTTGTACTCTAGTATGTGGAAATAATTGGTCATTGAATTTTAGTAATATTTGAGGTAGATGTCATAAAAAAATTGAGGCAATTACTCCGCCCCTCTACCCCTTCTCCGGAATTATCTCAATTAGACAGTTATTACAATACATACGTGTACCAAATTTCAAGCGAATATCTCCATTTTATTTTATCAACTCTTTTAAGTGGAGGTGGTGGGTGAGAAGTTGAAAAATATAATAATGAACTCCGAAGTCTTGGCTCCTAGTGTATGCACCAAATCTCAAGTTTCTGTACCCTTACCAGCTTGCTCTACTCATTTTCCCCTATTTACCTCTACTTACTCCCCACCCCTTCAACGGAATCATCTCAAATACGATATAGCTCCAGATGTCGTGTACCAAATTTCAAGTGAATATCTCAACTTAATTATACCAGCCCCTTTCATAATGGCGTGGTGATGGTGGAGGGGTTGAAAAATATTATGAAGAAAGCCAAGACGGTTTTTAGCATAAACACCAAATCCCAAGTCTGTACTCTTACCAGCTTACTTTATTTCTTTTTCCCTATTCACCCCCAACCCTTCAACGAAATCATCTCAAAATATAATTAAATTACAGATGTTGTTATTGTACATACATGTACCAAATTTCAAGATAAGATCTCAATTTTATTATGTCAACCCTTTCAATAATGGAATGGGGGTGGTGGAAGGGCTAAAAAATATTATATAAAAATCTGAGGTCTTGGCTTCCAGTAAATATACCAAATGTCAAATTTTTGTCCTCTAACCAGCTTGCTCTACTCATTTTTTCCTATTTACCTCTACTTACCCCCACCCCTTCAACGGAATCATCTTAAAATATAATCTAGTTCCAGATGTAGTTATATATACGCGTACCAAATTTCAAGTGAAAATCTCAATTTTATTTTATCAACCCCTTTAATAATGGCGTGGGGATAGTGGAGGGGTTGAAAAATATTATAAAGAAATCTGAGGCCTTGGCTTCTCGCATAAACACCAAATCCCAAGTTTCCGTACTCTTACTAGCTTGCTTTATTTCTTTTCTCCTATTCACCCTCAACCCTTCAACGAAATCATTTCAAAATATAATATAATTACAGATGTCGTTATAGTACATACATGTACCAAAGTTCAAGCGAAGATCTCAATTTTATTATATCAACCCTTTTATAAAGAAATCTGAGGTTTTGGTTTCCAGTATATACTTACACCAAATATCAAATGTATGTCCTCTTACCAGCTTGCTCTACTCATTTTTCCCTACTTACCTCTATTTACCCCTCTCAAAATATAATCTAGTTCCAGATGTAGTTATAATATATACGTGTACCAAATTTCAAGTGAAAATCTAAATTTAATTTTATCAACCTTTTTAATAATGGAGTGGGGATGGTGGAAGGGTTGAAAACTGTTATGAAAATATCTGAGGTCTTGACTTCTAGTATATACACCAAATACCAAGTTTCTGTACTCTTACCAGCTTGCTTTATTTATTTTCCCCTATTCACCCCTATTTAGCCCCCAACCATATAATAATTCATCACAAGATATAATCAAGTTCCAGGTGTCGTTATAATATATACGTGTACGAATTTCAAGTGAATATCTCAATTTTATTTTATCAACCCCTTTAATAATGGAATGTCGGCGGCGAGAGGGGATGGAAAATATTACAAAAAAATCGTTGACCTTGGCTTCTAGTATATACACCAAATCCCAAATTTCTGTACTCTTATCAGCTTGCTTTACTTATCTTCCTCTATTTATCCCTATTTACTCCACAACCCTTCACCGGATAAATTCAAAAAACAGTCCAGTTCCAGATCTTTTTACAATACACACGTGTATAAAATTTCAAGTCAATACCTCAAACGGTTCCAGAGAAAACGTGCGCACAAAAAAGTTACGGACACACGGACTAACAGATAGAATTTTTTTCGCTCAAATTTAAATTGTCGACGTTTCATGACATTCTAAACCCATTTCAACAAAAAATAGTTTTGCAAATTAACAGGTTAATTTACTCGCGAACAAAAATTAATATAGTTTGAATTGATAAGATGGTGAATAGCTAAATAAACTTCAACTTACCTATTGTACATGAAAAATAATAATATAGAAGGAATGTACATACGTTATGTATATATAAAATCTTATGGATATATGTAGTCATTTTCATTTGCTTATTTGCAAAATTTATTTTGTGCTATGTAACTCCCGTAACTTAATTAATATTATTAGTCACATCTTATAATTGTTGTCATTATTGTTACTGTTATTTGAATAATTTGAAGCAGTAGTAGTATATGTTTTAAGAGTAGAATAGCTGTTGAACTAAACTTCGCCTTTTAGAAAAAAAAAATATATTTGTGTTCTCCAATAAAGACTACTTATTATACTCTTCGCATATATAAAACAGAGAGTACATTGCATTTGATCGGCATATTTCCAGTCCTGGTAATATCGCTCGTAGAGAACAAATTTCATGTCATTGTGTTGGTGATCGAATTCTGAACAACTGTGAAAATGTCCGTCCGTCCGTCCGTCCATCTGTTCTTTCGTCTATCTGTCTGTCTGTCTGTCTGTCTGTCCGCCAGTCACGTTTTTTATAACTTTGGAATGTAAATTAGTGTTAGTTAGGGGAAGATCCCTATTTATTTTGAACAAAATCAATGAGTAAATAAAAAAGTTATAAATAATTTAAATCTTAAAGAAATATTTTTCTTGAGTATTGTAATTGAATAGCAATCGTATGAAATGTTATTTTCTATCAATATCTACTGATATGTTGTTCTATTGTGTAATAAGTTCGTAATATATTATCCGTGTATATACGATCCTTATATCAACGTATTATTATACGAACTCAAATACTTTCAAGCAACAAGAAGAATTTTTCTACTGTTGAAAGTTTTCGACATACACTCGTAGAATCGCGGGTCAAAGTCAGTTGTAGTTTTTTTTAACGAATTTAATTCATCAATTACAATGAAATATAATATTAAAAATTTCTAAAACAATTTTATTTACAAAAAACTGCGAAGAGTATCCTATGGAATGTGAAACAATTATATACAAAGTTAAATAAATCAGCGAGAACTATAATGTTTACTCTAGTTATTATTATACTCTTGGCAAATACAAAGCGAAGAGGATATTACACGATATTACGTGATCGACACTTTTCTAAAACCGGTAATTTTTAAAAATAAAATGAAAAAATTATTAATTATTTATGTTAAAAAAAAAAAAAATTTAAATTTGTAATTAAACAAAAAAATTCTAAAAGCCACATTATTTATATTTACAAAAAACCCACAGAATGTGCAACAGTTAAATAAAATGTCCAATAAATCAGCGAGGAGTATAATGTTTACTCTAGTTATTAATTACATTTACCCTCAGAACGCTCTATTTATGCATTATAACCCAAACTTGCTAATACTACAGTTCCCGCTAAAATTAAGTATACACTTAAAAAAGTTAGATTGGGATGAACATTTATATATTACCAGAGACAAATATTACTATGCCTATGAATGACTAAGCAGAAGCAGGTAGTAAATTCCTTTTTCGGTTAAAACGCGCGAAAATGAAGCCATCTGTTCCAATACAACAGCATCTTTTAATTGTCTTAAACTGCTCAATTCCTTTTTGCAGTTTTCATATCATAGAAATATACTACAGTAGTTCAAAAATGCCTTAATACCGAAATTTACACTGCACTTTTCGCATGCACTTTATTTAAACAATTAATATAGCATTCGTTAACAAGAAATTTCAGAATAATTGGGCAACACCTAAATCTAGAAAGAAAAGCTTTCCATTCGTTTGAAAATCATTAGGAAATATTAAAAAAAGAAATCTGTGCATGGTGCCTGTGTTGAAATAGGTTTAGAATGTCATGAAACGTCGAGATTTTAAATTTGAGTGAAAGGAAGAAAATTCTGTCTGTCTGTAACTTTTTTATACGCACGATATCTCTGGAAGGGTTTAAGACATTGACTTAAAATTTTATACACGTATGTACTATAACGAAATCTTGAACTGGATTGTTTTTTGAACTTATCCGGTGAGGGGTTGGGTGTAAATAGGGGTAAATAGGAGAATTTTTTGGGATTTGGCGTATAATATTTCTATCCCCCCGCTCCATCCCCACTCCATTATAAAAGGGATTGATAAAATAAAATTGAGATATTCACTTTAAATTTGGTACCTACATATATATATTATATTCTGAGATGATGCCCTTGAAGAGTTGTGGATTAAATAGGGGTAAATAGGGGAAAATATGTAGAGCAAGCTGGTAAGAGTACAGAAACTTGGAATTTGGTGTATATACTAGAAGCCAAGGCCTCAGATTTTTTAATTATATTTTTCAACTCTCCCACCACCCCCACTCCATTATTAAAGGGGTTGATAAAATAAAATTGAGACATTCACTTGAAATTTGGTGTACGTATATATTATAACAACACCTGGAACTGGATTATATGTTGAGATGATTCCGTATATGTTATAACAACACCTGGAACTGGATTATATTTTGAGTTGATTCCGTTGAAGAATTGGGGGTTAAATAGAAGTGAATAAGGAAAAAGAGTAAAACAAGCTGGTAAGAGTACAGAAACTTGATATTTGGTGTATATACTAGAAGCCAAGGCCTCCGATTTTTTTATAATATTTTCAATTCCTCCCACTACCCCCATTATACATTATTGAAAGGGTTGATAGAATAAAATTGAGATTTTCACTTAAAATTTGGTGCATGTATGTATTAGTACGACATCTATAATTAGATTCTATTATGAGGTAATTCCGTTGAAGGGTTGGGGGTTAAGTAGGGGTAAATAATGGAAAATAAGTAAAGCAAGCTGGTAAGAGTACAGAAACTTGGAATTTGGTGTATATACTAGAAGCCAAGGTCTCTGATTTTTACATATCTTTCAATTGTCCCACCACCCCCACTACATTATTAAACGGGTTGATAAAATAAAATTGAGATATTCACTTCAAATTTGGTACACGTATATATTATAACAACACCTGGAACTTCATTATGTTTTGAGATGATTCCGTTAAAGGGGGGGGGTGTATAGGGGAAAATAGGTGGAGGAAGCTAATAAGAGTCCAGAAACTTCATTTTTGGTGTAAGTACGTGCTAGAAACTAACATTTCAAATTTATTTATGACATCTGCCTCAAATGTTATTAAAATTCTATGACCAATTATTCCCACATACTAAAGTGCAAATATAGTCGCAATATTTTTCTTTAAAGAGACTTGGATGGAAAATCTGGATGTGGAAGTAGTGATTCCTTAGGCAGCGTTTTTTTTCTTGTTACTGTAATGTTTATAATTGTCACAATACGAATCTAAGCCTAATTATTTGGCTTAAATATAAATGTACTCTGAATATTTATTGACCTGAAGATCAAAACTACTTGAAAAAAAAAATGTTTTAAACAGTTTAACCTGGACCTACTAAGGTGTAATCTGACTGACTCCTCTGCTCCATTCCCTGATAACCACATTCTTATTTTTAATTTCATCACCCTGTGGCTTACAGTCCCTTCCAATCTAGCTGTAAAAGTAAATTGAACGTATTTACATGTTATTTTCCACGATCACTTTCAACAATGAAGTCTCACAAACTCCATGTCAGTACAAGCGTAAAAAAATGTATATTCCAAAACGCAATCTTATTTTAGAAAGAATGCATATAAAAAATAACTGCAAACACTGCACTTCCAAGCAGACAGTGTACTGTCAAGGAGACAAATACATGATTTAAACGCATTAGGTGTACGTTATTTTTTATGCGTATTTTTTTTACGCATATTTTTTGTCTATTTTAATCGTTTGGTTTAGTTAATCATAGTTATTCATTTGAATCTCTCATACTCTACCTCAGTACTTAAACTAAAAATGTCAGCTCAATATCTCCGAGTTTAGTTTTCATACACTTCAAAATTGTGACTAATACATACTAAAACTATGACTTAATATTTTACCTACAGCAATTCTTATCTAACACACTCAAAAAAAAATGTGGCCTGATACACCTTAAAATTGTGACCTAACACATATTAAAATTGTAACCTAACACACATTAAAATTGTGACCTAATACACTCTTAAAAAAATTGTGACCTATTAGTTCCAAAATTTTCAAAGCGTGTGTAAACATCTTAAACGCGAGTGTATCCAAATTCTACAAATACTGGCATATTTAGTATTGAAAAATGAACGATTCTCGATAAACAAATCTGCATAGGCCACAATTGGGTCCTGGGGTACATAGGTCACAATTGGCCGAATACGTGTAATGGTGTGTGTGTGTGTGTGTTCCTACTTTATTTATTTGAAGCTTGAACCAAAGATCTATAAATAAAATTCATATCTCCACTTAACCACAAAAATAGCTTTACACAGAAGACTCTAAGCACATCAGAAGTCATTCAGGGTTCAAATCTCCACTTAACCACTAAGTAGCTTTACACAGAAGACTCTAAGCACATCAGAAGTCATTCAGGGTTCAAATCTCTGCTAAACTCACAAACAGCTTTACACATTCAAAGTTCAAATCTCTACTAAATCACAAATTAGTTTTATGTAGAAGACTCTAAGCACATCAGAAGCCATTCACAACACTCAACCCCCATCCAATCAGAGAACTTAATGAGGTAGGAGAGAGAAAGTCTTCAAATCAACTTAACATTATTATTATTATCTTCTCTCAATTCACAAGTGTTCCTGTGTTCCATTTTTACTTCCCTCGCATACCGAAGGGAAGTATTGTATTCGAGAAAAAATCACCCTTCGACATTTTTTCGGATTCTGACGTTTCAGAACACGTAGATTACAAAAATATAGGTTTTTCAATTCCGTCAGACTGTCTGTCTGTCTGTCTGTCTGTTGGTGCATTTACTAAAAAACTACTTAAAGGATAGCAGTCAAATTTGGTAGATAGTTGACGCTACTGTCAGCGAAGACATGGTAGAAATTTCACTGGAAAATATACAGGGTGGACCGTCTAAACGGAATAAATAGTGAAACAAATTTTTTTTTGCTCAAATTTAAAATTTCCACGTTTCATGACGCGCTAAACCTATTTCAGAAAAAAAAAATTTGAAAATTTTTTTTGCAACATTTTTTAAAAAATTTTTACCAAGATGAAAATTTTTTTTTTTGCTCAAATTTAAAATTTCCACGTTTCACTACGCGCTAAATCTATTTCAGAAAAAAAAATCGGTAAAGGTATTTACACAGAACTTCCCTCGTTATTTGTGCATGGCAGTCACTCTAAAAAATTAATAATTACGAAATGACATTGAGAATACAGATCGGAATATAGTTATTGCTATTATTACAAAAAGAACTGGTAACTTTTGGTCAAAAAAATATACAGAGTGCTCATCCAACAGCAAAAGTTCAGTACTAAATAACAGGTGCCAAATATGGAAGGCTTGCGCAAATACCTTTAAAAATGTCCACCATGACTGAATTATTTCTTGGGATGCCACTATTCAATAAAAGTATATAATAGGTGCATATGCCAAATATTATTGGCATCTGTCACATTTTCAATTCCACATTCACGTAATGGAGTGGAAGGATAGTGGTGGTTAAAAAATATAAAAAATTTTCAAAACTTTTTTTTTGAATAGGTTTAGAATGTCAGGAAACGAGAAAATTTTAAATTTGAGCAAAAAGAAATTTTTCGCTCTATTCCAGTGCTAAATTTTTTTCCAAAATGGTGAGAGGATGTGGCAATTTTTTTTTCCGAAATAGGTTTTAAATGTCATGAAACGTGGAAATTTTAAATTTGAAAACAAAAATATTTCGTCTATTCTATAATAGTGATAAATAGATTACCTAAACATGTTTTCAAATTTTTTTAAAAATATTTCAAAAACACTTTTAAATTTGTTTGAATAATTTTAGAATGCCATGGAAACATGGAAATTTTAAATCTGAACAAAGAACAATTTTTTAGTGGTAAAATTTTTTTCGAAATTTTTAAAAAATTTTCAATTTTATTTTAAATAGATTTAGAGCGCTATGAAACGTGGAAATTTAAAATTTTAAGAAAAAAAATTCCATCTGTTTTAGTGGTAAAAATTTTTTCAAAAATGTTGGTAAAAAATTTTCAAACATTTTTTTCTTTTAAATAGGTTTAGAATGCCATGGAACGTGGAAATTTTAAATTTGGACAAAGAAAAAAAATTTTTTTTGTGGTAAAAATTTTTTCAAAAATGTTGGCAAAAAAAATTTTCAAAAATTTTTTTTTCAGAAATAGGTTTAGCGTGTCATGAAACGTGAAATTTTAAATTTGAGCAAAAAATTTTTTTTTTCATCTTGGTAAAAATTTTTTCAAAAATGTTAGCGAAAAAAATTTTCAAAAATTTTTTTTCCCGAAATAGGATTAGCGCGCCATGAAACGTAGAAATTTTAAATTTGAGCGAAAAAAAAATTTTTTCACTATTTATTCCGTTTAGACGGTCCACCCTGTATATTTTCGAGTTAAATTTCTACCATTTCTGCGCTGACAGTAGCGTCAACTACCTACCAAATTTGACTGCTCTCCGTCAAGTAGTTTTTTAGTAAATGCACCAACAGACAGACAGACAGACAGACAGACAGACAGACAGACAGACAGACAGACAGACAGACAGACAGACCGACAGACAGACAGACAGACTGACGGAATTGAAAAACCTATATTTTCGGAATCTACGTGTTCTGAAACGTCAGAATCCGCAAAAATCTCGGAGGGTGATTTTTTCTCGAATACAATACTTCCCTTCGGTATGCGAGGGAAGTAAAAATTTGAAAATTTTTTTCACCAACATTTTTGAAAAAATTTTTACCACTAAAATATGAGAATTTTTTTCTTTCTTCAAATTTAAAACTTTCACGTTTCATGGCATTCTAGACGTATTTCAAAAAAAAAAAAATTGTTGAAAATTTTTTATCAACATTTTTGAAAAATTTTTTACCACCAAAACAGGTGGAATTTTTTTTTGTTCGAATTTAAAATTTCCACATTTCCATGGCATTCTAAACGTATTAAAACAAATTTAAAAATCTTTCCGAAAAATTTTCTTGAAAAAATTTATGTATTCATCACTGAGTAGGTACTTACTATAGAATAGAAGAAATTTGCTCAAATTTAAAATTTCCACGCTTCATGACATTCCAAACCTATTTCGGAAAAAAAAATTTAAAAAAATTTTTAACCAAGATTTTGGAAAAATTTCAAAAAAATTTTTTTTTCTTTCTTCAAATTTAAAATTTCAACGCTTCCATAGCATTCTAAACCTATTCAAACAAATAAAAAAAATTGATAAAATCTATTTCACTACTTACTATAGAATAGATGAATTTTTTTTTACCACTTTGGAAAAAAAATTACCATTAGAATAGACGGAAAAATTTGTTTTTGCAGAAATTTAAAATTTTCACGTTTCATGACATTCTATTTCAGGAAAAAAAAAATTTGAAAATTTTTTTCAAACATTTTTGAAAAATTTTGAACCACTAAAACAGATGGAAATTTTTTTTCTTTGCTCAAATTTAAAATTTCCAAGTTTCATGACATTCTGAACCTATTGCAGAAGAAAAAGGAGTGAACATTTTTAACCAACAGTTTAGAAAAATTTCAAAAAAAAATAAATTTTTAACCACCACTATACTTCCACTTCACTGCGTGAATGTGGAACTGTCTAATGGCAATACTATTTGACATATGCTATTATACTTTTATTGGAAAATATACAGGGTGGTCATCCCAAGAAATAATTTATGGGAGACCTGTTATTTAGTATTGAACTTTTGCTGTTGGATGAGCACTATTTTTTTGGCCAAAAGTTATCAGGATTTCTTTGTAATAATTACAATAACTATATTTCCATTATTATTCTCAATGTCATTTCGTATTTAATATTTTTTTAGTAATCGCCATGCACAAATAACGAGGGACGTTCTGTGTAAATACCTTTACCGATTTTTTTTTTTCGCGTTAGCGATGATGGACAGTTCTCCCGTGTCTCCGATATTCTCACGGTGGAAGCGCCAGCGAATTATCTACAACCACTCCCCACATCCCGCAGGGTTAGTGGTTGTAAATTCCAGAATCGTGTGCCCTAAGTAGACGCAGGGATCCCAAGACGACTGCCTTCTGCATTTGACCTGCAAACCATTCGGCTGATTTTTGGCAGGCCGGTATGGTCTTCAATGCTGAGAGCAGCATAGGCCTCATCCCACCGAGAACGCCCATTATCAGGACGACCATCTTGACCGAGTAGTCTGGGTATAGCGCTCGGAGCTCATACCGGAGATCTCGGTATTTAGTCCGTTTCTCCTCCTCCTTCAAGGTGATGTTTGTCTCGGCAGGTGCCGAGAACTCGATGACATACATCACCTTGGTCTGGTGGTCGAGGAGGACTATGTCAGGCTTGTTGGCTTGAATCAGCCCGACGGTCGGGAATTCGGCACTTCTCGTTCTCGACAACGGACTCGATCTCTCCGGGAACATAAGGCAGCACTGGTGTTCGGTCTACCTCGTACGAGTGGTGAAGATAGTAATACAGCACTCGTAAAGCCGCGTTATGTCTGTGGATGTAGGCCGAAGTCGCGTAAATCGGACATGCAGATAGTAAATGCATGAGCGACTCCGGAGCTCGATAGCAGGTCCTACAATTTAGGTCGAGGACCTCTACACCCATAACACGACTGCGGTAGACGAAGGTGTTAATAACACCATCTTGGCAGACCACAATGAATCCCTTGGTCTCCGACTTTAGCCCTGCTGACCTCAGGAATGCGAAGGTCAGCTTTGTCGATAAACCCAGTGTCTCTATGTTGTTGTAGAACACTCCATGCATGGGTTTATCGACGTGCTGCCTGAACAGATTTCTCTGCTTGGCAGCTTTAATTTGGGTTGTCAGGCGATTTGGCGGAAGCTCAGTTACTGATTGTGCATCAGCACCTCGCCTGCCTCTTCGCCTGAAGTCGAAAACGAGACCGAGATCATCTGCAGCCCTGCGTGCTGCCTTAAATAAAAATCCGCCCACTCCTACGGTTTCATTATCTCTCACTAACCGCAGGAGTGGATCTGAGCTCCTCAAGATGTTACATGCCATACTCAGCGCTACTCTGCCATGCATGCACTCCAGGCTCGAGAGTCCTCTGCCCCCCCGTTGACGTGGGAGGTACACTCGAGGAACGGACGATCTAGGATGAATGCTTCTGTGAATATGCATCATCTTGCGGGTATCCCTATCCAATTGACGCAGCTCATCTACTGTCCACTTGACTACTCCAAAGGAGTAGAGTAGAATCGGAACGGCAAGTATATTAGTCGCAGACACCTTGTTCTTTCCCGAAAGTTCGGAAGACCAAATCTTTCGGAGTCGGTGTCTGTACTTGCCGCGGAGAGTGTCCTTAATTTGTTTTACGTCCTGGATGTGATGTTGTTGCACACCCAGGTACGTGTAGGTCTCTCCGGCATCCAGATGTCTTAGGATGCTTCCATCTGCCAGCTGCGCATCTTCAGGGAATAGCCCGCATCGTCCTCTCTTGAGGTGGACGACTGCACATTTGTCCAATCCAAATTCCATGCCAATAGCCCGCGTGTACTCTTGGACCACTCTAAGAGAGTTTTGGAATTCGCCCTCTCCGGAGGCATACAGTTTTAGATCGTCCATATAGAATAAATGGGTGACCTTGTGCCTCCGGTTGCTGGGTGATCCACATTGGTATCCGCGGGTTTGACGTAGTTCTACAGACACCGGCAGCAGCGAGATGCAGAGTAGGAGAGGGCTGAGAGAGTCGCCCTGGAAAACTCCTCTCCTAAATGATACAGGCTCTGTTGAAATCCGCTGAGCACCAGATGTTACGGTGAAGCGGGTTCTCCAGAGTGGCATCAGTGGTTCAATGCATCTCACTATTGGGGCAGGTACCGCAAGGCATTGGAGCAGGTGTAACAATACTGCATGTGATGTTGTATCGAATGCCTTACGGTAATCGATCCACGCCATTGATAGATTAAGCTTGTATTGCACAGAATCCTGAGCAATACAGCGGTCTATCAATAGGTTCTCTTTGCAGCCTGCCACACCTTTTTTACTGCTACTACTTTATTATTATTATTATTATTATTATTATTATTTGTTTTGCACGTCTTTAGACGGAAGGTGATAGTTACGGTTTTTTCAAACAAGTAATCTATCAATTCTACTGGGGAAGGTTGAGGTGAGACCGGACTATTGCTGTTGTATTTAGAATAACTGACTTTTGGAGTTGGATGTATGTTAATGGGGGCAGCTGTAATTTGATGAGGCTTTCATGTATTTTTCGTGGGATGACGGCCGTTGCCGAGATAACTATGGGAATTATGTGAACCTGTTTCTGCTTCCACATATTTTTAATTTCATCGGCAAGCGCTCTATATTTATTTAGTTTTTCGCTCCATGTGCTCTGAAGGTTATGTGAATTAGGGATGGCAATATCTATCAGGTATGTGGTGTCGGAATTCTTATCTATGAGAGTGATATCTGGGCGGTTACAAGAGATTGTTCTATCCGTTATGATACTTCGATTCCAGTATAGTTTATGCGTCTCATTTTCAAGCACGTTGTCTGGTTGGTATTTCTAGTAGGGAAATGTACTAGTGGAGAGTTTATGAACTATAGCCAGTTTCTGGTGCACTATACTGGCTACCTGATCATGTCTCTGGAGATAGCTTGTAGGCGCTAGTATTTTGCAACCAGCAGTAATATGTTGAATTGTCTCGGATGTTTCGTTGCATCTCCTACACGTATCACTGATGTCAACTTCCCTTAAGATAAACTTACGATAGTTCTTCGTTGCTATGACCTGGTCTTGGATTGCAATCATGAAGCCTTCGGTCTCAAGGAATAAGTCCGCCTGAGTAAGCCACTTGTTCGACGCATCTCTGTCGACAAAGTTGTGGCTGAGCTCATTTGGATGTCGACCATGTAAGGCCTTTCCTGCCCACGACTGAATTTTGGCGTTCTCGTAAGCTGCGTTCGCAGGCCGTGCTACATCATCAACATGGCGTAGATCCAGGGGTGTGTAGTTGTTGTCTGCCAGCCTGACGGCTTCATGAATTGATGTTCTCTTGCTGAGGAAGTATCGCTGTAGGTTCATGATCTGCTTCTGATGGAGTCTGTCAACATCTATTAACCCTCGCCCACCCTTCTGGCGGGGTAATGTCATTCTTTCCGTGGCTGATTTTGGGTGATGAGCTCGAAATTTCGTCAGAGTCGTTCGGGTCTTAGTCTGAACATTCTCCAAGTCAGTCTTCGTCCATTTCACAGTTCCAAATGTGTAAGTTAAAACTGGGATGGCATATGTATTTATGGCCTTGAAAGTATTCTTGCCATTCAGTTTTGACTTCAAGATTTCAGTAAGTCGTTTGTTGTACTCCGTTAATACCCTCTCTTTAATCTCCTTATGTTGGAGGCGTCTAGATTGGAGAAGGCCAAGGTACTTATAAGTATCGGTGTCCATCATCGGTTCAATGGTTCCTCCATCTTCCATTTCAAATTCGCCACCTGAGATTTTTCCTTGATTGATGTTGAGTGTTCTGCATTTGTCCAAGCCAAAAGACATCTGAATATCAACGGAGAACTTCTCTGTGAGCTGGAGAAGCTCATTCAGCTGTCTTTCATTGCCGGCATACAACTTTATATCATCCATATAGAGCAGATGACTGACGACATGTTTTGTTACTGTTCCATTCTTTAGCTGGAATCCATACCCGGTTCTATTAAGAAGGGAAGATAGGGGGTTTAGGGATAAGCAGAACCATAGTGGGCTTAAGCTATCTCCTTGAAAAATACCTCTTCTGATGTTAATTGGATTGGAGGTTATTTTCCTTCCATTATGGTTGATTTGTAGGACCGTGTTCCATGACGACATTACATGTTGAAGCAGCGTGATGATTGTCTGGTCCACCCCATACAGCTCTAGTACTCGTAAAAGCCACGAGTGAGGAACCGAATCGAAAGCCTTCTTATAGTCAATGAAGGCAGAATAGATGTTTCTTCGCTTGTTTGCCGCTTGCTCCATAATAACTGAATCTATAATCAGTTGTTCTTTGCAACCTTGCGATTTCTTCGCACAGCCTTTCTGTTCCTCTGGCAGGACGTTAACCTCCTCAAGATGTTGGTGGATGGTCTCTGTTAAACATGATGTTAATAACTTGTAGATAGTACACAGGCAAGTGATAGGCCTGTATTTCGATGGGTCACTGAGGTTGCTTCCTTTTGGCACCAGATATGTCATTTCCTGCGATAAAAAGGCTGGCGTGGTTGTAGGCTGGCGGAGGAAGGATCTGAAGTAATGTGCAAGGTGGGAATGTATACTTGGGAATCTCTTAAGCCAAAAGTTGTGGATCTGATCTGGGCCTGCTGCTTTCCAGTTTTGAGTGCTCTTTATAGCCTTGGTTACCATTTCTGCCGTTATTCTGCATGGAGTCATCTTTGGTTTTTCAGCCATAAGTTGTTCTTCACGGCTAATCCAGGGCGCCTTGTTGTTATACTGAACAGGTTGGGACCAAATCGACGACCAGAATTTCTCAATATCTTCTTTTTCTGGCAGCTTCTCTGTTGCACTTAACGTCTGGCTATTTCTTAAGTCACGGTAATATAGCTTTTGGTCAGTATTGAATAGCCTGTTGTGCCTCTTCCTGAGGTTAGATTCACGATATCTTCGTAATCTGCTCGATTTGGCTTTCAGTTGTTGTTTTAGTGTGTCCAATACCTCAAGCAGTGACGTGTTGTCTGGATTTCTCTCAGCATGCTTAGTTGTGTCCTTCATGATCTTAGCTACTTCTCTTTCGATTTTCCTGCTTCTGTTACCAGCATTGTATTGGTAGATCCGAGCGATATTAGCTCGTAGACGATCTATTATTTTTTCTAAGCGTCGCTCCCAAGGCTGCCTGAAATTTGGCTTGTATGGTCTCTCGGTGGGGTGTTCAACTTTTCCTCCATTCACTCGAACGATAGCAACTGCAGCAGCATAGATAAGAGTATGGAGATCGAGGAAGCTTCTAGTGGCATCTAGATGTTGAGGGAGGACTGCTTTATCCATGAGCATTGCACTTAGTGCCAGTTTTCTTGAGTTGTTTTGTTTCGGGATCCGAGGCCGTCGTGTGGGGTCCATGTGGGTAAACTCAATCAATGCTCGCTGCAATTCAATTGCTAGTGTTCTGGTCTGCTGATCATCCGGCTCCACAGATATTGCTACTCCAATATTCTCTACACCTTCATCGTTTTGTGACAGGTTCAATGGGGAATCTCTTCCTACAGTAGCGGCGTCATTATTCACATTCGTTGTTGAGTCTGCAGGTTCTGGTCCTATGTTTACATCGTTGGTTCGTAGGATCTCTGCCACTTCAGCTTTTAGCTCATCTAATCTTGGCCGTGGGATATTATAACCCTTTACTATTATCGCTCTCCTTTGGTCAGCTATTCTTTGTTCGGTCACATCCAGGTGCGGGTGGATTGGGATGTGGATTTATCATTTCTTGCCTTCTTGTGGTACCAGTACGAAGAGTAGTGCCACTCGCTCCACTTGACTCTCCGTCAGACTGAGCATCCCGACGGTTCCGAACAGGGTCAGTCCGCAACCCTGCGCCGCCTCGTTTGCTTCCTTTGGACTTAGGAGCAGTTTTTGCACACTAGACGAGTTGCTAACCCGAGCAGTGGTTACCAGAGCCCGATTGGCCGGCTTTATTGGAAGGATTCCATAGCCGTTGCCCGCTCCCCACGACGTGGACGTTGGGTTGGAGTTTTGGGGAGTTATTATTATTATTATTATTATTATTATTATTATTATTATTATTATTATTATTATTATTATTATTATTATTATTATTATATGTAAAAGATACATCAATCTAGCTAACAATTAGTTAATAAACCACATAAGCTAGCACATAAAATTTAAGGATTGACTTCATATCATTATTACTATTATGAGTAAAATATGAAGCGGTGTTACCAAGCAGACATCTAATCTAGCTAACAATTATTTAATGAAAGGCATCAGTCACCACGTAAAAATCCTGGGTCGACATACAATAAATAAAATAATGAACGACTGGAAACATGCAGACATCCAATCCAGCTACCTTTTGGTTAATGAACAGCATAAGCTAACACATAAAAATTTTGTAGGTGGATTGTAATATATTAACTGTAATATATATGACTAAAAACAAGCGCCACACACGCTGAAGAATATCATTGAAATATGAAAAATGTTACATGAAGATGGAACTGCTGAAACGTTATACCAGCACCATAAAATTCATATCAACTTAACATTTAATTGTGGGAGGCAAGCTATTGTTTAATAATGGGTAGAATTAAAGACGTCTGTATAGAAAATATCTATTGAAAACTATTTTCAAGACAGCCATATGAGCATTTTTCGGTAGCCCGAAGGCGTTTCACGAACACGTACGGATTTAAAAAATTCGCGTGGCTGAAACCAAAGTTCCTAGAAAAATATCGTGCCCGTCACCGATTCAGTATAGTTCACTGGGTCTCGGTAGGCATTATCGCGACCTATACATAATACAAAGGTACATAAATAAAAATTATTGTATACTATAACACATCAAGGCAAGACACAATAAATACAACATAGAAAAACAGTAGCAATAAAAGCCAAAACAATACCTACTATATGACTAAGTTTCTCAGGGTGCGCTTGTTATTAAGGAATTTATAGTGTATAGGCCCCAAACGCTAAAGCATTAGGTACATACTTATTCTCGCTAACCCCCTTCTTTTTAAACATTAACAATTATCTTAAGTATGTTTTTACTTTCAATTTCCTCATTTTAGTGAAAAGTATTATTTTTGTTTCACAGCTCTCGGACTAATAGCTATAAGAAGTATGATTATATACTATAACACTACACGAAATGCTAAAACGTTGTTAAAAACGAACAACTGTTTCAAATATCTACTACACAAAATGCTAAAACATCATTGAAAAAAGAACATTCCAAATATCTATTGTACCGCCTCTGATCATTTTATTTGTCCTAAGCATCTAACGTGAAGAACTTAATCCTTTGGAAATGTTACTAAAAAATAAAATTACTTCATACTACAAAACTAAAAACAGCATAGAAAAATCGTAGCATTAAAATACTTCTAATCATTTAATTTAAGCTAAACATCTGTTAGCAATACATCCCTTCACCCTTCAGGGGCCTCTGTCTTAGTGACATCACTTAACTATTGGACGATCGTGCCGCTCCCGAACGAAACCGAGCCAGTGGCGCCAGCCAAGATGCGCGTCAAGCAGAATATAATATACCCTTGTCAATGAAGCACGCATGGCAATAAATTCGTACTAAAATGTGGTTTTTAGTCTTATTTGGGGTAGAAACCCTACAAACGCTAACATCAGAAGTGGGATGCTATCCAATGTGCCAGTGAAAGAATAATAAGTTGTACGAACTGTTAATTTTATTTGTTGTTACGTTGTGATGTGGAAAATACCGAATATGACAGTGATAGTAATGTGAACACGTACAGGAAGAGCAGGAGATCTCATTACCAAACAGTGTAAAGTTGCAGTGGCAAAACATGTTAATAGTTGTAGTAGCAACCCAACAGCAACAATTTTCAGAATTATTGTGCAATACAAAGATGGCCGTGAAGCCAACGCCTGTGCTGAACGTGAATGATTCTATTTGCGCAAGTGTCAACGTCATTCTCTACGTCCTTCCGCTTATATGCGCAAGCGTCAACGTCATTCTCTGTCTTTCCGCTTAGTAGAATTTGATCCTAGTACGCGCACTGAATGGCGGCATGGCTGAAAGACGTCACAAGGTTGAAAGATGATTGTAACGTATTACAGACGAAATCCGTAAGAAAAAGCCGAATCAACACCACTCGTTTGTACCATTGCAAGAAAATCGAACATACCGAAAATTATTGTTGGTATAAAAGTAAAACAAAATACCGACGATTCTACAACAAGGACGTGACCTAGCCATAGCCACGTCACCAATAGCTACTTTGTGTGCAAGAATCAAACCATTTGATTCACATATTGTATAAATAGTGGAGCTGACTCATCAATTTAAGCAACACCGCTGTCGAGAGATTCCGTGTAGTGATCCAACCCGATGCACGTGCTTTATTGGAATTTGAATTGACTCTTTGGCTAATGACAGAAATTTATTAACTATTATGACCTATCCAATATTTTAAAGTTGCTGTCATTAAAGAATAACGGTAGCCTAGAAATTAATCTGTCAGGACTGGACGAGCGTTAAAATCAGGCAACTACGACAGTTGTTGATTGTAAACCAAAAGAAAACACCGACCAATTATTTCGTTAACCCTGAAAAATTGTCATTGTAATATGGTTGCAAATGAAACGCAATGCTGATAAGAAAACTCAATAGCAAAATGTACAACTTCACTGACTTGTTACTGGTGTTACTGGTAATTTACTGCGAGCAATCCTCACAGGAAAGAACGAAAAGATATGGATAAAAGTATTACCTAAAATTGAAAATATTAACACTACGGTGCATTTATTGACTGGTTTGGCGCACTGTATTATGGTTTGGGACAAATCTGAAATTACAGCTACTCAGCAGTTTTTAGCCGACATACCGATGATTAACTCTGTTGACCCTGACGAGGCCGTTCAAGCACAAATACAGCTGGCATAAGTACATCGAAAACAAGCGAGCTAAGCAATTTGTAGTCTCGTTAAGAAGCAAAATTGTTTTTCATCGGCGATATAGTTGCCGTAGAGGATTCACAAGAAGTGAATGGAGGAAAATAAAACGAAGGTAGATAGGACCACACACTGTACTGTTTTAAAGGTCTTTCCAAATGAACGCTGTCTCCTTGGTAAGAAAGATAGCAGCTCAAGAACAGCTGTGTCTTTGTTACATGGGTATAGAATAAACAAATCAAAGACTACTGTAAGTACTATGATAATAAACTTGGCCTTCTAATTTTATTATAATGTGTAATAGTTGCATTTCTCTTACACTTTGTTGATTAATGGATGATTACAATAATAATAGTACACTATAGGACAAAAATATAAAGTCGCACATACGATATTATAATAATGAGATATAGTAAAACTAATGCAGTGGATTGGTTTTCTTGTTGTATTTTTGTAATCGTTTCGAGTTGTTGCATGTGAATGAGTAGTTGTAAAAACAATCTCGTGGCAATCCCACAATAAAATAAAATAATTGCAGCGACCCTGCACGTAAATTAAATTTAAATACATTGTACTTTGTAATAGTGTAAATCCCAATTAAATAAAATAGTAGCAGCCACCCTGCTCATGAATTAAATTGATTAAATTTCACTTTGTAGTGGTAAATCCACAATTAAATAAGAGAATTGCAGCAATCCTGCAAGTAAATTAAATTGAATTACATTGTGTACTTTACTGCAAACTTATTGTTGGTATAAGAAGTGTCGTAGTCTTTGTTCTTTTCTGCATTATCATGGGCGCCGACACTTTTTATACCGCCTAGATAAATGAGAAGAAGAACGACAGGATAGTGGCAGAACCACTATGCCTAAGAGGTGGCAGTACCACCCGTCTAATAATAATGATGATAACAGAAAAAATAAAAAAAAAGAGAAAGAAAGAAAGGATAGTGGCAGAACCACTATGCCTAGGAGGTGGCAGTACCACCTGGCTTGAAAAAGAAAGAAAAAGATGTGGCAATCCCACATGACAGTTGACAGGTTGCACTACATACTGTGGCGCTCCCACAATATGTGAAAGAAGGATGTGGCAATCCCACATGAGAGTTGACAGGTTGTACTACATACTGTGGCGTTCCCACAATATGTGAAAGAAGTATGTGGCAGTCCCACATGAGATTTGACAGGTTGTACTACATACTGTGGCGTTCCCACAATATGTGATAGAAGGATGTGGCAATCCCACATGAGAGTTGACAGGTTGTACTACATACTGTGGCGCTCCCACAATATGTGAAACAAGGATGTGGCGATCCCACATGACAGTTGACAAGTTTTACTACACACTGTGACACACAATATGTGAAAAGAGGGTATGTGATAGACCCACATTACTTAATCTGTGTCGTGACAATCTCATGACAAAAACATGTGTGACAATTTATGTTTTAGTGCCAATCTGGATGAGGTGTACATCATTCTGCACGTCCCCCAATTATGGTCAAAGTTACGTAAGTCAGCACCATCAAATCAATAGTTGCCGTAGTCTTTTACAGCAACAAGTGGCTGGTAGAAGTAAACTGAAACCAAGGCGTAAAGATCCCTTCAGATAAACTGAATCAAGGTATAAAGATCCCTTCATTAGTACCTACGTCGTTTTATTCCACTGAAAGGTATGTACTTAAAAAAATAAAGGAGTTAAACTGTATCCTTTATAAAATCAGTAAATTAAAGAGACGCAGGAATCTCGCAAAGATGAGTGTTATAGTACCATACAAATAAATGGTTAAGAACTGTTTTAATCAGTGAATCACCGAAATATAAACAAGGTTAAAACCTATGGTAACAGTAAGGTTAAGGTTGGAACACAAGTAATATTGTGGTAGTCCCACATAAACAAGTAAGTGTCATGTCAGATGAAATTTGAATCATGGTTTTCACATACAGTCTTTCATAAAATCATAAGCAAATGTTTTGGAACGTACATGTGATGGAATATGAGTACTTATTATGTTTTCACATAAAGACCACTACAATTTCAGTCATTATTATAACGTTGTACTAGAGCAGCCGACTCTTTGCTTTGTTTTGTTTCATTCCAGGTGTTTGGTAGTTTAATTCCGGTGCGAGGACGCACCTTTTACAGAATGGCCGTGTTAGCAATACATCCCTTCACCCTTCAGGGGCCTCTGTCTTAGTGACATCACTTAACTATTGGACGATCGTGCCGCTCCCGAACGAAACCGAGCCAGTGGCGCCAGCCAAGATGCGCGTCAAGCAGAATATAATATACCCTTGTCAATGAAGTACGCATGGCAATAAATTCGTACTAAATTGTGGTTTTTAGTCTTATTTGGGGTAGAAATCCTACAAACGCTAACACATCTAAACACAAAGGCCACTTATTTTCATATATTAATGAAAGTATTAATTTTGTTCTATATTGGCCGGACTATAAATTTTATCATAAGTAGGTTTTTTACTATTTGTTTTCCTATATTAGTGAAAGTATTAATTTTGTTCTATATTGGCCGGACTATAAATTTTATCATAAGCAGGTTTTTTACTATTTGTTTTCCTGTATTAGTGAAAGTATTATTTTCATGCAACAGGCCCCAGACTAATAACAATTTTATCTTAAGTACTAAAATTATGGATGTGAAGCATACATGAATTTAATAACAGTTCACACAGTTGGCTACAATTAGAAATAAAATACACAAGTATGTACTCGTTAAATAAACCACCGTTTTTGCCTGATGCTAATATCGATACGTTATCAAGAATGTGAATTTATCATAAACAACTGATTATTGAATATCAGCTGGATACAGCAAATATGGATAATTCCTTCAGATTATATTAACTCATTAGCCAAACTTCAAATTGCGTATCATCTACATATGATACTATACTATTTACTAGCAATATTTGGAATGTATAAAAAATCGGTTTAAAAAGTTATACTTAGACTGGTTTCAATTATCCCTAAACAAAAATATGCTGCCCACTCTATAACCAACATAAATAGGTAACCTAAATGAAATTATTGGAGAAATAGTGTAACGTACAGTCGTGGCCAGAAAAAGGTTTCCGGCCTAAAACAACATTACTCCTGTTTGAATCAGGCTCCTTAACATTATTTATTTTCGCTCCGCCTACTGACAGAGATGAATAACATAGCCGCGAAGTTTTTACAGGAGCTCTATGATCGCAAAAAATATGTTAGCAGTAATCTGCTTCAAATGCCATTGGCATTATAATACGGTTATTTTTTGCTGCTGTATCCTTTAAAATATTATTATTGTATACGTGTTATAGCAGTTCCGCCTTTACATAATAAGCTAACGTATTTCATCCATTTGATTTAATAAAATAAATATATTATAACAATAGGATAACATTTTTTAATAAGCATCATAGAAGAGAAATAGCCAAATTGGTTATAGAGGATGATCGTCAGAGTCCTGCATGCATAGTATCATTTTTATATAAACTGTATTTTATTATAATATAATCTTGGAGGAAAATGTTACTAGGGTTCTTGATTAGGCACACAAAAATTTTAGGTTTTACAGAATTTCGAAACTGCTACATACAGTATGTCTCCCATGTTCGAGCGAACTTTGCGTAAATTAAATGGTATACTATTTTTACCTTAAAATGCTGGGAATGTCTATGTTTAATAAAACTATTAAGAGACAAACTATAGTTGCAGTCGGGCGCTGTCGAATACTTATTGTCACGCAGGAAACAGCCAAATCCGGGAAAGTCGCAAATGTTTGTATAAATTAAATATATTCGACCCTAGTCCATATTAAATAAAAAACAATTAAATAATTTCAATGCCAATTAGTAGAATTGTTTAATAATAAAACACAAATATATATAAACATAACATTGACCGGCATAAAGATTTGCTAAATAAACAAGTATATAAATCGAACAATCAAAACAAACGAGGCTCTTGGTTATTTTTAATTACTTGAGTTTCGACGTTAGTGTCGACAGTCAGTCTTAGTTTTGGGCCCTCATCTTAGGATGTGGGGCCCAGGCCCTTCAGGCAGGTTTAGTGATCTCCACCCTGGAGATCACAAGTTAAGTTAAGTGAAAGTGACACCTTTTCCTCCCCACTATGTATATTGGTAAGATCGTTTAAGTTGTTATGTATATTTTTGTATTGTTGATTATTTGTATCTCTTGTTTCGTTGTTATCCCCTAAAAGAATATTTTAATAAAACCATCCAAACCCTCGAACTTGCCCTTTTTTCATGTGACACATGGTGGAGGCCGCCTAGCTTCATTCCCAGGGGTGATTCCTCATAATCACTCCTCCTCTCAAAGCCCATCATGTGCTATATGTATATGCATATGGTGGACAAGCCGAGTTTTCGTCCCAAGGGGTTGGTTCTTCGTAACCACTCCTATTTAGCTATCACAAGTTTTTTGCTGTCATTATTTTTAATTTCGTATACGTCACCCCAAGTTTTTTTTCTTAGAAATGATTTTTTATAATCATCCCATTCTTTTAATTTTATATTGCCATCCTATTTTAACTTTATGTACATGATTCGCGAATCAAAATCGAAGACGTTCAATTTTGGTGAGAATGTTTATGTAATATTTCTAAAAATCTATAAAAGATGGTTATTTTATTGTTTCAATTTGTCTCCAACTTGGAGATAATTAATATTTTCCTCTCAGGCAGAGAAATATTCTGGTAGGATTTCCTCACTACCCCTTTATTATCTTTTTGTCTGAGTGCAAGCTATTTTTTTTTCTTTTTAACCCTGACATAAAATTTGTAAGTGTACTATTAAACATATGTTTCAAATTGTTTTTTCGTAATGCCAATGATTAAGACAGAAACCCTTGTAATCTTGGTTTTTTTCTTCTGGAGAAAGTTAGTGTGTTACTTATTTTCATAACATCAGAATTTCTAGTAGAATATTTAAACATAATGTAGACAAAACTACATCTTATGTCTTCTGTAGTTGATTCTCTTTTTGAAAAATAAAAGTTGACATCAACGAATCTATTTATGATTTTTCTATTGAGTATTTAAAGGCAAGTGAATTTCTCGTCAATTTTTTCGTAGTAGGTTTCCTTTTTAAAAAAGTTAACAGTGATACGGAGTCAATCATTATTTGTAATATGTAAGAAAGGGTCTTATTAGATACAATATACATTAGTGTGGGAGAGGGTGCTCTCTACCAGGTAGGTAAAGAGAGGTTTGTATTAGGCAAATGCAATTGTCTTAGTAAATTGCCAAGAAGACGATCTGCATTTGTTGTTTTTTTAAGCATAGTAAAGTCATGTGGTCATCATTGAGCTCATTTACATTGTGTATTTCGCGTTCTTCTGTTAAGTTTAGAAATATAATAAAATGGCGCAGATACAAAATAAGATATATTTTTTTTTATCATATAATTCTAAAGAAATTGACGTGTTTAACTTTAATATTTGGTAGGTAATACCGTGTCGATGTAAATGAGGCCACAGATACCCATGACAAATATTGAAAATAGTTTAAAAAGTCAAAAGTTAGTAAAATTCGGGATAAAATGAGTAAATATTTATCAATTAAATGGATATATTTATAGGTGTTTATAAAGTAATACAAAGTTAGTTAGTTAAAAGTTTAATTATTACATTGGTACGTCTACTAATGATACATCAGATTAGTCAAAAATTTCAATAGGTTAAAATTTGAAGTATTATACGAACTTATATTTGGGTAGCTTTTATAGTAAAAAATTACAAACAAAAGTAATTTAATTTTTAGATTATCATTTGAAGGAAAAATTCCAGTTTTAGTCGAGAATCTATCAGGGGAAAAATAATTAGGTCATAAGCAAATAATTGCTTGCTGCTTGCTAGATTGTATTTTTTTTGTTGTCTTCGTCTCTCTTTTTGTTAAAGTCGTCAAGCTGACTGTCCTCGGAATCTACTAGGTGATTTGGGCAAAATTTGCGATGGTGCGCAACATCGATTAATTAGCCCGAACTGCCTTGTGGACAACGATACAGCACAAATGACAGCTTAATTTTAAAATTTTTTAAAAATAAATGAGACACAGCAATTTATTTATTCAAATAATTAATCTAGTTAAGAACTTAAAGTGTTAAATGCAGAATGATCAATTTTTTTTAAATTAGTAAACAAGGGTACCAAGATTTTTTTTTTAATTTTTGAGCAGTGTGTATCACAAATTCTCACAGGTAGTTAGGAAGTCAATAAAAATAGTTAGGGACAATATGTTTTTTATGTAATGATGATAGGTGATGTTTTTGATTACGAAACGAGATGTTGCAAGTCGAAGACGATGTTGAAAATAGTTCAAAGAGAACTGAACGTCAGCCTTGTCAAATGAAATATACGTGTTATGGTTTTCGCACACAGAGATGTGCAAGATGAATAAAGAGTTGATGATTATTTTATTGAGATGTATAAGGGATTATTTTGCCTATGATGTTACGGGCAAGAGGTTTAAGATGAGGGTCACGTGGAAGAAGGTTCACAAGGAACTGAACGTCGGCCTCGTGAAATAAGGTACATGTAGTACCGTTGTTGCAAATAAAGATGTACAACCCCAAGGGAGATATTTGTGAATAATTATTATTGAGGTATATAAGGGGGTACATTGCTGATAGTTTGCGGGTAAAATATTTCATGACAAGGAAGGCGTGGAAGAAGGTTCATTAACGGGAACTCAACGTCATCTTCGTGCAATAAAGTTTAAAAACAAGTGTTTAAGAATGTCCGTGCTAAAGCTAAACAAGTAAACGTATAACTATTTTCTTCCTAGAATAGAAATAAATAAAGGTTTAACTATGTCTTTCCTAAAGCAGAGTAGAGATTAATATTGTGATGTTAAAAGTTTACTTAAAGTTAAAATCATTAGGAAATGATACACACAAAAAGAACGGTACCCTACTTAGGTAAAAAACTAGAGAAGTTAAACAATTTACTAGTCTTTTCAAATGTTTTCCCCTTCCAAGCACAAAATTCACCAAGTGACTTATAAAAATAACTTTTTTTCTTTTTGTCTCTCCAATAATGAAATATTTTCATTTTATAGTATATTAGTTACTGGAATTTGCAATAAGAGGTGAAAATACTTAAAGTACTTTCGCAAACGATTTTAATTGTTGTTACCGAGTGTCAAGGTCAATTTTACTACTAAACAATGCACCCACACAAAGCTTACGCTATTATTATAGAATGTCAAGACCATTAAACTGATAGTACAACTCAGCAATTTTGCAAACTAGCATAAGTTCATACGCAACTGGCCGCAGGTAGATTAGTTTGATAAGAATAGAAATGTAGCCTCAGCAAATTCTTTAGGTTAAATGTATATAATGTCAATAAGCTGGGAATGCAATTATAGTTAGGAACAATTATTCAATTTTTTTTTCTCTTGGCAAAAATAAGCATTTAGAATAATAATAAAAAGAATAAGAATAGATCATAAGGCCAAAATGTTCATTTAGTTATAAATTGTTTTTTTTTACATGTTTCTCTCGGCACACTCCCATGGACACTCGCCGGCACTACCAGACGTCTCCCAGCAGTTGGCAGGGGCGCACCATTCCAGAGGGATGGTACCCGAAATGGAAATTCAGTCAACCAATCGGGGAGTTACATTCATACGTATAATCCAAACATCATATACAGCATCCTCCAAGTTGTACAAGGGCAGGACTTTCAACTAATCCCGAACTATCTGCAAATTCAGGGGCAGGTAAATACCACAGAAGCCTTCCACGCCAACGTCCGCCGCACCCAGGCCGAGCGATGCCCCCAAGCATTTTTGGTCATACAAAATGCCACCAACACAGGCATTTCGGAGGGAACAAAAACATTGACTGCTCGAATGACAAAAACAACAGGCTGGCCGACAGTCCCAAGGCGGCCGGTATCGTCAACGCCCGACCCTTGGCACACAGGAGATGCTGTATAACCATCCAGGGACCAACAAAAACTACCATGATGTAACTCGACCACACCTCCGGGCACTTGAAACCGTTATCTCACAAAATGAGACAAACGAACAATAGGTGACAAGTACAATGCCCCCACAGTCCTGGAAGAACTGCGTGAACGAACTGTAGTGATAGTGCCGAACTATGAATTTGAACCGGGTGTGCCAACAAACTTGATCAAAGACCGAGTGGTGAACATGCCAAACATTCTTTTAAAATTGATGTAAAATTTTTTTAATATTTCGGCAGGGTAGGCATCGACAAAGTTCTCATTATTCCTCTTCTTTTTTGGTGTTGCATTAGTAAATTACCTATAACGAGACTTTGTTGATGCTACCCCTGTTGAACTGTGATATTAGAATAAATAAAATCCTCTTTGTTGTTTTCTCCCTATATGAAGGGCTAATCTAAGCTGGAGGGCCAGCTTTTGGACGGGAGGGAAATATGTCACGCAGGAAACAGCCAAATCCGGGAAAGTCGCAAATGTTTGTATAAATTAAATATATTCGACCCTAGTCCATATTAAATAAAAAACAATTAAATAATTTCAATGCCAATTAGTAGAATTGTTTAATAATAAAACACAAATATATATAAACATAACATTGACCGGCATAAAGATTTGCTAAATAAACAAGTATATAAATCGAACAATCAAAACAAACGAGGCTCTTGGTTATTTTTAATTACTTGAGTTTCGACGTTAGTGTCGACAGTCAGTCTTAGTTTTGGGCCCTCATCTTAGGATGTGGGGCCCAGGCCCTTCAGGCAGGTTTAGTGATCTCCACCCTGGAGATCACAAGTTAAGTTAAGTGAAAGTGACACCTTTTCCTCCCCACTATGTATATTGGTAAGATCGTTTAAGTTGTTATGTATATTTTTGTATTGTTGATTATTTGTATCTCTTGTTTCGTTGTTATCCCCTAAAAGAATATTTTAATAAAACCATCCAAACCCTCGAACTAGCCCTTTTCAGCGTGACATTATTTCAAAAAAAGTTATTGGCAGTACTTAATTTCACACTTATACCGCGTAAAAGTGATCTGTACCGTGCTGAAGCAAAATTTTAATCAAATAGATATTTCCAGTCGGTCGCGTCCGACTGCGACTTCTACTCATTAAAATTGATTTCGAAACTACTCTATACAGTGTGTCTTCCAAGTTCGAGCGAACTTTACGTAAATGATATAATAATTTTACTTTAAAATGTTGAAAATGTTTATGTTTAAGAAAAGCATTAAGAGAAGAATGAAAGTTGAAGTCGGGCATTGCCAAATACTTATTTCAAAACGTTATTAGCGGTCATTAGTAGAGGACTTAAGCCGGAGGTGGACGCTCCCCCCACCACTTTCCGTGACGTCATAGGTGGGCGGGGCCTGTGTGGTGGGGTGGGGGTAATTAGAGTGGTGGGGGGAATTAGAGTGGTGGGGGTAATTAGAGTGGTGGGGCTAATTAGAGTGGTGGGGGTACTTGGTGTGGTGGGGGTAATTAGAGTGGTGGTGGTAATTCTGGTGGTGGGGGTAATTAGAGTGGTGGGGGGTAACTACGGTGGTGGGGACAATTAGAGTGGTGGGGGTAATTACAGTGGTGGGGGCAATTAATGTGGTAATTGCTGTGTTAACTGTAAAGGTAGTGGGGGATAATTAGGAAGTTACATACACTTGCGAATATAAGAGTACTTAGTGTAACTATTGTGGTGGAGGGGGGGTAATGAGAGTAATTAATTGCATAACGAGAGTACTTACTGTAATTATTGTGATGGAGGGGGGTAATGAGAGTAATTGCGTAACTAGAGTACTTACTGCAATTATTATTGTGGAGGGAGTAATACCAGTAATTGCGTAACTAGAGTACTTACTGCAATTATTGCAGTGGAGGGGGGTAATAAGAGTAATTGCATAACGAAAGTACTTACTGTAATTATTGTGATGGAGGGGAGTAATGAGAGTAATTGCGTAACTAGAGTACTTATTGCAATTATTGTGGTGGGGGGGGTAATACCAGTAATTACGTAACTAGAGTGCTTACTGTAATTATTGTGGTGGAGGGGGTAATACCAGTAATTGCGTAACTAGAGTACTTACTGCAATTATTGCAGTGGAGGGGGGTAATAAGAGTAATTGCATAACGAAAGTACCTACTGTAATTATTGTGATGGAGGGGAGTAATGAGAGTAATTGCGTAACTAGAGTACTTATTGCAATTATTGTGGTGGAGGGGGTAATACCAGTAATTGCGTAACTAGAGTACTTACTGTAATTATTGTGGTGGAGGGGGGTAATGAGAGTAATTGCGTAACTAGAGTACTTACTGCAATTATTGCAGTGGAGGGGGGTAATAAGAGTAATTGCATAACGAAAGTACTTACTGTAATTATTGTGATGGAGAGGGGTAATGAGAGTAATTGCGTAACTAGAGTACTTACTGCAATTATTGTGGTGGAGGGGGTAATAAGAGTAATTGCATAACGAAAGTACTTACTGTAATTATTGTGATGGAGGGGGGTAATGAGAGTAATTGCGTAACTAGAGTACTTATTGCAATTATTGTGGTGGAGGGGGTAATACCAGTAATTGCGTAACTAGAGTACTTACTGACTTTATTGCAGTGGAGGGGGGTAATGAGAGTAATTGCATAACGAGAGTACTTACTGTAATTATTGTGGTGGAGGGGGATAATAAGAGTAATTGCATAACTAGAGTACTTACTGTAATTATTGCGGTGGAGGGGGGCAGTAACAGTAATTGCATAACGAAAGTACTTCGTGTAATTATTGTGGTGAAGGTGGGGGGTAATTAGGACTTTACATACACTGGTAGTGGGAGCATCGCGTGGTGGGTGGTACTAAGGGTAATTGCACAGGTGTAACGAAAGTACCGAGTGTAATTGCAGTGGTGGGAGGCAATTAATGTGGTGGGATGGTAATAAGCGTAATTGCAAAGGTGATGGAGCAATTGGTGTGGAATTAGAATATAATGCTGTCACATTGCAATCTTATTCCCAGGAGTGGGGGTAACCCTATCCTTATAAAAACGAGAGAGGAGTTCACATATGATCATTGAATAGGCTAGGCTCCTATGGTAAAGATTTATTATGCATTCGTGTACATCTTGTGGTAAAAGTTTTACTCGTAGTAACAATTTACGTCGTCATGAAAGAGAGTCGTGTAGGAATGATGGACGTCTCGCAAAGCTGCCCAGGGTTGATTCAACTCCTTCAACATCTAATGTGCAAACATGTGATTGCTGTAATGTGACTCTAACAGCAACTGAGATGAAATCGCATAGAAGAACACTACAGCATAGGACAAATTCATGTGCCCCTATGGTAGATGGTGATTGTTCAATCAGCTTTTAAAAATAGAATTATAACATATCGAGTGCATTGTGAAAATAATTACTTAGATTTCACATTGTTTTTCAACGAAATCAGACCAAAGATTCTAAACCTGCTGGAGGAAGTGTTGAGGATTCACAAAACAGTGAAAGTAAATATGGAAACGTTCGCCAAGTACATTTTACCGACACAAGATCTAATTGAAATGAAATCGTCTAATACTCCCAATAGTATTTTGGATGGATCCATGAATCTAAATGATGTTTTGGATAGTTTTGTGGATTCTATGGTTATGCAAAGTACTGAGTTCCAAGAACGTGATTCAGGTATGCTAGTATTTTTTTAATTATAAAAAATAATGACTAATCATTATCTACTTTTTTAGGTTGGGCCCTCGAACGAATTACTTTTATTGAAATTGATGTTAACAAGTACAGTTCTTTGGGTGGCTCATCGTACATAAAATTACCGAAATACATTGAAAATAAGGCGGTGGTGAATGTACAAAATCATGATCAATGTTGCTTTGCTTGGGCTGTTACGTTCAGCGTTATATCCCGCAAATCACCATGTGTCATGCACATCATCATATCCACATTATTCGAGAGTATTAAATGTAACAGGTATGAATTTTCCGGTAAAATTACGAGATATATCGAAATTTGAGGAAATGAATAATATTTCTATTAATGTATACGGTTTAGAAGAGATATTTGAAAATAATAGAATTAAATATGAAGTTGTTGGACCTTTACGTTGCTCGGGTAGAAACTTGTATACTCACGTAAATTTATTGTTAATTACGCGTGAATGTGTTGGGGATGAGAATCACCGCTGTAACAGCGACTGTGCTAATAGTCACTATTGTTGGATAAAGGATTTATCTAAGTTAGTTTCCACCCAAGTTTCCGGTAACGATCATAAGAAACATTTTTGCGACGGTTGTTTACTGCACTGTAATAATGAACGCCACTTACTTCAACACCAGAGAAATGACTGTAATCATATTTACACAACAACGCCCACGACTAAATTTCGGATTAACAAATTTGGTAAAGAAGTTGCTGAGAATTTGTTAAAATTTGAGAACATCGAGAAACAAATGCGAGTACCATTCGTAGTATATGCTGACTTTGAATCTATTTTGAAACCTATAAATACGTGCGAGCCAAACCCCGAACGTTCCTTTACAAATAAAACATTTAAACATGAGCCTTACTCCTTCGCTTATTACATTAAATGCTCCTTTGACAATTCTCTATCTAAATTTAATTTGTATCGGGGATGTGATGCAGCTCAAGCTTTTGTATCACATGTAGAGGCTGATTTAAGGAATGTATATAATAGACATGAAATATATAGTTCCAATGGCTGAACTCACAGCGCAACAAAACGAAAACTTTCAAAATGCGACCGTGTGTGGTATATGTGGGGGGCTTTTCGAGGGGGAAGATATTAAAGTTCGAGACCATTGTCACTTAGCGGGTAAAGTAAGATTCGGTGCTGCACATTCTGTCTGTAACTTAAATTACAAGTTACCCAACTTTATAGCTATTATATTTCACAATATGAGCGGATACGATAGTCACCTGTGCATCAAAGAGTTGTGCAAATATAAGGATAAGGTTGGTGTAATATACCAAAATAAAGAAAAATATATATCTTTTACGAAACACATTTATATGCACGATTATGTTGATAAGAAAGGGGTTACAAAGAAGAAATATTTACAGTTACGATTTATCGATAGTTTCAAACTTTTGTCAGCATCATTACAAAATTTAGGCGCGAATTTAGATGACGATCAGTTGAGAACAACACGCAGTTTTTATAGTGATAATGATAAATTTAATTTAATGAGACAGAAGGGGGTATTTCCATATAGTTTTATGGATAGTTTAGAGAAATTAAACGAAACTGAATTACCATCTAAAGAGAAATTTTATGATAATTTAAATAAAGATGCAGATTATTTGCGGGCTAAGGATGTTTGGAGATTGTTTGAATGTCGTAGTCTTGGCGATTATTCAGATATTTATTTGAAATCAGACGTGCTCCTTCTCTGCGATGTGTTTGAAAATTTTCGGAGAATTTCTTTAGACAAATATAAACTGGATCCAGCCCAGTATTATACAGCACCGGGACTATCATGGGACGCAATGTTAAAATTAACCGGAGTAGAGTTAGAGTTGTTAACGGATATCGACATGATTCATTTCTTTAAAAGGGGCATAAGGGGTGGAGTAAGTCAGTGTTCAGAAAGAAAACATATAGCAATTAACAAGTTTCTGCTTAATTACGATCCCAATGAGCCATCATCATATATCACTTATCTAGACGCCACGAATTTATACGGACATAGTATGTCACAGATGTTGCTGTCAAAGTACCTTTCTTAAATCGGGTAATTTATATTTTCAAAGTTAAAAATTAACGTCCCTCTGTCGCTCTGTGAAGCCCGCGAGCTAGAAAAAACACTTTTACATTATTAGAATAATTCGAAAAGCAAGCCTTCGCTGCTGGAAAATATACACGAGCCACTCTCCCCTACCGATCGAATTTTCGTGAACGGCGAACAGTCTGGAATGTCTAGAACCACTAGAACGCCTGGAGTCTTCGATTTTCGAACACTTCCAGAAGCTTTGATTTATCTTATATAAACCGAGACGCGCTCAACGCAGTCAGTCAAGTCGAGTCGAGCCAGTAAGTCAGTCAGTTCGGGATCCAGCCACGCGACAAAACAACAACAAAAACAAAAGGCAAATTTCTACTATAAAGTGTTAATATTCAACATAATTAATTACATCAAACCTATTTAGTGATAAACAAATGTATTGTTAGAACGTGAATAGTAATATATCGTTATTTTGACTCCAGAAAATTTGACTTTTAATTATTCATGTAAAATCGATACAGGGTGTTACTTTTTCGCCGAGCCAAGTAAAATAAATTCATTCAAAATTATATTGTGCAGTGTTCTTGTGCGCGAATCTGACTAAAACGAAAGTCACGTTCGTGTTCATGGCGCCCGTACAACGTGGGGCTTAGAGAAGTGGCCGAGAAGAAAAGAACAAAGAAAGAAGTGGAGAGTAGTGTGACTTACTCGAGGGGCTCTGAACTGAGTAGGGGTTTCAAAGGTAAGGCAAAAACGCTACGTGAAGACCCATCGAAGGGCCAGAACTTCTCAAATCCAATTTTACAATAAAAAGAACATGCAATCTTACGAAAACGTTATGAAAACGCTAGGAGAGGCCGCGGCACGACAGGGAATAGAACTGCCACACCTAGAAGGACAACTATCTTCCTCAGGGAGGGAAGAGGACCCCATACGACATATATACCCGAATACTGCACAACCAGGTGAGTCGATTTTACATATATCAACCCCACAACGAGGGGAGCAAACAAATGTAAATATCGAGCTAAATCAAATCTTCGTGGGCATGGCGGGGGCAATCAAGCAGGCTATTCAAAATGCTACTCATGAAGAGGAGGGCAAAATGGAAAGGGTTATGCAAACCATAAGAAACTCCCCCATGCACACTTTCCAAGGGCTGGATCACGAAAGTGCAAATATGTTTATATTTAATATGGAAGAACATTTTCGAAAACATAATGTTACTGACCGAACAGAAAAATTAATAATGATTACGTCACAATTAAGAGGCCATGCAAAGGAATGGTATGAGCCACATAAAAATTTAATATATGACTACGAAACATTCAAATTAAGACTGAGGCAGACCTTCGACACCATAGCAAAAAGGGTTCAAGCAGAACACATTTTGCATACAAAAATGCAAGGATTTAATGAATCAGTTACGTTATTCATCTCTATGAAAATAGCTTTATTTAACAGAGTAGACCCAACCAGACCGCCTAAAGAGAAGGCGCACTGCATCTATAGACAACTACGCCCCGAGATAAGGGCACAAATTCGATTCAGTGATTTCGATACCCCGAGGAGTTACTAACTGTAGCAGCAGAAGTAGAAGAGTATCATCTTCCGAGAAGCACCAATAATGACAATTGGAGAAATCGACCAAACAACAATAATAATAATAGTAACCGTGACGAGGCACCAAGACAGGCAACGAATACGACCACCAGAAATACGAACCAGAGGACAGCATCACCAGGGAAAAATACGCAAGAAAGCCGACCGCCGATTTTGCGGAGGATGGCACTGGCAAGGAAATGGCCCACAAAATCCGTACACCACAGGGCAAAACCAACAAGTCAATAGGCGTCAGGAAAACTACCAAGGGGCCGGCGCCCGTCCCAGATCCAACAACTAAATAACGATTCCTCGGCGTCCGGCCCAAACAATATAACCAACCCGGCGACTCCACCAAATTTCGACAATGTCTTAAATATCTCTGCAATTTTTCAAGAAAAACCGATAAATAACATGGCTACTCAGACTGATTCTGAGAATATTATGAACATTTCCACTATCCTAGAAAAAAAAACGCTAAAAAACGTGGCGACGCAGACCGAAACTGCCCCGTCATGATCAATGCAAAACTTACGAAAATCAAGGCTATCACCACATATTAAGATCCTCGCAAATGGACAGGAAATAAACACTGTCATTGACACAGGTGCGGAAAGCAACTTAGTCAGGGCAGGACTCGTCGACACCGAGCCTCAAATCAAAGACAGAAAATTGTTTGCAATGGCATGCGGAGGCCAAACAACAGAATCCTTGGGAAATATCGTCCTAGATCTAGACATACAGGGTAACAAAACTCAGGGTGAATTTGAGGTAATAAACAAATTAAATAAAGATCTTATTCTTGGTACGCCATTCCTGGAGGACGAGGGTGTCCATCTAGATTATGAAAGGAAGTGCATGTATATGGGAAAGACGTTAAGGAAAACTGTATACTGGAACCAAGAAACAAGGTATACCCCCGAATATCGACAACTCCACGAAAAAATTCGTATTCCACCGGAGGCTGAACAATTACGATACGAATTACCCCAGCAAGGCGAACTAGATATACCAGCCTATCAAGAGGAACGGGACGAGCAAGAAGAACACACCCCGGAAGAAAGAACAGAAGAAATAAGGGCAGACCAAGCAGAATATCAAGAGAGGTATTCTTCGCCAAACGATAGACCTGAGGTTACCTTCGAAGAAGGACAAGAAGTAATGGTAGAGGCCCTTCGAAAGAAACCTAATGTATTCTTACCCCCTTGGACAGGCCCACATCTAATAACCAAAAAAGTCTCCGACGAAGTATACGAGGTCCGACGCGGGAACAACACTTACCTGGTACACGCAGACGATATCAGGCCTCCAGTCGCCGGAAACGAACCTCCTGAGCAGCTAGATACCGATGAAGAATCGGACCCCGATGATGACGACTTAAATGACGAAAATCCTGAAGATGATTTCCCAGACCGTCACGAAGGCCCTGAAGAACATCCCCCTGATGATGACGTTAGAGACGATGAAATCCTACTATTTGCCTCAGCGCATCTACCTGCCTCAGCGCATTTACCTGCCTCAGTATATCTACCTGCCTCAGCGCATCTACCTGCCTCAGCGCATCTACCTGTCTCAGCGCATCTACCTGCCTCAGCGCATCTACCTGCCTCAGCGCATCTATCTGCCTCAGCGCATCTACCTGCCTCAGCTCATCTACCAGCCTCAGCGCATCTACCTGCCTCAGCGCATCTATCTGCCTCAGCGCATCTATCTGCCTCAGCGTATCTACCTGCCTCAGCGCATTTGTCTCCCCCAGCGCACTATGAAAATTTGCCTGCCTTAGCTCACGAAGAAAGCTTGCCAGCCCCAGCAAATAAAGAGAAAGTAACCGTATCCACTCCGACACCCGATGAACCAACCACCTCCACAAGGCCAACGCAAACACATGGAGAAACGAACAGACCATATAAACCAAAGCGACGACGAGCAAGATTGGTCATCATGGACCCCTAGAAATTGTATCCTTCTTTTCAGAATTACGTTTATTTTCATTATTGTACATATCTTAAGTTTCAGCATTGTATAAATTTAGTTCTTATTATTCATAAAACACGTTGTAAATATCTTAAGTTAGATAGAATTGTATACTTTAGGTTTTCAAACACTCAATCGCAAAAATAAACGGGGGGAATGTCAAAGTACCTTTCTTAAATCGGGTAATTTATATTTTCAAAATTAAAAATTAACGTCCCTCTGTCGCTCTGTGAAGCCCGCGAGCTAGAAAAAACACTTTTACATTATTAGAATAATTCAAAAAGCAAGCCTTCGCTGCTGGAAAATATACACGAGCCACTCTCCCCTACCAATCGAATTTTCGGGAACGGCGAACAGTCTGGAATGTCTAGCACGACTAGAACGCCTGGAGTCTTCGATTTTCGAACACTTCCAGAAGCTTTGATTTATCATATAAACCGAGACGCGCTCAACGCAGTCAGTCAAGTCGAGTCGAGCCAGTAAGTCAGTCAGTTCGGGATCCAGCCACGCGACAAAACAACAACAAAAACAAAAGGCAAATTTCTACTATAAAGTGTTAATATTCAACATAATTAATTACATCAAACCTATTTAGTGATAAACAAATGTATTGTTAGAACGTGAATAGTAATATATCGTTATTTTGACTCCAGAAAATTTGACTTTTAATTATTCGTGTAAAATCGATACAGGGTGTTACTTTTTCGCCGAGCCAAGTAAAATAAATTCATTCAAAATTATATTGTGCAGTGTTCTTGTGCGCGAATCTGACTAAAACGAAAGTCACGTTCGTGTTCATTGCCAACGGGGGGCTTTACGTGGTTGTCTGAGAGGGAAATCGGTGATTTAGAAATCATGGATATCTCGAGTAACAACCCCCACGGGTACGTCTTTGACGTGGACATCCATTATCCAGAACATTTACACGATTTGCACTCAGATCTTCCCTTTTTAGTTGAAAGTATTGTGCCCCCCGAATCAAAATCAAAATTAACAAAGTTAATACCAAATTTGAATGATAAAAAAAACTATGTGGTGCACTACGTAAATTTAAAGCAAGCTATTAATAACGGGTTGGTGGTTACGAAAATACAGAGTTCTTAAATTTAATCAATCTATGTGGTTGTGATATATTTAACGAAATGATATTAGCAGACTGTATGGTTGTGGTTTACAAATTATACAAATCACTTACCACTTTTCTCGATGGTCTTGGCCTCGTCCCATGTGTTGCACTCGCGTGGTTTACAAAGGACAAGGGGGTAATAGGATGGGCGGGAACGAGACAACACACGGTTATTGATAATAATTAATATTACACTATTTGACAACTGACTGAAATTTATGCATTAAAACTCGGGCTCACAATTTTTCGTATATATCTGATTGATTGTCTTTTATCAACTGACTGAATAGTACCAAAAAATGGTACAGTTTTTATGACAAAAACGGTATTATAATTACTCTACAGAGTGTTTCTAGTAAATGTCTATACACAGGATACAAATAATATTCATGGCCTAAACATCGTGCCCCCGCGAGATTGAATGCAAATTCAATGCGAAAAAAGAGAGAAAAAAAAATAGTATATGGATACTGAAACCTACAAAACTATACAAAATTCATATACGAATTCGAGACTTAATTATTACGAAATTTTCACATAATTAAGTGGAAAAATAAAACAATAAATGTTCTAAATAGAGTTAAAAATAAAAAGGAAAAAAAAACTAACTACCATATTTTACAAGAATAATACAACCATTATTATTGGTTTGGAAGTGGGCATAATTTAACCACTGGTCTAGTATAAGAACTATTTTTCGTTCTTACCACTGCTACTCTAGATACACCATCTTTACCAGGATATAATTTTTCAATGATTGCTAGTGGCCACTGTAGTGGTGGAACGTTATTCTGTATAATTACCACCATCATACCTATTTGAGCAGGAAAAGTCGAGGTATTCCATTTTTGTCTGCCTTGGAGAGTGGAAAGATATTCAGTATGCCAACGTTTCCAATAATGCTGCACAACTGAATCTAATAATTTGTATCGATTTAAACGATTGGGAGATTCTGTTAATACATCCTCTGCAGGAATCGAATTTTGCGGGGTTCCATATAAAAAATGTGACGGAGTTAAAGCTACTAGATCCTTTGGATCAGAGCTCAAAGGACACAGAGGTCTGGAATTAAGTAATGCCTCGATTTGGGTAAGTACCGTGCTAAATTCTTCATAACTTAAAATTTAGTTTCCAATAACTCTAGAGAGGTGAGATTTAAAGCTTTTTATGTTTGCCTCCCAAATTCCGCCAAAGTGGGGGGCCGAAGGAGGATTAAATTTCCAGTCGATTTTATTATTAATAAGTTCTCGAGACAGGGCATCTTTATATTGCTGAGATTGAATTAATTGATAAATTTCGTCAAGTCGGGCTTTTCCCCCTACAAAATTAGTTCCTTGATCAGAAAACAAAGTGGTACAATTGCCGCGACGAGATATAAATCTTTTGAAAGAATAAATGAATCGGTGGACAAACTACTTGCAAGTTCTAAGTGAAGTGCCTTGGTAGCAAGACAAATAAAAAGGGAAACATATGCCTTTTGGCTTTTAACACCGCGTCTTCGGCCTAAGGTTGCATAAAAAGCTCCTGTAAAATCTACTCCTGTCGATAAAAATGGTAAATCTGACATTATAGGGTTATTTGGTTTAGGATTTAATCTAAAACAGTAATTGCATTTCCAAATACGCTGTCGAATAACACCACGAGCAGCTAAAATCCAATAATTTTGTTGTAAGAATGATTGCAGCAAATGGGCACCAGTATGACAATATTTTTTATGGTTATAATCAATCAACAAATTAACGAAAGGGTCCGATTTGGGTAAAAGAATCGGATGTTTATGATCAAAAGCAACATTAGCATTCGAGAGTCTCCCACCTACTCTAATTATATGATCTTTGATAAACGGATTTAATTTACGTAAGACATGGGACTTTAAAGGTTTATTTTCTGAGAGAAGCTTGTATTCTTCAGGAAAATGACGCTGTTGCACAGCTCGAACTAATGCATATTCAGCTTGGTCAATATCAAATTTACTTATTATATTATTACGAGGTAAAAGTTTCAGAAATCTCAAGACATATACGGTAGAATGAAGAAGTTTAGTCCAGGAGGAGAAATATTCTATCAAAATATATAATGGGGAAATGATTGGTTTAACTACGAGGTAAACTAAACTTTCTTCTTCTGTAATAGCGAATTCATTATCACGAAATGACTTAATAGGCCATTGGGAGGAATTTAAAAACAACCATTCGGGACCAGGAAACCAACAGGGATGATTTATCAACGAAGCAGGTGAAAGTCCTCTTGAAGCACAGTCAGAAGCATTCTGTTTACCGGCTACAAAATACCAGTGGGAACAAGGTAAACAATTTTGAATTTTGGCGACTCTATTGGAAATAAAATTTTTCCACCTATTTGGAGAAGAATGGATCCAATTCAGTGTGATCATCGAGTCAGACAGAGCAAATATTTGGTCAATATTTTTTCGAGGGGAATAAGTGTCTATAACATGCGATATAAGCTTGAATAATGGGCTTTTCCCTCAATTTTTTTTTATTGTGTTATTGGAAAGAGCCTATCAAAATATTACTAAAAATTAATTTTTATTTTTTTTCTGAGCGCATAAAATACCACAAAAAAAATACAAATGTTCCGTAAATGAACAGCAGTTTGAAACGATAGCTTTCGGGCGCCAATGTGACGTCATCATAAACTGCACCAATCAGTATGAGATTAAACGGCCGTCAGAATTAGCTATGAAGGTGCATTCAAAAAGAACCTCACTTCTCTGCCTTGCTTTCCACAACCTGCAATTCTATTGGTGCCTGAAGTACATTTATGAGGAACTACCAATAGAATCTCATATTGCAAAGTGGTAACGCTTAATTGAGAACGTGCGTTTATGACGCCCATTGACAGTGCCAAGAAGTATCTGTCATAAATCACGAGAGTGCAGCCCAGCGTGTTTACTTCTTGTTTGGTGTTATAGTATTAATTTCTTTTAAAAATATGAGTAAATGTGAAGACAGATTTGTAAAAGGTCCACTAAAAGAAAGAACAATATATACATACGTTAAAATGATCTTCGCAACAGAAAAATCCAGGAGCAGTATAAACAATACCTGGAACTTTTGCAACTTTCCACCATAATTTTCGAATTTCCAAATTTGTTGGAACTCGCAAAAATAGCTTCGTACTATTTTCACTATTATTTGGACACACTGGTACAAAACAAACCTTTTTAAGCGGCATTTTATAAATAGAAGAGAGCAAAATTAATTTTCGTATCGAACGTAAACAATAGAAAGTGAGGTTATCGAATAAAGTTTGAACATTTCAGTACAGCGTTGCCAAATGAAACTGGCATTATACCATATGTGAACCAAATGAACAAATATAGAGAATATAAATCTGATATATAGATTTTAGAAACTCATACAGTCAAAAGTTGATACAATTTTTGCTTTTATTTAATGTCAGAGAAACGAAGAATACGTTGTAACGAAAAAATGCGCTATTCAAAGTAGACAATTGATAACGGAAATACGATGTTCATGTAAAAAGACATACATCTGGCAATAGAGGATCCTCATTAAGGATACGACTTTTATTGGTCTAATCAGTGTGACGTCACGCATGGCGCCTTAAAACTTACGTTTCAAATTACCTGAAATAAAACTGATTTTGTAATGTAAATATTTGGTAGAACGTAAAAAATTGGAAGAAACTAAATTAAAATCAAATTATATTGCAGTTTATTATATGGCTTGATTATAGTGAAGTAGTAAAATTCAGTCATGCGGGAAAGGCCCATTGTACCGCTGCACAAAGTTCAAGACGAGGTAGTGTGACCTTGGACATTGGAGCAACCTTAGACTGTGCACATAGGAAATTTACACTAACTTGACCTGTAATATCAGTGGATCGAATATAAATTACAGCAGCATATGCATTTGGGCTAGCATCAGCTAATCCAATGATATCTATGGAGGAATTTTGGAAAACTAATAAATGGCGGGGAATTTGTAAACTATTCAATAGTTTAAGTTCTTCTTGAAATGTCATCCACAAATGAACCATATCTTTAGGGGCTTCTTTATCCCAGTCGAATTTTAATTCCCATAATTTTTTTATCAACAATTTTACAAAAAGAGTAATCGGTGCTAAGAAACCTAAAGGATCAAAGATGCGTGCTACTAAAGACAACATATTTCTTTTGGTGCAAGGCAATATCGAGATGGAAATTTTAAAGCTAAAATTATCAGAAGACGGATTCCATTCTAGACCCAAAACCTTTAAGCTTTCTTTGTCAAAGGCCATAGGTTGATTTAATTGTAAGAAATCAGGAATCTGGGATAACAATTCACTAGAATTTGACATCCATTTTACCATTTGAAATCCACCATTTTCAAATAATTTGACTAACTGTGTATGAATGGTAACACCATTTTTTACATCGGGTAAATTACTAATTAAGTCGTCCATATATAAATCTCGATGAACATATGGCACGGCCTGGGGATATCGCGAAGACTCATCTTCTGCTAACTGTTTTATGGTACGTAAACTTAAATATGGTGACGATTTTACACCAAAGGTGACTGTATTTAATTGGTAAATCGAAATAGGATCATTGGTATTAAATCTCCACAAAATTCTTTGGTATTGCCGATGTTCTTCGACAATATTAATCTGACGATACATTTGCTTGATATCAGAAACCATAGCTATAGGAAATAATCGAAAGTTTAACAATATTGTAGCTACATTATTCTGTAGCTTCGGTCCTGTGTACAAAATGTCATTTAAGGAAAAACCAGAATCGGTTTTCAGGCTAGCATCGAACACTATTCTGCAGGGTGTGGAAATACTTTGTTTGAAAATACAATGGTGAGGAATATAGTAAGACAAGGGGGCATTAATTTCTGACTTAGGTACTAAAGAGATGTGACCTTGATCAAGATAATCTTGGATAATAGAACAATAGGTATTTCGGAGGATCAAATTTTTTTCTAATCGCTTTTCTAAAGAAAACAATCGAGTCTGAGACAAGGCAAGTGAATCTCCTAAATGAGACGGATCATCCTTAAAGGGGAGAGCCACCGTATATTTTCCAACGGGATCTCGACTAACATTTTCAACAAAGAATTTTTCGCAAATGGTATCTTCAGATGTGGGAACAGGTGGGGTAAAGTCTTCTAGTTCCCACATTTTCTCAACTAGGGATTCTAAATTTAAAAAGGAACAATATGTTTGTTCGGAAAAAGGCACTCGAAGAGGTGAGGCAGGACCTATAATTATGTATCCAAGTGTAGTTTGAATAGCAGCAGGTGTACCAACACCTCCTGTTACTTTATGTGAACCTAAAATTTGTGTGAACAACGAAGCTCCCAAAATTCCATCAATAGCTCCTGGACTATGGAAAGTAGGATCGGCCAACGGCAAGCAATTCAAATGATTCAACAAATTTATATTTACGGGTACTTCTGGCAAGGAATTGGTAACTTTGTCGACTATTAAGACTTCAATTGAATAATTAATATTCGGATAAAAATTGGACTGAATTACAAGATTAGTTCGCCCTTTAAGTGGTTTTATTGTATCACCAATTCCTACAATATTAGAGGATATTTTTTGATAGGGTAAACCCAATTTTTTACAACAATCATATGTTAAAATATTAGACATAGAACCGCTGTCAATTAAAAATCTAAGATTCTGTTTAGTATTCCACTTATCTAAAACTTTAACTATAGCAGTACTCAATAATACAACTTGAGGTTTCGGAACCTTATTATTGTTTATTTTGGTACACAAGGTATGAGTGACGTCATTTTGACTGGTGGATGGGGTACTATAATCTAGATTATTGTGGTTTGTATTACTGCTAATAGTTGGTTTTATGTCAATATTACGATTGATTTGATCATTTTTATGTAATAGAGTATGATGTTTAGCTTTGCATTTAATACAACTAAATTTGGAAGGGCACAAAGAAACTTTATGTTTATTCGAAAAACAATTGATACACAAATTATTTTCTTTGACTAATTTAAACTTTTGCTCATGAGGACTATCTTTAAAAAATTTGCAATCTTTCAATAAATGTACATCTTTATGACAAGCTAAGCATTTACGATACCCATCATTGGTTAGAAAGGCTTTGGAATTGGGGTTTTTTAAAGTATTACTACAACTTGGATTATATTGGTTTGAACGCATTTTATCAGGTTTAACCATTACTTTACTTTGTTGACGTATAAATTTAATCAACTCATCATAATTAGGCAACTCTTCACTAGAACGTACTAACTCGAAATTATTGACAATTTCTTGGGGTAACTTTAACATAGCAATGTGGGTTAAAATGTGATCATCTAAACTTTTTAACTGTAATCTTTTTAGGGCCATAACATTTGTATTAAATTTTTCCAGAAAAGTTTGTAAATTGCCAGGGTTATTATTGTTTAAAGTACGAAAATTAAGCAATCGGTTCAAATATAAATTCATCAAAAATTTCTTATCATGGTATGTGTCCTGCAAAAGTTTCCAAATAATCTCATAATTATCTGGAATTGCTTCAATAATATTGCATGTTTTGAGAGCTTTACCCTCTAAACTACCCAACAAAAAATGTAATTTTTCGGCATCCGAATAATTAGGTTTGTTATGAACTAAGTGTTTAAAATTTTCACAAAATAGGGGCCATAACGTTAAATCTTCACCATTAAATTTCACTAATTGAATATTAGACATTTTTAATTTTGGTGTACTAGAATTATCACTATTATTTAGATTGAGGGGAGAAATTGGGTTAATAAATTGCTTAGCGAAATATTCAACATTATCACATAAATCCTCGAAAGCATCAAGAATTCCATAATTAGGAGATTCGTCGGGCTTAAGTTCTTGTTTAACTTCAACAATTTGTTGAACAATTTCTCGGTAATCTAGCATTGTTCTGGATAAAATCATATAACGGATATTAAAATCTTCTAATTTGGTAACATTTTGGCTATCATCTTTTAAAGATTGTCCAACATCAAAACAACGCTGAACTCGTCTAAACAAAGTTTCACGTTTTGCTGTTAATCTCTCTAATTTTAATTCGGCAGCTGATTTTGGCATCTTAAAATAATTTAGATTTTTCGACAATAATGAAATACCTGTGTAAATAAATAAATTAAACCGGTAAAGAAATAAGGGTTAATTTTAATAAACAATAGTTATTTAAGTAATCTTCTACAATGTACAAAAAAAGGAATAGGTATGTTTATCTGTAAAGATGGCGTAGCAATTTATTTGAAAACTAATTTATTAAGAACACAAAAAAATAGGTATACTGTTTTACTAGCAAACAAGTCCATGAATTAGTATGTATAGCTTTGATTATTTTATGCAACAAAACGCAATCAAAATAGTAAATTTTTTTCCAAAAAATGTAATTCGAGGTATATTTATCAAGAATAGGAGCAGGATGTTAAATTTATATATACAACAAAATTTATCTCTAATCTGGTACACTTTCTTGTGCTATAAAATTATCAGGCAGTTTTTCATAAGACAAAAAATTGAATATTAGGTTTCAATTTTCTTAACTATAACGAAATAAATGTAAAGTTTAACAAAGTTTAACAAATTACTTAAGGAATAAATATTTGGATTCGATTCTAGGCAAAATTTCTATTATTTCAACGCATAAATACGGTACTAGGCAAATTGTCAATTCTCCGAGTGAAAACTGACACAAAAACGAAAATCAGCTATCAAATAGATGCATTAAAAAAGCAATTGGTATAAAAACTAAGTCCAATCCGGGTCGTGAGGAACAACAAATGTGATATATTTAACGAAATGATATTAGCAGACTGTATGGTTGTGGTTTACAAATTATACAAATCACTTACCACTTTTCTCGATGGTCTTGGCCTCGTCCCATGTGTTGCACTCGCGTGGTTTACAAAGGACAAGGGAGTAATAGGATGGGCGGGAACGAGACAACACACGGTTATTGATAATAATTAATATTACACTATTTGACAACTGACTGAAATTTATGCATTATTGTATACTGATACTGATAGTCTGATTATTAAAATTTTAACACAAATTTTTTATGATTTTATGATAGATAACCAAGACAAATTCGATACTTCGAATTATCAGCACGGTAATACATTTAATGTACCTAAAGGTCCGCCGATTTTAGGTAATTTTAAAGATGAGTTCCCTGCGGATCCAATAATTAGTTGTTATGGCACTGGAGCAAAAGCTTATTGCGTAAAATCGGTGGGTAATGAGCTAAAAAAGGCAAAAGGTGTGAAGAGATCCGTTATTCAAAAAGTGTTGTCAATAGATGACTACAGACAAATCGTTGAACAGGGTGGTTTAATATTCAGAAAAATGGATACATTTAAAAGTCAATTGCATGATATTTTTACCAAAGTAAAGAACAAAGTGGCTTTGTCTCATCGTGATGATAAGCAGTTTGTCATTCCCAACACAGCAGACATTACCGTGGGGTCACTCTGACATAGAATTTTTTCAAACCGAGCAGGAACAAAATGTTCGGTGGCTAATGGCTGCCATTAATGACGTCCAAAGTAATTCTGTTGAAATAAATAAGATGGATCAATTGCTTGCGGCAATAGCGGAGTTAAGCCAGTAACGTGATTAAAAGACGATCGTTTGTTTAATGCGAAGGTCCAGAATATTATGAATTAGGTTTGGTTTGTTTATGTACTTTTCCATAGAGATATTGTAAACTAAGTTTTGATAGGCAAGTAGTTTAACATAAAATCAAAGTGAATATTTATTTAACGTTCAGTTCCAAAATGTTGTTACCTTTATGTATATACCATTCTGTAAAAAACATCACAAGATAATTTCACATTTAATATGTAATTGAAATTATATAATGTATGTGTACTTATATGTAATTAAAAATAAATGATAACCCTGTTTTAATTTCTGTAACTATTATTGTAATAAAGCATTAGTAAAAATAATTATGTGTTGTTATTATACTTTACATCGAAATTCCTATTTGAAAGTAAATTATATCCAGCGCGGTGCTTGACTTACGATGACGCTGCACTTGGCGGTGTGATACATTTCAACCAATGAGCAGGAAGCACAATTTCCCCTACTCTAAGAGTGGTGGAAATGGAGGGGGTGAGCGTGGTGTATTTATACATTCTGGACGCTTCCAAAGTTTTCTTTGCCTTTAACTATCGACTGGTTTAATTGTGTGATCTGTGTTGCTGTGTTCTGTGCCAAGTTTCGCTTGAAATTTTAAATAGTAAGTACATTTATTTGTTTCAATTCCGATCATTTATCTCTTAATAGTGAGAAATACTGTTTCTGGTGGTAGCTGTAAAAATATCAATAAGTCTGAGGCTAGTAATGCTCAGAGGATGCTACAGGGTGTGGCATTCTTAACAAACTTCGAATCGGGACCTGCTACCACAGTAGGTGCTTCGGCAACTACGTCGACAAATGTAATATATGCTACGGCTCCGGCGGCACAATTCGTTGTTGCCGGGGCTTCTAATAATAATGTACCGACACCAAGTGGTAGCGTCACAGGTCCGACACCCCTAGGACCTGGTGTTGGAAGTATGGGCCCGACTCATAGTATAGCAGGTAGGCCGGGATTAGGGATAAATATAATTTCCGACATTAGAATCCCGGCCCCAAACGCATCATCTTCAAAAGCCACCATCTAATGCAACCTCTAGCGCTAGTACTAGCACTGGCATTCATGGGTCAGTTTATGGCAGTCAACAGAGACTCGCTGTAAACCAACCTGACGTGGACATTTATCCTGTAATCCATATCTCCGACGACGATGCTAGAAGAATTCATTCTGATAGCATTGAAGTCGCAGATTTACAGGATCATGAAAACGATTTCCTCGATGCCGAGGAGCTTATTCGTTTAGATGCAAAAGTGAAAGCATCTAAAAGGACAGCTTCTGCATGGAGGAGTCAGGATGGGCGCCGCGTTACCTTCCAACCCTCTTTTGCATCTATATCGTTGGTTACTAGTGATGACTCTGAGGACGACTTTGTGAAACTGCCAGGAATGAAAAAGCCAAAAAGGGGTGCTTTTCATAACGATGACTCCGATAATGACTTTGTTGTTAAGCCTAAAGTTAATGCAAAAAATAGTAAAGTAGAGAAATCTAATAGCCGTAAAACAAAGTCATCATCGACGGCATCGGGGGGTGGTAGGGGCAGGGGAAGGGGTCAACGTGGTGCAAAACCGAACACAAAGTCGTTGTCATCGGCATCAGGGCGTGGTCAAATAAGGATGGCTACTCCACTAACACCGGACTTTTCTGACGCTTCACGGAATATTATTCAATACAATATGGTTGATTTAAATACAAATTTACCCGAACCGTTAATTCCTATCCTCAACGATCCTCCTAGGCCTGTGATAAAAACTGTAGGCAGAGGTGTAGGAGGAAAGGGTAGATTAATGAGCCTTAACGGCGAGGTAAATCGCGACGTGGCCAATAGTCCGGTTTTAGGCGGTAGATTTGACGACACCGCATTAGAACAACCAAGCTGTTCTAATGCGGTGCCGCTGTTTAGATGCAAATTTTTTGAAGAGATTTTTAAAAAATCTTGACCTCCAAATGAACCTCATTTAGAGCCCGTTCGATCGCCAAAGTCAAAAACTAAATAAAAACACAACTAGTATTTTTCAACCCACTTTTAAACTTGACGTACATCGACAAAAGTACTAAGCCCCGAGGCCGTACAACGCTGTTCAGTTCCCGTTCTACCTTTCTATTTGATGTTCACGACTTGTCATCGGGCCCTAAGCCCAAGCTAGGAAAACCATAAAAATTTCTTAATTTTACTTAGGACCTAAGAAACATTCTCCCCTTTATATCTAGTATTAATTATATCTAAATGTGGCTAGCTTTACCACTCTAACATTTCATATCAGGCTCTCAGCCAAATTTAGCATAGTAATTTTAGTTAACTTTAAGATTTTATTAGTATTACAAGTGCATATTATCATAAACATTCATTTTAAGTCATAAGTATCCTCTCCGGTGTGCACCAGGAGATATAAGCTCCCTCCGAGCAAGCATTGTAGATGTGCACAGGTCGAACGTCGACAGCCAAATGGAGAGGCACAGATCTGCGATTCATATTTATATGAATCGGCGCAGCCCGCTTAGGCTCCACCCCTCAGCGCTTGCAACTTTGCGTGCTCTCCATTGGTGCGACTCGAAACTATAAAATAAACGCGTTTTGCACTTGGTAGTTAGTCGATCGCCAGCAGCCGCCGCGGCATCACTCACGTACCAGATTCTCAACTTTTCACTTTGTTATTTAATTTCCATTTTGTAATTCTGTCAGGCTGCAATTCACTTTTAATATTTATCATTTAATCCCAGTTCCGGCGGTGTATCGTCAATACACCGCAACGGCCCAGTTTACCCAGTTTCGTGGCAAATATTTTATATATTTACACGACCCAAAACTCTCGAGATTTTGGTGTGACAACTAGACACACCAAAATCAAATCTAATAAAGGTATTCGAAATGCACACAAAATTAACCGAGTATTCGGCTTAGCCTTTATCAAGGTTGCCGCCATCACGAAGATAAGGAACAGCAACGTCTTCGAGGGATTCTACACTTCAAGTTGACACTCCGATAGTTACTACGAAATACGAACTCTCGTATAGACTGGTCAACCGCGCAAGACTTTATAGACAGTGTGAGAGAGTTCGTCGCCGTACAGGGACTAGGTAAGTGTCAACGAAAGTGCTTCGCTTCGCTTCGATCTGTTCCCCTCACCACGGCAGAGTAAAAAGATAACTCTACCTGCTCGTGGCACCGATTCCAAGACATCAGCCGCTCCTGAATCAACTGTACTCCGCATCCAACATCACATCACCGCATGCTCCAATCATCCAGTGGCAAGTCAGTTCATACGCCACTGTCCATCCTGATCTCCACGAAACATTTCTGCTCCTGATTTCCGCTGTGTAATTCAGCACTGTTCGAGAAAGGCCGACTCAGGCGACTTCAACGTGGGCGACGTCCTCGTCCACATTGGTCTCTTGAGCCACTCGCCTCGTCGGGAATTCGGCAAGCTAAGGGACGCATTTCGACTCAACGAGCGTACCGGAGTGTTGAGAAGGAATTAGGCCCCTGCTCTTGTCAAGACGCGAATGACAGACGCTTCCTAAATTCAGACAAGGTATTTTATTCAAATTTTCAGTTAGGGCTGACCACAGAGTGCCTAGCTGCACGTCGGCAAACGTCCGACCTAGCCACTCTGTTTATCTAGGACTTAGACTTGAAAATATTTTAATTATTTTATTTATCGACACACTGCTTTTGGCTCGCAGTTGTGTCGATGCTCGCAACAAACTTGCTTGCAGATATTATCTCGTCTACGGACGACACCCAGGTGGAAATATTTTAATTATTTTATTTATCGATACACTGCTTTTGGCTCGCAGTTGTGTCGCTGCTCGCAACAAACTTGCTTGCAGATATTATCTCGTCTACGGACGACACCCAGGTGGTTTTGTTTAAGTATTTTTTCAGATCTAAATTAAGGAAATGGCACATTCTCAGTCGCCGCTTCCAGCAACGTGGGAACACTCCGCGCATGAGTTGGGTAACCACGGCCGCTATCTGTACAATGCCAGCACACACGGCTGTGCTCCACCTCTCACGGCGGCGTCGCTTCACGGCGTCCCCGTAGAGGCAGGGTTTGGTCTCCTTTCAGGGGGCCAGATTCGTGGACAGACTTAGAAAATTATCATCTCAGATCATTTCAGGATAAGATCGATAATATGGATCCACCCTGTATTAGCAAACTGCACCCTAATAAATTTCTTTCACGTGTCAATCCAATTTATTATTAATTACCCCTCGAAGCCGCCGTCGCGCGTGCAGACAAAGAACAACTAGATCCAATACGCTATTCATAACAATATTGCACCACTTCGTACAAGAACAAGCCTGCAAAATCGCCGGCGCATTTGCCATCAAGTCTCGATTTTACGTAAATCACGTAAAACAAGTAACTATTCATATCATCGTCATCCCTTTGTACAATAAAGAAAATCCGCCGCCGCCTTTCATAAAACATAATTTACTTTCAAAGCCAGAGCCCCTTTGTCGCAAGGGTGATAAATTTGTATAACAAATTACTGACAGCGAAAAAAATAGATTTTCAAAGAACCATTCACGTTCAAAGAAACAAAGATAATCAAACACCCCATTATTCCGATTTCGTATAAAAACCAAGCTCACCCTCGTCTCGAGGACAGTCGACAGTCGACAGATAGACATTCAATAGTAGTCCCGCGACAGTAGACGGTGGTCTACCCGCGTTAAATAGTGGCGGCCCGATCATCGGAAAAAGCAAGTACTCCGCGACCGCGAAATTCTCGGCAACAGAAACTTAAAATTCAAACATCCGCGTTTAACAAAAAATCGTGAAAAGTTTATACTGGACATTTTCGTGTTGTGTGTTTACTCAAAAAACAAATTGTCATTAGTGTTAAGAAGTCAAACAAACTGTGTTCCCATTGAGGCTGTGAAAAGTCGAACTTGTAAAGAACTAAATAAATAATCTTGTTAAAACTTTGTCGTTAAACTAAAATCAGTGCCTTTCATTTCTGAAATCTCTCTCCCTCTTTTATTGTGATACAAGTAACCGGCTGACAGCTAGCTTAGCCGCCTGAGGTAACTTCTGGTGGTTCACCCCTATTTGTGAACAACCCTCAGGTCGAAATTCATCTCACCAGAAAATTTCAACCCCATCCAAGCATAAATAAGGGAGTTAGAGGCGTCTTTCTGAAAATAAGTATCAGGAGCACAGGAGTGACAGTGTCCAAAAACACCCCTGTAGGGGCTGGCCATCCCTTCAGACGATCACCATCGCCCCTAGAAGTCATCAGAGAGCTCGCCGAAACAAGGTAGGGTTACATTTACCTATTATCTACCCCCTTAAAGTGCTACGGATAGAATTGAAACCAAAAAATAAATTTCTTCAAAGAAAATTCCAAAAAATTTCAAACCGAAAAACAACCCTTAATTGCTTTGTATTACAATACCGCCACAACCATCCTCAGGTGGCAACGACGCGTTAGAAGAAGCTTCTAACGCATCGGTGCCATCACCACTCCGAGCACCAAGTCAGGATTCTACACATTCTGACATAATGTTCGGGGTGGTACCACAGCTCGAACCTGTGGAGGAAATCGCAGAACTGGATGATATTCAAATTGAAGCATTATTAAATATCCTTTCACCAGTTCCACCTATTCAGAATCCCTCAGATTCTGATTCGGATTGTGATTTTCTTTCGCAGGTGGCGGACAGGCATTTGTTTAGAAGTGCCTTTAAAAATCTCAAAGATTTAAGGGTACAAAAAAAACAAAAGTACGATGAAGATGTAGCGGCGTGCGCTAATGATGATTTGTTGCAACAGCAGGCTGAGGCACAGGAAGCCAACGTCGAAGAGCGGCTTCAGCAAGCTGAAAATTTAAACTTGGAAATTGAGAGGTTGCAATCTCAAATTACACGATTAAGTTTAGAAAGGGAACAAATTATCATTAGCGCAAATGCAGAGAGGATTGATGCCCAACATATAATGGAGGGCGTCAATAATAGCCGCAACGCTGCGGCTAAGTCCCGTCGAGAGCTGGAAGGTCTTGACAATAAATTAAAAGTTCTTGGCCAGAACATATAAATAAAGGCAAAGAGGTTATATTTTATAATTCTATTAAAAAAATTGTATATGTAATAATTATTAGGTTTATTTTTTTTATTAGTTAGTGGTACATCTTTTATAAAAATTATATATTATTTTGACAAAAGAAATCTGTTTAGTTATAAGTATCATTAGTGTAAGTTCTTATTCTGTTTAATTGTAAGCAATATCAGTGTGTGAACATTTCTTTTTTAAATATTAAAAAAATAATAAAAGAGAAAAAACTTAATGACCATAGAATAATAAAAAACCCAAAACAATCTATTTAGTTGTGAGTATCATTACTTTATCTATTTATTTATTATTAATGTATGTAAAATAATTATGTATGTATAATGTATGTAAAATAATTATTAATGTATGTAAAATAATTATTTTACATTTTTAAATTGTCAATAAATTAATTTTTAAAACATGTGTTTTCTTGTTACTGTAGTCATTCACCCCTCCCTTCACCACCCCTTCCAAAATTTTTCCTTGTTACAGAGTTACATATTAAATGCAGAAACTCAAATGAAGAGAAGTATACTAGTTTCTCGTCCACTTTATTTTACACTTAAAATAGAAAGTAAAAAAATAAATATTTTTATAAATAGATATATTTATTTACAAATAAAAAAACATTTATATAAATTATGTACAAGAGAAATAACCTAAGAACTAATCTATATATTTATTTACTTACAACTCTAATATAGTAAATAATTTATAACACAAATTCGCCCAGTTCTTCCTCTTCGGGAGAATCTTCATCAGTCTCGTAATCCGAGTCACTGGCACTCATCGACTCCGTCTCCAGCGACCAAGCCGATGGAGAACAGGGTCTGCTTGGTGGCTCCACTTCCATGGATGGACTATTCGGCGGCTCTGCATCCATTGGTGGTAATGTCCCCCACCAATCGCTACTACCTGGACCCTCTTCGTGTTCCAGATCTTCTAGATAGTGCATTTGTACCACCCAATTGCTACTATCTGGGCCCTGTCCATTATATGATAGCCCCAACATCACATCGTATTCCCAAAAAGGTGTTGTTGACTCTGTGGAATCGCTGGAACTAACTGCATTGTCTTGGGAAGTCATTTGTTTTCGCAAGCTTTGCAGTTTTACTGAGGACCAAGAGACGAGGAGTTTCTTATATTAACGCACCCCACTCCAACAAACCCTACATTAACAAGAGTAGGGTAGTAAGTTTCTTACAGACGATTTTTTAAAGTATCAGTCATCAACAAGATAAACAAGAATACATGAGGCTGTAAGTGGATTTACCCTCACTTCCCTCAGCGGGTCACAATAGAAAATGCTGGGTGTGTAATCAAGAAATTCAGTTTTTGAGGCAGGGATTTAATTAGGGTGTTTGATCGTTATTGTATTTTTGTTCCAAATAAAATATATTTCAATAATGAATCTTAAACACTTAAATAAAACACATTAGTGTCGTATACATATTTTTATTTCGGTATTACTGATACATAAGTAAATAACATGATTAAACATATTTTACATTATTTAAAGTTTAATAAATTATACAATATCCAGTTTGTCAATCCAAGAATTGTGTTCTTTGAGAAGTCCAAGCCATTTGACAAATATTTTGTTTCCTTTTCTTCTTAAAACCTTCTCCACTAGATATATATCGGGATATATAGTTTTTTGTAACTCCTGTTCATAAAAACATCCTTTAATTGGTTGTCCATACATATCTTCAAGCTGGTAAGTTGTTGGGTTAGTTATGTTTATTTTGACAATTTTGAAAAGTTCGGTTGAAAAATTAACTGTAAAACCTTTTTCAAATATACCTTGCACTTATTCGAACTACATCATATGAAACTTAGGTTTTAAAGCAATTCTAATGTGATTATATGCATCCAAACGTGTGGTTGGCTTAACATCAGCAGGTTTCATGCCAATAGTTCGATGTATTTTATTGTTGTACTTGTTTGTAATGTTGGATAGAATATCGAGCCATTTTTATTTACCTCTGGCTGAGAATTCTTTATATAACCAATTTTTTAATGTTCGTATCACTCTCTCCACAATTGCAGCTTTTTTTGTACTATATGTAGAGTAATGATTAATGGCATACTTTTTCATTAAAGTGGAAAAGTTTTTGTTGTAAAATTCCGTACCCTGATCGCTTTGAAGATTCTTAGGTGAGTAGTTTGATTTTTGCAAAATGCTCTTCATACCCTTCGTATCTTCTATACCTGTTTTATTTCTTAAGGGTCTTGCCCACACATATTTTGTATAGCAGTCGATCACTACGAGGATATATCGATAGCCTTTATTAAGGTTCGCATATGGTTGCATTTCAGCCAAATCCATTTGCCATAAATCGCCATAGCCCTTGATGATTGTTCTTCTTCTACGAAAATTTTTTTCGGGGTAGTCCGTGCAGTTCCTGCACAATGGCCTTCTTCGTAGCACTAATTTCCATGTTAACTTATTGGCTCGAATGGGTGTGCAGAGAATACACTTAACTGGTAGATGTTTGCCGATAGACTAATTTCTAATAAGTTAATTCTTCTAATTTAGCAATTTTTTCTCAATTAAATTATGCATCTCTTTAGTGTACTGAGAAATTGAATTTTCTACTGTTTTATGTTCGTTATCAATATTCACTCGTATTTGTTCATTAATATACTTCTTCATTTCTGCAATAACCCGTTCATTTCGTTTATCAATGTTTTTTGGCATTTCCTCATTTACGTAAGTTTTTGAAGCAGCAACAGCTAACGGAACTTGGCCATTAACGTGAAATGAAAAAGTTTTCATTGCTGCCATAATTAAGTCAGTGATCTCATCCACAGCCTTCCGGATGTCTGCAGAGAAGGTAGTAAATCGGTTTTCAACATAGTTACGTGTTACTCCATCCTGACTATCTACAGGTTCTTCAATGTTCTTTAAATGTTTATTCTGAATATCGAAGTGATTATCTGTGGTCAGCCTAAAGCCAAGGCCAGGTGGACCGCGTAAGACTAATGATTTATTAGCGCCGCCTCTTCTGCGTCCAAACTTATCAATTGTGCTGTGAACAGGTAGCATTTCTAATTACATCTGATCTGATTTAAACATTTCACAATATATTATACCCCCCTCCATTATAATTTTGTTAATAGATTAAGTTTTCTTCTCTCATTTCCTCCAACATACTAATTATTTCGTTATTAACACCGCTGTCACCTGCCATTTTTGAGCTATATAGCAGACGTAGACGATCTACCAGCTCTTTTGGCTTATTCCAATAAACATAATCGACACATCTACTATTGTATATTTTCTGAAGTGGCATTTGTGGAAAACCCAAACCGGTTCTCGATCTCGTCATTATTGCAGAAGATGTTAGTGGTTTTATAATATCACTGAATTTCCTCCATTTAGTTTTATTCAAACCCTTTTTGGTATCATAATTTTTATATGCCGCTCTTGTCTTTTTCAATATTTCACCATATATTTGATACTCTTCGTCACCAATAGATACTTCATCACTGCGTAGTATTGATGGATACTTCATAAATATTACATCGTACAACTTAGAACTGCCAGGATACGTTCCCAATGCTTTAGTACCATACCACAATGTAATGTCCCCATTAGAAAAGCGCACCTCGACGTTACCCATTCGTAGTTTGCCTGTATGGGGATCTAGACGTACACCGTATACAGTGTCATATTTATAGTGAGCGGACTTTAAATTATCTAAATGTTGTTTGATCACGTCACATTTCTTTTCTGCACTACCAACGGATCTTTCTGAACCTGGGGTACTCATTGCTTGGTGGTGTTTCCATATAATATGCTTCAGTTGCACTATTTTCCCCATCTTCACTGCTACTTTCAGATGTTGCGTTAAGCGTACTGGTGCTTGCTTTCGTACTGCCTCGAGATTGCGTTGATTTTTGTGTCGGTGTTGGCGGCGCCTGGTTATGTGATTTTACCTGTGATACAGATATTACTTTTAAAGGTTTTGTTATGGGTTCATAAATCTTTTCAAGTGCTAATTAACTCTCAACATTTCTACGCTTCAGTGAATTAATTATTTTACGCACAGAATCAGTAGCTTCAACTAGTTGTCGTTTGAGGTTTACTTCCCTTGCCATGTCTCCATCGATATCGCTATTGTGTTTAATCTTCATTTCCAATGTCTAACCTCACCGATGTAATCTCGATGCTGTCTACAGGCCGATTGAATCTTTAATTCTAATACTTTACGGATATATGAAAGTATCAAGTCCTTTCCTGTATCTTCCCTCATTCACCTCTCTATCCTTATCAATTACAAGAAACCCATATTTGTCTTTCCAACACTCTGCACACATTTCTTGAAATTGCTTAAAAGATATGTCTGGTGAGACATGGTCGGAGAAAATGTGATGTAAGTTCATATCATCCTGTCTGAACATCGCTATAAAATTAGCGTTGTCCCTAATAAGTTGCTTAGGTATGCGAGAATATGTTTGTGCCAAATAAAAACAGTCTACATTTCTATGGCGACCCATTGAGAAAACGGTGCGAATTATGTCTTGCTTTTCTCATATAACATCATCGAATATAAATATAGAATCAGGCTTGGCTTCAGATGGTTGCACTATTTCCGCATTATTATTAAAGGTGTAAAACCCCAATCCCTTAACTGGTGTTAATATGTTGCGCAAGTCCTCCTACTTGGGTTGATTTAAAGACTTTGAATATAGGTATATATTTGCGAAACGTAATCCAAGGGGGTGAGTAATTAGAGATATCATTAAGTTCGTCTTGCCACAATTACTTGGACCAATTAGAAGTCCACGAACAGTTGACAGAAGTAGTGACCCATGGCGCGATTCGATTTGTAATCCACATCCTACTTTTTCGTCTAAATTGTCTATAGGAAACTTCTGTCCCTGCTTTACAATACGCATTGTACCACGGTTGAGGACTATATAAATAGATCTATGCATTACAATTGTTATTTAAATATTGTCAGTCAAGCAGCGCACAAGTAAGAACCGCCGTTTTTTAAAGGTCGGTAAGGGGGTAGTAAATTCCCTAATAAATAAGCTTCCATTTGAACTGCATTTACCCGGTGGTTACCAGTATTGTGGTCCAGGCACCAAATTAAAAAAAGATTCGCGCGAGGCGACCCAGGTATAAACAAGCTCGACGCTGCATGCAAGCAGCACGATATTGCATACGACCAAAACTCGGGCGATTTATCAGCTCGACATAGAGCAGACTATCAACTTCAACAACCTGCGTGGAATCGAGTTAAATCCAAAGAAGCAAGTTTAAAAGAAAAGGCTGCCGCGTGGTTGATTACGACTATAATGAAGGGAAGACAACGTCTTGGAATGGGATGTAGATCAACAAAATCTCGTAGTACACAAAGAAAAAATATAATTAAAAAGAAGAATAAAAGCAGGAAGAACGTTAGAAAGGTAGCCTTTGGTGCTGGGATAGTACGCAAGGTTCGCGATGATCTGCGTAAAACCGGTGGTAAGCGATCTGCAGCTAAGGATACTAGAAAAGTTATGCAAATAGCGCTTCAAGCTGCACGGCGACACATGAGATCAGTTGGTGGAAAACGAAATATCCGTACGCCTCGCATAATACCGATTCCGAAAGTTGGTGGAATTCTACCTTTAATACCTATTTTTGCGGGTTTATCGGCATTAGGTAGCTTGGAAGGACCTGCAGCTGGTGTAGCTAAAGCTGTAAATGATGTGAAAACTAGCAGAGAAGAATTGGCAGAAAAAAGCCGCCATAATAGACATATGGAGGCAATTGCTATAGAGAAAAGTGGTAAAGGGCTATATTTGAAACCATATCGTAAAGGACTGGGTCTCTATCTAAAATCACAAAGTTCAAAAAACTACTAGACACCCTACCTCGAAAACCTCTCACCAACATCGATCTCAAATATTATGTTGACAAGATGAAGGTGCCCTATTTTCGAGGTATATTTATGCGCGACACTTTACCAAATTCCGGACCGCATCGTAATGAATCCGCCATCATAAATTTGGATATTATAGATGGTCCGGGAACGCATTGGGTGGCATATAAAAAACGAGGTAGTTTGGTCACATATTTTGACAGTTTTGGAGATTTACCCCCACCAAGAGAATTAGTCCTGTACTTGCGCAACGGTTCAAGGTTTACGGATAAAATCTACTATAATTATGAGCGCCAACAAAATTTCAACACAGTGTGGTGTGGTCATTTGTGCTTAAAGTTTCCTTCTTCAAAAGTTAAATAAAACTCAACTCAATGGATCGAGAAGCAATTAAACGGATAGGCCACTCGTTGATTGCTTTCTCTAGACTACGCAGCTTGCTGAAGATGAGTAAACAGCAACTTTCAGATATGCCTAAAGAAGTAATAATTGCATGTGTCCCTTATGAAATTGCATTAGTGTGGGATAAATTACCCAAACACCTTCAGAATGACATTGATATTTTAAAATATCAGTACTGTCAAGAACACTATTCTAATCAAGACGAAAATAATATTGATGTTAACGATGGTCCATCGCCTCGAAAAATATTTTGCTGCTACTGTAAAGTGGGCGAGGTGAACGTGGCGTCAAAAAATGATGTGAGTATATCTCCATCACCGCCCAAAAAAGAAGATTAATCCACGACTATTGCTGCAAATCGCAATAAAGACATGCAACAATCTCCAAAAAACGTCCGTCATGTCACACACTTTCACTTTATCAAGCCGCTCAAGCGTGCTCAGTGCAGTTTTATCCACCGATTGAACTAGATATAGGTAGTCGATATGGTCTGGGATTAACCGGATTTTATTCATACAACTCTATATTTAATATAGACGAGACGAACAATGGTTTCTGTTATAGGACTTGACCGAAAGCAGCTCCCACATTTCTCCACATGCCGTACGGAGTCTATGAAATTGATGAAATATATAATGCAATACTGAAAGCTATGCCAACTAACAAAAATAAAGAAAAAGAAAAATTATTTCGACTGCGAGCAAACAATAACACAATGAAATGCGAGATAAGATCAAAATACGGAATTGACTTTACACAAGCAGTCTATTGGTAGTCTGTTGGGATTTAAGCCGACATGTTTAGAACCAAACAAGACTCATGAGTCAACACTCCCCATTGATATAATGAAAGTAAGAATGATACGTGTAGATTGCAACATTATTTCCGGAGCGTATCTGAACGCTCTTAAATCCCACGCACTCTTTGAATTTGATATTGATGTTGAACCTGGATACAAACTTACCAGGGAGCCAGCTAACATAATATATTGTTACGAATTATCCGCCTTTTGGAAACACCCTGTATGAATCCGTGGGTTCTAAATAATTTCAACAAGAGATAAACACAACTAACACTTTATTTAACAATTTACTGACTACAATACTTGTTTACTTAATAGTTAACCTCACTTTTCACTTTTCAACTTGTTCACTTTTATAAACTGCCTTCTTAATAAACTTCTTCTTCCGCGCTGGTAATCGCGCCTTATATACTCCGAATTTGACTCTCTAGATCCATCTAGAAACATTCAAGAATCTTCTCCAACAATATTCCAGAAAAGTCCATTTTATTCTGACAGCTCCCAGTCACAATTAGTAGGCATAGGCGTATCATCTCCAATTCCAAGGGGGTGTAACTCATAACACTGCCCCCTCCTTAAGCCTGATCGTCCCGATCAGGCAACTCAGAATCATCGATGTATTCCGCCAGTCTGTCCAAATGCACGATCTTCATCTTGGACTTTTTGCTTCGTTGAATCCGATAGACGACATCATTAATTCGGGTAATAACAGTGTACGGTCCATCCCAAGGCGGTTGAAGTTTCGGTGACCTTCCTTTCTTCCGCTGTGGGTTGTACAGCCAAACCAGGTCTCCTGCCTTGAACCCTTCTGAATTACCCTTCCGGTCGTATCGAGCCTTCATTCGGTTACTGGCTGGTGATGGTTCCGCCATATCGTTAGCCAACCTCTTGAAAGGAACTTCGGCGTTGAACTGCTTCTTTTCACCCCTACTTCCAGTCTGTGGTCCCTTACTGGCTGTACAAATCTTGCATTTGCGACACCAAGCCTCCACATCCTGACGACTTCTTATCCAATAAAATCGTTCTCGTATTTTCTTCAGGGTCTTGTTAACACCGAAGTGTCCATCGGATGTTCCATCGTGCACTTCCTGAAGCACCTTCGCTACTCGACACCTGGGAATCACTAGACGCATAACCACCTTTTTTCCATCCGGGCTTTCCCATGCTCTCCGCAACAGCCCGTTCCTGGCTTTCAGTGAGTCCCACTGCGCCCATAGTGCCTTCAGTCCCACTCTTTTGTCCGAAACATCCTGCCATTTTGGACGAGTTCCCCTTTCTTTGGCTCTCAATATAGGCCCAATTTCCACATCATTCAATTGCTCTTGTCTGAGCGCCTCATCTGTCCTGTCATCCGGCACCTCCACATTGACAGTGTTAACTGCTCTCGTGACCTGCAGTTTCTCCTGGTGGTAGTACTTGCAATCTTCCTTGCACCTTCTTCCGGATGAAATATCTGAAATTTTCTGGGGTTTCACTTTACTTCCACGTCCTGGTAGTAGTGGACTTCTCCTCGGAATGCTTCGAAGCTGGGAAATCTTTACTTCTCTCGGGGTACCATGTTCCCTATCTCTCACAGTCTCTCTGGTACCAGCTTCCTCTGATTTTCCCCTCAGCTTCACAGCTTCTCCGGCCTTTACTTTCTCCAATCTTCTCCGTGGACATTCAAGCTGGATATGTCCTACTTCTCCGCACCGGTAACATTTCATACTCCGTCGTCCACTTGGCCTTCCACTACTTTGTTTATTCTGTGTCTCTTCCATGTTTCCAGCATTCACATTCCTCGAGATCCGATATCATCCGACAGTCTCGTTTGATATGTCCTATCTTGCCGCAGTTGTAGCATTTAATACCTCCACTTATCCTTCCTTTATTTTGTTGGTTTTCCTGTCTTCTTGGAGGATTCCATTGAGCCAGTAACTGACTGATCATTTTATTCGGTTTGAGAATCACGTTCAAGATAGGGTTTTGGTCTCTCTCTTCTGGCTGCGATTTTTCAAGCGTCATAGCCCGCACTCTTGACTTTGGAGTATCCCTATAGACGGCTTCTACCTCTAGCGCATGCACCAAGGCTTCACTACTACTTTTATGTCGGGATAGCCTGAGGACTCGCCTGATCTCCTCGTCCCTTATCCCGTCTAGGAATGCCCCCACTGCCAATTGTTCTTTAAATTCTCTTGGCGCATTAGGATATACCAAATGTGCCAGTCTTTCCACCGCAGCTTCAAATTCTTGCAGACTCTCTCCAGCTTTCTGAACACGTGATTTCAGCTGGGTCTGGTACACTCGGGCAAGGTGTTGATCGCCATATCGTAGATCTAGGGCAGCTTCTAAAACTTTATAATCCCGTTGTTGGTCTACTGGGATTGTCTGGAGTATTTCCAATGCTTGGCCCCTTAATGCCACGATTAACGCCATAGCCTTCTCTTCGTCATTCCAGTTGTTTGCACTCGCTGCTGCCTCAAACTGTGTCTTGTAAGTCATCCAGGAACTTTGACCATCAAAAGAGGGAATTTTCAATCGCTGGCCTGATGATACCACTGGCTGGTTTCCTCTATCCCTCAACTGTTGTTTAAGTTTGTCTATTTCTCTTTTGACTTCTTCTTCGAACTTGTTTACTTTCACTTTGACTTCACCAACTTCTTCTTCGACCTTGCCTACTTTTTCTTTCACTTCGCTTACTTCCTCTTCAAACTTATTTTTGAGTTCTTCAGTGACGGCAAATATGGCACTCTGTTGGCCTTCTATAATTTTCCTTAGTTTGTCTCTTTCTTCTTGTTGTTTAATGTCCAAGTCTTGCATGATTTTTCTCAATTCATCATTTTCCTTTTGCCGCTGTTGTTTTTCCTCTTGACGCCGTTTCTCTTCTTCTTGATGTCGTTTCTCTTGTTCTTGTTTATCCTCTTGACGTCGTTTCTCCTCTTCTTGTTTCTCCTCTTGACGTCTTCGTTCTTGATCCTCAAAAATTTTTCTTAATTCTTCTTGACGTTTTTGTTCTTGGTCTATCATCATATTTTGCATTTGTGCCATAAAGTCCTGCATTTGTTTTTCGGATGCCATGCTTCTGGTTGTTATCGGCATATAATTATCAACAACATTTAATAATCACGTCAATATCGGTAATAAACTGTCCAAAAATCTCGAAACAGCACGAAAAAGTCTTATCTAGAGTCTTCGTCACTTAACCTCTAATGTCCAAATAAAATGTTCCAAAAATGTCTCAAAAAATGCACTTGACACTATTTTCCTGTTCGAAAATAACCATCGAACAACGTCCAGTAAATTAGTCCTCCGTGTTAGCACCAACTTCGAGAATACACTGCCAAACCTTCTCGAACACTTCCGAAAAATCCTCTTGTCAAAATTCCGCTTCCGACACCAAAATGTTACGAATTATCCGCCTTTTGGAAACACCCTGTATGAATCCGTGGGTTCTAAATAATTTCAACAAGAGAAAAAAACTACTAACACTTTATTTAACAATTTACTGACTGTACAATACTTGTTTACTTAATAGTTAACCTCACTTTTCACTTTTCAACTTGTTCACTTTTATAAACTGCCTTCTTAATAAACTTCTTCTTCCGCGCTGGTAATCGCGCCTTATATACTCCGAATTTGACTCTCTAGATCCATCTAGAAACATTCAAGAATCTTCTCCAACAATATTCCAGAAAAGTCCATTTTATTCTGACAGCTCCCAGTCACAATTAGTAGGCATAGGCGTATCATCTCCAATTCCAAGGGGGTGTAACTCATAACAATATTTACCTGTTAGACCTGAAGGACGTCAGTTTATCGACAACATTACTCTACGCATATTGGATGACAACGGAGATTTAATTAATTTCCGAGGTGAAAAGATTATTGTGAAGCTAGAATTGAAACAGTTTTAATATTAAGAGCAAAAAAAATGGGTTTTCGATATAATCAGGAACGATTAGCACACTGCCGATATAAAGTGTTTAACGATAAAAAGAAGAGTGATTGTAGAAACCCATTCATTCAGCGTATACCTCTTAAACAGTTAAGACATAGATTGTCGGTAAAGGACCGCGCATTTCTTCAATCTATTGGATTAGAACTGAAAGAAAATTAAATAATAATGACAGCTACTACATCTAGTGAAAAACTTGAAGTGTTCGACGAACCTGTGTTTGATCAGTCACTTATCAGTTTACATGAGCATACGTATAAACCATATGGGTCACCATATTATAGAAATTCTGATGAAATACGAATCCCTATCAATTTTCAAAACCTTATACTCGACATTGCAGAAAGCTACATCTATATAGAAGGGAAATTTACACCTAGCGATGTTACCAAGCGGTGTTATTTATCCAATAATGCTCTAGCTTTCCTCTTCGAAGAGATTAGGTATGAAATGGGTGGCGAGCAAGTGGCCGTAGTAAGGAAGCCTGGCATCACTACCAAATATTTATTATGGAGCAATCAAAAAGTACAGTTCCTATGCTGATAGTTGACTTACAAGGTTTTCAATGTAAAAACAGTGAGTTCATAGTGAAGGAATTGGCTGCTGTGTGCTGTAATACTGAACAACATGCACATTACTTTTTTAAACCACCATATCTATTCTCATCACTTGCACGTGACAGGAAGATGCAATACCAATGGTTGGAGAAAAAATACCATGGTTTAAAATGGAGCCACGGATACATTCAACTGACAGAATTACCACTGATCCTTCAGCGACTTTGAAAGAATGTAGTTAATAATTATCAATGTCAATTACTATTAGAGGATGTTTTAATTGTATGCAAAGACAGAATGAAGAGGAATTTTCTACTGCAACATCTAAGACGGAATAAGACTTATATGACTATTTGCCACATATCCATTCTCATCACTTGCACGTGACAGGAAGATGCAATACCAATGGTTGGAGAAAAAATACCATGGTTAAAAATGGAGCCACGGATACATTCAACTGACAGAATTACCACTGATCCTTCAGCGACTTTGCCAGAATGTAGTTAATAATTATCAATGTCAATTACTATTAGAGGATGTCTTAATTTTATGCAAAGACAGAATGAAGAGGAATTTTCTACTGCAACATCTAAGACGGAATAAGATTATAGACTATTTGCCACATCTGCCCAGCCTTAAATCATTGAACATACCAAAATGCTTAGAACATTTTCAGTATAATAATATCACCCATTGTGCTCTTGCAAACGCTCATTTTCTTAATAGAAGTATTATAGATTTAAATATAAAATTACAATGATATTGTTTAAGTGTAAGGTATATTTTTCTAGATATGTAATAAAAATAGGTAATAAAATAAACATGATCTTTTAATGTGGTTTTTATTTATTCAACATCATCATATAATTGTAAAAATAATAAATATCAATAAGATATTATACTGTTTATTACACAATTATTTATTTACAACAATATAACTTAAAATAAATATTATTTATCTTCATCATCAAGTTGATATTTTTCAATAAGTCCCACTGGTAGGTACTTCACTAGGTCATACAGGAAACGTTTAAATTTCATTCTAATCATAGACTCACAAAATTCATCTAAACTTGAAATGCCTTGAGAATATTTGTCACATAAATTTGCTCCAGTTTCATACGTATTACAAGCTTCTTCAACACGTTGATCTTCTTCAAAATCCCAGCAGATATTTATATCGTAGACTAATGAATGCTGTGCGTCCTTCCTTAAGTCCCATAGTTCGCAAGACAAGCTTTCGATGGCTGATTTAATGTCTTCTGCCCTCACCCATCGTTGAGCTGAATATTGCATCCACATATTTTGTTGGTATCGGTTAAACTAAAAGCAAACAGATATATTAGACATGCATATAAAAACTCTAAATTATTCACGTAGGGTGTAAGCGCTGTTTAAAACTGATGGAGTTATATTGTACAAATCAATTAACCAAAATAATAACGTTCCTATATTTTTAAATGAGATAGCAATATTACGTTTTATAGTACTCCTACCATTCTTTCTAACTGTATTTTATTATCTAGTAGAAAATTAAAACTAAGAACTAAAAAGTAACTAATACAATTATTGTTTCTAAATTAATAACCTAAACGTATCATTGCACTGGATTTCGCACCTACATACATTGGAGGACGCTGACCTAAATATGTCAATGTGTATTTACCACCCTATGAATTAATCTTATTGATTACATCTTCACTTATATTTTCTACAACTCGTTTAGGTAAAAATGATTTGAAAGTTGTTATTGTACTTTCCTCAAACAAATTTACGATGATTGATTTTCCAAACCGCGTATTGACCACTGACATTTTCTTTAACATAGGCTTTGTCCTTAATTAATGATGAAATAGGCTTTTGCTCCAAATCCTCAGTACTCTCACTAATTATTGCATTAAGTGCTAATAAATCTTGTTCCGAAATTTCCATGGTTAAAATGGGTGTCTACAGTGAAAGAACCGCAAAAAGTAATATAAAACTATTGCTCACTTGAAATAATTGAGGTGGTTGCACTACACTCACTTGTTAACTATTGAGTAATCAGAGGATAGATTTGACTTTTGTCATACTATCACAGGCCATTTATAGTAATAGATGCGCTCCACTACAATAGTTTTCCTTTCCCCCACCACATTAATTGCCTCCCACCACTGAGATGGCACCTATACAATTACTCTTATTACCACCCACTATGCGATGCCCCCCCCACCAGTGTATGTAACGCTCTAACTACCCCCACTACCATGCCAATTATCCACCTCCACCACAATAATTACACTAAGTACTCTCGTTATGCAATTACTATTATTACCCCCCTCCACCACAATAATTACAGTAAGTACTCTCGTTATGCAATTACTCTCATTACCCCCTCCACGACAATAATTGCAGTAAGTTCTCTCGTTGTGCAATTACTGTTATTACCCCCCTCCACCACAATAATTACAGTAAGTACTCTAGTTACGCAATTACTGGTATTAAACCCTCCACCACAATAATTACAGTAAGTACTCTAGTTACGCAATTAATGGTATTACCCCCATCCAGCACAATAATTGCAGTAAGTACTCTAGTTACGCAATTACTCTCATTACCCCCATCCAGCACAATAATTGCAGTAAGTACTCTAGTTACGCAATTACTCTCATTACCCCCCTCCATCACAATAATTACAGTATGTACTTTCATTATGCAATTACTCTTATTACCCCCCTCCACTGTAATAATTGCAGTTAGTACTCTAGTTACGCAATTAGTCTCAGTACCCCCTTCCACCACAATAATTACAGTAAGTACTCTAGTTACGCAATTACTGATATTACCCCCTCCACCACAATAATTACAGTGAGTACTCTAGTTACGCAATTACTGGTATTACCCCTCCCCCCACCACAATAATTGCAGTACCCCACCACAATAATTGCAGTCAGTACTCTAGTTACGCAATTAGTCTCAGTACCCCCTTCCACCACAATAATTACAGTAAGTACTCTAGTTACGCAATTACTGATATTACCCCCTCCACCACAATAATTACAGTAAGTACTCTAGTTACGCAATTACTCTCATTACCCCCCTCCATCACAATAATTACAGTATGTACTTTCGTTATGCAATTACTCTTATTACCCCCCTCCACTGTAATAATTGCAGTTAGTACTCTAGTTACGCAATTAGTCTCAGTACCCCCTTCCACCACAATAATTACAGTAAGTACTCTAGTTACGCAATTACTCTCATTACCCCCTCCATCACAATAATTACAGTAAGTACTTTCGTTATGCAATTACTCTTATTACCCCCCTCTACTGCAATAATTGCAGTAAGAACTCTAGTTACGCAATTACTGGTATTACTCCCTCCACAACAATAATTGCAGTAAGTACTCTAGTTACGCAATTACTCTCATTACCCCCCTCCATCACAATAATTACAGTAAGTACTCTCGTTATGGAATTACTCTCATTACCCCCCTCCACCACAATAATTACACTAAGTACTCTTATATTCGCCAGTGTATGTAACGTCCTAATTACCCCCCACCGCATTTGCAATTACCACATTAATTGTCTCCCACCACTAATTACACATATGCAATTACTCTTATTACCACCCACCATGCAATGTCCCCACCACCAGTGTATGTAATGTCCTAATTATCCCCCACTACCTTTACAGTTAACACAGCAATTACCGCATTAATCGCCCCCCACCACTGTAATTACCCACTACCATAATTGCCCCCACCACCGTAATTACCCCCACCAATCTAATTACCCCCACCACTCTAATTACCCCCACCACTCTAATTACCCCCACCACTCTAATAACCCCCACCACTCTAATTACCCCCACCTCTCTAATTACCCCCCACCCCACCTTACAGTCCCCGCCCACCTATGACGTCACGGAAAGTGGTGGGGGGAGCGTCCACCTCCGGCTTAAGTCCTCTGCTGTCATTTGTGCCATGCTGGAGCGAAATTTTAATCAAATAGATATTTCCAGTCGTTCGCGTCAGATTGCGACTTCTACTCATTAAAATTGATTTCGAAACTGCTCTACACGGTATAGAGCGTTTCTTCCCAGTTTGAGCGAACTCTACGTAAATTAAATGGTATATCAATTTTACTCTATAATTTTGAAAATTTTGAAAATGTTTATGTTTAATAAAACTATTAGACGAATGAAGTTGTAGTCGGACGTCGCACAGTGGTCGATTTCCCTGATTTGGGAGCAACTTCAGTTTTTCGAAAAACATTTGATTAAAAACGGGTTTCTTGTTGTCTGATATCTTGTGTATTACAAAATGTATACAGAACATACACATACCGAAACAAATGAAAGCCTGACAGTCTAATAATACAAAAACATCTTTGTACATTACAAATGATTAACTAATTATTTACTGTAGCTGTCTTCTTCGTCCGATTCTACATTTGAATGTACCCTATACTTCCTGTTGGGATATAAAGAAGGTCGAGTATGTCACGAGGAAATGGTTTACCAGGCTTTGAGGGTATTCTCCGATAGGAATTTATGACAAAATCCGTAGAAAACAGCAATATGTGAAATATCTTCCATAGTGGACTTTCGGGACATTTTTCGAGTATTTGATTCCCTAAAGTGTTTTCAGTCTTTGTGACGTACTTCTAAGGCTTCTTCAGACATAACTCCAATAGGAAGCAGCGATGATTCGATAATTTGTGGACCATGTATTAATATTTTAAGCATCGTAATGGGCATGTAATACCAACTATATTTTTCGACGTATAATTTTGTTGTATCGAACGCAAATTGTCGGAATTTCTCAATATTAATTTTGCTCCTGCCACTTCGCAAGGCACTGTTTTGAAATACTTTCGGCTTTTTGTTTCAAAGTTTTTTGTATACGTCCTTCACCGTCTTGTAATTGTAGTTTTTGAATCACATAATTATGCACAGCTTGCGATTTCTGTTTACGGATTGGTTCACGCTTCCATACCTCGAAATGTTAATTTCTTGGAACTGCACTCATTTTCACTGAAAAGAATATCACACATGTATATGGCAAAATATGACAATAAAATTATATACACACGACAGTTAGACAACACTACATTACAAAAACGGCTAGAACATTTGTTGCAAACTACTTCCCTAAAAGTTATCATATGTGATAATATTAAAATTCATATAAATGTTGCGATTCGGAAGCGACTCTATACAATAATTAAAATAATTACATTTGCACAGTTTTGCAAAATCATTTAAGTAGTATTATAAAGTACTTACCTTGTTCTTCAGAAGCCATAGTAAATAAACTGTTTAATTCAAAAGTTGGAAATAACAAGGCGCATTGAGATTGTGCCTGTAAGTAATGTCATCGGCGTCGGCGTCGCGAACAAGTTATGACTTGTCTAGCGCGCTGTGCTCATGTTTTAGTCTTCTGCCGAAACAGAAGTCATTTGAGCACAAAAAATAGTCTTCTGCCGAAGCAGAAGTCATTTGAGCACAAAAAAGTCTATATAAGAAAACACTTTTTCTCAGCGAGCAAGTAGTGATCGATCCTTCAAGTAGTAATGTTCCAGCCTTCAGCAACTAATAGTCTTCTGCCGAAACAGAAGTCATTTGAGCACAGACGCCAACGCCAATGCTGATGAGGTTATCCCTTCCTCTTGTGTTGTAACCAGACAGTGTGTTTTAATTGAGTTTTATTGTGTTGAGTGTCAAGTGGCAATGCATACCCGGAGTGGCAAGGCAGTAGGCACTGGGGTCGAGAGCGACGTCTCCACGTCGGCCCCCCCTCACTGCACGACGCCCCTCACAGCATCTGACCACGAAGTGCTCCGCCAACACGACGCCCTGACAAGGGGTACGGGGGTCACGCCCGACGTCTCCACGACGGTGGCCCCACACTGCACAGCAAGCAACACAGCAACCCGGCTCGGCGAGGTAAGCATGTCCTCTGATTTTTCCACAGGCACAAGTGCTACGCATGGCGTCGCGACGACGGCGCCCCACTACTGTGCGTCGCCGGGCTCAGCGCCTAGGCATAGCAAGGCAGGACTCGCCACCAACATAGGACACGACACTGGGGTCACGCACGACGTCATCACGACGGTGCCCCCTCGCTGCATGGCACGCAGCGCAGCCACCTGGCACGAAGCCCAGGCAACAAATATGGAATGGAGTAGCAACGATTCTCAGGCGATGCCCCCCTACTGCATGGAGCGCAACGCAGCATCGTGGCACGGAAACTCGGCGATGGAACAGAGATTGGGTGGTGATGATGATATGGTGATGCCCCCTCGCTGTATGGTGGACCCAACAGCATCCCGGGCCAACGACGATTCCTTGACGCTGGGAGATCGCCGCTTCGCTGGATTCGCTTCCACACATGGGGAAGCCTCCCACTCTGGCTCAGGGCTGCCCAGCGGTCAGTACACCATTGCTGCCACACCCGACTGGCCCCAACTCTTCAGCGACGCCTCGCTGACACCTCGCCGCCAGCTGGCCACCCCTCACTGCATGGTACCACCAACAGCAACCAGCCCAAGTCCAAGCACGCCGCCCAACGCACAGTACTTCGTCACGCCTACCTCGTCGGCCGGCGCCTACCACGTCACCCCGCCGTACCAGACGGCAAGACCTAGTGCTACGCCCCAAAGACAAATAGTGCTCCAAAACCAAACGACTGGAACGATCCCAGTCCCCTCTGCCGCCATAACGGACCAACCCCAACCGAGCTTGGGACTACCCACTTATGAACAATTAGCGCAACTCCTGGCTCTGACCACTTCAAACCTAGCCTCCATTACCCGGCAGCAAGAAAATTGCCGGCCACCCATTACTGCACGTAACGAATCACAGCCGTACGCCACGGAAAAGGCTTACTTACGTGGACATGGCGACCAACAGCGTGAGGCCAGATCTTTCCGGAGGGAAGAGGATCCACGACGACCCGACTACACAGATTCTGGGGAAATGGACCCCCAGTGGCGCCCAACACAAAACCTAGCAGAGAGCATGACAAGACTAATGGAGGGAAGCGTTCAAGCCGCAATACACGCAATACAAGGTCATCACAGGATGCCCACAAGAAGAACGAGAGCGCTGCCCACTTACTCAGGCCTGGAATGGGAGGATCCAGTCAACTTCCTGGATGAGCTCGAGGAGGCGATGCTCCATGAAGACATCCACGGCAGGGATAAAGTGAGAGTAGCTATAGAACAGCTCGAGGGTCAAGCCAGACGCACCCTGGAGATGTGGAAGTCCCACAACATCACATACGAGTTCTTAAAGGAAAAGCTCTTGCGGCAGTTCAACGACACTGCCACCCTGGGGAAGCTACGCTCCAGGTTACACGGTGAGAGACAAAAAGACGACGAACCCGCCGCCGTTTTTATACAACGCAAAATTGGACTCTGGCTGAGGGTAGAACGGTATACGCCGGAAGAAGAAATGGTTATGGAGGTGCGCGAGCTCCTGCGACCGGAACTAAGATTCGCAACTAGAAATGTCCCAGTGGCCACGATGGAAAGCTTGAGCCGAGTGGCTGAAAACGCCGAGGGTGACTACAGGGAATTTCAGAGGCAACTCCGACCGCTGCCGAGGCCAGCCACCATCCCGCCTGCGAGTAATACTACCAATAGTCTACCAAAGTGCCGCAAGTGCCCGGGATTTCACTATCACCGAGACTGCCCCACCAACCAAACTCAGTCAGAGCCCCAGCAAGGCAACCCCAATTTCCGCGGACACGACTCCAACCAGCGAGCCAACCCCAATTTCCGTGGACACGACTCCAACCAACAGGGAAACCCTAACTTCCGCCAACAAAATGTCCAGACAGGGGGTAACAACTTCCGAGGGCATGGCACCAACTTAAACAACCCTAGCCAACAAGCAGGTCCAACCAATAATCCGGGCCCAGGACAGACATCCACGGCACCACCGCAGCAACGAAGTCAGGCAGCCCCCCGGCAGCAAGCTAACAGTCAGCCCCAGGCGGGAAACGAGCAGCGAGCCGGCCCAAGCCAGGGTGCCCGGCTCCAGAACTAAGTGCGTCGATAGGACTGACGGCCGGTCCCGGCCCATCATCCCACTTGTGGGTCGAGGCCAACGGATGCCGTTTACTGGCCCTGCTGGACAGCGGGGCGACTCATTCCTTCATCCACAGCAACTACGTAGAGGACCTTCCGAGGACTAATCATCCGACGATGCCCGTGCTCTTGGCTGCCGCCAAGGAGATCAAGCACACCCAAGGCAGCGTGGAAGTGCCCCTGCAGATCGGAAACTGGACAGTTTCGGTCGAAATGCATATTTTGGAGGATATGACCAAGGATATCATCCTAGGAAGAGACTTCCTAGCGAAACAGGAAGTGGTGATCGACTTTCCGCGGCACTGCATACACGCAGGGGTGTCAGAACGGCACACCCTGTTCTGGGACATGGAGGTTAGGACCGAGGACTCGGCCCGCACCGTAACAGCCAACCCGGAGCAGCTACCAGAGACGCACAGCCGTGCGTATGAGGAAGTCATCACTAAATTTTCTGATGTATTTCAAGAGACGCTCAAACAGCCTACTACACAACTCACTACCCATGAAATCCGTCTGAAAGACGACAAACCATTTAAAATACGACGTTACCAGTACTCGGCGAATAAAAAGGCAATAATCACTGAGGAAGTGAAGAAGATGCTGGCAGCTGGGGTAATTCGACGCAGTAACAGCCGTTACTGCTCACCGATCGTCATTGTGAACAAAAAGGATGGGACTTCCCGCTTTTGTGTCGATTACCGCCAGCTGAACACCCAGACGTTGGAAGAAGTGTCTCAGTTGCCGCCGATAAGGGAAACGATCCGAGAGCTAGGTGCAGCGAAGGTTTTCACTAGTTTGGACTTAAAGAGTGGATACTGGCAGGTCCCGATGCACGAGAATAGTGTACCCCTGACAGCTTTCAGTACCCCAGACGGAGCGACATTCGAGTTCCTTGTGATGCCATTCGGGCTACGCAACGCCCCCTCAACGTTCCAGAAGTTAATGACAGAAGTGCTGGCCGACTTCATAGACGTCTTCGTGAAAGTATATCTAGACGACATAATAGTATACTCTGAAGATCATCAAGACCACCTCCGTCACTTGGCTCTGGTATTAGAGCGTCTGAGGATACATGGATTGCACTGTGGACTCCCGAAGTGCCGATTTGGAGCCTCCGAGCTGGACTACCTGGGCTACAGGATAACTACCACTCAAAATCGACCCCAGGAGAAACACGTCATCCAAATAAGAGACTTTCCCACTCCTCGCACCAAGAAGGAACTCCAGGGATTCCTAGGCACCGCCAACTGGTTACGAGAGTTTGTACCCGAGTTTGCCGAGCTGACAGCCCCGCTGACAAACCTAACAGGAAAGGAGAGGTTCCAGTGGAACACAGAAGCGGAGACAGCGCTCGCACTGATCAAAGAGAAGCTATCACAGCCTTTAGCCCTTTGCAGACCGGAGCCAGGACTGCCTTTCTACCTCCAAACCGATGCAAGCAACCATGGCATGGGTGCGGCTTTGTATCAAAAAACGCCAGAGGGGGAGAAACGGATCATTTCCTGCTCCAGTGCAAAGTTTACAGGACCTGAGAAACGCTATCACATCAATGAACAGGAGACACTCGCCGTAGTATGGGCCTGTCGTCGATACCGCCACTGGCTGGAGGACCAGCACTTTACACTTGTCACGGACAGCCGAGCATTGCACTGGTTACATCAGTTCAAGGACGAGAGGGCCAAGCTCACCCGGTGGGCCTTGCAGCTGCAAGAGTACACCTTCACCGTAGAACACTGTCCAGGACGATTGAACCAGCTGCCCGACTTCCTGTCGCGTCATCCCCAAGAAGCCATGCCAGCTGATACCGGCGATGACTCCCGCTTACTGCCTCCTGACGAGGAATCCACAACCAAACAACCAACCACGCCAAGGGCCATCATCGATACCCCGACCACGGAGGAACTTCTGATGATGGAAGCCGAACCTGAGGAGCTAACCACTCTGTTCGATGAGATCAAGGCCGCCCAACTCGCGGACTACGCTATTTCTGGTTCCATCGGACATTGGGGGGACATCCAGGATCAGGAACGAGGCTTAGACCCCTGGGAAAGACGACTGAAAGAACAATTCAGGGTAGAAGATGGACGCTTATGGCATGTCACTGAAGAGAGGACCGCCCTCGTTGTGCCCGAAGCCTTGAGGCCCCGCATTCTGCACCACTACCACGACGCCCCACATGCAGGTCATCCAGGCCGCGACGAGACGTACCGGGCAGTGAACAACCGTTACTACTGGCCCCAACTCCGCAAGAACGTCACGACGCATGTGCGACTATGCATGGTATGTGCTGCAACCAAGCGAGGACCCCTTCAAGCTGCCGCTCCACTCCGCCCGAGACCACCCACCAAACCCTGGCAAGTACTCTCGTTAGACGTCATGGGACCCTACGAAGAGACACCAACCCATAACCGAGTTATCATCGTGATAACAGATCTCTGTTCCAAGTGGATCGAGGCCGAAGCTGCACCCCAAGCTGATGCCAACCACATCTTAGGGGCCTTGGAACGAGTCTGCCTCCGATGGGGATATCCCGATGAACTCATCACCGACAAGGCACCCACCTTCACCGCCAAGAAGATCCTCAACTTCTGCAAGCGGAATAAAATCAGACATTTTACATCGCCGATCTACCACCAGAGAGCCAATCCTGTGGAGAGGCGTAACCAAGAGATAAAGAAGGCCCTACGAGAAAAGCTGATGGGAAAACGACAAAACCGATGGGACGTCGTGCTGCCGCAGATCATCTTTTCCTTGCACAACAGAAAAAATGCTGCCACCGGCTACTCACCCAGCGAGCTGCTGCTTGGGACCGAGTTACCTCGCCCAGGAGACTGGCAACACCCAGAGCAACGCCGCCCGCTACCAGAACCTCGACGAGCAGCTAGGAGCAGACATGAGAAAGCGGCGCAACGACAGCAAGTCTACCAGAGGAATCTTTTCCCAGAGCCAAGGACAGCCCCGATCGAGTATCGACCCCAGCAACGAGTGATGTGCCGAGGCTTCAAGGAGCGCCGGACCAGCTTTGGACCCACATGGGAGGGACCTTTTGTTATCATTCGAGCCCTGGGTGATAACACGTACGAAATTCTCAGGAACGAGATCCCAGTGCCCATTCACATTGATGACATCAGGCCCATGCCAGGCCAGAAACCCGACAAGCGACCTCCAGTGCCTCCAGCCGTACGAGCCATCGCAGCTGATACCGACGATGACGACAGCAACGACGAGGATGACGATCCCGAGGATCCAGGTCATCCAGCCCCGCCAGAACCAGCAGCACCTGCTGTCACAGGACACCAGCCCGCTGCCCCAGAGCCAGCAGCACCCGCTGCCCAACAGCCAACCACGCCTACTGTCACAGGACCAGTAGTGCCCGTTGCCCAGAAGCCAGTCACGCCTACTATCACAGGATCAGTAGTGCCCGCTGCCCAACAGCCAACCACGCCTACTGTCACAGGACCAGTAGCGCCCGTTGCCCAGAAGCCAGTCACGCCTACTATCACAGGATCAGTAGTGCCCGCTGCCCCAAAGCCAGATGCCAACGCACAAGTCTACATCCGTGGACCTGGTACCTACTTCCGTGGACATGGCGACTATCTACGTGGACATAGCACCACAGCCGCCGCTAAACCAAAATTTCCAGCCCGCCGACTGCCCCCAGTCGTGCCTGGCCCATCCACCTCAGCCAAGAGGAAACAAACAAACAAGAATGAGAAGTCCCCGGCGCTGTCAGCCGCGCCGCCGCCGCCAGCAGACCCTGGGCCTTCTACGTCAAGACAAGAGCAGCCGCTCGACACGACACCAATACTGTTCCCGATGCCGTTCTGGGCGAAGGCCGTGACCACGCCTGGCCACGACCGACAGCAGCCATCCGCCAGCCAGATGCCTGTCCCAGTCCGGACGCGAGTGTTCGTCAACTCTAACGCCAGCCCGAGCTCAGCCGGCTCTGGCGCACCGCTCCAGGATCCCGCTACCTTAGCACGTAGCACAGCAGGACCTAGCAGCCCCCACGAGGCGCTCCAGTATCTCACTGCCTTAGCCCGCAGTACTGCAGGACGTTGCAGCCCCAATAAATCGCTCCAGTCTCCCGTTGCCTTAGCAAGCAACACAGCAGGACGTTGCAGCCTCATAGGTTCGCTCCAGAATCCCGCTGCCGTAGCACGCAGCACAGCAGGACTTAGCAGCCCCCAATTCACAACAGGATCAGGCAGCCCCGGGCGTCGCGGAGACGACGTCCAGAAAAACGAAACGTGCGATAATATACCAATGTAAATAATTCGACGCCACAGGGCGAAAACTTTGTTCAACTAGAATACATTTATGATTTGTCACATAAAATACTTTAATTTTAAATATCTTGTTTTACCTAAAATATCTTAGTGGACCTAGTATTAGTTACTTATTTAAAATATCTTACCACACTTAATCTTAGTCTATATATGTTAAAATATCTTAGTTGTTGAAATATCTTAACACTTACTCTTAGTTTATAGTTTTGAAAATATTGTATCCACTCACTCTTACATTATATAATTGAAATTTTTGAACTGAACCATAACCTGTATGCCTTTATTAATGTTCAATAAAGTCACAAAAAAGGGGGGTGGTGTCATCGGCGTCGGCGTCGCGAACAAGTTATGACTTGTCTAGCGCGCTGTGCTCATGTTTTAGTCTTCTGCCGAAACAGAAGTCATTTGAGCACAAAAAATAGTCTTCTGCCGAAGCAGAAGTCATTTGAGCACAAAAAAGTCTATATAAGAAAACACTTTTTCTCAGCGAGCAAGTAGTGATCGATCCTTCAAGTAGTAATGTTCCAGCCTTCAGCAACTAATAGTCTTCTGCCGAAACAGAAGTCATTTGAGCACAGACGCCAACGCCAATGCTGATGAGGTTATCCCTTCCTCTTGTGTTGTAACCAGACAGTGTGTTTTAATTGAGTTTTATTGTGTTGAGTGTCAAGTGGCAATGCATACCCGGAGTGGCAAGGCAGTAGGCACTGGGGTCGAGAGCGACGTCTCCACGTCGGCCCCCCCTCACTGCACGACGCCCCTCACAGCATCTGACCACGAAGTGCTCCGCCAACACGACGCCCTGACAAGGGGTACGGGGGTCACGCCCGACGTCTCCACGACGGTGGCCCCACACTGCACAGCAAGCAACACAGCAACCCGGCTCGGCGAGGTAAGCATGTCCTCTGATTTTTCCACAGGCACAAGTGCTACGCATGGCGTCGCGACGACGGCGCCCCACTACTGTGCGTCGCCGGGCTCAGCGCCTAGGCATAGCAAGGCAGGACTCGCCACCAACATAGGACACGACACTGGGGTCACGCACGACGTCATCACGACGGTGCCCCCTCGCTGCATGGCACGCAGCGCAGCCACCTGGCACGAAGCCCAGGCAACAAATATGGAATGGAGTAGCAACGATTCTCAGGCGATGCCCCCCTACTGCATGGAGCGCAACGCAGCATCGTGGCACGGAAACTCGGCGATGGAACAGAGATTGGGTGGTGATGATGATATGGTGATGCCCCCTCGCTGTATGGTGGACCCAACAGCATCCCGGGCCAACGACGATTCCTTGACGCTGGGAGATCGCCGCTTCGCTGGATTCGCTTCCACACATGGGGAAGCCTCCCACTCTGGCTCAGGGCTGCCCAGCGGTCAGTACACCATTGCTGCCACACCCGACTGGCCCCAACTCTTCAGCGACGCCTCGCTGACACCTCGCCGCCAGCTGGCCACCCCTCACTGCATGGTACCACCAACAGCAACCAGCCCAAGTCCAAGCACGCCGCCCAACGCACAGTACTTCGTCACGCCTACCTCGTCGGCCGGCGCCTACCACGTCACCCCGCCGTACCAGACGGCAAGACCTAGTGCTACGCCCCAAAGACAAATAGTGCTCCAAAACCAAACGACTGGAACGATCCCAGTCCCCTCTGCCGCCATAACGGACCAACCCCAACCGAGCTTGGGACTACCCACTTATGAACAATTAGCGCAACTCCTGGCTCTGACCACTTCAAACCTAGCCTCCATTACCCGGCAGCAAGAAAATTGCCGGCCACCCATTACTGCACGTAACGAATCACAGCCGTACGCCACGGAAAAGGCTTACTTACGTGGACAGTAACGTCTAATGTAAACGTTATTGACTCAACATTACAAAGGCGTCTTTCAGTCAGATATACGAATAAGCGGAGGTGCGTAGAAATTTATTTTGTATTGTTTATATGAATATGACCTCTTATGAATCTGTAGGGTATAATTTTGATGCAATCGCTCGATACACAACTGATGGCATATTTGGGCCTATTGCGGGCTAATCGACCACTGTGCGTCGTCAAACACTTATTTCAAAAAGTTATTTGATTGAATGAGTGTTTATTTGACAATAAGATCAATCACTGACGTTGATTTAAAAAATATTAGATTTAAATCTGTTCACATTTTGTATCCTGTTTTACTGTGACGTAATAATTTAATTTGATCTGTTTGAAGTCACTGGGAGTTGAACCGGCTTTATTTTTAATTATGTAAAGCATATGTTTAGCGTTTTTGTTTAGCAGCAATATGTCTCCGACGTTAATTAATTGATAAGTGATGATAAAGTAACCGTATGACAGTTCAACGGTTAACTCGATAAGCTAGCGATAGAGTAAAAGAAACCGTCAGCGGCACGCACTTACAGGACAAAAAAACTAGGCTGAGGTATGGTATTTCTGTTATTAACTTGGAAATTCAGTCTAAAGCCTTGCTACGAGGATAAATTATTACAAAACCTGATGTGGTAGAATAAGAGCCGAAACCATGCTTGAATATTGTAAACGATATCCGTATACGAATATAGTTCACCAGATATGTTATGCGCTTATCTCAAACGATAACGGTATGTTATTTATTATGAATAAATAACATACATCATGCCTATCAATCAGGGACTGTCGAGAGAATATCGGGGCCCGGGGGTAGTAACATATGACTCCCAACAATCTTCGATATAAAAACTATTTATCTCAATAAAAATTTTGAACGGCGAGGGGGTGATATTCCTTAGAATTTAATATTTTTGTCAGTCGAAATTTTAAGCAACAGGGGTTCCTATTCCTTAAAATTGCATATTTATCTCAGTCCAAATTTTAAACAGCGGAACGGGAAATACTTTAACTAACAACCACATATTTATCTCATTATAAACAATACAAGTCATTCGGAACTCATTGTTATTTACATCAGATTCATAATTTAAAACTATACCTCTCTTAGAACCCGGGCCCCCTCAAAAATTTCCGGGCCCGGGGGGAAACACCTCCGAGACCCCCCCTCTCGTCGGGCCTACTATCGATTAATATAAAGTAGTAAAACAATATTTACAATAATTAAAAGGTGGTTCTAAAAATTGTCGGTTGGTGCTTCTGGCGTCACTGGTGTTATGTTATGATTATGAGTTATTCCTTTGTCGGTCTTTTTTTATGAATTTCAAACTGACACTGGATAACCTATACGCAAAGAGTAGGGATCCATTTCTTGCGATGCCGACGGTGAATACTGAGAATTTCAGGTGCCGCGCCGCCGTAAAATTAGAAATTGAGCAACAGACGATACTGTTTACTGGAGCCAACCTGGACCGTGTGCGATAATTGGGCTAGACGTGTGCTAGACATATTTCGAAAAAAAGTCTACATTTGTATAATTTCCGTTTATAAATCAAAAACTACGGGTTATAGGACTAAATTTCAAGAGTAACAAATTATGGCTGAGATGAAAATGTCTTAATGTATTTGTTTAAAGCAAAAAATGTTTATAAAGAGTAACTTTTTGTTAAAAAGTTAATCATTTGTGATTAAGTAACACCATCCATGTTGGTGAGAATATTGAAAACACATAGTGATACAGGATGATCCAGATAGATTGAATATGCGATCATTTAAATATTTTTTGTGCCGCTTCCCTACAAATTTCTTTGCATAAGATTGTCAATCTGATTCTTCATCTTACGGCCAGTGGCGTGCATTATTTGAAAATTTCAATATGCTTTAGAACATGGAGGGTTTCCTAGCATTTAGGACGATAAGGCAATGTTAAGTGTTATGAAAACGCAAAACAAGGAGAACGCGCCAGCTGCATACGCAAATAGTTAGAAGACGGCACTGAACGACACGGACACGTTGTTCTTTTGGAATGTGTTACAGTTTAGGACGAGTGGGAAATAAATGTTGATATCATGATCAAGTGGAAATTAGTTTTGATGTTTTTTATGCATATTTTACATAATTATTCTGATGTTTTTGTTTTAATTTAACGTCGGTCTATTTCCGCTACTAAGGCCTATCACCGACGACATAGGATAATCTAATTAGTGTTTTTGTAAACACTGGCACCCCTAACCTACAAATTTTGCCGAACCCCCACTTTGTTGTACGGTAGAGATTACGCATTGCTCACACAGATACACGGAACCCACTTTTACATTCCTATCGAAAGATAATGGTGTCGGCAGACCCGCTAATCCATTATCTGATCAATGCTAACTTTCAAGTCAGACAAGATATTTACAAAATCTGCAAAATATACGGGGGATAGAAATAGATAAAAGTTTTAGAAATTTTCGAACTTTTATTAAGTTGCGGATAAAAAAGTACAAAAGTTACATAGCTCGGAGCAATTGTGATAGGTTTTACATTGATACTCCACAATGAATTAAGTTTCGTAAAAATGCAAGAACATGAATCTAGGTATCAAAATTTACCAAATACACAAGTTTTACAAAAATGACTCCAGGCGCCGGTCGGCGTCGCGAGACGTAAAAATGCAAGAATATGAATCTAGTGATCGAAATTTATCAAATACACAAATTTTACAAAATAGACGCTAGGCATCGGTCGGCGTCGAAACGTAAAAATGCAAAAACATGAATTTATGTATCAAAATTGATCAAATTCAGAAGTTTCACAAAACCGACGCTAGGCGTCGGTCGGCGTCGAGACGTAAAAATGCAACAATAAGAATCTAGAAATCAAAATTTATCATTCTTAGAGCTGTGTATTTGTCATACACAGCAAAAAAGATTTTTCAAAAAAAGCCTTGAAAAAGGAAACAGATTAGATTTCCGAAACGTCGGCGAAATATTTAATTTCAAGTTTTTATACTTATTTGTGTTGTTTATTTATAAAAACTAACCTTTAACTGATCCTTTGACGTAAACGTCACAGGCGTAGAGGTTTTTTACCAGTAACATACTGGTTAATTGTGATATATTTTGTAGATTCCCCTAGCACCGCTTAGAAAGAAAACATACATGTGGCAGGAAGTCCCAAAGAATTGAAGAAGGAAAAACAAATTAAGATAATGCCACAAATAACATTTAGACAAAATTTATCAAATAAACAAATTTTACAAAATCGACGCTGGTCGTCGGTCGGCGTCGAGACGTAGAAATACAAGAATATAAATCAATATATCAAAATTTATCAAATACACAAGTTTTACAGAAACGACGCTAGGCCTCGCTCGGCGTTGAGACGTAAAAATGAAAGAACATGAATTTAGGTATCAACATTTATCAAACACACAAGTTTTACAAAAACGACGCTAAGCGTCGGTCGACTCATATTTATAACTTTTTCCCATTTTTCAACTCCCAAATCCAACTAGGCTAACAGATTCGTTGACATACTGCCAAAAACATACCTCGACATTTCTTCTCACCAAAACAAAACGAAAGCACGAAACATCCCCAAACAAATCCAGTATTCTCTTAAAAATTACAATCGACTCGTAAAAAGTTTCAAAACGCCGAATTTCACACAAATATCGATTTTCAGCTTTTTCCGATAATTACTTTTTTCCATTTTCAACTTCCAAATTCAACTCGGCCAGAAAATTATCAATAACACAGATTCGTCCATGTACTGCTAAAAACGCAATTCGACACGTTTGCTCATCAAAACATCAACAACAAAAAATTACCCACAACCGTATCCCGTATTCTCTCAAAGCACCAAATTTCACACAAATATAAATCAAACTCGGCTAATATTCTTAAAAACCAACATATTCATCCACATACTGCCAAAAACGCAACTTTACATTTAGTTTTCTCACCGAAACTTAATCCCAAAAAAATAAATTTTATCCCTAACCTAACCACCCCCTAAAAATGAATTATTATTTGTTTGCTTATAATTGTATTGAAACATTCTTTATAGGATTTTGCAAACAGCAGAAAAAATAACTATCTATAACTAAAAGAAAAACTTTGTGTAGAAATATTAATGAAATCTTTGCATTCTTTCGATAACCTGAATTCTGGTTATGCTAGCAAATTGAAATCCTAAAATGAATTTGTCTAATTTCTTATTTGACAATTCTCATTCTAACACTAGCATCCACACAGTCCCCTACGGCCATGCAGATTAAACTAGTATCCACATAACCCCCTACGATTATGAAGATTCAGTTAAAAATGAGAACAAAGACCTAAAATGAATTTATTTATCTACCTAGGAAACAGAATGATAGATTTCATGAAAGTGTAATCCATTGGAATGAATAATTTTTTTAAGACAAGGTAGATAAATAAATTCATTTTAGGTCTTTGTTCTCATTTTTAACTGAATCTTCATAATCGTAGGGGGTTATGTGGATACTAGTTTAATCTGCATGGCCGTAGGGGACTGTGTGGATGCTAGTGTTAGAATGAGAATTGTCAAATAAGAAATTAGACAAATTCATTTTAGGATTTCAATTTGCTAGCATAACCAGAATTCAGGTTATCGAAAGAATGCAAAGATTTCATTAATATTTCTACACAAAGTTTTTCTTTTAGTTATAGATAGTTATTTTTTCTGCTGTTTGCAAAATCCTATAAAGAATGTTTCAATATAACCACCCCCTTCCCCCAAACACATCCCGTATTCTGTTATAAACTATAATCGACCCGTAAAAGTTTCAAAACACAGAATTTCCGATTTTCAGCTTTTTCCGATAATTATAGCTTCTTCCCATTTTTTTCCAAAAAGGTGTTTCATTATCTAAATATATATACATCATTTAACAATTCATATATATGTTACGTTACACCTTCGACTTGTTAAACATTTTCAATGTTAAAATTTCACAAGCTTTGCAAAAGGTCTAATCATTTTCCACTAAATTAGTTTAAAGTTTCAAAGTATTGGCCAAAAATAAATTTCTTGAGCATATTTGACCCACTTACTTAAAAACGCAAAGGTCATTTTCTAGAGACTCATAGGATTGTTAAAACGTGGGTAAATTTTTTCGAAGAAAAATCGCAACAAAGAATTATTTATTTATATAATTTTTTATCTAATTAATCGATTAATACGTTCAAATATGTATCATACAGTTAATAGTTAAAATATTATTATCATTTTATTTATTGCGTTTTATTGGTTTCACCAAAAGGCCATCGACCGAAGTCCTTCAGCCTTAGAATATTAATATCTACAATAATATTACATGCTCATGAAACTCAACAAGAAAAAGTTATTCCTTTACATGATTCATTCATTCATTTGCAGTTTCCAAATGTCAATGGTGTAGTAGTAGTTACTGATTAAAAAAGTCGGCGCGTTTGAAACACAAATACTCTTTGCGTTACTGACACGGAACTATAAACATGTATTATTGTGGTATTAATTCCAAAGGCATTCGCTTAGAGGCAGCCGCCTGGGCGGAGCTTAGAAAATGCAAAGTCATACACACGCAGGGAAAAATTGATAAAATACGCTGTTCAGGTCGGAAAACTTTTTCTGGCCACGATTGTACCTAGGAGTAATAATCAAGAAACACTTAAGAAAAGAATATTTATATAACAGATGTCTTCGCCATAAATTCCATAAAGAGATACTAAGCCAAAACTATTGCTTGCTGTAAATACCTATAATAATTCAGTAATGCTGCTAAATATCATACAAAACTGAATTTTAAAAATAACCTGCAAACGGAACTCACGTACTCCTGCAGTGTCAGGACTTTATACTTTAGATCTGCATACACCGTTATTCAGAACTAAATATACATAACCAGAAAAATATATTGCAATACCCTACAGTAATAATAACAACCTGAGGACCCAAACTATATAACTTATTCTTTGGAAATAAAAATCTAAAATTATTTTATACTACAACACTACATGAAAAACTAAAAAGCACCATAGAAAAACAGCACTACTGTACGCCTCCGATCATTTATTTGGTTCAAAACGTCTAAGTATACCTTAGTGAAAAGTACTACAGCTCACAAACTATAAATATATCTTCAGCAAATTTATACTTTTTATTCATATGTTTACTGAAAACTGTCGCAACTCCGAGACTATAAGTAATTATTCCCAAGAAGGTTTTTACTTTAAATTTGATTTACTTTAAATTGATGAAAAGTTCTGTAGCTCCTAGACTATGCAATAGGCACCTAAATGAAAAGCAACACACGTAAAGTATCTGTGTGTAATAATCAACAATCACCTAAAATGATCTAAACTCAATAAACTATTACTTGCTATATACAAAGTCTAGTACAGGCATGATGGTCTATAGTAATATATAGTAACTCCTTAATGTCACTAAATCTTATATAAAACTAAATTTTAAAAAGAATACATAAAAACAGAATACCCAACGGAACAACTGTATTCCAAGAACTTTATACTTTCTATACGCTTGCACCCTTATTCAATGAAAAGCTAAAAATATTCTCTACAAATTATGAAGCCAAAAAGAATAATATATTGTAATACCCTACACACACATCAAAGATCCCTAAATTATCCGGACCCCAAACTATATAACTTAATCCCCCTGAAAATTAAATCTAAAATTATTCTACAACAATATAAGTGTTAGCAACTATAAACAAAGAGGAGTGCGGGGAGTATTTCAATGATGCATGAGGTGCCCTGGCTGCTGGTGCTGAATGTTATTATTTTAGTATAAGTAATTTACGATGTTTGGGTTAGAGACTGAGAAGGGGCCCACAAAGGATTATTAGCAAATATGTAGAGAATCGGCATTAGTCAATTGGCAACCATAAGATGTACACTAGTTTAATTTCCTGAATAAAGTATAATTGTGTAATTAATTGACTTTTGATATAATTAAGAAACATAAATATTTACATTAAACTAATAGTGCAACGGTGGGATAGTGATTTCATTGCCTCACTTAGAAAGTATCTCATTGTGGTGTGTTGTAGTACTGTGCATCGCATTATAAACAATAGTCAGTGACGGCGAAAAATAAATGACCCGAGCACAAAATGAGCAACACCAAGAAAAACGAAATGATGTACCTACCCGAAAATAGGAGCTGCAACCAAGATAATGCACGTCGAGGAAAAACTACGTCAGTCGTGAATCTTAAAAGCCATCACCGTCAATACGTTGACTCAACAACCAGAAAATGCAAGGCAACCCTTCTGATGATTGACTCGGAAAGTTGGAGCAGTTAGTAGAAGAATTACAAATGAAAAATACGTTGTTAAGTATAAAACTTGGACATAGAAGTGCAAGCTGTACAAAAATAATACAAGAAATATTTAATATGTGCTATGTAAAACCGTCAGTGGAGACAATAACTGTTATTACTACGTGTGACATAAACGAATAGGAATTTCTGGACGATATAGACACTGGAGCTATGAAAGGATGATGTCCGTATTCTAAAGGATGAGAGAGATGTGCTGCCAGGAATAGATGACGTTCAGACTTGAAGGATGACGACGTGTCAGCTGGAAGCATCACCGAAGTGGCCGACAACGCGCCAGAGGGATCACCTGATGGCCGACGACGATTTAGAAGTGTCGCCGCAGTATATGGGTTACGTTCCCATGACAAATAATCAACAAGGAGATGTCTACAGAAAAGGTCAGTTAAGGTAATTACCTTTGCAAGAACATCTTATCGTTAGATGTATAACGAAAGCACAATAAAGTTGTGTAAGTAGCTGTAATGTTTCCGATAGGTCCGTTGTGCATCGCTGACGTTAAGTTATAGCACATGGCTATGTTTGTAAGCAAGGTGTGCTTAATAAAATTGAACCAGAATAAGTTTAGTGTTTAATAATGATCGAATATTATTTTCAATAATAATCTTTTTGCAGTCAGTGTTATCGAGACATTTATTCGGTTTATCAGGTCATTTTGCCCTTGATAAAATTTTAGAAGAAGTCAGCAAAACCTGTTGATTTTCCGGAATGCAGCTTTATACTGTGAAATATATTGCTATTGCCTAAATTGCTTACACAATCTTAAAAAATGGGGTTGCATGCATATACATGCATGTTAGATCTTGAATCTTGGATTTAACTTTTTAAAAACAATTTTTATTTTATTTAAACAAAAGAGTATTTATTATTATTTTTGTTTAGTTAATTCACAATTTAATCACTTAAAACTAATTAATAGTTAGTCTCCGAGCATTGCTCTTAATGGAGAAACTAACGATGAGATTAATAACAATAAAAATATTTAAAATACAGAGAGGCTTTGCTCTATTGAAATTAACTTGGTGAGTTTACTGAACGATGCAGGACTGAGGCCAAAAGCGTCGTTCAGTCGTATTTATAATGTTTGCATAAAATGCAGATTAAACAGAAACTAAATCTATGCATCAGGGTTTCACAAAAGTAACCTAAGCTAAAACGTGCAATTTGGAATATTAAAGTATTGAATTACAAAGATAAAGAAAGATATGAAATAAAGAAATGAATTTGTTTTAGAAAGTATTAAATTACTTATGTGAACGTGTTGATAAGAACTTAAAGAATAATACGGTTACACAAATGTTATTATATAATACAATGTTTAAATCTAATATAACAACTCCCTTTCTTATAAAAAAGTTGATGCTATAAATCAACTTTTAAGCGTAAGTTTTGCTGTATGAGGGAGTTAGTTCGATATCCTCGGGGGTTTCACGAATATTTACACTTGGTCTTCTTTTGGGGAGTAAATGTCCATATCCACTGAAAAGCTTGGACTTCGGTGGTTGTGGAGGTCGCGGTGGTTGATCGTTGGATAGGGAGATGCCGATCCTTGCGTCTCTTCTGCCTTTTCTGCATTTGCAGATTATGAATAAAATAATAAGCAAGATAATCAAAGTTATCGTAAAGTACGTGAACCAAGAAATATTCTTATTGATGAATGGTTCATTGATGTTTTTGTCTAGATCGTCTGAGTATTGATCTAGTTTGTGCTTGGCGATGTTTAGATCGTCCGTGTTGAGGTTGCTTAACTTCAGTGGCTTTAAAATTGGGAGTTTGGATTTCTCCGGGAGATGGTTACAGCAATCGTATGGTATTTGAACTGGGTGACTGTTGTAAGTGATGTTGTCTAGCGGGTGCGATGAGGTATGGACCCTGGTGCTACCTATGAAGGCACTACACTCCGTTTTCAAAGTCAAGATCGAGTTCAGCTGGATTATTTTCGTAATAACGTCTCTGTTGTTGCACTTTACGGTTACCGGTAGATTGTCTGATACTAGTATTAGCCACTTATTGTTGCTTAGTTTTTGAATACTGTAGTCTTTAGCAAACAATAAATTTGACTGGCAAGTCCGGGGCACTACACTTAATTGTTTTAGTATTTGGGCTTCGCATATCGCGTCACTGTCTATGGGGTACGGAAGCACATTTGAACAAAGTCTTACACTGGGGTTTAAGGATTTATAATTGTCAAGGTTCGGGAGAGGTACAAATAACAATGAATCATCGTCCTTTGCTATGTACTTATGTGTCGTTGATAAAATATGATGTAGTCCTGTTCGATTATCCAATATAGGAATAGGGTAAAGGTGGTAGAGGGTGTAAGTTTCTGGTTCTGTTAATGGAATTTTTAAAACAAATATTACTTTAGATCCAGATTGAAAAGCCTGGAGTTCTATTATGTCAAAATATTGAGCAACTTTTGAAATTTGTGGTGTTATTGGCAGATTATTTTTGTGCAGAGATTGAGATACTTCCTGAAGAGAAGAAACTAAGTCTTTCGGGGCAATTATCGAACTATGTAGGATTTTTAATCGAGCAAATGTGATTGAGTTTAAGATGTTATCTAAACTATTTTCTAAAAACATGTAACTTTCCATAAGAGATTCGCATATCTCGAGTACTCGTAATTTTGATTGAATGTAGGCTAAATCATCTGATATGTCATAAATTGATTTTTCAATTTCTTTAATATCGTTATTGAAAGTTTCCTCGTCGATTTTTAATTTTTGAATTGTTGAATTAAAACTTTTTATTACCGAGGTCGTTACCGAAATTTGGTTCTTCATCAGATTTTCTAGTTGATGTTCGTCATTCGTGAGTTTATTAATACAATCTGCATAGTATTCACCATCAGAGGCGTCTAGGTTACCTGTGATAGCCTTCCAGAATGTACCGATTCCGTTTAAAATACCTCGTTTGTATCTTTTAGTGTCCACAAATATTTCCTCAACTTTTTGTTGTAATGATTGGGAAATTTGGGTTAAGAGACTGATATGTGTTCTAACTTCCGATCGAAAGGATGTCATGCGAGGGTTGTCTGTATCGAACGTGGTTATCATGTCATTTAGAATTTTGTTATTATTGTCAAGGGTTAGTTTAATTGGCTCGATGTCTTTGTAAACTAGAATTGTCCATTTATCATTTGATATCTCGATTCGGTCTTCTTCGTGATAATATATTCCGATGGTATTGTTGATGGGTTCAATAGAGTATTGGGGTGACACTGCTTTGAGCAGCAGAAGAAACCTGAAAATAAATTAATTTTCAAAGTATGGTTTCATTCTGTCAAAGTTGGTTTTTGTAGTGTGTTTAGTCTGAGGGTTGTAAAGTATAGCAGAGTTGTTTAGAATTTCTCTAATTTCAAATGGTCCATTAAACTTGTTTTGAAGTTTATTCTTAATTTGACTTTCCTTTACATAGACTTTGTCACCTACTTTGTACTCGGGTAAATTGTCGTGTACATGTTTATCGAATCTTACTTTTGCCTTTTCTTTCTGTAATTGGGTCCTTGTACGAGCTATTTTATAATAGTGCGATATTCTATTATTTAAATCTCGCATGTACTTAGATATGAGTTGTTCGTGATTGTAAAGTGTTTCAGGGGGACGACTTGCACTATGTCCGAATATTAATTCGTACGGGGTGAAGCCATGAGTTTTGTTTATAGAGTTATTGTAACAAATAACTGCGTATGGTAAGATGGTTAACGGGTGTTCGCTAGGGTTTTCTAATTTATTAGCCCTTATCATTTCCATGAGCGTCGCGTGAAATCTCTCTAGTGAGCCGTTGGATTGTGGGTGGTGTACACTAGAATATGTTAATTTAATATCGTAAAGAAGGCAAAGGTCTTTAAGAAGTCGATTTTCGAATTCTCGGCCTGAGTCACAATGGATGCGAAGGGGTGTACCGTAATGTTGAAAGTACAGTAGAAGTGTATTTACGATAGATTTCGCGGTTTTGTCCTCTATAGCATAAGCTTGTGTGAATTTAGTGAGTTCATCCCTGATTGTTAGGGCGTAATTTCGTGTAGGAACTTCAAGGATGTCAATGTTAATGCGTTCGAACGGGGTTTTCGGTGTCTCTGTAATGACTAGAGGATTGTCCAAGTTTTTACGTAAAATTTTCGCTTTTTGACAAGTTTCGCATGCTTTTATAAATTTTTCGACGTCTTTTGTTAGTCCGGTCCAATTGTAATTATTTTTAATTCTACGTATCGTCTCATTAATGCCGCGATGGAGGTTATTTTTGCCAGCATGAAACTGATTTAGAATTATGGGAATTTGGTCTTCATCGGGTTTTGTTACAACGTCTTGACAAACGACTGGCTGTATGTCTTTGTCGCTAAAAATAAATGAGAAGATTTCGAGAATAGGTAAGTTCAAGTTATTCTCGACATAGTATGTTTTTGCTGGATTTATGTCGTTCTGGTTTTTGTATATCGTAACGAAAAGTTGTAAAATTGCCGACAAGGGGTCGAATGGTAAGGGTACGATATGATACGATCTGTTCTTTACTGTTTGACTAGATACGGTGTTAATTTTGTTGTTTGAAAACTCAGGGTTTTCTTCAAGAATATCCTCGATTATTTTGTAGTGGATATCTTGCAAATTGTCTTGCTGAAAGAATGTAATTATATTTTTATGGTCTTTATCGAGCAGTTGATTATTTGAAAACTTGATTTTCGCGTAATCGATTAGGGACTCTGTCTGATACAATCTCTCGAAGGTTTCGTATTCTCTGGCTATTTGTTCCGGTGGTATATCTTCGTCGGGAATGATTTCTGGGTCAGGCGGGTCTTCTGGATTTTGTGCGTTGTTGTGGTACGCTACACATTTTTGTATGTGATTGACTTTAATGCGCGATAAGGCGTCAGCGTTTTTGTTGATTTTACCTGGCTTGTATATGATCTCGTAATCATATTCCTCGAGTTTAAGGCGCCAACGTGCTAGCCTACTGCCGGGATCTTTTATAGAAAAGAGCCAAGTCAAAGGTCGGTGGTCAGTTATGAGTTTAAATTTTCGTCCGAAAAGGTACGGCCTGTAGTGTTTAACTGCCCATACGATAGCTAGAAGCTCCCTTTCGATAGTAGAGTATTTTGTTTCAGCGTTACACAAAGTTCGTGACGTATAAGCAATGGGAAGGTCCTTGCTTATAGGTCCTTGCGAAAGCACGGCTCCGATAGCGTACGCACTAGCATCGGTTGTTAACAGAAAGGTTTCATCGAAGTTTGGGTATATTAAAATAGGGGTTAAAGTTAATGCAGTTTTCAATTCATCAAAAGAATTTTTACAAGTCGAGTCGAAATTGAACGGGATGTCTTTCTGCAGAAGCTTAGTGAGAGGTTTTGAAATTTTTGCAAAGTTAGAGATAAAGCGCCTGTAGTAACCGGCTAGTCCTAAAAAGGATTTAATCTCTTTTTGTGTCTTGGGTTCGGGGAAATTTCGAATACAGTCAATTTTTGAAGGATTCGGTTTGACTCCGTCTTGGGTGATAAGGTGACCTAGATAAGCTACTTCTTTCCTTAGAAATTCGCACTTATCTGGCTGGATTTTGAGATTGGCTTTTCTTAACCTTTTGAAAACTTCGGTGAGCCTAGAAATGTGTTCATGGATGGTGGGTGAGTATATGATTATATCGTCCATATAAACGAGACAGCGTTCGTTTTGAATGCCTAAAAGAATATTGTCCATAACGCGCTGAAAAGTGGAGGGTGCGTTTTTTAGACCAAATGGCATACGAACGAACTCGTAATGACCATTTTCGACTGAAAATGCTGTCTTTTGAATGTCATTTTTGTCAATTTCTATCTGGTGGAAGCCAGACGCGAGATCTAAAGTAGTGAAATACTCACACTTTCCTAGTTGGTCTAGGAGATCTGAAATATTGGGTAATGGGTACTTATCGTTAACTGTCAGCTCATTGAGTTTACGATAGTCAATCACAACTCTCCATTTTTGCTTGCCTGAGGCGTCAAGCTTTTTTGGTACAACCCACACTGGGGAGGACCAGGGTGAGATGGACGGCTGAATTATACCTTGATTGAGCATTTCTGTCATTTGGCGTTTTACTTCGTCCTTGTGAATTTGCGGGTATCTGTACGATTTAGTGAAGATAGGTTTAGCGTTATTAGTATCTATCGAATGCTTTATTTCATTCGTGAAAGTTAGTGAGTCGCCTTCTAAGTAAAATATGTCCGAAAATTTTAGACATAAATCTACGATCGATTCCTTCTCTTCGTCATTGAGATGTTCCAAACGTAGTTGATTTTCAATTTCGTACAGTCTGTTGTTGGTATTATTTTGAAAGTCATTTGCATTGATGTTTGAAATATTGACATTACAGGTTAATTCAAATTCAGTGATTGGTTCTAATTTTAAGTCGTGAAAATCGATAGTTTTAGGTATCGCATTTGCATTAATTATGGAAGTTAAAAATTCACCTTTTTCATTTACTTTAACCACGGCATTGGGTAATCTGACCTTTTCTTGTTCCTGAGCTAGCAGTATAGCATCAGTACTTCTTAAATCGCATTTTAGTTTGAAAATTTGTTCTGTACGTGGTTGAATAGAGATTACGTTTTTTATCAAATTGTCATTAGAGTGGAGATATTGTACATTCTTATTAATAACTGATGTTTCGATGTCTTCCTCGCCTGCTTTGAACAGGGGTACAGTTTTAAAATTAGTAATAAGTTGTCTATTTTTTATGTCTATCGTGCAATCATAGTGATCTAGAAAGTCCGATCCGAGTAATCCGTCGAATTCTATATCTAAGTTATGAATGAATACCTTGTGAGGGTCGCCGGGTTTAAATGGGATAAGTTTTGATTCTGTTATTAAAATTTTTTCATTAGTTATTCCTTGAATAACGGCATTTTCCTGAAATTTGTTAGGGATTCTTGCGGCGGTCTTTTCTTTAAAAATAGAGATTCCAGCACCCGTGTCAATGAGAAGTTTGAAAGTTTTTGTGATGTCTTTAATATAGAATAGGTTTCTGGACTTGACGGTTAGAAGTGAGTTTAGATGAAAATTTGTTCGGGGAAGTTCAGATTGGGGTTGTAGTCGTCTAGATTCATGGACTGAATTTGGGACGAGAGGTCTGCAACTGGGTTGTAGTTCTCTGAAATTGTTTCCTGGAATTGAATAGGGTTCTCTTCCGTCAAAGTTTCGGGGTATTGGTTCTCGAAATTCGGGGGGTCGTGAAGGGTTTGAGGGCCTAGCTGAAAATCCTGAAAGTTGTCGGGATATTGATAGTGCTCCTCAGAAAAAGTTTCTTGTGAATTAGATGGAAATTCCTGAAACTCTCGATTATATGCACCTTCTTGATATTCCTCGTTGGAGTAATATTGTGCCGGATAGTTAATATGATGAGTTCTTGGTTGATTGGCATTCCTATTATAGTTTGGGTTTGGTTGTATTACAGACGGTCGTTGAAACTGATTTGGTCTATTAGGGAATTGAGTGGGCCTCTGATTTTGATTGGGGAATGTCTGTTGTATAAATGGCCTTTGTTGTTGTTGCTGCTGTTGCGGGGCAGCATATTGTCTTTGGAAATTTAAATTTGAATAATTTTGGGGGGTGAAATTCGGGTATTGCGGTGATTGTTGACGTGCACGACATTCGTTTATGACGTGTCCGGTTTTCTTACAATACGCGCAAATTTTTTGAAAAGGTGTTGTCGCGTTAGGTTTTCTTACTGGGGCTTGATTGTCTCGGGGATTAGTAATTGGTTTATTAAATTTTTGATTCTCAAAATAGGAGAGTTGAAGCTCTCGTTTGATTCGTGCTGAAGCTTCGAGCATAGTATCGGGGTTTCCAGCCCTTATAATTTGACCTAACCGCGGTTCTAGCCCGGTAAGCAAGGTGTTTAGAGTCATAGTCTCCACGAGCTGAGACTGTGCATCTTTCTGATCTGGAGTTAATCGTGATTTTTGCACTGCGGCGTGCATTTTAGCGTTATGCGTTTGCAACCTGGAGAAGAAAGTTAAAGCGGATTCATTTGGCAATTGTTTAACGCGTTGCAGGTCTTGAATTAACGACGTCAAATCTCTGGAATCACCGAAATGAACTGCCAATAACTGTTTAATTTCTACCCAAGTGGCTGGGTTCCTAGAATTGATTAATTGAGCTGCTCGCCCACGGAGCTTATTTTTTATGTGAAGCGTCAAAAGAATACGCTGGTCTCCGACTGCCATGCGTTGCGCATGATCACAAGCGTTCAAAAAGGTGTTTAATAAAATTTGGTCTCCATCAAACTCTGGGACAATGGAGAATATCTCCGACAATTTATATGGTTCTATTACTTGCTCACGCTGTTCGCGAATAATTTCTTGTTGTTCACGAGCTATTTCAATTTGTTCTTGAGCCATTGTTACAATTTAATTATTTAAAATTTGAGGGGAAAAAAAATTGGAGGTAGGAGATATTGGACAATAGAACACTTCGCGTTTAAAAATAAAAATGAAAATAAAATTCGATGCACTTATGATTCAATTGTTAAAAGTACTTACATAAAGGTTTTCATTTGTTGAGGGATTGTGTGTTTGTTCTTGAGAGTGCTTTGGTTGGTTTCTTCTTAAATGCTAGGGTTGGTTTCTTCTTAAATGCTAAGTTTCTTGAATGTGCGGTTTTCTTGTTTTGAAGGTTTGAAGTTCGTTTTCCGTTGAAGGATTGAGATCCACCACTACGAGTTAGGCTCTGGTTCCTTGTTCTTGTAGAGTTGCTGCGGATCCTACCGACTGCGCCAATTGTTAGATCTTGAATCTTGGATTTAACTTTTTAAAAACAATTTTTATTTTATTTAAACAAAAGAGTATTTATTATTATTTTTGTTTAGTTAATTCACAATTTAATCACTTAAAACTAATTAATAGTTAGTCTCCGAGCATTGCTCTTAATGGAGAAACTAACGATGAGATTAATAACAATAAAAATATTTAAAATACAGAGAGGCTTTGCTCTATTGAAATTAACTTGGTGAGTTTACTGAACGATGCAGGACTGAGGCCAAAAGCGTCGTTCAGTCGTATTTATAATGTTTGCATAAAATGCAGATTAAACAGAAACTAAATCTATGCATCAGGGTTTCACAAAAGTAACCTAAGCTAAAACGTGCAATTTGGAATATTAAAGTATTGAATTACAAAGATAAAGAAAGATATGAAATAAAGAAATGAATTTGTTTTGGAAAGTATTAAATTACTTATGTGAACGTGTTGATAAGAACTTAAAGAATAATACGGTTACACAAATGTTATTATATAATACAATGTTTAAATCTAATATAACATGCATATACATATTGGCTCTCTAGGACGATCTGTATTAAAATAATAATTACTTGTTGATAATAACAGATACCTTTGAAAAATTCATTTTTCTGCAAACAATATTCTCAATACTGTCAGGATCAAGGTCAAGTACTGGGAATTAATGTCTGGACCCCACAGGGCCTCAAACTCATCGGTATTATTTATTATAAACATTGGTGGAATGTATTGATTCCTGCGGACTGGCCTAAATGAACAATGTTAAAGCTTAAGCTTAAAAGTTAGTTAGAAATATTTTAGCAAACTATCAAGTAATAATTTTGTGAATATAGTATTGTGTTCTTTGGATATGCCTTATTTTAATTATTAACCCCCAATTAATCTTGAAGTCCCACAATACAAAGTACTAAGGTTGGACCCGTAATAAAATGTAAACGTTTGCAACAAATTACTAGGTCATACGTTTCTTGGTAAAAGAATAAACAATCGGGACAGTTTTTTATAAGCTAGGTCAGGGAGGAAATGGACAAAGACAATATGTTTATGAAAATGCTCGTATTAATGAATGTAAAATAAAATGTCCAATGGATATTGGAAGTACGTGCTCTTTAATAAAACAATCTGTGGTCATCAAATTTTGCCTAAAAACTGAAAGGCCCTGAAAAGGTTTTGAAATATTTTATGAGAAATGTTATTGTTATTATAAGAAATTTAACAGAACAGTACAACCCACTACTATAATTTAAGGAGTTAGCTGTTTTACTCTTAATGGTATTTATTTAAATCATGACCTCATAATAGGGATTGATTATTATCATTTAACACAAGATCACTACTAATAAGCAGATTTCAAAGGAACTTTAAATTATGTACACTGACACTTCACACTGTCGGATTTACCAATGAACGAAGTAAACATGATTGAGTTTGTACCAAATGATGAATAATAATAGGTAGGACAAATTATATTTTAACATTATTTATGAAAGTCAAAAGTTGAGGAATTTAAATTATTGTAGAGTTATGAAGATTGTATTTTATTTTTTCTTAAAGATTTGTGTAAAACAAATACAATTGAAACTCTTATAATGTTAACTACAAAGAAGCCAGTGGCGTATCGTCCAAATCGTAGTATGTTTTTAGCTGAAAGAGATAATTTACATTCAGTGACGCAAGCCTTATTAGCTAATAGCTTTATACGAATGACAATGTCAAAAATTTTAGAAACAAAACACACTGCTTTTTATTGAGGATCGAACATATATTTTATATTTTTAGAATTTAGTTTCTAGCTATTATGAACGAACTAGGTATTGACTATAGAATCTGTGACAAAAACAGGCTATGTGACGTTACTGTATTGTTGGAGAAAGACACGAATTAGTATTGGTGTTGTCAGACTAATTAGGTTCAAAAAGTGAGCGCAGGTTAAATCAAATGGATTATAGCTGCATATGTATAGATTGACAAAGTAATCAGAGTCAAAGGGATTTTGGAAGCAAAGTGAAATAACCTGATACAAAACGTAATTTTTAAGATTATCCGTTAAATCAAGGGAAGGTTTATGTGAAATTAAGTAACGGTAAAGTGGCATGGTTGGTATCAAACGATTATAAGTGGCAAATATCTAAATTACGCTATGATCAAAGAGGTTTTTTTATTAAATCTATGGCTATGATGATTTTGGAACATTTAGTGATAGTGGAGCGAATTTCAAATAGTTATAGATTCCAAAGAATGAGGGGAAAATTCATGTTTGAGCATATTAATAGTATCACAATTATAACAGGAAAATGAGAAAAGTCTCATGTGGATGTGACTCCACTATAAATTCACGCATAACACACTGACCGTTCTGAGGTCGTTTTGAAACGAAAGAGAAATTGAGCAATATTTATTAGTAGTTGTCAATTTAGTAGCAATGGTGATTAACTAAGCTTGTAACAATTGAACCAGTGCGATACACATAAGCACGTTGTACAATAAAGAAATGTTGACGTAAATAAATATTGTATTTATTTTGTACACCAGCACGTTTGATAACTGGCAAGGGTCAGCTCACAAATGTTTCTGTAAATCTTACGGAATGAAATATTAAGTGTAAGCTAGGACCAAGGGTCAATGCAAAAGAGCTAATCATAGATTTTTGAGCACATTAGCTGTGATCTCAGCTTGTAGTTCCGACAATAAGTATATAAGTAGGACACTTCTGTAAAGCAAATGCGGGGTGTAATGAATTATACGGAAAACGAAATAACAGGGTGTTAAGTTTAGGCTTGACCTATTGTCTGGCTATAAAAGTCGAAATATAGCAGAGCATAAACTTTTAAGTGTATTACAAGACAATATTAAAATGATAGATTTGTATAAGATCTAAGAAAAGATCCACGAGAAAGGGAAAAGTTCTCATGAATTGTTGACGGATTATATGCTGTACAGTAAATATGATTCTCCTTTGACTCCTTTATGCAACAAAGTAGAGTCAGATACACAAATGGCGAAACTATCGAAAGACTTACAGAAAATTCGCAACGAGGCGAATGAAATGATTAGCTGGGAGCAAAGTAAAGCAAAAGAACGTTTTGACGTAAAACGTAAGGTAGCTCCTAAATATCAGGAAGGATAACAAGTTTGATCCTTAAGTACGTGGGGACCTATGACGAGAGCAAAAAGTTTGCCAAAATATGATGGCCCCTTGGTAGTAAAGAAAGTGTTGCAACACGATCGATAATGAAGGCATGCCTGGTGCAACGTGCACATGAGTTTTATAGAGATATTCTCGACGTTGAGAGTGATAGAGATGTAGATAGTGATGCGTAAATGTTATGTTCACTATGTATAGCCGTTAAAGTAATGGCGTAATGTGTAAGGTACGTTGAGTGCAAAAACCATTAACGTAATGGTACCCACTCAATAGTTGAGTTTGTTTCTTGACAGGTCCAAGGTCAACCTAGAAGAAAACTCTGCGAGGGCGCAGAGAGTTGCAGCGTGGCCGAACTGTTAGCAACTATAAACAAAGAGGAGTGCGGGGAGTATTTCAATGATGCATGATGTTCCCTGGCTGCTGGTGCTGATACAGGGATAATGTTATTATTTTAGTGTAAGTAATTTACGATGTTTGGGTTAGAGACTGAGAAGGGGCCCACAAAGGATTATTAGCAAATATGTAGAGAATCGGCATTAGTCAATTGGCAACCATAAGATGTACACTAGTTTAATTTCCTGAATAAAGTATAATTGTGTAATTAATTGACTTTTGATATAATTAAGAAACATAAATATTTACATTAAACTAATATAAGAAAGGCTGAAACAGGTATGTACGTCCCTGGTTACCTAATGCAAAGCATGCTTATTTTCCCGTATTACTGAAAAGTCTCCTACAGCTCCCAGACAATAAATTTTATCTCAAGTAGAAGATATGAAGCATAAACAATTAATAGCTATACGTTCCCAATTATAAATAAAACACGAATATGTTTTTGTTGAATAAAACGGTGCCTTGTCTGATGTTAATACCGATCCCCAATCGAGACGTGCTTTTTAATGTAAATACTGGTTATCAAATATTAACTGGAGTGAAAATAAAAGCAAATATGAATAATTCCTTAGCGCATAGATCCCAATAACCTGAATTATTATAAACAAACGAATAATCTGCTCTGCTACAGTGTGTCCCCCCTTGCGGTTAAGAGTTCAAATCACCCTGAACAAACTGGATGCTATTAAAATATCCGATAAATTATTACAAGTTTATATAGGAAAAAGCTATAAAAATCCATAGAGAATTAGGAGTCAAATAATAAAAAGGCCATTGCTACCACCCCGTAAATATGCTTCCCATAATTTATGATTTAAATATTAGTTATACTATATCAAATCATAGCAAGATGATACCTTGATACCATATGTAACTAAAAATATGTACTTACGTTTTATTGGTGAAGTATGCACTAACGAATAATTGTTGAACTGGGTGAAAAAATAACTTTATTGATTCGCGCACACGGTAAAAACAGTGAATGAGTAGTCAAAGCTTTGCTCCGGGATTTATAGCAAACCTATTGCACAATGATGACATCATCTACTGTATCGGTAACTCGATATGAATCTGATCTTGAGCGCAGTATGTTTAACCCTGAAAATGGCACGTAGTTCTTAGGAAAAAGATGAACTTTATTTATTAGTCTAGAAAAATCAGACGACTTAGTCGCTTTCTCAGAAATACAGCTGTGGGTGAGTCGCAAAGTTTTTGCCACATCAAGGACACCGCCGGAAACATGCCTCAACATGTCCTCTGTTAATATAAACATTATCGCTACATATAAGCATTTGTTTAGTCTATAAACCTAACGACTTATTCACTTTGTTACCGCGCTTTAAAAAATTTAATAATACCATTGTGAGCTGTCACTCTAAACTCTCCATATACCAATTTACCATGTACAATCTTCAAAAGTTTTCATTTCCTATGTCCCTTTGAGTACGTTCTGTATATATTGAAGGAATTTCCTATTTCGCTTACCACGCTAATATGGATTAAACTCAAATCCAAAATATAAGCAGCATTTGCGGCTTCCTTTATTCTTTTTTTACTATTATGTTCGTTTGCGCTCTCGAGGCGGCTCTCTTTGCGATATAATTCCGCTTTGAATGTTATATTTTGCACACAACTTTTTTTTTTTACCTTATGTGTATTAAATATGAGATGAGATATTATGTTTTTGTGCAAGTGTAGGTTCAATTATCATTTAATGTAAACATTTGAATGGGACAATGTTTTATGTTTGGAATGATTTAGTTTATGGCGTTTAAAATATATACTTAGATTAATTTAATATATTTTTTAGAACCTTAAGTGTTTTTTGCGCTAATCTGAAAAATCCGTCATATTTTCAAGTACCTTTTGTTGAACACAGTTTCTTTCAGTAATGACCTTAAGCTTGACGTGCTTAAATAATAGCCAATATTTAAATAACTATCGACTGAGAAAATTATAATTGCTTGTATACAGGGTGGACCGGAATTTGTATCCACCAATTTGATTATTCTATTAGGTATTCACTTAAACTATAGATAACCCTCTTATGACAGCTGAGGATGTTCTTTTCTTAGAAATGCAACCTTGAGGTACTGGCTAACAGTAATGTGATAAGTGAGATTATAAAACTTTGCGTTTTCTGATTATTACACCTAATATTTTGTTTTTAAACCTAGACAGTTTATGATGCAGAAATATTTGATTACGCTAATATAGTATCCATCATTAGGTGATTATTTTATTATATGTTCATGATTGTTTGCTATAATGTACTCACCTAGTCTGACGTCAGAGATAGAGAGTATAACAGATTCCTACTGCGTAGGTATGCTTTTCTATATATACACACCATTTCATTCCCTAATAATCCTCACGATGACTATGATGTTCCTTTTTTCCTATAAATCTCCACAGCGCATGATTTTCTTTAACGGTAGACATTTTTTCCTAAAGTCTCCACTGCGCATGCTTTTTCTCTAATGATTATACTACTGATTTTCTATATATTTCTTCAGTAAACGAGTACAAGTTTTAGATTGTTTATATCTTATACCGTTCTTGAGTTATAAGAGAAAATGTGGTGTGCTGATGACGTCACTCTTTTTGTTTCTTACCATAAGTTGAAACTTTGATATAGGATAGTAGGCCGCCGTTTTCCAGTAATTAACATAGATTTTTTAGCTTTATTTTTCCGCTCCTTCATGCCTTTTTGGTTTGTACAGATTGTCTCATTGCGCATGCTTTTTCTCTAATGATTATACTGCTGCTTTTCTATATATTTCTTCAGTAACCGAGTATAAGTTTTAGATTTTTATGTCTTATACCGTTTGTTCTAGAAACTCCTAGATCTCACCCTATTGATCATATATCTCTAATAAATAAGACATTTCGATTTTTGCGCCTTGCCACCTATGGACAGGTATCTATTTTCATCGGGTACCTTCTGTTAACCGTGATTTCTTCTAAAAATGTCCCCATGCACCTTAAGCTGTTTGATGTATGTAACAATACTTAAATAACTAATGCATGACCTATTGTGGCATGCTTGTATACTGGGTGGCCCCCCGGAATTTATATCTGAGGCTTATGTACTTACTGCTTTTAAAATGAATTAAACGTTAACTCTGTTCACATATATACATCATATATGAAAAATATCCTAACTTAATTTGTAAATAATAATAAATATATCCATAATAAAAATATCTTCCGAAGTATTGTGTATTAAATCTAAAATAGAATTTATCTTAAACATTTAGCCAGAACGTGAAAAATTCGTTACCTCCATGCCCAAGCTCCCATGTGTGAATTTCATTTACACAGGAAAAGTATATACTTTGATCTGAAGTACATACTGATAATTAATCACCTTTATGATACAGTCTTTCCCACGAACACATGACCCTTCCATCATTACAAGTTATATTAAAAGAAAAAATCACTTTTTTAATAACAAATTTATTGAGACAAGTTACCAGTTCAAAGCAAAGCAGAGGAATAATTTATTATAACATTATAAGCGTAATTATCTCATAAAAGCTCGAAAGGCAGCGTAAGCACATTCCTGGTCTCCCAGCACATCTACTTGTCTATTGCTCCAGTGGCGTTCCTATCTGTTATAAAAAAGGGGCTTATATAACGCCTCCCACGAGCGGATAAAGATCGCACTCCGCCCAGTCGCCGCGCCACTAACGGTAATTTCGGATACCAACTGTCAATGTCAAAGTTGAAAAATAACAAATAACCTGGCTTTTGGCTTTTGTTTTTATTTTTCTACTCCGATACTTTTCAGACTTTTTAGTGCATTTATACTGTATTGTCTGTGTTATCGTGTGTTGTCGTGAAGAAGATGGCGGTGGTGTGTGATATATGTGAAAAAATTTTTAATAGGCAACAAAACCTAAATAGACATAAACTTCTTGTTCACAAAATTGAGGAAAGAAATATTATAACATATGCACATGATGTTTTCAATAATAAGTGTTTGGAGGGCTGTGACATTTAATTTAAGTTTGTGGATGACTTGAAGAATCATCTGGAATTAAAACATAATTTTAAGATGGTACGTGAAGAGTTACAGTTCAGTTGCGAAAATGAATTTAATAACTTAGCGAAAACAGAAAATGCAGAGTATACTGTATCACATAGAACTAAATTTAAAAAAACTAAGAACTTTTCTTATGAGAAAAAATATTACAATTGTAGTAGAAGCGGCGTACATAAAAAACTTCCATTAGAAAGTAGAAAGAGGGCTCTTAAAACACAAGGAAACTGTAAAATTAATATATCATGTACTAGTCAAATAATAGCAACAAAAAATATCGAGATGGACAGTTACAGCGTATCTTATTTTAAAACACATTATGGTCACAATTTACAGTTAGAACACTTACATGTGCCTTTAGAAGATAGAAAAAATATTGCAGTCAAACTTGCAGCAGGAGTATCAACTACAAAACTTTTGGATTCATACCGAGATAATATAACAGGTAACTTGTATATGATTTAAAATTTTCTATCAAAATAATCATTTTTCCGTTTTCTTTTTTAGGCGAGAAACTAGAGAGAACAAATTTAATTACTCGTCGTGATGTCAACAATATAAAAAATGCATTTAATATTAATATTTCCGATAGAGTACGACATGCAGATGATGCTAAAAGTGTTGACCTTTGGGTAAATTCAGTGCAACAGGATGTAATTTATTATAAAAAACAAACTACTGTTCATCCATTATTGAAATATCAAGAATTTTGTTTAATAATTATGACCAACTCTCAACAAACAATGTTAAAAAAATTTGAACAAAACATTATTGCGATTGACAGTACGCATGGCATTAACAACTACGATTTTGAGCTGACAACTCTCGTAGTTGTAGATGAATTCAGAGAAGGCTTTCCAGTGGCTTGCATGTTTAGCAACAAAAAAAATACAAAGATAATGGAATTTTTTTTGATGCTCTCAAAACAAGAGTTGGTGTTGTACAATGTAAAGTTTTTATGACAGATATCACAACCATATTTTATAATGCATGGGTAAAAGTTATGGGTCCAACAATACATTTGTTTTGTTCATGGCATGTGGACCAAGCATGGCAAAAAAACTTAAAGAAAATACGTGATGTCAGCAAAAGAAACTGGACATATAAGCTGCTAAAAGTAAAACTTTAACATGTAATGGCGAATCCTAATATTTTATTATTTTCAGGGAGTGCAAGAAACATTGGATGAAAGTCAGTTTGATAAAAGAATTATTAATGCAGTACATTTGATGGAAGAGGATAATGACACTAAAGAGTTTGCGACTTATTTTTATACTACATATTTTTCTAATACAAGAAAGTGGGCATATTGCTTTCGAAAACATAGTGGAATAAATACTAACATGTATTTAGAGAGTTTTCATAAAATTTTAAAACACATATATTTGGAAGGAAAGAAAACAAAGCGTTTAGATAAAGGAATCCATGCTTTGATGAAGTTAGTAAGAGATAAAACTGTAGAAAGACTTATAAAGCTTACCAAGGGCAAAAACACAAAACATATGTCTGATATACGTAAACGACATCGAACTGCTCTTTCTGCAGATTTTACGATGGTAGAAAAAGACAAATTTTGGACTTTAACGTCAAACGGTACTGAATTTTTTATCACAAAAAATAATGATTATTTGTGTTGTCACTTAAAGTGCTCATATTGTGATATCTGTATTCAGTGCTTTACCTGCAGTTGCCTTGATTTTTCAAATAAATGTACAATTTGTAAGCACATTCACTATATAATAATGAAATGCAAATTTAATAGAGGTGAGGAGACTGTCGGGGACAACATAAATATAACTGCGACTACACAACTGCCTGAAGAAATATCTGATCACTTGCAAACTCTGAATTCTGGAATTCAAGGTTCTGAAAACAAAAATCTGGATGTCTGTGAGCAGCTAAAACTCAAAATATCTACCAAGTTGCAAAGCATTCAGGGCTGTTTTGATGCTTGTTCAAGTTCTGATATTTTGAGTCAAGTATATAAATACCTAGAAAACTCAGAAACATTATTACAAAGTAACAGCAACAGCATCACACAATTTGAACAGAAAGAAGATTTAAAATAACCAAGTAATACAAATATTACAAAACAAAGTAGATTTTTTTCAACTCAGAAAAAAATAGCTAAATCTGGTCAGAAGAAGCCACAAAAACATGAAACTGAAATTATTGAAAAATTTCTTAATAATGAAAAAGTAGAGTATACTACCAGCGATCCATATCATGATCACCAATATTTAAATAGTTTTAATGATATATACTTTTCTTAATAAATATATGTATTTTTAAGTATATTTAATTTTGTTTTCGTTTTAAATTGTAACACCTTAAGTGACCACATCCTTTTTTTTTCGACACTGAATATTGTCAGCTACCTACCTACATCCAGTAAGTGCCGTAATATGTTATTTTCCGAACGTGTCTGACGATGCTTTACAAATTTTCACATTAATTTAAATTTGGCGCCTAAGAGTTTTAAATATGTAGATGGCGCGGCGACTGGGCGGAGTGCGATCTTTATCCGCTCGTCGCCTTCCCTCCTAAGAATGGAAAAGAAGGATCGGTTTTCCACCTGGCTCTTCGCGTATTTCCTCTAGGGCTGATTTCGCAGTTGACGCCGTTTTAGTATGCTTGCGATGACGAAGGTACTATTTGGTTGCAACATAGAAAATGATTGAAGAATAAGTCAATATTAGGCATGTTATTACCCAGATAAGCGTGTTGATGTGGTTATGCAAACCTGGGGTTTCGAATTTGAATTTGTCGATATCAGTCTACAATTTAGAAATTTCTTGTAGACTTATTTTCTTTAATTTTAATGGTTGGACCGAAGTATTCTTAATATTGCTTATATTGATTTGCGGCAAGTTATACTGGACAAACGCTTTGCTCGCTCCTGTGTTTTTGTAAGTTTGTCCATCGATATGTATATAACATCTTAGCGGAATTGTGATAACGACAGGTTCTCGAATTTCACGTATTCCATTGTTGGTGCAGAATATATGAATTTTTATCATACTTCTGGGTACGATAATTAAAGTTGCTTCATTAACATTTTAAATGATATTTTTTTTGTATTTGGACGGGCGTAAATGGGCATGTATTTACCTTCCCGCCTACTTGCTGAGTAATACAGTCAATTCTTGTAAATGATCTTTTATGTGATAAATGCATTTATCTTCAGTTGCATGACACTCGTGGTTAACATAAAGATGGTGTGTAGAATTTCTCAGAGGGTAGGGTCTCTTTGGGATTATCATGGCATTATTCTTAGTAATAGGGAACAAATTGTAAATAATTGGTGATATAATAGGAAAATGTATAGTAAAAACGATTTTGTCTTGTTGAAAAAATACTTGAGTTGTTATATCATAATAAGATAAGATATTGGTGAATAATTTATCTTTTCTTTTACTAAATCAAACATCGTTGTGACGGGCACAACAGAAGTATGCAAAGTTCCTATAGTCTAGCAAAAACTATGGAATTTTCAATATTATCTAAAAATAAGATAATGTCTGTACATGTTAACATTATTAAGTTAAGAACAGTTTCATGTTGTACGTCATGTGTACCAGATACCATCCGTTCTATTTGGTTTTGTATGAGCCTTGGATTTTGCTCTAATCGATAAAATGTATCGTCATATATTTCCATTAATTAATTGTTTAGTCATGCCCAATAATTGATTTTCATTTTCTAACAATTTAGTTTGATTATTTGCAACATTAATATAGCTTTATCATAATATTCTCTGTCACTGGAGTCTTAGGTTCCGAAGGCCAATTTCGGAAATTTGCCAACAACGTTAATTAATGCTCGTTTTAATCTGTGATTAGGATTTATATTGTTATACTTTAAATTTATCTCGGCAAGAAGGTATTCAGTATGTTCTAAGAATCTCCTTATTTCAAATGTAACATTAGAAATTGTTGGTTTCAATTTGATAACATCCAGATAATATACAAACGTCTGATGTCTAGCTGTAATCCGAGTATTACCAAACAGACGAGATAATATAGGGTTACTAATAATGTCAATTCTTACTTTGCAAGTGCGTTGGGGTTTTGTTATCAGGGATAATACGACGAGTATAATGTGGTCATCGTGAACATATTTTTTCGAAGTAATAAGCGTATTTAGTTTCCGTGCAGGTTTCAGCTCAGATTTATGATAAACTTTATTCTTTATTGTCATGAATTTATTATCTAAGTCTTGTCTAATTTCTGCAGTTTTATATCTTGCTCTTATTTTACCGTCTCTAAGATTTCCTTTTAAATGAACTTGTTCGCCTTTTTTAAGCTGGGATGAATTAATTCTCTCTTTGTTAATTTTATCGATAAGCCGTGTTTTATCGTTACGTATGCAGATAGTAGATATCAAGTTTTGGTGGTGTTGTACAAATTGGGTTACAATTTGATCGTCACTTAAGTCGAATGGTATAGATGTGTTATCGTCCTGTGTAATTATTTGAAACGGCGTACATTTCATGGAAGTATGATAACTGTTATTATTATTGTACTCAATTATTGCATAAGATATTAATTTCAAATTTCGTAAGTCCTCGCTAATAGTCGAATGGAGTCTCTCGAGAGGGCTGTTACTATTTGAATTGTAAATTGTAAAATGTAACTTAATTTTATGTTTTTTACAAAACTCAATTAAAGCATGATCATGGAATTCACTAACCCCATAACTAGTTATTTGTTTAGGAATACCGAAGTGTGATATAAATATCAAAAGCGAGTTTAGTATTTCAATTGAATTTAAGAGGATAGGGTACGCTTGTGCATATTTGGAAAAGCTATCCACAATCGTTAAAAATACTTGATTTGAGATTTTGAAAATATCAATGTATATTAATTCAAATGGTTTATTCCCGATTAGCGCGTTCTGAAATTTGATATGGTTTGGATGTCGTTCGTATTTAGCCTTTTGACACATTTCGCATAAGTTAATGTAAAGGGTGATATCGTCTATCATTTTTGGCCAAAATAAAGTTTAGATAAACTGGTTTTTACTTCGTTTATACCTTTATGACACGTTTTACCCTCATGATGGTACTTAATTAATTCTTTTTGTATACTCTCCTCGGTTATGTCTTTTAAATAGATATTACTTTGTCTGAACCTAAGGCTATCATGTCTGAAATGATTTTGGATGGTGGTTATTACAAAAAGCATTACATCCCTGTCTACGAATTTTAGTGTGTACGTCATGCGTGGAATAAAGAATTGTTTCAGAGCACATACTAGGGCTTCCTCGTTTGCTACGTTGGGAATAATAAGGGTATGTCTTGTATTGCCAAAATGATTTTGGCGTGATTTTCTAATAATAGTAGCGAGTGATTTCTTTGAATGTAGAATTAATAATTGATTTTTATACATATTTATTGGATCATCGATAATAGGTATATTAATTATAGGATTTTCGATGAAAGAATGTTGAGTATTAACACTACTACTTGCAGGTTTTGTATTGTTATTTTCGCTTTGCACTAGGTCGGTTTCTGAAAAATCGGTAGCTAATCTGTTATTTTCAGATAAGTCATAGTTCGGCATAATTATCGATTCGTTTTCTTGAACATTGATTGGAATTTTCGACAAGAAATCAGCATTTGTGTTTGCTTTATCGCAGCATCGCATCGCAGCTTCGCATCGCAGCATCACTATGTTTCTGACAAATGCTAACATTAGCTTTACGCTCTTCAGACTTCATATGCGCGGTCCGTCCGAATTAAATTTGAAGTCAGATTTTTCTGCGTTTGACCAGAACTATTGCAGTCAATATTATTAGTATACATTTCTAATTGATTGCCAACAGGAATAACTGCAAAAGGTTCTGTTAGGTCAACAGTAATTGTATTTTCAGTGTAATTGTAGATTTCAAAATAAGCTGTAAAATTTTTTGCAAAAGTTAAAGTTTCTGGAATAATTAAATTATCAGTTTTGCAGGGTGGTACAATTATTTCACCATGTTCGACATTAACAGGGTAATCTTTAATTAAAGTTTCTTTAGGCGGTATTTCAAATTTGAAAGAAATCTCATTTTGATTTTGAATATCGATACCTAGGTTCATAGCAATGAGTTCTTTCAGTCCTATAATGCCATCAGAAAATTCATGAAAATAACATAAAGTCAATTTCATAGTCACACTGAAATTCGCTAAAAGCCGGTATTTTAGCTCTATAACATATTAACTTTTCCCCTAAACTTGTTTTAATCATTGAGGGTGAACGTGTTATGCAATTTGGAAAATATTCTTCAATTATTGAGGGTTTAATTATTGAGGTAAAGCATCCGGTATCGATTAGTAATTGAAGAGGCTGTGATTGAATTTATATGTACGGTAAGACATTTACAGTATTGACATTCATTTCAATTATGTCGGATAGTCTGTCTGACTGTCCGTGTAAAAATTTTCATTTTTATTTGTCTCTTGACTGAAGTATGGATTTAATTCAACTTCATTTGATATGGGTTCAAATACAGGGTTTTCAAGCATTTGTGTCTCATATTCAGGGACACTTACTTGTACTTGTCATGTCACAAATATTAAAGAAATTATTGGGGTTTTCAGTCGCTTCGATTGAAATTGCTTCAAGCGAATCGGAATAATATGAGTAAGGTTCCTGAAATTTATTAACATTATTTAATTCACGCGATTGTCCTGGAATCTGATTATTAAACGATGAATTAAAATTTGAAAAATTTCTATTATTTTGATTTCTGCTGAAACTGGTTGGTATTCTACTTTGTATTGACATTGGTTCAGGTCTGTTATTTATAATAACTCGGTTTGGTTGAGGTTTAAAAACTGAACATTTATTGGTTGACTTAGAAAAGTCGATCGAGTTTGAAAATATTGATTTGGTAAATTAAATTTTGGTTGAGTTTGTCGCTGATTAAAATATGGTGTTTATTGTTGATTAAAATTTGGTGTTTGTTGTTGATTAAAATTTGGTGAAACTGGGTATCTCGTTGGCGACGGATAACCTCTGTTGTAATGTTGGTAAAGATTCGTATTTGAATTATTAAATTTTTGAAGGGGTAACCTATTAGTGATTTGATTACTACTCTTTTGTAATTGTGTAACATTACAATTAAAGTTTTCCTCCTCGATAACTAAGGCGATAGCTTGTTCGATGGAGGTAGGATTTCTTAATCTAATAATGGTTTTTATTTCGCCGCGTAAATTTCTTATGAAAGTGTTTAAAGCTAACTTGTGTTAGGTGATGACCGAAGGAGCACTAATGTGAAATTACCAAAGTTACTTTAACACAATTTATTTAGAACCGAACAGTTAACTCAATGAAATCTGAACAATAACTGGTTAACATATCAATGTATAACATTACGTGACTGCCAAAAGATATCGTATCTAAGAATTAGTCATCTTTATATAACACTTGCTTCGGCAGCACGATGGTAAACGGCTGGGCGTCTCCTAACACGGCCATCCTACGTTTCGTTCGTCCCTGAACGAACAGTGCGATTTGATCTAAAAATAACAATTTATATAAATTACTTTCACCAATAATGCATCATAGCAGTTCAAGCCTTGATACTTGAATTGTTGCTAATAAAAACTTGCTTCTTTTTTTTTAAACAACAGACCTTAATACCTGATTCTTTCTAATGGTCTCAATTGAATTAGCCGTAGGTCTTAATTCCTGCAGCAGTTAACAGTCACTATAGGCCTTAATACCTCTAGTGCCACTTTATACTATAGGCCTTTATACCTTATAGCGAGCGTCTATAAGCCTTTATACTTATGGACTCAAATAATTGCAAAATTTACCTTGTTTCTATTTGCATAAGACATATAGCTTAATGTCCTCTACACCGTATACACTTTCATACTGAGCATTAGTGCTGGTTCTAGTTGCGTGGATGTCTTCTTTCACTTTGTAACGGTCGTTAAGAAGAACCTCGATTATTTTGAATGGTCCTTTATATTTCCCCAATAATTTCTTGATTTGTTGATTATTTGACGACACTTGATATTCGCGTTACCACCGTGTCTCCTACTACGAATTGATTCGCTGGTTTTCTCCTTTTATCAAATGACTTCTTCTGTTTTGCTTCATTTCTCTCTAACCGCTTCTTCGCTTTTTTTCTCAATTTAGTGACATCTAGACTATCACTTTCCTCATCTACGTATCGGCCGGCCTGACTTCTCAATTTTATACCGAGCATTAGTTCGGCAGGGGTAGCGTTCGTTGTTTTGTGCTTTGTGCTATTTATTCCTTGTTGAACGGCTTTTAAATTCGAGTCATTATACTTACGAGCCCGTCCCTGCTCGCATCCGTGTAAACGCGTGTTTCAAGCACTGGGTTGAATATGACTAGAACCGGCTCTGAACAAATTAGCTCCTTCAGATAGTTTACTACCTCTGTATTCTTGGCAGTCCATTCCCATTTTGAATTCTTTTTCAGCAATTCCGTTAATGTACTAGTCTAGGATGATGCAAATTTTTTTATAAATTTTCTAAAATAACCGGTAAGACCAAGAAATTGTCTTACTTGATGAACAGTTTTTGGCATAGGAAACTTTTTAACAGCGGCTGTTTCATCTTCACTGATAGATATATTATTATTTGAAATGACGTAACCTAAATAAGTAATTTTTGTTTTAAAAAATTGTGATTTCGATAACTTGGTAGTTAATCCGTAGTCTCTAATAACAAATAATATTTTCTCTAATTTCTCCATGCCTTCATCTATTGTGTTTGATGGAACAATAATGTCATCTAAATAAGGAGTGATACCGAGTGGTCTAAGTGAATTAAAAATATCAGACATCATTCGCTGAAACTCAGCAGGAGTATTGCATAGTCCGAATGGGGTTCGTAAATATTCATAATGCCCCTCTGGCGTTACAAACGCTGTTTTATGGACAGTGTCAGGGTGCATTGGTATTTGATGGTAACCAGAAGCTAAATCCATGGTAAAAAAATATTTGTAACCCCCGAGCGAGTCACTGAGGTCCTCTATTATAGGCAGAGGGTATTTGATTTTTTTCGTTATTTTATTTAGGGCTCTGTAATCGACTAACAATCGTTTATCGCCCCCTTTTTTGTTAACTAATAGTGCCGGGTTAGCATATTGTGAATTACTTTTTCTTATTATATTAGCAGACAATAACTTATCAATCTGGTTCTTCATAATATCTTTATCTGACTGTGATAGCTTATAGGGCCGAAATGTGATAGGTTTAGAAGTAGTAGTTTCTATAAATGAGGAAGAGCCAAAGTTTTCAAGAATATTATGTAACTTAGTTTTATCAGCCTCACATAAGTCGCCATGATTAACTTCTAATTGAAACAATTGTATATTCTTGGAATATTTAAAAGTTAGTTCACTACCCACTCTATAGTATGAAATATTTGGACTTTCTGTAAAATTACGGCCTATTAGAATAACTATATCTTTGAGGTTACTGTCTGCTACATACAACACAATATCTAAGGTACACCCTTCAATTGACACCTTTACTTGCACATACTCTTTAATTATAGTTACGTTACCAATGAACCCTGAGAGTCGCACCTTTTCATCTAACTCCTTAATTTATAGCTTAAATTGAATGGCTAAATCTTTTTTTATTAGCGAACAATCACTACCTAAATCTATAAAGGCTTAGAGCGGTTGATTGTTTATATCAATTGTTTAAAAAAAAAATTTGAATCACTTTTCACAATCATATTTACATTTTCAGTTTTTGTTTTAAGAATTTGTTTAGAATTAATTTTTTTTGTTTATCATGTGACCTACAAGCTCTACTAATACGTCCCTTAATTTTACAATTGTTGCAAATTTTAAACCGGTGTGGACAATTATCGCTAGAGTGATGGCCCGTAATCGCACATCTATTGTAAGAAATATCGACTATATTAGTAGCTCTTGCACGATTTGTTGCTTTTTCGTTCTTTATTTCTTTTGTTTTATCAGATATATTCCTAGGCCTAAAATCTCTACTGGTACTAGGTTTATTCTCATTAAATTTACTGAAACGTAAATTTATCAGGAAATTTCTGTTGTTTATCAACTTTCAAGGTAGAAAAAAACTTTATTACGTAAGTAAGATCCTAATTTATTTAAATCATTAATGCCTAATGCCTCTGCTGCTGAAATGATATTTTTGTCACCTATAGCGCCTAGAACTAAAGAAATTTTATCTTCATCTGAAAAATTGAGTTTTAGGTTATCAATCTTTGCTAAATGCCGAAAAAAAAAATCATACAGGGAGCAACCATCCGAAGGTCTGTGATTTGCTACTTCCATAAAAAGGGTATAAGTGTCTCTCCTAGAGTGAAAAATCTCTAACAATTTAATTTTCCAATCCTTCCAGCTATAGTTTGGCCACTTTTTATCATTTGAAACTAAACTTTCATACCATATTTTGGCTGTGCCCTGCAGCTTATTTGATGTTTGGTAAATTATTTGATGTTCCGGCCAAGCAAATAATTTAGCGTGATGATCGATTATCTCTATCCAACTATTTACGTTATACACTAGCGGGTTAAACTCGGGTATAGCATTTGATGTATAATTAGCTTTTTCAGATACTAGTGAAATTGGAAAACCACTTACCCCTGCCTTATTGGTACTGCTCTTGGTCTTTTTTGTTCTTTTTGATTTATTCTTACGTCTCATACTTATGTTGTCAAAATTTGATGAACTGGAAGAACTCGAGTAACTCGAAGAGCTACTACTCGATGGTGAACGCCTTCTCCGTTTTTCCATTTTAACGTGAGTAACAACCACTTCTGATGTTAGGTGATGACCGAAGGAGCACTAATGTGAAATTACCAAAGTTACTTTAACACAATTTATTTAGAACCGAACAGTTAACTCAATGAAATCTGAACAATAACTGGTTAATATATCAATGTATTACGTTACGTGACTGCCAAAAGATATCGTATCTAAGAATTAGTCATCTTTATATAACACTTGCTTCGGCAGCACGATGGTAAACGGCTGGGCGTCTCCTAACACTTGTCATATTGTTTCAAGTAAATTAATTTCATATTTGTAGATAGTTGTGAATCTGATCGAATTTTCGAATTTAATTTACTACGCACTAATTTTATTCTTTCGCTTAAATTTATAAGACTTTCATTGCGATGCTGTGTTATTGTTATTAAATCTTGTTCTAGGGATTCCCTATCGCGGAGTTCCCCGAAATTTACTCTAAGGGCGTTTTTTATTAGAGTATTTAATTCTGGCCGCGAATAAATTAAATTTTGCGCGTCGTTAGTGAGTTTGCTTGTTACAGCTAAAAGTACAAATGAGTTAAATTCGTTCTCATTTTCTGTAAAATATTGTGATATGAATTTGTCACAAATACTTATGAAATTTTCTAATTTGTTTGCATCGCCGTTAAAGGGTGGTATTAGACAGATATGCTGCTTTAATAAATGAATATTAATTGTTGTTGTTGGTGGTGTTAGTTTTGATGTCGTAGGTTGTGGCGTAACATCCGCCGGTGACGGTCCAGGCATATTGGACTTTTGATTATTTTTGTCACTTATCTTATCTAAATCTAGGCAGTCCCTTAAAGTTAATGAAACGTTTAATGAATCGCTTAGTTGGTCTATATCAGACATTAACTAAACATTTACTGTTTTTCCTACTTTGTAAAATTGCACAAACACCTAACTTGACAAAATCGATTTTTATCAGGAAAATGTAAGACTTAAAGGATACTAGGATAGAGAAATTCCACTTACCCCTTTGGTTGTGTGTTGTAGTGTATGCAATTTATTAAATAGAAATATTAGATTATTATTGTCCTTACATAACTGATGCGGCATCATGAGTAAGCCAGGCTTAACGCTGGCACTATGATAAGGCATTCGGTCGTAGAGAGTTGACCAAATAAAGTGGTAGTGAATCGGTGAAGTGAAGTTTTATTCATTTAATACTCTACAAGTGGCGACGAGGATAAATTGGATACCTTAAAAAGTGTACAAAAGTATGTGCAAATCTAGCAAATTGAGAATAGAGTATAAAGATATCACGATGGCAAAGACATTCAGGCGATATTAACCCGTGATCGTTGTGAATCACACAGTGTTGAACTGGGATGATTGGAGCACACGAATTCCAAGAATGGGGAAAAACCCCTCATCAATCCTTGGCCATCCAAACAGAGATATCGTAATTATAAATAAAAATAATATTTAGTAAAAGTGTATAAGTTATATTCAAATTTAATAAACAAAGTAAACAAAAATTACATACATGTGCATTGTGTATGTATGGGGATGTGCAAATTGTGCAAGTACATGCGTATGCATACGATTACATGGGTGTATACATATTGTATGAGTACATATATTTTTGATAGCATTTATTCGCATTTAGTAAATTATTTTGCAAGGAACAAAAGGACATTACTTTGGTAGAATTATTCACATAAAACGAAATGAGTCCTAGGGCTCCTTCATTTATAAACATTACATAATAGTTGTTTATACTTATGATATCCACAAGAAAAACCTTATAACTTGATAATTAAAAGCAAAAAGTAATAGGTTTTCCTATAGCTAAACAAAGCTTGATAAAATTGTTGGGTTATCAGGTTAATTATTTGAATAATATTAATATAATTAAAAGTACATCAGAGGAAATGTAAAGGAGAGCAAGGATAAACCAGTTCAAACTGATGGGGTATTGACCTGTATGTGTCTCGTTAATGCATATTCTCAGGAGGTAATGACGGAAAGTTATCCGCAGGGCATCTGTACCCATACCTCAATGGCAAAATAGCCATACAACTAATTGAATGTGAAGGCGAACCAGCCTCTGTCTACATTAAATGGGAGATTACCTAATTAGTCCGTACGTACAAAAAACTGACGTATGCGTATTGGTCATACACCTACGTAGAATACAACTTAGTAAAAAAATCAAATCAATCTAGAATTGATACCGTTATCAGCAAAACTGAGCGCTGACGCGCTGAACGAGAATGGTTAGATTTTGAAACTAGATTTTTAAGTAAAATCAGATTCAGAGTAGTGCTAAAATGGAAACACTGTATCTAATTAACTAACTAACTAACTAACACTAATGTTCAGAAAGATAACAGATAAATAAAGACACATCTAATTAAAAACGAAACACCAAGACATTTCGTTGAATTTGTCATAGAAGATTCGCTTAGTTGTACCTAAAAAACAGGCTCTGAAAAAATCATTAAATAATTATAATAAGAAAATATGTAAATAATAAAAACGATTAATAAATTTAAATCATGAATATAGAATTGCTTAAAGAAATGACACTACTATAATGTTATGAAACATAATGTTTATACTAAAAATTAGATATATAATTGCATTCATAAAATGCAATTGACGCAGGAGCCCCTCTTGCATCAGTACACCTTTGCAAATCTGCGTCAGCATGAGTGGTAAATTTTAACACATCTTTAAAGAGGTGCTTAAAGTCTATGATGAAGAACTATAATATAACCGGAAATAACCGGAAAACGAAATACCGGGTTACAAACCCAGTACTTTTGTACCTAGAAAAACTATAATCTCCAAATTTCTAAGCCTATTCAAGTCTTAACTTAAAATTGTTATTCTGTTAGCTGTGACCTCTAGACACAGATTGCAGACTAATAAAAATTTAACATAAATAATATCACAGTAGCCTAGCTTGATAGAAACCCAAAATACTCGCTGAAGTGAAAACTTCCAATATCGGCAATATCAAAACTAAAATTCAACCGCTTATGATATCCTTATTTTTAACTTATATCTGACTCATACTGTATAACATTTTGTGTAGAAAGTATACAACATATTCGCCTTGAAATTAAAGCCAACTATTGTAGAAACTGCAAGGTAGTAATTGCTTGGACTATAAAAGTAGTTCAAGTTCTTAGCTATCTAATGCACCAAGAATGCATCCATGCCAGCAGCATTCAGGGGCAGTATAAGCATTGAAACCATTGATTGCATTCAAAGAGCATTGACATGTCCAATGAATTTATAACAGACCTGTAAGGTCAATATTAAACTCCATTAAAGGAATATCTAAGGGCTCCGATCCAGGCTTAGATAATGACAGATAAGTTTTCTAATAGAAATTATTATTAGAATGTTATCCATTATAATTATATAACATCAATAGTAAATTACAATCGGGTTTTACGTTGTTTTAGATTTCCTAATTTAAAACCCAAAATCTTTAGATTTTCCACATGATTAATACACTTATTTTTCAAATAGGTCACTACATGTATTTATGTAATCATAAGGAGGAAATTGAGAGATATAATTCAAAATTTAATTGACTTGTAAGAAAATTTGAAGATTTAATCTAGCAAAGTAATATTTAGCAGGTACCTGATGACTAATGCCACGGAAGAAACGTGGTATACTTGTAAAAAAGTGGAAATACGGAAGGCGGTAACTTTTGATGTGTGGTTGGCATATATCCCCAGGAGGCAATCTTCTGTAGCTTTGGTTAAAAAAAAAAGAACAAAAAAAATGTACAGGGTGTTCGTCCTACATTAGGTTAAATTTTGTTTCGAAGAAGGTTGGTTTAGTTTAGTTCTTTCGTAGTTTCTCAATAGAATGAGAAAGTTCCAGAATACCAAACTCTATACAAGCTAAAATTATCAAGGCTGCATGAACCTATTATATGTAGCACCGTCACATATTACCTATATACAGTGTATATGTATGTATCTATGTAATATGCGTCTATAGGCTGAGGCAATGTCTCGTGTGCATACCTCTAAAAATTTTAATGTTAATGGTCGTTCAAATGAAACATTGTACACTAGCTGTAAGTGTTGCAAGTTTAAAAGTGAATTATTATAATTGTAATGAAACATATTCTTTATAGGATTTTGCAAACAGCAGGAAAAAACTATATATGAGAACTAAAAAGAAAAACTACCTGTAAAAATATTAATGGTATCTTTTCATTCTTTTGATAACCTGGTTATGCTAGCAAATTAAAATCCTAAAATGAATTTGTCTAATTTCTTATTTGACACTTCTCATTGTAACACTAGCATCTACATAGTCCCCTACGGCCATGCAGATTAAACTAGTATCTACATAACCCCCTACGGGCATGAAGATTTAGTAAAAAATGAGAACAAAAGCCTAAAATGTAGTCTTGCAAGTTGCAGGGGGTGAACCCAATAAGACATCTATGTTGTATCTAGTCTTTTATTTTTATAGCAATTTTCGCATAATCTTCGCAGACTTGGATTTCCGAAGTTTAGTTATATTTCCAGACTTACCTCGCTTTAAACAACATTTCACCAGTGTCTTAACGGTCAGTATATTTAATTACATGTGGAGAAGTAGAAAGACAGAACAAACACATACTCAAGACATCGACGATCAGTCAAGCGACAAAGAAATGATTGCATACGAGGGTTAATCGATTACCTGATAATGTACAAAATAGCATGCCTCATTCTACGACAGAGGAGGATATTAAAAGAGGGGACACTACAAAAACCGGTTTTTATCTCGGCGTCGCAGATTTGGCGACCTTGAATAGCTGGCCCTTCACATGGGTATAGTGATGAACCACGGTTGGCTTCATCTTTTTATGATCCGATTCTCGACAAGAGTAAAATAAAATACCGTACTTACTTTACGATCCGGACCGGTTTAAAGACGACTGGTGCAACTACAACAAGGTCGGTCTCGCTACGTGGCAGTTTTGAAAAAACCAATGACAATGAAGCTAAGTTCCCCATTTGAATGATTAGCAGCGTGAAGGAAAACGAATACACGCGTAGTGTACCGAGGGGACATTTAACTGGTTTTAAGTGATGTCTCTCTCTCTCTCTTTCTCACAAAACACCATTTCATTTTCGAGAGTGGCAGGTTTGTTTCTACTACAAGACTCCTTCAGAACTATTTAGGGACTAAATCCTCAGTTACCCATTTCAAGCCAATATATTAATGACGACGAGATCGAAGACAAAGACAAATAGAAAGAGAAAGGGAAACATTATAGCGACAGGAAAAGAGAGGCAAGAGAGCATACAAATAGGAGACAAGGTTTCTGTTAAAAATATGATTAATGGAAATAGAGTAACTCCAGATTACGATCCTACGCCCCACTTCGTGGTGTCAAAGAATAGTGGTGATGTTCAAGTTAAATACAATAGTACATAACGCGAATATGGGAGAAATGTAATACATTTCAAGAAAATAGGCGAGGAATGGATAATTGCAAATGATTTTACCGAATCTCAGTGAGAAAGTAAAATGCATAATAATTATAAGAAAAATAATATTGATTAATGTAATAAGTACCCTTATGCTATGTATGTATGTCTGTATATGTTTAGATGTTTTATAATATTCATCTGGGTAAACCAATTATTGTGCAATATTATTATTGCACAATATCTATAACTGCAGTATAAGTTACTTAATGATATTATTTTAAGTTAGATTGCATTGTCGTAGGTTAGCTTGATTTATGATCTACTGAAATATTTATAAAAAGGAAGGGATGTAGTGTATGCAATTTATTAAATAGAAATATTAGATTATTATCGTCCTTACATAACTGATGCGGCATCATGAGTAAGCCAGGCTTAACGCTGGCACTATGATAAGGCATTCGGTCGTAGAGAGTTGACCAAATAAAGTGGTAGTGAATCGGTGAAGTGAAGTTTTATTCATTCAGTACTCTACATGTGTAATATTCCCCAGTCCTAGGATTTCTCCACTTTGACTTCTTAGAAGGCTACCCAATTCACCCCCTTGATGGTTTCTCAGATGCCTACTTCGTTCAGCACCCTGGATAACTTGTTTTTTTTCACTTCCGAGTCTTCAGTATGTTGATGAACGTCTTCGTTAGATTTCCACCACGATATTCCACTTTGGATCGTCTGAAGCACCCCCGAAAGCACCAGTTCATACACCTTAGGAATTTGAAAACTGACGTAACTAATGAAACAGTTTGTAACACTTAGCAACGGGTGTAATCCAATCCGACTGCGCCAGTTATATTAAAAGAAAAAATCACTTTTTTAATATCAAATTTATTGCGACAAGTTACCAGTTCAAAGCAAAGCAGAGGAAACATTTATTATAACATTATAAGCGTAATTATCTCATGAAAGCTCGAAAGGCAGCGTAAGCACATTCCTGGTCTCCCAGCACATCTACTTGTCTATTGCTCCAGTGGCGTTCCTATCTGTTATAAAAAAAAAGGGGCTTATATAACGACATACATTTACTTCTGCCATCTACAAGACTTATTCGGAACCAAATTAGTTTTCATACAAGAAGGACTAAAGTGCTCTACTACGGAAGTAGTTTCTGTATACACCACACTGCATATATTCATGGTAGAAATATATACAAGGTATGCTCGTCCGAGCTACCAGAATTTGACTTTTCTGCGCATGGAACCAACGGGAACCATATTGGAATGATACATCACTGTATATTGACAGATAATCCTAATATTCTGTGATATTACACATATTTCAAGTTTTTATAATATTATCCCTCAACATTGTACCCCTGCAACCAGGTGTAAAAGTGGCCGTGTTGGGGAGCGTAACTGCGTACTATCATTTTTGTGTTTGGTTTCTCTATGGTGTGATATTTGTGAGGTTAAAAAAGAAACGATTATTTATAATAAACTTAAGACATGGTTTGGTGCAGTTTAAACAGTTGCAAAACTAGGAGTGAAACTTCAACTGAAAGAAATGTAATATTCTTTCGGTTCCCAAAAAATGAAGAATATCGACAAAATGGTTAGAAATTTGTCCAGTAAAACCTGATCATTTAAAAAACGGTAATTATAAAAGCAATAATGATTTACTTAATACATTGGCTTATTTACAATTACCAAATACGTATTAGAAAAAGATGTACCTATTTACGATATAAAAGTTTGCATTTGTTATTTAACACAAATGTGGTCAGAAATAAAAATTGCTTTTTTTACAGCTCGCATTTGTTCAGTGCATTTTAAGAGGGCAGATTTTAAAGCGACTCCAGAGTTGGTATCTCAAAAATATGTTGAAAACTATTCTCCAACGAATATCCGTGTCCTTCTGCCTCATGCAGTACCTATAGAACATTTGGCAAGCATCATTCTCCAAGATATAACGTACAAAGCAAAAAGTAAGAATAAGTAAACATATTCATGCATATCGTTTAATTTCAAAGAAAAGTTAGTATGCAGTATGATACATAAATCTAGGATATCTAAAACTGTAGGAGTATTTAGATTTTATTCTGTAAAATTTGATGACGCTTACGTCTCTTGTCAAGATACTCTATAATATACTCTATATGTTGTAAAAAGTCTCGGTATAATGCTTTTATTTATTAAGTATAGTATGTTTATTTTGTTATAGAATAAAAGCATAAAATAAAACGAGTGTATGATTTCTTGTGTGACTGTCCGGTATACCTACCCTCACAAGGTGTCAATACAATTAGAAGTTATATTACCTGTGGTGTACGTATTTCTCATAAATATTGGTTAAAATTAACTATGCACTGAGAAAAACCGGCTAGGTACATTTTTTTGCTAACAATAATTTAATTGTAACAATTATTTTTTTTAATTCGGACAAGTCGATGTAACATTTCTTATAAATAAAATGACATTTCTAAAAACAGATACCTGTTCCTATTAATGTATTCTTCTACAAGTAATAAACAGGTAATAAATGTGTTTAATAATAATTGCTCCTATTAAACTGTGCTTAGGAATAATTAAATATGTGGCTACCACAATTAAAGCAAATTTTCTAAAAATATGTATCAGTAAGAACTTCTCTACTATTTGTGACAAAACAACATTTTTCTTAATCCAAATACTTGACTTCTTGTGGTTATTAAATCATTTGATTCGTGCATCTTCGAGTTTCGTTCGGTATCGACTCGTGAGTGCATATTTCGCCATAGTCGTCATACAGTAAAGGTGCAGTGCAAGTGCAGTGCAAGTGCTTTATTCATTTTTACTTTTGTATTGTATTGTACTTTTGTATGTTGACTGGTGCGAGACTTGCCTTTAATTAGGTATAAATCTTTCGGCTGGTATTTGTTTCAATCAAAACCAAGCGTTTTGTGGTAAAATGCGATTTTTATCCTTAACGCGGCCAGACTAGCAGCGTTGCAGTTTGGTTTACTATCCTTATGAAAATAAGGATTCAGAGAGGTGATAGACAGAAATATTTTGTTTTAATATATTCTGCCCTCTAGAAGCATGCTCTTGAACTATTACATGCACCCCATGTCGGGATATTGTTTTGATTGAGACAGATATTGACCGCTAGATGGAGCTTCCCCTATGTCGTCGTTTTGCTACGGCGAAATATTCACTTGGGAACAATGAACTCTCGGGTCAGTCGTCTCAGCCACGAAGATGGCAAGTCCAGAATAGAAAATAATAAAGATTAAACTACGGTAAGCGCCAAGAGGCGGACACCGTGTGGTATCCTCATCGAGGGGCCAATACTGAAGTAGTCAGTCGTCTCGGGAAGCCTTGCACTGACGAGCGCCACCAGCGCGAAACTGCAGTCTGCAAGTGGCCTGAGATGAACTGGTGCGAGAGTTGCCTTTAATTAGGTATAAATCTTTCGGCTGGTATTTGTTTCAATCAAAACCAAGCGTTGTTTTGTGGTAAAATGTGATTTTTATCCTTAACGTGGCCAGACTAGCAATTCGTTGCAGTTTGGTTTACTATCCTTATGAAAATAAGGATTCATAGAGGTGATAGACAGAAATATTTTGTTTTAATATATTCTGCCCTCTAGAAGCATGCTCTTGAACTATTACATGCACCCCATGTCGGGATATTGTTTTGATTGAGACAGATATTGACCGCTAGATGGAGCTTCCCCTATTTCGTCGTTTTGCTACGGCGAAATATTCACTTGGGAACTGTCATGTATTTTCATATGATGGTGCACATGCGCACATTGTGATGCTCTTTTCCGGGCATCGAGGACAACCTCTCTCTCTTAAACTACCTGAATAGATTCAGATGTATCATTGTGTATACTTTCAATAAAGCAGATGTATATATTCGAAAGTGTATTATTTAAGTATAAAACAAACTGGCGACGAGGATAAAAATTGGAAAAACGTGGGAAAACTATGTATTTTATAGAGTAAAAATATATTGATATTTCGTTCGTGATACACGTGGTTAAAAGATGGCGGCTACTGGTACTGTGCAGAAGTTCTTTGAATTCAATTCTGATCACGATGTTTGGGAAATTTACGTGGAAAGGCTTGAACAGCATTTTACCGCAAACAAAATAGAGGAAGAATCCATAAAAATAGCTGTTTTACTCAGTTCAATTGGACAAATGACATACAAGCTATTGAGAGATCTTTCATTCCCCGACCTCCCTAAGGATAAGAAATATGAAGACCTGTGCAAATTACTGAAAAGTCAATTCAGTGTACAAGTAAGTGTCTGGAGGGAGAGGAAGAAATTTTATGAAATAAGCCAAGGCGACGAAACGGTTGCGGAGTGGTACGCAAGGATACGGAGCTATGCAGTCAATTGCCGATTCGGGACAGATTTAACAAAAGTTATAAAGGACAATTTTTTAACGGGATTATCCTCAGGCAAAGTGTTGGACAGACTATGTGAAGAAGACGTGGACAAATCAATAGAAGACCTGCTGTCTTTGGCCCTAAAAACCGAAAATCAAGCAAATATAGCAAGCATTAGGTACGTGTCAAATTCAAATTTCCTGCCTACTAGGAACAAAGGAAATGGGAAGAACAAGGATGGCAATAAGTATCAACAACGCCATCAAACAACCAGTGTTGGATATGGGAACGGTTCCAATCTGTCAAACGGAGCTCAGGGTAGCCAACCGGGACGAAAATATCCAAATATAAAAGGTAATGTTACGGTTCAAAATACCACAAAATTAAACCACCTGAAAATTTGGTGTCGGTAGGCAAGCATAAAATTAAACTGCTTACAACCCGCCTCGCGAATAGAATATCACCCAACGTCACAGTGTAACTCTAGAGCGCTCTGTAAAATATGACTGCGCCGGTACCTACCTAGAGAGAGAGAGAGGGCTATGCACAACCGCTGAATTATTACTCAACGAAACTCGTAGGTTAGATAATATGCATGTAGGAAATGGTAGAGCAATGTTGGTTGTTACGTGGGTTGTCCCAGGAGGTATTTTCTTGGGCGAATTGGATCATTTCTCCCTCGACGGAAAATGTACTGTCACTTATACGCATGAGTTGCTTATATCAGCTGGTTCAATTTTCTGTTTTTTTCTTGCTTCTAGAACTTCGACTTGAGCTCTGGAAGGCCCGTGGGCCATTTTGGGAGGTCAGTTTATGCCTAGTCACCTCCGAGGGCAAACGTTGTTTATATAAAACGTCCAAATATTTTCTTGGGATCTATACCTCGAGGTGTTTTAAGTTGTGTCCGTCTTGTGTTGTTTATGCGGATCAACTTGTCGACTGTGTTGTCGGATTTGTGGCTCAAACTCGAGCTGCTGGTAAGTCCACGTGTTCTCCAATTTCATTTCGTGTCTTACATAAGTTTTTCTTATAGTGTACGTCATTCCCTGGAGCTCGGGAGATTGCCGACGGCTGGATTTCTAGAATAAAACAGGAGAACCGCAGTTTATGCGTAAGTGTTGTACCTATTTTTCTGACACGTTTTATAGAGTTTTTCTTTGTCTACTTACAGGGTTCTTTTCTTCTTCCGTTTTTTTTTATCTTATTCTTATTACCTCATATTTTGGCATCCATTCTCTGGCAACCTACCCCTTGCTGCACGTTCCGGCTACATGTTCTGTTGTTCCGGGTTCTATTATTAATCAGGAACCCCCGGATCAATCTGCCACCCCCTTAGTCAATTGGAGGACTTATTTGGGATTATTGCGAGGTGTTATTAAGCTGTCAGAGCTCCATGTGCCCGTCTTCGCCAGTCGTAACCACCACTCCCGCCTAGTCATCGTTGTGAAGGAAGCTACAGCGTCCTGACGCCCACTACCACCACCGTTATAAATAAGTAACAGCTCATGATATTTTTTTTAATATAATGTTTTAATCAGTGTTTATTGTATTTATCTCAAGGGGGTATACTCCCCTTATATTTTATTAATTGTGTAGGCCAGTGCCGTGTGCAGCTTTACTTTCGTTTTAACAAGTCTCTTATAATTGGTTATTTACTGTACTTGCGGTTACATGGTCACGTAACGCCCCCTTTTAAATGTAATACATATTTTTTTTTAAGAAGTAGGGACAGTTTAGGCCTGTCCTATTATCCGCGTGTGATACCATTGTTTCTAATATATATATATGTAAATATATCATATACATTATATACATTTCCACATTTTTTTTTGGATATAAATTAATTATTCACTGCCTTATTGCACATTATAATAAACTTTATAGTTAGTAACTCGAGTTTTAATTCTGTGTGGGTGTTGTGTGAACCAAGACCCTCTCCGACGACATCAAGGCTCAAGGAAACCCACCCCAGCTCGAGCTAGACCGTGCAGTGGGCCACTTCGTGGATGAGAGCCATTGGGGTGGCGCACTCAAAACAAATTTGCTACACCTAGTGCACCCTCAATTTTCAATAAATCCCCACTTTGCATCACTATTAAATAGAGATATTATCAGATATTATTGCAGATGTTAATCAATTATTAACTATCTCTTATTTATTTTGAATTTAATATTACCCTACTATTAACTATTACTCCATTATTATTAATCATTTTTTTTTCTCATTTTTTTATGCGGTGTAACAATGGCGCCCACACTCTAGTCTTTGTTGTCTGATGGGTGGTTTCTAGTATTTCAGATTTTGGAGATTCTTGTTTCGCACACACTTTACTTGCAGAATTAAAACAAATATATATCATTTTGTTTTAAATCTTTTCAGGAATGTAGTAGATAAGCGTTACTATACATAAAAAGGTGGTTTTATAAGATAATATTTTACGGTGGACGTCGGTTATCGCTGCCATATCGGTAGTTTTAAAATTATCTTTGTTATATATGTTTTATTCCTTGCTTTCAAAAAAAGGGATAGTTCTAGATTAGTGTTCCTTTATTTATGATTTATTTTTTGTTCTTATTCGTACAAAGAAAGCTAGTGATAACATTATATGTGTTGCTGGATTTGTACCAATATATTTTAAACTGTAATTTTAACGAAAATAATAGCGATTTCTATTATGGAATTTCATTAAGTATTTTACTTAAGAAATATTTTCGTATATCTGTGGATATGGTTGATATATTTATGGTACAGGTTAATGGGTGAATAATTTTCATATCTAATTATTTTGTCTGGTTTTTTGTGTTACTTATATCACATTGCTCTGGCATACGACTGCATGCTTCTTATACAGGGTGTACGGAGTACTTGTATACCTACTTAATTAGTTATATATTACGCTAGTTTGTTACTTTACTTTCATACATTTAAACATTTTTTTTTCCTTTTTAGTTATATTTATTCGTAAATCTAGTTAATGTTAACGTGCTATGGTATATCAACATTCTTATTTCGCCTATTAGTGCCTTCTGGTGCTTACGGTTGTTGCGTTCTCTCTTTTTTAGGTAGGGGGGAGGAAATTCCTTCTGGAATTTAAATATTACGCACATCGTAAATATTTTTTTTAAACTTAGTATATTAATCGACCGGCAAATTTTAATTCTGGTTGGTCAATACTTTCATATTTCAATAGTTAATTCAGTTAATGGTTTAATTTATATTTAGAATATTTAAGATCAATTAGCTAAATAACTTAGATACGTAAGATAACGATTGCTGCGCATTCCTTATTTTTTTTCTTCTATTTAAGACGAGAGTTAGTGGTTATTGCTCTCCCATTTTTTTAAATTAATATAAATAGGGAAGCTACAATTAATTGATAACCTATACATTTTAAATAGTTTAGGAATTGGATATACATATTTTCTTTTTCTCATTTTCTATTGTAAGTTATACAGTCTCGCGATGTAGATTAATAGACTCTTAAGTGATGAACTGTCATATGAGCTGCGCATGCGCAATGCCCCAGATCAAGGTACAGTTCAAGACAAGCGATCGCGGTTACGTGGGCTAATGAGGTTAGAGAAACTGGGAAGTTCTATCGCTTATGCAACTATTGTTGATGCAGATGCAGAGTTAGAAATTTGCAGACTTAAACTAAATGAGCTAATGTATTCTGTCCGCGATTTTGATGTCCAAAATGCAACTAACGAACATAGCCGGTTACAGTCCAGGATTTTACATGTCATGAATAGACTTAATCGTATTACCGAGTCACGAGCTGCTCCATATAAAAGCCAGTTGATTTCTCAATGTGCAAGCTTAACAGCCAAGCTCGAGGATATTATGAGTAATATAGAAATAAATAACTCTGCTTCTGCACTTCAGCAAGGTTCACTCATTGACGCACCACTTCATCTACTCCCAGAAATAATTCATCAAACCCAACAGCCTAGCACTTCTCCAGTTCATGCGGCCTCTTTAATTCGCGCAGAAGAGAGCGTAACTCGGGCTGGTCCATCTCATGTGAGATTTGCAGACGGCAGCAGCCCACGAAATTTATCAAATAGTTCGAGCATGTTACCAACAGTCTCTCAACTTGATAATGTCGCTACTTTGGCGTCTGCGGATAATCGGATTAATAATGTTGATGATCCATTGGTGATACATCCCATTTTACCCTTCCCGTCGGTAAATATGGAGATGCGACTACAAGCAGAAACACACAGGGGTGGATTGGACCCAAACTCTTTGAGATATGGTGTCCAACCACAGACTGCTGTGAATTGGAATGGACCTAACTATCAGTGTCCTAGATCCGGTCCCATACATGCACAAAATCTTGTGAATGTATCACGGGAGGGACATACTAATGAAATAACCTCACTTGGGAGGAACATGAGAGATCTGAATTTAAACGATGCTTTATCGTCGTCCGCGTACGATCAGATCTATAGAGTTGACAGGAACACACATGATGATTCCTTGCGTTCTTGCTTCGTGACCGTGTCTAGGTGGCAAGTATGTTTTGACGGTAGAACTAGTGTCACTAACTTCTTGCAACGAGTTGAGGAGCTTCGTATGGCGAGTGGTATTACCAAACCACAGTTATTGAAATGCGCCTCAATTTTATTTAATGGTGCAACATTGGAGTGGTATAGGGCGAACAAGTCAAATATCCTCACTTGGGATGACTTAGTTTACCAACTTAAAATTCTTTATCTATCGGACAATTATGATGAGAGCATTATGGAGACTATCCGTAATCGCACTCAACGAATGGGGGAAAAATCGGCAATATACATAGCTGTGATGGAAAATTATTATAATCAACTATCACAAAAACCCTCGGAGTCTGATCGTCTCGTTACTATCCGAAGGAGGCTATTGCCTTACCTTCAAAATCAACTTGTCATGCACGATCGTGACATAAAGACTATTTCGGATTTAACATCGGCGACTAGACATATTGAGAACACCTTCTCGCACACACAAAAACTTCGGTTATCCACGGTGGCAGGACGGGGCGTAGAGAGCCGTCGAGTGAACGAGCCCATCAATATGTTAGACATGGAAGATTTTGATGTAGGTGTAAATTTTCAGGGTGGTATATCGGATACTCCGATAAATCAACCTCAGGTTTTGACTTGCGTTGAACCTTCCTCGACAGGGCCAACGGTTGATACTCATCGGGCTGCGAGAAATCAACAGTCGATGCGGATGATCAAGTGCTATAACTGTAATCAAGTAGGCCATCATAGGATCAATTGTTCTCAACCTCTAGTAATTCGTTGTTATAAATGCAATTCTCCCAATTATACCGTTCGCACATGTCCCAACTGTTCGGGAAACGTCAATCAGGGTCAAGGTCGGGTCGAACCTTGAACCCTACTCTTGGAATATCGACCCACGATTCTTGTGAATATCGTAAAGTCGACATAGTTTTAGACTACGTACTGGCTAATATAAACGGCGACGAACGGCCGTATTTAAATGTTAAAATTTTTGGTATTAACTTCCTAGGACTTTTGGATTCGGGAGCTTCCCGGACTGTTCTTGGCTCAACGGGTTACGAGGCGTTTAAGCGCTTTAACCTTGAGTCATTGCCTAGTAATATTCAAACTTGTAGTGTGGCAAATGGTGAATCATTCCAAGTTATAGGAAGCTACGACGTGCCCATTTGTGTAAAGGGTAGAGTCGTCGTGATGAACACGCTGGTGGTACCAGGCCTACCGCACTCAATTATTCTAGGTGCCGATTTCTGGTACAAGGTAGGAATCGTTCCTAATTTAAGGAATGGTTCTTGGACATTCACTGATTCACCACAACCAAACGTTTTAACAATTGCTAACCACCATACTCTTGACCCAAAACAATCCGCGGAGTTGGAGAACTTGATAACAAGTATATTTGCTGAACTGATAAACTTGGCTGTACCTCACTTACAAAACACACAATTAAAACAAAAGCGGAACCTATCAAACAAAGATTTTATCCGATTTCTCCGGCACTCCAAAAACATGTAAATTGCCAACTCAATGACATGCTAGAACAAGGTATTGTCGAGCCTTCATCCTCGCCATGGGCTTCGCCTATAGTGATGGTAAAGAAGGACGGGTCGTACCGGTTCTGCGTAGACTACCGTAAACTTAACCAAGTCACAGAAAGAGATGCTTATCCCTTACCCTTGGTCAGCAGTACGCTCGACAAATTACGTGATGCGAAATACCTTTCGTCGTTGGACATTAAAAGCGCATATTGGCAAATCCAAATGGCAGACGATAGCAAGCCCTTAACAGCCTTTACTGTCCCATGGCGAGGATTGTTCCAATTTTGTCGCATGCCTTTTGGGCTGCATAATGCTCCAGCACGGTGGCAAAGACTAATCGACGATGTTCTCGGTCTAGACCTAGAACCGTACGTATTCGTATATTTGGATGACATCATTATTGTCACCCAGACATTCAAGAAACACCTCGAAATATTAAGGGAGGTATTCCGTCGCCTACTGCGAGCGGGTCTCACAGTGGGACGGGATAAGTGCCACTTTTGCCGTCCAGAGTTAAAGTACCTTTGATATGTCGTGGACAGGAAAGGGCTGCATGTAGACCCAGAAAAGGTTTCGGCCATATTAAACATTCCTGATCCTAAAAATGTGGTAGAAGTACGAAGAATATTAGGTATGGCAGGATGGTATAGACGCTTCATCCCAAATTTCTCTACGCTTGTTGCTCCGATAACTAACCTATTGAGAAAACACAGCAGGTTTGCCTGGTCAGATGCATGTAAGACTGCTTTTGAAACTCTTAAACAGCATTTGGTGTCAGCTCCGGTTATGAGCTGTCCGGATTTTAGTAGGCCATTCACTATTCAGACCGATGCAAGTGATTTTGGCCTAGGTGCGGTTTTGACGCAGTCCTATCCGGAGGGTGAACGGCCCATAAGTTTTATTAGCCGGTCGTTAAGTGCCAGCGAGCGTAAATTTAACGTAACTGAGAAGGAATGCCTGGCGGTACTCTGGTCCATAGAGAAATTTCGCCAATACGTCGATGCGACGCATTTCACTGTTGTGACTGACCATTTTGCACTTCTTTGGTTGCATAATCTTAAGGACCCATCGGGTAGACTGGCACGTTGGAGCGTTCGCTTGCAACAATACAACTTCGTTGTGATACATCGACGAGGTAAGGAGAATATCGTCCCTGATGCACTGTCACGATCGGTCCCGGTAGTAGCTCAACTTGACTTACAACCTAACGCTTTTGTAAACCACGGGGATATTTGGTACACAAAGTTACTGACCAATATCCAAGAACACCCCTTGCGATATCCTATGTGGCGTACTGATGGAACTACGGTCTTTAAAATGTCCCGAAATGCGTATCCCGGTTTGGAGGATCCTCGGTTCGATTGGAAAATAGTAGTGCCAAAAAAGTATCGCCATAAAATAATTTCTGATTCGCATGATACTCCAGCCAGTGGTCATGCAGGAGTTCACAAAACTTTTCACCGTATCAGTCGTAGATATTATTGGCCGAGGATGCAGGCTGATATCGCTACATATATTCGGAAATGTCAAGTGTGTTTGGCCCACAAGCCAGAACAAAAGGCACCTGCTGGACATATGTCTAGCCGTTTCGAAATTACCAGGCCATGGGAACTACTATCTGTTGATATAGTTGGGCCTCTGCCAAAATCTAAGCGTGGTTTTATTTACATCCTGAGTGTCCAGGATTACTTTTCCAAATACTGTATTTTCTTCCCAATGCGTGCTGCCACTGATACGAAAATCACTCAACTCTTGGAGGACGAGGTATTCTTAATGTTTGGAGTCCCGAGGGTTCTTTTAACTAATAATGGCAAGCAGTTTGTCAGTAATAAATTAAAATCTCTGACTCAAAAGTACATTAACCATACCACTACTGCTTATTATCACCCGCAAGCCAATGCGGTTGAACGTCAGCACCGCACATTGAAAACTATGTTGTCTTTTATTGTAAGAGACAATCACAGAGACTGGGACACATTGCTACCAAAAGTGTCGTGTGCGATGCGTACTGGAGTAAATGAAAGTACAGGGCTAACACCATTCTTTATTAATTTTGGTAGAGAAATGATTTTGAACGGTTCAGATCATATCCCTCCACGTGTCGCTAACGATCCAACGGTACAACAGAAGAACCTGAGCCCAGAAGGTCGCGCGGAAATATTGCAGGACGTGTTTAAGGATGTACGAGCTCGGTTAAATAAAGCACAGCAGGACAGCGCAAAAAGATATAACCTCCGTAGACGTCCCGTACAATATAATGTTGGCGATAAAGTTTGGCGCAAGAATTACGCCAAATCGGACCCGGCAAATTATTTCTCTGCAAAGTTGGCGCCTAAGTTTATTGGTCCATTTATAATATCAAAGAGGATATCTCCGTACATCTATGACCTTAAGAGCCTCAACGGGAAATGTTTAGGCACGTGGCATGTAAAAGATCTAAAACCCGATACTTCCAATACTTTAGGGGAGTCCGATGTAGAATAATTACCCGTTCGCGAGAGAGGATGGAGAAAAGATGGTATATATGTTAAAAAAAAAATTACTTTATTATAATTTTTTTTTTCTTGGAGGAAAAGGGGGGAATGTTACGGTTCAAAATACCACAAAATTAAACCACCTGAAAATTTGGTGTCGGTAGGCAAGCATAAAATTAAACTGCTTACAACCCGCCTCGCGAATAGAATATCACCCAACGTCACAGTGTAAGTCTAGAGCGCTCTGTAAAATATGACTGCGCCGGTACCTACCTAGAGAGAGAGAGAGAGGGCTATGCACAACCTCTGAATTATTACTCAACGAAACTCGTAGGTTAGATAATATGCATGTAGTAAATGGTAGAGCAATGTTGGTTGTTACGTGGGTTGTCCCAGGAGGTATTTTCTTGGGCGAATTGGATCATGTCTCCCTCGACGGAAAATGTACTGTCACGCTTATATCAGCTGGTTCAATTTTCTGTTTTTTTCTTGCTTCTAGAACTTCGACTTGAGCTCTGGAAGGCCCGTGGGCCATTTTGGGAGGTCAGTTTATGCCTAGTCACCTCCGAGGGCAAACGTTGTTTATATAAAACGTCCAAATATTTTCTTGGGATCTATACCTCGAGGTGATTTAAGTTGTGTCCGTCTTGTGTTGTTTATGCGGATCAACTTGTCGACTGTGTTGTCGGATTTGTGGCTCAAACTCGAGCTGCTGGTAAGTCCACGTGTTCTCCAATTTCATTTCGTGTCTTACATAAGTTTTCCCTATAGTGTACGTCATTCCCTGGAGCTCGGGAGATTGCCGACGGCTGGATTTCTAGAATAAAACAGGAGAACCGCAGTTTATGCGTAAATGTTGTACCTATTTTTCTGACACGTTTTATAGAGTTTTTCTTTGTCTACTTACAGGGTTCTTTTCTTCTTCCGTTTTTTTAATCTTATTCTTATTACCTCATATTTTGGCATCCATTCTCTGGCAACCTACCCCTTGCTGCACGTTCCGGCTACATGTTCTGTTGTTCCGGGTTCTATTATTAATCAGGAACCCCCGGATCAATCTGCCACCCCCTTAGTCAATTGGAGGACTTATTTGGGATTATTGCGAGGTGTTATTAAGCTGTCAGAGCTCCATGTGCCCGTCTTCGCCAGTCGTAACCACCACTCCCGCCTAGTCATCGTTGTGAAGGAAGCTACAGCGTCCTGACGCCCACTACCACAACCGTTATAAATAAGTAACAGCTCATGATATTTTTTTTAATATAATGTTTTAATCAGTGTTTATTGTATTTATCTCAAGGGGGTATACTCCCCTTATATTTTATTATATTGTGTAGGCCAGTGCCGTGTGCAGCTTTACTTTCGTTTTAACAAGTCTCTTATAATTGGTTATTTACTGTACTTGCGGTTACATGATCACGTAACGCCCCCTTTTAAATGTAATACATATTTTTTTTTAAGAAGTAGGGACAGCTTAGGCCTGTCCTATTATCCGCGTGTGATACCATTGTTTCTAATATATATATGTAAATATATCATATACATTATATACATTTCCACATTTTTTTTGGATATAAATTAATTATTCACTGCCTTATTGCACATTATAATAAACTTTATAGTTAGTAACTCGAGTTTTAATTCTGTGTGGGTGTTGTGTGAACCAAGACCCTCTCCGACGACATCAAGGCTCAAGGAAACCCACCCCAGCTCGAGCTAGACCGTGCAGTGGGCCACTTCGTGGATGAGAGCCATTGGGGTGGCGCACTCAAAACAAATTTGCTACACCTAGTGCACTCTCAATTTTCAATAAATCCCCACTTTGCATCACTATTAAATAGAGATATTATCAGATATTATTGCAGATGTTAATCAACTATTAACTATCTCTTATTTATTTTGAATTTAATATTACCCTACTATTAACTATTACTCCATTATTATTAATCTTTTTTTTTTCTCATTTTTTTATGCGGTGTAACAGTAACCCAACTTTTCGAAAACGTTTTGACTTTGACAAGTGTATCTAAACATTGTAATCAAAAACACAAAGGAGAGTGTTATTTTAAGAATTCCAAGTTCCAAATTTGTTTTAAAGTGGGGCACATTGCTAAGAATTGTCAAAGATCTAGAAATGTAAATTTTTTAACTGAAAGTGATACTGTAGAGCCCGAATATTTATATTATTGTAACGAATTACCTAATATTCAATCTTTAAATAATATTTGTAATGATACAGATAAAGAGGATAATTTTAAGATAGATATTGGGATAAATGGTAAGGATTTTAGGTTTATTTTGGATAGTGGTTCATCCATATCTGCTTGTAGTCATGAAATGTATTTAAAAGAATTTTCTAATTCTAGGCTCAAAAGAGAACATTTTACTGAGAGGATACAACGGAGAAACTTTTACTCCAGAGGGTTATTTCATAACAAATGTTACTTTCAAGAATCAAGTAAAAGAAACAAAATTCTATGTGGTTCCCAACGGAGGACCTGGACTTTTGGGGAGAGACTGGATGATGAAATTTAATGTAAGATTAGATTTTATTAATAGCATATCGGTTAACAAAGAGGTACAAAAAGTTATTGATAAATATCCACTAGTGTTTAGCGATAAATTAGGTGAATTTGCACATAATAAAATATCTCTAAACCTTAGGCCGAATTCCAACCCTGTTTTCTGCAGACATCGAGCCATTCCTCTGGCATATCGTGAAATGATAGATACAGAATTAAGGGATCTGGAAAATGCAGGTGTTATTACTCCAGTGGAAAGCAGCGAATGGGCTACGCCTTTGGTACCTGTCTTAAAAGGAAATAATACAATTAGACTATGTGGAGACTATAAAATCACTTTGAACAAGCATTTGGAAGAGGTAAAATATCCACTGCTGAGAATAGAAGAAGTGTTTGCGAAACTAAGTAAGGGACAAAAATTTTCGAAATTAGATTTACGCCAAGCTTATATGCAAATACCCGTTACGGAGGAAACTGCCAAACTGTTGACATGGAATACGCACCGAGGATTGTATAAGGTAAACCGCTTGCCTTTTGGCATAACCCCAGCGAGCAGTATTTTCCAGAAATTGTTGGAGCAACTACTCCAAGGTTTAGATGGTGTTGTAAATTTTCTTGATGATGTTGTGGTAACTGGACCAACAATGGAGGCTCACTTAGAAAATTTGGAAAAAGTATTCCAGAAACTTCAAGAAGCGGGACTGACAGTTCACAAGGATAAATGTAAATTTTTTCACGATGAAATAACTTATCTGGGACATGAGATATCGAAAAACGGTTTAATGAAATCAAATGATAAGGTGAAAGCAATCTTGGAAGCACCAAAGCCAAACAATTTAACGGAAGTTAGAAGTTTTATAGGTATGGTAAATTACTACTCAAAATTTTTGCCAAGACTTTCGACAATATTAAATCCTATATATCAATTATTAAAAAACGGTAACAAATTCCATTGGTCTTGTAATTGTGACAAAGCGTTTCAGGAAATTAAAAATATTATAGCGTCAGACACGGTTCTATGTCATTTCGATCCTGGTTTACCCTTAATAGTTACAACAGACGCATCAAATGTAGGCATTTCGGGAATTTTATCATGTATAAAAGACAATCAGGAAAGAACAATAGCATATATATATGCGTGTCGCGTACTCTATCACCTAGCGAAAAAAATTACTCAACAACAATGAAAGAGGCGTTGGCAATATATTTTAATGTCAGTAAATTTTATCAGTTTCTTTGCGGCAATAAATTTTGTTTGAGAACTGATCACAAAGCTTTAGTCAGTATTTTAGGAGAACACAAAGGAATTCCACAAATGGCAGCGAGTAGATTACAACGGTATGCAACATTCCTATCAAATTTCAACTACAGTATTCAATGCATCAAGAGCTCGAAAAATATTGTAGCAGACTATCTCTCTAGGAAACCACTGCAAGAAAACGCAACTATGGATGACGACGAAGAAAAATGTAGGTACGTAAATTTTACCGAGACTTTGGAGTCGTGGCCGATAAATAACGAGGAGATTCGTCGGCAAACAACTGCAGATAAGGATTTGAAATGCGTTATGCAATATACAAGAATGGAGAGATGGCCTCGTGATATAGGGGAGAATATTAAATCATATTTTAATAGAAGATAATATTAAGAAAACGAATACTAGATGAATTACATACCGGGCATTTCGGTATTGTGAGAACTAAAGCATTAGTACGTTCTATTGTGTATTGGCCAAATGTCAATCACGACATCGAACTCATGATAAAGAGTTGCACACCATGTCTAATGAATATGTCGAATCCTCCGAAATCGGACTTAACCCCCTGGCCTCTTACGAGTAAACCGTTTGGGTGCATACATGTTGATTACTTGGGTCCATTAAGAGGAAAAATGTACTTAATTATATTTGATACATTTACGAAGTGGATAGAAGTATTTCAGATGAATGGTACCACATCATCAGAAACAGAGGAAAAATTAAGAGAAACATTTGCACGTTTTGGAATAGCGAAGACAGTAGTCAGTGACAACGCTCAACAACTCACTTCCAAAAGCCTTCAATATTTTTTTTAAATGAATGGAGTAAATCATATCCTTATACCAACTTACAACCCAATGATCAACGGTAGTGCAGAAATCTCTGTAAAAATTTTTAAGAACAAAATAAAAACTGCTTTGGATGACCCTCGCAACGAAGGTATCCAAATTAAAGCGTTGATTCAACGATTTCTTTTGGTATACAGAACAAGCATTCACTCGATATCGGGAAAAACGCCGTTTTATATGATGTTTGGAAGAGAAGGAAGAACGAGGTTAACGCAGGTGAGAGACAATAAAGAACGAGGAGCGGAAGGAAGGTATATAGAAGATTAAACTCACAGAAATAAAATGTTGGGAATCCAAGAAAAACAAAAGAAGTATTACGGGGGAAACAGAAGAAATTTCAAGGAAAGCGAAAATGTGTTGGTAAGAGATAACAGAAGAAACAATAGGAAGTGGATTGAAGCAAAAATATGTAAAATAATAGGAAGAACAACGTATATTTGTGAACTCAAGACAGGTCAAAGGTGGAAACGACATGCGAACCAGATCCAGAGTCACCAATCTTTAAACACAGAGGAATCGGAGCGAGATCTGCAGACAGCAGGGAGTAAAAGCGAGAGCAATTCACATAAATCTCATGCCGCGAACTTTAGCGATGAATATTTTATAAATTTACCATCCTTCGGGTCCCCTGTTGGAAACGACATGGTAAGTACTTCTAACGAAGTGGCACAGTCAGTTGTAGAACCCCCTCTTGTAGAGAAGGACGACAAATGTAAAAATTTAGGTTGCATTCCCTCAGCTAATAATGTTATTAATTCTCTTTATAGCCCGACGATACGTACCGATAGTATGGAAATGTTTGACGAAGGAGCCAAACCTCCTGAAGTATGTAACCAAAATCCTTCCCAGAAATTAAACAAGGCAGTAAAAAAGAAACGGACAATTGCTGGCAGCAAGTCAGGTAATTCGCCTTGCTGTAAGGAGACGACAGAACGTAGGTCTAACAGATTGACAAAACAACCGAGTAGGGTCGGTGATTATATTGTTGGAAATGATATCGACGAAGTAGGGTAGTTAGCGATTTTAAATGATAGAGCTTGTATAATATACACATATTTTTACTTAAGAAAACAAGTAGGCAGAGACCTAGGTTAAAGGAAAAATAAAATATAGTAAATGTGATGCAATAAATACAATTTTATTTTATATTTTTAAGTAGGAAAGCAGATACTTAGGAATAAGTATATAGCAAAGTGTGGGAAGTAGTTCAAATTACATAATAAATAGAAAATATTAAGAGTGAGTAAATTGAATACAAATCTTATTGTAATTTTAGCTAAATCACCCTGGTACGATATAAAAATTTATATTCTATGTTTAATGCATGTATTACAAAATAATGTTAAGCATAGGAAATTTTAAATATAACAAAATAATGTTAAGCATAGAGAGCCTTAAATATTTCAAAAAATTTGTACTTTAAATTAAGTGCCAGGGTGTCATGTATTGTCATATGATGGTGCACATGCGCACATTGTGATGCTCTTTTCCGGACGTCGAGGACAACCTCTCTCTCGTAAACTACCTGAATAGATTCAGATGTCATTGTGTATACTTTCAATAAACCAGATGTATATATTCAAAACTGTATTATTTAAGTATAAAACAGGAACAATGAACTCTCGGGTCAGTCGTCTCGGGAAGCCTTGCACTGACGAGCGCCACCAGAGCGAAACTGCAGTCTGCAAGTGGCCTGAGATGACTGGTGCGATAGTTGCCTTTAATTAGGTATAAATCTTTCGGCTGGTATTTGTTTCAATCAAAACCAAGCGTTTTGTGGTAAAACCCACATAACATCTCATGGATATGTACATCCATAGCATATGCATTAGGTGTTGGAATTTGAATATGTTTTGTTAAATATACATATGATATGAAATGTATATTCAGCTAGAGTCGGGTAAAGTTTAAAAAGACCGTTGTATGAATTAATATTGCACATACGTTTTCACTATCTCTTGCACACAAACTTAAAGCCATAGCCTAAAGACATGGTCAATGTATGTCTACCAAGATTCTTTCCCACTTCTTTTGAGACGGAAATATGAAATGCACACTGAGGAGTGAGAAACATAGTCATAAGCTCAGCAATTCTCAAACTGTGTGATTTGACGACGAATATTATTTATTTCCGTGAACTAACACCGCTCTAAATATGAAAAACGTCTTCATATGAAATATTTAAGTTATTTTTAGTGGTAAATAGTGGATATTCATCCGTTAAACGAACAATATCAAACCATTAACTCTTACAATTTTCTATTCTGTATATAGTACACGTCTTAAAGCATAACAAAGTAGCTAGCCTAGCCCAATCGGTAAGATGCTCGATGCAATATATATAAATGGGGCTGGTGCGGGATCGATCCCCAACTCTTCTACTTTTTTTTTTTATTTAAGCTCTATTAAAAGTTAATAATTTTCGTTCTATAATTTTTATTTTATTAAACTGCGCCTCGAGTTTTGTTAAAACTTTATTTTCCCCAAAAATGTGTCTTTTTATTTTGTCAACTAGAATTTTTATTTATTACCGCTAAAAGAAAAATAATTTATTTTCGTTATTCTCATAGAGATTTCAGATTTTGTTTTGTTATATGAAATATTTTATTTTTACTGACATCGTTTCCCCTACTAATACTACGATCTTATCCTTTCCTGGCAAGAAATGCCCAAACCTTCCCGTGTCTCTTGCTGGACTGTAGCAATATTAGTTTTTGATTTCTTTTTTTGATCACTCATTGTTATTGACTGAATTGGGCAATTCATTTTTTGTTATCAGTTTCATTTGTGCCCGAACCTATATACCTACAGTGTCCGTCGTAAAGTTGGCTACATATCGGAAAAAATTGTATTATTGAGATTTCTAAAAAATACTATATTGGTTCGTTTCTTTTTTTACATGCAAATACCTTTATTCAACTAAAATACATACAGTTTATGTCGAAACTAATCAAATATTTGCGAAATAGACACAAGAGTTTATGATTTTTCATATAGTAATTAATGGTAGGGGTAAAATTTGCACTTTTTTATTTTCCTCATATCTGCTTCAAAATAGATATATATATATTAGTCGCGTCATTTTGGCATTTTACCTCAAAAAAAGGTACAGGTCAATTGACTTCATTTTTGTGGCAGAGTTCAGAAAGGCATTTAGAAAAAACAGTACCTTTTATTTTTTAGCGGAAATGTTTGGTTTAAATTTTGGACCAATAATTGGCCAATATTAATGGCCAATTTAATTTAATTAATAGAAAAATTTGTTATCATACACAATATGCCATAGAATGAAAATGGTTACTCTGGGGTTCTTGAAGTCGCTGATCACCAATCTGAAGTCAGATTTGGGGAATTCAAAATGGCGGACCGGAAATCGGGCCATTTTCCATAAGAAATGACAATGGATATCTTGGCCTTGAAAATCTGTGCTAGGAGGTTTTCGAGGTTGCTGATTACGAATCTGAGGTCTGATTTGGTAAATTCATAATGACGGACCGGAAGTAGAGTTCATTTATCAAGAAAAACTCGTATCTTTTTCGCTTTTGGACTGAAAATGAGTACTCGGGGGTTTCTGAGGTCTCTGATAACGAATCAAAGGCCTAATTCACGAAATACAAAATGTCGGACCGGAATAACACTCTATTTCTCCTGAAAACTCGTATTATTTTCTTTTTTGGGCTGAACGTGGGGGGGGGGGACTCGGAGATTCTCGTTATCGCTGATAACGAATCTGATGTCCAGTTAGGGAGAATTCAAAATGGTGAACCAGAAGTAGTATATTTTTCAGGAAATACTTTTTTATTTTTCATACTTTCAGCCCGAAAAAGTAAATAATACGAGGTTTTCCGAAGAGATTGACTGCTCCTCCCGTGTCCGCCATTTTGAATTTCGTAAATTGGACCTCTGATCCGTAATCAGCGACCTTAAGAACCCCTGAGTACTCATTTTCAGCCCAAGAACGAAAAAATATGAATTTTTCCTGATAAATTGACTCTACTTCCGGTCCGCCATTTTGAATTTACCAAATCAAGCCTCGCATTCGTAATCAGAGACCCCGAAAACTCCCGAGTACAGATTTTCAAGGCCAAGATATTCATTCTCATTCTTCTTCTGGAAGATGGCCCGATTTCCGGTCCGCCATTTTGAATTTCCCAAATTGGACTTCAGATTGGTGATCAGCGACCCCAGAAACCCCCGAGTAACCATTTTCGTTTAATTATATGGCATATTGTGTATGATAACAAATCTTTCAATTAATTTAATTAGATTGGCCAATTATCGGAAAAGAAATGAAACCAAACATTTCCGCCAAAAAATAAAAGGCACTGTTTTTTTAAATGCCTTTCTGAACTCTTTGCAACAAGAATTAAGTCAATTGACCCTGTACCTTTTTTTTGAGGTTTTCAGATTTTTCATGCTAAAATGACGCGACTATATGGAGTCCTTGTTGTATTCTATATGCGCTTTTTCTTCATAAAATTTTTCGATATCTGAACAATTTGACCCATTTTTCGGTACCACCGTCAACTATTTTTTACAGTCCTGCCAAACCGGTGATCGCATGACATGTGTCATGTGTCATGCATAAACAAACCCCCAATAGAGTTTTTTAGAAATGTAAAAAATACAGTTTTTTCCCAACTTTATGGACACTGTATAATCAGAATTCCACTAAAATTATGAAGTTACTAAATTAATAATCTTAACATTTTATGATACCTAGTATCTTTTATATATTTTTAAAATTATTTAGCGATATCATTGCTGAGAACTGTTTGAGAACTACTGGTATTTCTTATGCTTTAAATAAAATCTTAGTTCAGGACGTTTTAGCGGCCATGACACACGTCAGTTTGAATTGTACCCGACTTTACTGATATCCATCAGCGTCATATACAGTGTATATTGCTGGAGGTACATGCATAATGATTTATACATAACATGTCCATTAAGGTATAATTAAATTATACGCGTACACAAATTTTATCTCATTATCCGCGCATGCGCTACTAATTTATGGCATACTACGTCAGCGCACCAGGCAACATTTGTTTACAGATTGTAGTTCGCAACATTTTTATAAATATACTGAATAAAAATTACATACGTTCATATTATATAACTTACTGATGGTTGAGAATGTTTTAAACATGTATGTAGAACATGAGTAACTATAGTAGGTATTATACATATGTTTACAATTTGTTAAACTACCGGAAGGTAAAGAAGTATACGTCAATATTGAAAATTTTAAATATTGTGTAATATTAGGTTATTTTGTAAAGTTTGTGTATGTTTAAAATAGTTATATAAAATATATTTCTTATTAAGCTATCTGTGTTTTATTACTTCTTATATGGATACTATTGGATACCTCTGAAGTAGTTCCCACGAACATCAAAACACTCGAACACTTTCATTCGATGCGTGCTGCTCCAATCGTGTTGGTATCATCGAGATGATTAAAACTGTTCGTTTTAATCATTTAATCATCCCCCGATGATGCCAACATGACTGGGGCAACACGCATCGGGTGCAGTATTCAATAAGTGTTTTGATGTCCGTGGAAACTACTTCAGAGATATGTAATGTATATTCATAAAATATGCGATTGTGTATATGATGTGTGTTTCATATCCAATGAATGTACATTACATATGTGTATGTACATTCACTGGATATAAAACAGATATGGAAGTCGGCGACAAACGCATCTGCTGGGAATGTTAATTCCACATCCATTAGATGTACATTAGATATACTTTCTCCATCTTGTGGATATACATATCCATAGATTGAAGATACAGTGTATGTACATCGCATATCATTTTGTTATGTGGGAATGTGATTTTTATCCTTAACGCGGCCAGACTAGCAATTCGTTGCAGTTTGGTTTACTATCCTTATGAAAATAAGGATTCATAGAGGTGATAAACAGAAATATTTTGTTTTAATATATTCTGCCCTCTAGAAGCATGCTCTTGAACTTATATATATATATATATATATATATATATATATATAATAAAACCAGAAAGGTAGTCTTGACTGACTAGTTAAGCAGAAAAAGTAAATTTTTTCTTGAGGTTGCAGTCAGAAGTGTAAAGTTGTTATGGCCAAACACACAAAGAAAACTCTTCGTTACTTGTCAAGCTTTCGGAAATGTTTATTTCCTTTCTCAAGACATCTATAAAGTGTATTATTTTATAAATAAGTCATATATATAAAACAATTAATTACTTACTAACATGAGGATGTTTGTTAAGGTGAAGCACACAAATAGAAATAAAATCATCCTCGAGGAAAAACATAGAAGGTTAAAATATTCTTATAAACTATACCATATTAATAATTTAAAAGCATTTTAGTGCGAAAATCTTAAAACAATCACATTTTAAAATAGATATATATCAATACATTTTGTTAACATTAGACGTCTACTAGTGAAGGTAAGGAGAAACAATTCTACGAAAAAATATGAGAAAAAACTTTTAAAAGAACAAATTTGATTGGTGTTAAGTGTTTGGGGAATTTTCTAGGGTCCCTAGGTTACCAACTGACTGGTGACGATTTATTGCCAACTTGAAGGTTACAAATTTTGATTTGTCATCCTTGCATTTAGATATTTGTCTTTCTCTAACTTTAGAATGTAGGTGTAAATGTTACTCAGGTTTTCAATGTCTGATTTCTTATTTAATATGTGAGTTTCGTTGTTTATGTGAACCATTTCTAAGAAAGATCTCTTTTTTATGTTTTGCTCAACCGCTAAAATTTTGGTACTTTCATAACTCATCTTGTGGCCTGTTGTTATTACGTGTTCGGATCTTCCTTAGAAATGGTTCACATAAACAACGAAACTCACATATTAAATAAGAAATCAGACATTGAAAACCTGAGTAACATTTACACCTACATTCTAAAGTTAGAGAAAGACAAATATCTAAATGCAAGGATGACAAATCAAAATTTGTAACCTTCAAGTTGGCAATAAATCGTCACCAGTCAGTTGGTAACCTAGGGACCCTAGAAAATTCCCCAAACACTTAACACCAATCAAATTTGTTCTTTTAAAAGTTTTTTCTCATATTTTTTCGTAGAATTGTTTCTCCTTACCTTCACTAGTAGACGTCTAATGTTAACAAAATGTATTGATATATATCTATTTTAAAATGTGATTGTTTTAAGATTTTCGCACTAAAATGCTTTTAAATTATTAATATGGTATAGTTTATAAGAATATTTTAACCTTCTATGTTTTTCCTCGAGGATGATTTTATTTCTATTTGTGTGCTTCACCTTAACAAACATCCTCATGTTAGTAAGTAATTAATTGTTTTATATATATGACTTATTTATAAAATAATACACTTTATAGATGTCTTGAGAAAGGAAATAAACATTTCCGAAAGCTTGACAAGTAACGAAGAGTTTTCTTTGTGTGTTTGGCCATAACAACTTTACACTTCTGACTGCAACCTCAAGAAAAAATTTACTTTTTCTATATATATATATATATATATATATATATATATATATATATATATATATATATATATATTAGTTCAAGAGCATGCTTCTAGAGGGCAGAATATATTAAAACAAAATATTTCTGTCTATCACCTCTATGAATCCTTATTTTCATAAGGATAGTAAACCAAACTGCAACGAATTGCTAGTCTGGCCGCGTTAAGGATAAAAATCACACTTTATCACAAAACGCTTGGTTTTGATTGAAACAAATACCAGCCGAAAGATTTATACATAATTAAAGGCAACTCTCGCACCAGTCATCTCGGGCCACTTGCAGACTGCAGTTTTGCGCTGGTGGCGCTCGTCAGTGCAAGGCTTCCCGAGACGACTGACACGAGAGTTTATTCCCAAGTGAACATTTCGCGAAATCTTCAGGTTCTAGCTGAAAGCTGCCTGCTGCTGCTGCTGCTTATGCTGCTGCTGGTGCTGCTACTGCTGCTCCTCGTTGCTCGAACTGAACTGTTCAGTTCAGTTCGAGCAACGAGGAGCAGCAGTAGCAGCACCAGCAGCACCAGCAGCAGCAGCAGCAGCATAAGCAGCAGCAGCAGCAGGAGGCAGCTTTCAGCTAGAACCTGAAGATGGCAGATGAGATTCCGCCGAAACGTCGTTCAGACAACCATGGTTCCAACAGGAGCCTACCAACTACACGGGAAAACACCCGGAAGCACGTCAACACTTCATATATATATATATATATATATATATATATATATATATATATATATATATATATATTGTCATCGGCGTCGGCGTCGCGAACAAGTTATGACTTGTCTAGCGCGCTGTGCTCATGTTTTAGTCTTCTGCCGAAACAGAAGTCATTTGAGCACAAAAAAAGTCTATATAAGAAAACACTTTTTCTCAGCGAGCAAGTAGTGATCGATCCTTCAAGTAGTAATGTTCCAGCCTTCAGCAACTAATAGTCTTCTGCCGAAACAGAAGTCATTTGAGCACAGAAGCCAACGCCAATGCTGATGAGGTTATCCCTTCCTCTTGTGTTGTAACCAGACAGTGTGTTTTAATTGAGTTTTATTGTGTTGAGTGTCAAGTGGCAATGCATACCCGGAGTGGCAAGGCAGTAGGCACTGGGGTCGAGAGCGACGTCTCCACGTCGGCCCCCCCTCACTGCACGACGCCCCTCACAGCATCTGACCACGAAGTGCTCCGCCAACACGACGCCCTGACAAGGGGTACGGGGGTCACGCCCGACGTCTCTACGACGGTGGCCCCACACTGCACGACAAGCAACACAGCAACCCGGCTCGGCGAGGTAAGCATGTCCTCTGATTTCTCCACAGGCACAAGTGCTACGCATGGCGTCGCGACGACGGCGCCCCACTACTGTGCGTCGCCGGGCTCAGCGCCTAGGCATAGCGAGGCAGGACTCGCCACCAACATAGGACACGACACTGGGGTCACGCATGACGTCATCACGACGGTGCCCCTTCGCTGCATGGCACGCAGCGCAGCCACCTGGCACGAGGCCCAGGCAACAAATCTGGAATGGAGTAGCAACGATTCTCAGGCGATGCCCCCCTACTGCATGGAGCGCAACGCAGCATCGTGGCATGGAAACTCGGCGATGGAACAGAGATTGGGTGGTGATGATGAGATGGTGATGCCCCCTCGCTGTATGGTGGACCCAACAGCATCCCGGGCCAACGACGATTCCTCGACGCTGGGAGATCGCCGCTTCGCTGGATTCGCTTCCACACATGGGGAAGCCTCCCACTCTGGCTCAGGGCTGCCCAGCGGTCAGTACACCATTGCTGCCACACCCGACTGGCCCCAACTCTTCAGCGGCGCCTCGCTGACACCTCGCCGCCAGCTGGCCACCCCTCACTGCATGGTACCACCAACAGCAACCAGCCCAAGTCCAAGCACGCCGCCCAACGCACAGTACTTCGTCACGCCTACCTCGTCGGCCGGCGCCTACAACGTCACCCCGCCGTACCAGACGGCAAGACCTAGTGCTACGCCCCAAAGACAAATAGTGCTCCAAAACCAAACGACTGGAACGATCCCAGTCCCCTCTGCCGCCATAACGGACCAACCCCAACCGAGCTTGGGACTACCCAGCTATGAACAATTAGCGCAACTCCTGGCTCTGACCACTTCAAACCTAGCCTCCATTACCCGGCAGCAAGAAAATTGCCGGCCACCCATTACTGCACGTAACGAATCACAGCCGTACGGCCAAGAAAAGGCTAACTTACGTGGACAATATATACAGGGTGATTCACGTAGGCCATTCATTAGAAGTTTTTCAACTTGCAGTTGGATTAGAAACTTGAAATTTGGTATGCAGCTACAATCGATCATGCCCGTTCTATCTGAAATATTTTCAGTCTTCCAACTATACAGGGTGTGCCAAAAATTGGTACCAACTTTCTTATTTTAAATGGAAACCTATATTTTTCTTTACGTGGTTTGATTGGTCTTCTAATTCTGAGTTTAGAGGACCTAAGTTATGTTAACTTATCTATTACAATTTTTGACATATGTCCGATTTTTTAAAAAAAATTGCCGCTGTAGTAGTTTACGAACAAATTTGTATCTCGCAAACCTTTCAAAGTTATGAAACCAAATTTGTGAAGCAGTTAGCTGGAAGTCCAGGCTAACTTTTGATGTCCCATCGGTGGTCCCATTTTGTACCATATGGGCGCAGTCGGTTTTCAAATGTCGCAATCTAAAATTGTCAAAAAGTCAATTTTTTCAAATGGCACCTACTATTTTTTTTCACACTATTCGAAAGAAAATTGAATTTTAGGGTGAGTTACTTAAGCATTCCCTATACCTAACTTCACCCCATATCGAGTTATTCAATAAAAATCAAGAAATACCTTATCTTGCCGAGAGATTCCTTACTTCATCAAGTATGCCATGGAAACAAAAGACAGTTGTAATAATTTTTAAAGAAAAATATGGATTCTTATTTAATTACACACAACACCAACAAATTATTATTAACGAACAAGAACAATGTTGACGAAATTCTGTCAGTGGTGCACACATTGAGCATTTGTATTGAAATAATTATTTTGTTAATCTGTTTATTTGTTGTTATTTTGTTATTATTATTTATTATTGCAATACGATTTTTGAATAAAAATTAAAATGAAATGATTGTTTCCAAAGCCTACTACCCTTGAGAAAAAAAAATATTTTTTTCAAAAAATGCCAATAACTCAAAAACAACTGTAGATAGACATACACAATGTTAATAAAAGTGGCCCTAAAATTCAATTTTGTATTGATTTCTGGCGTCAGAAATGGTAGGCGCAAAGATGTGCTACGCAACCTGTTGAAAGTAGAATAATAGAATATTTGAACAAAAATATGGTGGTCACATTGAACATTTACGTCAGAATTTCGTCAACATTGTTCTTGTTCGTTAATAATAATTTGTTGGTGTTGTGTGTAATTAAATAAGAATCCATATTTTTCTTTAAAAATCATTACAACTGTCTTTTGTTTCCATGGCATACTTGATGTAGTAAGGAATCTCTCGGCAAGATAAGGTATTTCTTGATTTTTATTGAATAACTCGATATGGGGTGAAGTTAGGTATAGGGAATGCTTAAGTAACTCACCCTAAAATTCAATTTTCCTTCGAATGGTGTGAAAAAAAATAGTAGGTGCCATTTGAAAAAATTTACTTTTTGACAATTTTTGATTGCGACATTTGAAAACCGACTGCGCCCATATGGTACAAAATGGGACCACCGATGGGACATCATAAGTTAGCCTGAACTTTCAGCTAACTGCTTCACAAATTTGGTTTCATAATTTTGAAAGGTTTGCGAGATACAAATTTGTTCGTAAACTACTACAGCGGCAATTTTTTTCAAAAAATTGGACATATGTCAAAAATTGTAATAGATAAGTTAACATAACTTAGGTTCTCTATACTCAGAATTAGAAGAACAATCGAACCATGTAAAGAAAAATATAGGTTTCTATTTAAAATAAGAAAGTTGGTACCAATTTTTGGCATACCCTGTATAGTTGGAGGACTGAAAATATTTTAGATAGAACGGGCATGATCGATTATGGCTGCATACCAAATTTCAAGTTTCTAGTCCAACTGCAAGTTGAAAAACTTCTAATGAATGGCCTACGTGAATCACCCTGTATATATATATATATATATGTATGTAAGATCTACGCAGGCTTTCAGGACCAAAAACTTAGATATATTCTCAGGCGTTCAAGCGTACATTTGAGGACCGTTTGGAAAGTAGTGGGGGAAAAGAGGGGTAATTATTTATTTTTTTCTTTTATGCAAGATTTGAGGACCAGATATTTTTATTTTCGATATTTTCAAATGTATCCAACTGTACCTTAATCTTTACTTCAATCTGCAATTAAAAAAATCGGTAAAGTTATTTACACAGAACTTCCCTCGTTATTTGTGCATGGCGGTCACTCTAAAACATTATTAATTACGGAATGACATTGAGAATACAGATCGGAATATAGTTATTGCTATTATTACAAAAAAACCTGACAACTTTTGGTCAAAAAAATATACAGAGTGCTCATCCAACAGCAAAAGTTCAATACTAAATAACAGGTGCCAGATATGGAAGGCTTGCGCAAATACCTTTACAAATGTCCACCATGACTGAATTATTTCTTGGGATGCCATTATTCAATAAAAGTATATAATAGGTGCATATGCCAAATATTATTGCCATCTGTCACATTTTCAATTCCACATTCACGTAATGGAGTGGAAGTATAGTGGTGGCTAAAAAATATAAAAAAATTTCAAAACTTTTTTTTTTGAATAGGTTTAGAATGTCACGAAACGCGAAAATTTTAAATTTGAGCAGAAAAAAATGTTTCGCTCTATTCCAGTGTTACATTTTTTTCCAAAATGGTGAAAGGATGTGGCAATTTTTTTTTCCGAAATAGGTTTAAATGTCATGAAACGTGGAAATTTTAAATTTGAAAAAAAAAATATTTGGTCTATTCTATAATAGTGATAAATAGATTACCTAAACATGTTTTCAAATTTTTTAAAAAAATTTTCAAAAACATTTTTAAATTTGTTTGAATAATTTTAGAATGCCATGGAAACGTGGAAATTTTAAATCTGAACAAAGAAAAAAAATTCCAATTCTATTTTAGTGGTAAATTTATTTTCGAAATTTTTTGAAAATTTTCAATTTTTTTTTTAAATAGATTTAGAGCGCTATGAAACGTGGAAATTTAAAATTTTAAGAAAAAAAATTCCATCTATTTTAGTGGTAAATTTAAAAAAAAAAAATGTTGGTAAAAAGTTTTCAAACATTTTATTCTTTTAAATAGGTTTAGATTGCCAAATTTTCAAATTTTTTTCTTCCCGAAATAGGACTAGCGCGTCATGAAACGTGGAAATTTTAAATTTGAGCAAAAAAAAATTTTTTTCATCTTGGTAAAAATTTTTTCAAAAATGTTGGTGAAAAAAATTTTCAAAATTTTTTTTTCCCGAAATAGGACTAGCGCGTCATGAAACGTGGAAATTTTAAAATTGAGCGAAAAAAAATTTGTTTCACTATTTATTCCGTTTAGACGGTCGGGTTGATATTGTATGTATATTTTCCAGTGAAATTTCTACCATTTCTGCGCTGACAGTAGCGTCAACTACCTACCAAATTTGACTGCTCTCCGTCAAGTAGTTTTTTAGTAAATGCACCAACAGACAGACAGACAGGCAGACAGACTGACGGAATTGAAAAACCTATATTTTCGTAATCTCCGTATTCTGAAACGTCAGAATCCGTAAAAATCTCGGAGGGTGATTTTTTCTCGAATACAAGACTTCCCTTCGGTATGCGAGGGAAGTAAAAATGAAAGCCTTTAATTTAATATTCCATTTATAGAATTTTTAATATCAATTTAGAAAACGAGGTTGATTTTTACCGCGGCGGTACCTTGACGGCGGCACAGATCAGACGTCGGCGCTTTGTCGGTCTTTTTTTATGAATTTCAAATTGACTTTGGACAGGTTATACATGACTTGACATGACAAAGAGAATTCGAAAAGTTACCGCTGCACTATTTTAGTTTCTGGCTCAAATATTGCGTACTTACATTAGAAATTAATTTTTTATGGGGACAATGCATATCGAAAGTCAGAATTTCACAACAGCAAGTTATAATTAAACGATTAATCGATTTACCTGTAAGGATGATTAATCATAATTTTCCAAGCTGTCCTCAAGAGAATTACAAAATAAGAAGTGCAGTTTCCACGACACACGCTCGTCAGCATGAAATGTTTAAAGGCAAAAAACGGTCTTAACTGATAGTAGGTACGATACCTTTTTCTATTGCTTTCTAGTGATTATTCCGTTGGTAACATTCTGTACAAAATCTTGAAAAAAATAGGAACAATGGGAAGAGCTGGGTTTGCAATTATATTGAGGGCAGCTCAGAAAATTATGAATAATCATCCTTATACAGGTAAGTCGATTATTCATTTAATTTTTCTTCGCTGTTCTCAATAGTTAAAATAATCAGTGTAGACCTTCAGAGCAACCCAAGTTTTTGTACAATTAAAATTAATGTAATAGTTTATGTGAATATAACAGTAATTGAGATGAATAATATATAAGATAAGAACATATACGTACATACAGGGTTGGGCAAATGTGTGGAAACACCTGATTTCTGGCTAAACTATAAGTGCGATTAAAAAATACCCTTAACAAAAGTTTTTGTAATATTTTTATTCTATTCAGTGATGTACTTTGATTTTCAACAGCTATCCTATTTTTCGAGATGTGACGTCATCAGTTTTTTTAAATAGATAACCCTGTATATTTTTACATTTTCAGATAGACAATTTTTCATCAATTATAGTGATATGGGGTTTGGTGGGTGTGCGGCTTGTGGTTTTTTAAATATTAAATAAAATAATAAAATAAAGTGTAATAAATATTTATTAGTTAATGATAATTAAATTTCTTATTACAAAATATTGAGCACTTTAATATTGAGAAACGAAGAAAATATTCATAATAAATGTTCAAATTGGAAACCTTCAGCAGCCTGACAATATCCTATTCGATCAACGAAAGCTCTTGAAGAGTTTTGAATAGCATGCTGTGATATTTCTTGAACAGCCATCCTAATTCGATCTTCCAACTCTTCTAACGACTGAGGCTTGGTCCTATAGACAACGGATTTTAAATGACCCCAAAGAAAATAGTCTAAAGGACTTAAATCTGGTGATCGCGGTGGCCATTCAATGATTTGAGTTCGGTTAAAGAAAGTTTGCAAAAAGCATGGCAAGAAAAAAACGAATATTTTTTTATCAGATAGTCCTGTTGACAATAATTAAAATGTAAACAGCCATGTCTTTGCTTTACTATTTTATTTAATATTTAAAAAACCACAAGCCGCACACCCACCAAACCCTATATCACTATAATTGATGAAAAATTGTCTATCTGAAAATGTAAAAATATACAGGGTTATCCATTTAAAAAAACTGTCGATGACGTCACATCTCGAAAAATAGGATAGCTGTTGAAAATCAAAGTACATCACTGAATAGAATAAAAATACTGCAAAAACTTTTGTTAAGAGTATTTTTTAATCGCACTTATAGTTTAGCCAGAAATCAGGTGTTTCCACACATTTGCCCAACCCTGTATAATTTTAAATGTTTAATATAATTATAACGTAAATAACAATTAAAAAATATTTTTCTTTAACGCCTTTAAGTATGTATAGAAGCTATAAAAATTGTTCTTTAAGTTTTTTGTTTTTTTTATTGGTAAACATGTCTACAGAATGGATATCCCAATTACAGACAGTTATCTAGATCACGCACACATAGACATCAACACAACACCCATTCCCTGCGATATTGCCATCTACCACAGCTGAGACTCGAACTCAGGAAAGATAACAGCAACTAGACATGTTGTGCTACCCAACAGTGGTCTAGCTCACTGCTATCATCTCGGTAACACATGAAAAAACGCCACTAAACATCCATACCCTAGCCAGGATTCGAACCCGGGGCTCCGTGGTCGCAAGCCAAACACATTAGCACTGCGGCCACCGAGCTGGCAAGTTATCATAAACCACATCAAAAAAAATCGGTAAAGGTATTTACACAGAACTTCCCTCGTTATTAGCGCATGGCAGTCACTCTAAAAAATTAATAATTACCAAATGACATTGAGAATAATAATCGGAATATAGTTATTGCTATTATTACAAAGAAAACTTGATAAGTTTTGTTTAAAAAATTATACAGATTACTCACCCAACAGCAAAGGTTCAAAACTAAATAGCAGGTGCCACATATGGCAGGCTTGCGCAAATACCTTTACAAATGTCCACCATGACTGAAATATTTCTTGGGATGACCACCCTGTACATTTTTCAATAAAAGTATAATAGGTGCATATGCCAGATATTATTGCCATCTGTCACATTTTCAATCCAACATTCACGTAATGGAGTGGAAGTATAGTGGTGGTTAAAAATTTTTTTTTTAATTTTCAAAAGATGTTGATAAAATAATTTTCAAAATTTTTTCTTCTGAAATAGGTTTAAAATGTCAAACGTAGAAATTTTAAATTTGAGCAAAAAGGAAAGTTTCCTTCTATTCTATAGTAGTGCTAAAAAAAGTTTAAAAATTAAACATTACATATTTTTTAAAATAGGTTTAGAATGCTATGAAATGTGAAAATTTTAAATTTGAGCAAATAAAAAAAAATCGATCTATTTTAGTGGTAAAAACTTTTTGAAAATGTTGGTGAAAAAAAATTCAAACATTTTTTTTTCTGAAATACCTAGGTTTAGAATGTCATGAGACGTGAAACTTTTAAATTTGACCATTCTAGTGTTAAATTTTTTTCCAAACTGGTAACAAAATGTTGCAAAATTTTTTTTCCGAAATTGGTTTGGAATATCATAAAACGTGGAAATTCTAAATTTGAGCAAAAAAATTTTTTTCGTCTGTTCTATAGTAGTGATACATAAATAGATTAAATTTTTTTTAAAAAATGTTTCAAAAACATTTTAAAATTTGTTTGAATAGTTTTAGAATGCCATGGAAACGTGGATAGTTAAAATCTGAACAAAGAAAAAAATCCTATCTTGGTAAAATTTTTTAAACATAGTAAGAAAAATTTCTAATTTTTCTTTTAAATAGATTTAGAACGCTATGAAACGTGGAAATTTTAAATTTGAAGAAATAAAAAAAATTCCATCTATTTTAGTGGTAAACAAATTTTCAAAAATGGTAAAAAAAATGTCAACTAAATTTTTTTTTTGAATCAGGCTTAGAATGCCATGAAATGTTCAATTTGAAGAAAGAAAAAAAAATATTTCCTTTTAGTAGTAAAAAATTTTTCAAAAATATTGGTGAAAAAAATTTTCAATTTTGTTTTTCCTGAAATAGGCGTGTCATGAAACGTAGAAATTTTAAATTTGGGCAAACAAAATTTTTTTTTATCTTGGTAAAATTTTTTTCAAAAATGTTGGTGAAAAAAATTTTCAAAATTTTTTTTTTCTGAAATAGGTTTAGCGCGTCATGAAACGTAAAAATTTTAAATTTGAGCAAAAAAAAATTTTTTTATCTTGGTAAAAATTTTTTCAAAAATGGTGAAAAAAATTTTAAAATTTTTTTTTTTCTGAAATAGGTTTAGCGCGTCATTTTCAAAAAATTTTTTTTCTGAAATAGGTTAGTTAAGCGCGTCATGAAACGTGGAAATTTTAAATTTGAGCAAAAAAAAATTTTTTTCACTATTTATTCCGTTTAGACGGTCCACCCTGTATATTTTCCAGTGAAAATTCTACCATTTCTTCGCTGTCAGTAGGGTCAACTACCTACCAAATTTGACTGCTCTCCGTCAAGTAGTTTTTTAGTAAATGCACCAACAGACAGACAGACAGACAGACAGACAGACAGACAGACTGACGGAATTGAAAAACCTATATTTTCGAAATCTACGTGTTCTGAAACGTCAGAATCCGAAAAAATCTCGGAGGGTGATTTTTTCTCGAATACAATACTTCCCTTCGGTATGCGAGGGAAGTAAACATTCTACCTTAGTGGTAAAATTTGTTAAAAATAGTAAACAAAATTTCTAATTTTTCTTTTAAATAGATTTAGAACGCTATGAAACGTGGAAATTTTAAATTTGAAGAAATAAAAAAAAAATCCGTCTATTTTAGTGGTAAAAAAAATTTCAAAAATGTTGGTAAAAAAAAAAATTTTAAAAATTTTCAAAATGTTTTTTTCTGAATCAGGCTTAGAATGCCATGAAACGTGGAAATTTTAAATTTGAAGAAAAAAAAATTATCATTTCAGTAGAAAAATTTTTTTCAAAAATGGTAAAAAAATTTATTTTACTTCCCTCGCATACCGAAGGGAAGTATTGTATTCGAGAAAAAATCACCCTCCGAGATTTTTACGGATTCTGACGTTTCAGAATACGGAGATTACGAAAATATAGGTTTTTCAATTCCGTCAGTCTGTCTGTCTGTCTGTCTGTCTGTCTGTTGGTGCATTTACTAAAAAACTACTTGATGGAGAGCAGTCAAATTTGGTAGGTAGTTGACGCTACTGTCAGCGCAGAAATGGTAGAAATTTCACTGGAAAATATACAGGGTTGACCGTCTAAACGGAATAAATAGTGAAAAAAATTTTTTTTCGCTCTAATTTAAAATTTCCACGTTTCATGACGCGCTAGTCCTATTTCGGAAAAAAAAAAATTGAAAATTTTTTTCACCAACATTTTTGAAAAAATTTTTACCAAGATGAAAAAAATTTTTTTTTCCTCAAATTTAAAATTTCCACGTTTCATGACGCGCTAGTCCTATTTCGGGAAGAAAAAATTTTGAAAATTTTTTTCACCAACATTTTTGAAAAAATTTTTACCAAGATGAAAAAAATTTTTTTTTGCTCAAATTTAAAATTTCCACGTTTCATGACGCGCTAGTACTATTTCGGGGAAAAAAATCGGTAAAGGTATTTACACAGAACTTCCCTCGTTATTTGTGCATGGCAGTCACTCTAAAAAAATAATAATTACGAAATGACATTGAGAATAATAATCGGAATATAGTTATTGCTTTTTTTTCCTTCTTCAATTCTTTGGGAATTTCACTGCCACATGTATGTTTTCTTTCTAAGCGGTGCTAGGGGAATCTACAAAATATATCACAATTAACCAGTATGTTACTGGTAAAAAACCTCTACGCCCGTGACGTTTACGTCAAAGGATCAGTTAAAGGTTGGTTTTGATAAATAAACAACACAAATAAGTATAAAAACTTGAAATTAAATATTTCGCCGACGTTTCGGAAATCTAATCTGTTTCCTTTCTCAAGGCTTTTTTTGCTGTGTATGACAAATACACAGCTCTAAGAATGTTTGTTATATTCAATATCCATAGATACTTACTATTTACATAGAACTGTTGATATAGTTAACAGTTTTTTAGTTTCTATACAATGTTAAGTTTGTGAAGTTCTTCCTTTAACATTGGCAGCCAAGTTGTACAGACATCTACGGAACAATTCGACACGCAATTATCCTCATTCAATAATATTATCGCCGATTCTTTTATTTTTCTTTTTTTGCTATCTGCCTCTTTTGTTAAAATTTTTGCCGAGTCCCAGTTTATTCTATGTCCGTTCTCCCACGCGTGTTCGCAGATCTTGGACCTCTGAATTTCATTTTTTCTGATATAATTTTGATGTTCGCCCAATCTTACACTAAAAGGTCTGGATGACTCACCCACGTATTGTTTGTTGCACTCACACGGAATACTATAAATGCAGTTTTTTGAATTTTGCTCGTGGTTTGTTGGTTTCGTCTTTGTCAGAATAGATCTTAAAGTGTTGCTTGTTTGAAATACCGTCCTAATATCAAATCTATCACCGATGCGGCGCAACTTTTCGGATAATCCGCATACATAAGGAATTAACGCTGTGTAACGTTTTTCAGGTTTTTGTCGTACCTGATTGTTATTTTCAATATTTATGAAGGTTTTATCGACAAAACCCCCAGGGTATTGGTTATTAATAAGAACTTCCTTTATAAACCGCTTCTCATTGTTTAGTATCTCATCATTAGAAGAAATGATTTTGGCCCTATCATACAAACATTTTACAACACCCCTCTTAACGTGCATCGACTGATTTGAGTTGAAATTTAAATATCTGTTGGTATGTGTTGGTTTTCTATAAACACTTGTTTCAATTGTACCATTTACTCTTTTAATTAAATACAATTGAAACAAGTGTTTATAGAAAACCAACACATACCAACAGATATTTAAATTTCAACTCAAATCAGTCGATGCACGTTAAGAGGGGTGTTGTAAAATGTTTGTATGATAGGGCCAAAATCATTTCTTCTAATGATGAGATACTAAACAATGAGAAGCGGTTTATAAAGGAAGTTCTTATTAATAACCAATACCCTGGGGGTTTTGTCGATAAAACCTTCATAAATATTGAAAATAACAATCAGGTACGACAAAAACCTGAAAAACGTTACACAGCGTTAATTCCTTATGTATGCGGATTATCCGAAAAGTTGCGCCGCATCGGTAATAGATTTGATATTAGGACGGTATTTCAAACAAGCAACACTTTAAGATCTATTCTGACAAAGACGAAACCAACAAACAACGAGCAAAATTCAAAAAACTGCATTTATAGTATTCCGTGTGAGTGCAACAAACAATACGTGGGTGAGTCATCCAGACCTTTTAGTGTAAGATTGGGCGAACATCAAAATTATATCAGAAAAAATGAAATTCAGAGGTCCAAGATCTGCGAACACGCGTGGGAGAACGGACATAGAATAAACTGGGACTCGGCAAAAATTTTAACAAAAGAGGCAGATAGCAAAAAAAAGAAAAATAAAAGAATCGGCGATAATATTATTGAATGTGGATAATTGCGTGTCGAATTGTTCCGTAGATGTCTGTACAACTTGGCTGCCAATGTTAAAGGAAGAACTTCACAAACTTAACATTGTATAGAAACTAAAAAACTGTTAACTATATCAACAGTTCTATGTAAATAGTAAGTATCTATGGATATTGAATATAACAAACATTCTTAGAGCTGTGTATTTGTCATACACAGCAAAAAAAGATTTTTCAAAAAAAGCCTTGAGAAAGGAAACAGATTAGATTTCCGAAACGTCGGCGAAATATTTAATTTCAAGTTTTTATACTTATTTGTGTTGTTTATTTATCAAAACCAACCTTTAACTGATCCTTTGACGTAAACGTCACGGGCGTAGAGGTTTTTTACCAGTAACATACTGGTTAATTGTGATATATTTTGTAGATTCCCCTAGCACCGCTTAGAAAGAAAACATACATGTGGCAGTGAAATTCCCAATGAATTGAAGAAGGAAAAAAATTAAGATAATGCCACAAATAACATTTAGACAATATATAGTTATTGCTATTATTACAAAGAAAACTTGATAAGTTTTGGTCAAAAATATACAGATTGCTCATCCAACAGAAAAAGCTCAATACTAAATAGCAGGTGCCACATATGGCAGGCTTGCGCAAATACCTTTACAAATGTCCACCATGACTGAAATATTTCTTGGGATGACCACCCTGTACATTTTTCAATAAAAGTATAATAGGTGCATATGCCAGATATTATTGCCATCTGTCACATTTTCAATCCAACATTCACGTAATGGGGTGGAAGTATAGTGGTGGTCAAAAAATTTCATTTATTTTGAAATTTTTCAAAAATGTTGGTAAAAAAATTTTCAAAATTTCTTCTTCTGAAATAGGTTTAAAATGCCAAACGTAGAAATTTTAAATTTGAGCAAAAAGGAAGTTTCCTTCTATTTTATAGTAGTGATAAAGAAAAGTTTAAAAGTTAAAAATTATTAATTTTTTTAAATAGGTTTAGAATGCTATGAAACGGGAAAATTTAAAATTTTAGCAAATAAAAAAAAATCGATCTATTTTGGTAGTAAAATCTTTATGAAAAATGTTGGTGAAAAACATTTTGAAATTTTTGTTTCTGAAATAGGTTTAGAATGTCATGAAACGTGAAACTTATAAATACAAAAAAAAAGTTTCCATCTATTCTAGTGTTAAATTTTTTTCCAAAATGGTAAAATATTGCAATTTTTTTTTTCGAAATTGGTTTGGAATGTCATGAAACGTGAAAATTTTAAATATGAGCAAAAAAATATTTTTCGTGTATTCTATAGTAGTGATAAATAGATTAAAACTTTTCAAATTTTTTAAAAATTTTTCAAAAACATTTTTAAATTTGTTAGAATAGTTTTAGAATGCCATGGAAACGTGGATAGTTTAAATCCTAACAAAGTAAAAAAAATCTATCTAGTGGTAAAATTTTTTAAAAATAGTAAAAAAAAATTCTATTTTTTCTTTTAAATAGATTTAGAACGCTATGAAACGTGGAAATTTTAAATTTGAAGAAATAAAAAAAAATTTCCATCTATTTATTTTAGTGGTAAAATTTTTTTCAAAAATGTTGGTAAAAAATAATTAAAAATATTTTTTTTTTAATCGGGCTTAGAATGCCATGAAACGTGGAAATATTAAATTTGAAGAAAGAAAAAATTTTTTTCATCCATTTTAGTACCTAGTAAAAAAATTTTCAAAAAAGTTGGGAAAATATATATATATATTTTTTTTTAATTAGGCTTAGAATGCCATGAAACGGGAAAATTTTAAATTTGAGCGAAAAAAATATTTTTTTTTCAACTATTTTAGTAGTAAAAAATTTTTCAAAAATGGTGAAAAAAATTTTCAAAAATTTTTTTTTCCGAAATAGGATTAGCGCGTCATGGAACGTGGAAATTTTAAATTTGAGCGAAAAAAAAATTTTTTCGTCTTAGTAAAATTTTTTTCAAAAATGTTGGTGAAAAAAATTTTCAAATTTTTTTTTCCCGAAATAGGATTAGCGCGTCATGAAACGTAGAAATTTTAAATTTGAGCGAAAAAATTTTTTTTTCACTATTTATTCCGTTTAGACGGTCCGCCCTGTAAATTTTCCAGTGAAATTTCTACCATGTCTGCGCTGACAGTAGCGTCAACTACCTACCAAATTTGACTGCTCTCCGTCAAGTAGTTTTTTAGTAAATGCACCAACAGACAGACAGACAGACAGACAGACTGACGGAATTGAGAAACCTATATTTTCGTAATCTACGTGTTCTGAAACGTCAGAATCCGAAAAAATCTCGGAGGGTGATTTTTCTCGAATACAATACTTCCCTTCGGTATGCGAGGGAAGTAAAATAATTTTTTTCACCAACATTTTTGAAAAAAGATTTACCAAGATGAAAAAAATTTTTTTTTGCTCAAATTTAAAATTTCCACGTTTCATGAGACGCTAAACCTATTTCTGAAAAAAAAAAAATTTTAATTTTTTTCACCATCATTTTTGAAAAAATTTGTAGCACTAAAAAAATTTTTTTCTTTGTTCAAATTTAAAATTTCCACGTTTCATGGCAATCTAAACCTATTTAAAACAATAAAATGTTTGAAAACTTTTTACCAACCTTTTTTTTTTTTTAATTTACCACTAAAATAGATGGAATTTTTTTTCTTAAAATTTTAAATTTCCACGTTTCATAGCGCTCTAAATCTATTTAAAAAAAAAATTGAAAATTTTCAAAAAATTTCGAAAAAAAATTTACCACTAAAATAGATGGAATTTTTTTTCTTTGTTCAGATTTAAAATTTCCACGTTTCCCATGGCATTCTAAAATTATTCAAACAAATTTAAAAATGTTTTTGAAAATTTTTTAAAAAAATTTGAAAACATGTTTAGGTAATCTATTTATCACTATTATAGAATAGACCAAATATTTTTTTTTTCAAATTTAAAATTTCCACGTTTCATGACATTTAAACCTATTTCGGAAAAAAAAATTGCCACATCCTTTCACCATTTTGGAAAAAAATGTAACACTGGAATAGAGCGAAAAATTTTTTTCTGCTCAAATTTCAAATTTTCGCGACATTCTAAACCTATTCAAAAAAAAAGTTTTGAAAATTTTTTATATTTTTTAGCCACCACTATACTTCCACTCCATTACGTGAATGTGGAATTGAAAATGTGACAGATGGCAATAATATTTGGCATATGCACCTATTATATACTTTTATTGAATAATGGCATCCAAGAAATAATTCAGTCATGGTGGACATTTGTAAAGGTTTAAAAATGAATTATTATTTGTTTGCTTAATATGTTTCAATATTTGTAAAGGTATTTGCGCAAGCCTTCCATATCTGGCACCTGTTATTTAGTATTGAACTTTTGCTGTTGGATGAGCACTCTGTATATTTTTTTGACCAAAAGTTGTCAGGTTTTTTTGTAATAATAGCAATAGCTATATTCCGATCTGTATTCTCAATGTCATTCCGTAATTAATAATTTTTTAGAGTGACCGCCATGCACAAATAACGAGGGAAGTTCTGTGTAAATAACTTTACCGATTTTTTTTTAATAGTTTTAGAATGCCATGAAACGTAGAAATTTTAAATTTGAGCAAAAAAAAAAATTTTTCATGGTAAAAAATTTTAAAAAATGGAAAAATTTTCAAATTTTTTTTTTTTAGAAATAGGTTTAGCGTGTCATGAAACGTGGAAATTTTAAATTTGAACAAATTTTTTTTTTTTATCTTGGTAAAAATTCTTTTCAAAAATGTTGGTGAAAAAAAATTTTCAAAATTTTTTTTCTCCGAAATAGGATTAGCGCGTCATGAAACGTGGAAATTTTAAAATTTGAGCGAAACAAAATTTTTTTGCACTATTTATTCCGTTTAGGCGGTCCACCCTGTATATTTTCCAGTGAAATTTCTGCCATTTCTGCGCTGACAGTAGCGTCAACTACCTGCCAAATTTCACTGCTCTCCGTCAAGTAGTTTTTTAGTAAATGCACCAACAGACAGACAGACAGAACAGACAGACAGACAGACAGACAGACAGACAGACAGACTGACGGAATTGAAAAACCTATATTTTCGTAATCTACGTGTTCTGAAACGTCAGAATCCGTTAAAATCTCGGAGGGTGATTTTTTCTCGAATACAATACTTCCCTTCGGTATGCGAGTGAAGTAAAAATATATTTGATGTTTTAAAAGTAATTTTGCAATTTACTAATCCATGCAGGGGCTCGATTCTCGACTTCCATGGAAACGTTTCCCATATGAGAAAATATTCCGTATGTATAATATTAACTCGACCCATTTCATAAATCGACCAATAACATTAAAGATTCTGGTGATTTTTTTGAAATTGTATTGTTGAGAACAATGAAAGTTTCACTTTTCTCAACATAATTTGTAAAAATCACCGCAGAATCTTTAATGTTATTGGTCGATTTATGAAATGGATCGAGTTAATGTAATATTGTAAGGGAGAGGTTGTAATCTACTACCTGCGTCGGTAACCTTTCCTTCCATGTCAGTAACTCTTCCTTTGAGCGGTACATATGTAAACTCACATTTAACCAATACATGGTCCCATTTTAAGATTCAGGAAATGAAGCTGATATTAACAACCTGCAAGTTGCCACAAAAAAAATAACAAAATATATTGTTAGCTAGGTACCTAACAATAATATCTTGTGCTCTTAAGGTGGCCATTCCCTAGAAAAGAGACTTCCGATAGGGAAATATTTAATATTTTTGGCCATAACTGTTTTTTCTTAGCACATATATTTAAAAAATCTATAAGACTACCTAAGTAGAACCTTAACAAGACTATTGCTATGAATTTTTACTCACTAATTTTAGTGGTTTGCAAAATACTTTAATTTAAATTTAAAAATTATGCTAATCTTCCTATTTCGTAGTTTTAAAATAAACTATTTTGCAAACCACTGAAATTATTGAGTGAAAATTCTATAGTAATAGTGTTATTATAGTTCTATTTAGGTAGTCTTATAGTTTTTTTAAATATATGTACTAAGAAAAAAAGTTAGTGCCAAAAATAATAAATATTTCCCTATCGGATGTCTCTTTCTAGAGAATGGCCACCTTAAAGTAAATATGTAACTGCATGATACTTATAATGAAATGTACCTTTTCCTCTTTTGGCAGCAGCTTACTTAGTATGAATTCAAATGCAAAACAAGTTCGTTTAACATCTGTTTGTGATGTCAGCTGCTATTGCTCTATTGCACTAAAAAGTTGTTGCAAGTAGACAATAGTGGACAATTTTCATTTTTCGTAGATTATTTTGTCTGATGGTTACGAAATCCTATAAAGAATGAGTTTAATTAATAGTAGACAATATTTTCAATTTTAAAATCAATATCGTTCCAAATGAGCAATCGTCTTATCGTCAATATCGACTTAAATGAAAATATTTATATGTATACAATAATACAACACTATAATACCTTGGTAAACACTGCAAATTGAATATGACATAGAAATTCGATATAAGAAACATACTATAATACCCTTGTATAAGAAACAGACTATAGATTAAATACCAAATATTACTATAGCAATGACATAAGATTTACGTCAACATTCTATATCTGACTTTTTGCACCCTGGTGTACGTTAGGTGCTTCCTTCCATATGAAATGAACCAAACATAAGAAATCTAACTTGTTGAGCGTTCTATTTGATTTTTTTTTATTACAGGCTTTTATTCATTTTCACATGTTTGTTTTTAGTTTAGGTCAAATCTTGCAAGTCAATTTCGAACCCACTTGTCGTGAATATAGAGCCTTGAAACTTGGTATAATGTATTCCCGATGACAATACAATAATCAATCATTAGTTTTAACTGATAAAAATGAATGTATTGATATTAATTAATGTTCATTATATTGGCGCTCCTCCTCTATGATCGAATACTTGCAGTAATTTCCAACTTCATATAGTACTCGTACTACTGCTACTCGTTAATAGATTGTGCTGTCGCAAATTCTATAGTAGCTGTAGCAAGGCGTAGTTAACAAATTTGCTGGTCCCAGCGACCAGAATTTTACCTATTCTGCGCATTGAACCAACGGGAACCATTTTAAAATTATCACGGTATATTATCATAGTTATTGTACATATTTCAAATGTTTTATATTATCATCTCTCAATATGGCATTGATGCAACATGTGATACAAATTGGGGAGCGTAACTGTTTCTGCATCAGTAGTGATGTATCGGATTAAATTAATTTTTATTCAAAAAATAAAACCTTTTAATTAGGCAATCCAAACCACGTGGCTTTCAATATGGGCCGTTGTCGGCAAACATTCGTTTTCATTGGTTAAAAGAGTTTGTTTTCTGGTTGCCTTATGGTTACGTTTCCACAAGTTAATAAGAATAAACACCGTGTTTACCAACATGCCAACGTCGGCTATATTGAATTACATTTGACAGGTCGTTGGATTGTCTAATATCAATTTTGAGATCGGTATAAAAATGAACAGAACTTATTTTTAACCAAATTCATTTCGATTAGATAATAAGATTTAATAATTATACAGCGAACTTGAGTTTATTTGCTTAATATTAACCCTCTACCGCCCGAATTACAAAAATATGAAAAAAAAAAATTTTAAGTTCTAATTTAATGGATTCTAGCATAGTAATGCAATATACGATATTAAAGTGTAAAATCCATGCACCCCCTTGGATTTTGGGGGTATGTAACATATAGGTTACAGTGGGCAATAAAGGGCAATTACTTTAAAGTACTTTATTGGATATGAAAATTCAAAAAACAATTTTGTGTCGGAGTTAAACACAAATGCACTTTGCACAGGAAATCTTCGGTGCTCCTTTACACCCTGGAAATTTACATCTTCCCCTTTTTTCCCGAAATGTCGGCCAATGTCCAGTACCATCTCTACGTGTGTCCAAAGTAGGCATTTCTGTGGTTTTACCTTTCTTCTGTTTTTGCTCGAGTTCATGTTGTACACTTGAAGAACTCGGACGGCCTCTTTTTTTCTTGTCTTTTTTGTTGGTCACCTATGGTACATAGTGTGCTAGCAAGGTCAGCCTTGAATTGCAGTAAGCTTAGCTGTTCCTTTTTTGATACTTTGCAACTATCACAGTCTCTTCTGTATAAAAGCCAGCTGTTCACTACACACAAATCCATGCGGTGAAAATAGAGTTTATGATACCATTTTTTACTTCGAATTGCTGTTCTATATAAGGCCACAAGAGAATCTACCAAATCTACTCCTCCCATAAACTGATTGTAGATAGCTACTGCATTGGGACAATCTACATCAATTCTAGTCTTGGTTTTAGAATCCCAGCGTTTTACTTTATTTATAGGGTGAGCCCCAACAAAGGAACTTAGTAAGTGTACTGGTTTATTATCGTACCACTTTATTGCCACTATTTCGACATCTTCTACAACTGCCCTCTTTTCTTCTACACATCCTCTGACTTTTTTTTCATGTTTTTATCATTGGTAAATAAGCACCCCTCTAAACGATCAGAACGCACAGTACCCAAACTGTGAATGCCAATTTTATGCAACTCGATTTGTAATTGCAAGCTGTTGAACCAGTTGTCAAAGTATGTAAGTAAGTATCTTATGATAATCATTTTTAGGAATTATTTTGCCTAAACGCAAAACAACATTGCCACTGATACCAACATTTGGAAGATCTGGATCGAGATTTACAGCCCCACTGTAAAGCTCCCAGTTGTATATAATTCCATCAGATCCACATAATACGAATGCTTTGAATCCCCATTTCTTCGGTTTTTTCTTCATGTATTGTTTTATAGAGTGATGACCCTTGTAAGGTATCATTTGTTCATCTACACATAGTTTTTCTCCCATAGGGATTTTATTAAAATTTTTTACAACTTTATCGATAAATGGACGAATTTTATGTAACTTATCATTGCTTTCAGCTAGGTGTGTATTATCATTGAAGTGGATTTTAGATTTGATCTGCTCCCAGCGATTTCTGGACATGGTCTCTACTATTTTTGACACCTGAGTGTCTCGGTGCCAACACATTCGTGTGCGTGGTAGGCCATAAATGGACATCAAGAATGTTATTCCTATAAACCGTTCCAGCTCTTCAACAGACAATGAGAGAGGTCTTGTCAAGTCAGACTGACACGAATATAAGTTGCTCTGTTCCACTATGTATTCTAAAATATCTTGATCAATGAGCTTTCTAAAATAGCCTAAAGGAGTACTAACGTTTTCAGGTCCATCGGGTAACCTACTTTTCCAAGGCAAAATTGGGCGAATTTGTTTTGCATTTCGAGATATCCAATTGACTACCCTCTTCTTCTCTTTTTTTTCCGTGTCCTCTGTTCCTTTTTCTTGGTCTTTTCTCTATTGCTCTGATTCGAAATATCTGCCAGCGGAAGATCATCTTCAGTGTCCGATTCGCTACTGCTTTCTGCATGGTTCACTTGGTTATTGTTCAGCACTTCTTGAGTGCCTTCGAATTCAAAATCAGGTAATATTCTGCCCTCGTCCTCGATTTCTTGATCTGATTGAAAGGAAAAACTTGACACCCCTGAAAGTACAGAGTCATCGTCTTCATCGCTGTCACTTAAAAGTGAGTCCTCAGAGTCTTCTGGATTTTCTATTATTTTAGTAAATATTGAGGAAGTCTTTGTTTGAGAAGTTTTCCCGTAAAACCGTGCTGGATCCATGCTAATATGTTACTGAAAAAATTATATATTATTTAATTCATTGTGGCTCGTTGTAACTTTGAAGTAACGTACCTATTTTCGGCTATCAATGTGTAAATAACAATAATTTTTATTATTCAGATGCGCACACACAACAACTAAACTTATTCCAATCACAAACTATTTTTCTCTGGTAAAAATATACCCTATTTATTATTAATTAATAACTGTAATTGTAGTCAATGTTGATCGGCAGCCATTACTGGTAAGTCACATGGCAAATAACTTTGCACCTTTCAAAATTATTCTCTAGGTGGCGTTCTATGTATACAATTAGGAAGCCATTATGTTGCTTGAAAGTCACAGCAGGCCACTTAGGATCTAAATCATATATTTGAATGATAATAAAGAAAAATTTATTATGTTACTTTGAGGTCACAAGGGGCGGTAGAGGGTTAATCCGAGTAGGTATATTATTCGGATGAAATTTTAATACTCGGATTCAAGCGAGTATCCAGATCCAGCTTCAGGACCAGGGGTAAGAGGAAAAGTGGAGAGGGAATTGTTTTGATGTTTTGACAATCTGACTTTGACACCACATTCAGAGCAATTGTGTAATTAGAGGTGTAGATAGAAATTTAAAAACAATAAATTAATCTACTGTATTGAAACAAGATATGATAAGAGTCATAGGAGTATTTGGTTGAAAACGTCAGATATGCGAGGTTAGAAATGATTACCTTTTGTTCGACGTAACCATAGTAACCGAACCACTAAATATGACTTGACGGCTTCTGATTGGTCGAAATCCGTGCGGTATTATACCATAACAGTGTGTTGGAATGATACTTGTTCCGACACAATTTTTAGTAGTGGAATTTGTAGTTTCTGAAATAGTGTTAGAGAAAGTATAGTCTACAACACGTTTGAAATGGCATACTTATCCCACACTCGCGAACCGTACAAACTTTTCGCTCATGTGGAATATGGGCCATTCCATAACTTGTTGTAGAATATACTATTTTCTTGTGATATTCTAAAGTTACTCAAAAGAAAACTTTTTTAAATTAAGAAAAACATTTGTTTAGTTAAGTTAAAAAACATATACCTATATTTAATTTTTTTACTACTATAGAAATGAATGAATTGGTATCTGACTCGACCACGCCCACAATCCCTTTGATTTGTCGGGTACAATTCAAACTGACGTGTGTCATGGCCGCTAAAACGTCTGAACTAAGATTTTATTTAAAGCATAAGAAATACCAGTAGTTCTCAAACAGTTCTCAGCAATGATATCGCTAAATAATTTTAAAAATATATAAAAGATACTATCATAAAATGTTAAGATTATTAATTTAGTAACTTCATAATTTTAGTGGAATTCTGATTATACAGTGTCCATAAAGTTGGCTACATATGGGAAAAAATTGTATTTTTTACATTTCTAAAAAACTCTATTGGGGGTTTGTTTATGCATGACACATGACACATGTCATGCGATCACCGGTTTGGCAGGACTGTAAAAAATAGTTGACGGTGGTACCGAAAAATGGGTCAAATTGTTAAGATATCGAAAAATTTGATGAAAAAAAAGTGCATATAGAATACAAGGACTCCGTATAGTCGCGTCATTTTAGCATGAAAAATCTGAAAACCTCAAAAAAAAGGTACAGGGTCAATTGACTTAATTCTTGTTGCAAAGAGTTCAGAAAGGCATTTAAAAAAACAGTACCTTTTATTTTTTGGCGGAAATGTTTTGGTTTCATTTCTTTTCCGATAATTGGCCAATTTAATTAAATTAATTGAAAAATTTGTTATCATACACAATATGCCATATAATTAAATGAAAATGGTTACTCGGGGGTTTCTGGGGTCGCTAATCACCAATCTGAAGTCCAGTTTGGGAAATTCAAAATGGCGGACCGGAAATCGGGCCATCTTCCAGAAGAAGAATGAGAATGGATATCTTGGCCTTGAAAATCTGTACTCGGGAGTTTTCGGGGTCTCTGATTACGAATGCGAAGCCTGATTTGGTAAATTCAAAATGGCGGACCGGAAGTAGAGTCAATTTATCAGGAAAAATTCATATTTTTTCGTTCTTGGGCTGAAAATGACTACTCAGAGGTTTTTAAGGTCGCTGATTACGGATCACAGGTCCAATTTACGAAATTCAAAATGGCGGACACGGGAGGAACAGTCAGTCTCTTCGGAAAACCTCGTATTATTTATTTTTTCGGGCTGAAAGTATGAAAAATAAAAAAGTATTTCCTGAAAAATATACTACTTCCGGTCCGGCATTTTGAATTCTCCCTAACTGGACAATTCGTTATCAGCGATAACGAGAATCTCCGAGTCCCCCCCCCCCACCAAAAAAGAAAATAATACGAGTTTTCAGGAGAAATAGAGTGTTATTCCGGTCCGACATTTTGTATTTCGTGAATTAGGCCTTTGATTCGTTATCAGAGACCTCAGAAACCCCCGAGTACTCATTTTCAGTCCAAAAGCGAAAAAGATACGGGTTTTTCTTGATAAATGAACTCTACTTCCGGTCCGCCATTTTGAATTTACCAAGTCAGACCTCAGATTCGATCAGCAACCTCGAAAACCTCCTAGCACAGATTTTCAAGGCCAAGATATCCATTGTCATTTCTTATGGAAAATGGCCCGATTTCCGGTCCGCCATTTTGAATTCCCCAAATCTGATTTCAGATTGGTGATCAGCGACTTCAAAAACCCCAGAGTAACCATTTTCGTCTAATTCTATGGCATATTGTGTATGATAACAAATTTTTCAATTAATTAAATTAAATTGGCCATTAATATTGTCCAATTATTGGTCCAAAATTTAAACCAAATATTTCCGCTAAAAAATAAAATCTATTTTTGAAGCAGATATGAGGAAAATAAAAAAGTGCAAATTTTACCCCTACCATTAATTACTATATGAAAAATCATAAACTCTTGTGTCTGTTTCACAAATATTTGACTAGTTTTGACAAAAACTGTATGTATTTTAGTTGAATAAAGGTATTTGCATGTAAAAAAAGAAACGAACCCCCAATATAGTATTTTTTAGAAATCTCAATAATACACATTTTTCCGATATGTAGCCAACTTTACGACGGACACTGTAGGTATATAGGTTCGGGCACAAATGAAACTGATAACAAAAAATGAATTGCCCAATTCAGTCAATAACAATGAGTAATCAGAAAAAGAAATCAAAGACTAATATTGCTACAGTCCAGCAAGAGACACGGAAAGGTTTGGGCATTTCTTGCCAGGAAAGGATAGGAACGTAGTATTAGTAGGGGAAACGATGTCAGTAAAAATAAAATATTTCATATAACAAAACAAAATCTGAAATCTCTATGAGAATAACGAAAATAAATTATTTTTCTTTTAGCGGTAATAAATAAAAATTCTAGTTGACAAAATAAAAAAAGACACGTTTTTGGGGAAAATATAGTTTCAACAAAACTCGAGGCGCAGTTTAATAAAATAAAAATTATAGAACGAAAATTATTAACTTTTAATAGAGCTTAAATAAAAAAAAAAAGTAGACTAGCGTTGGGGATCGATCCTGCGCCAACCCCATTTATATTTATTGCATCTTACCGATTGGGCTAGGCTAGCTGCTTTGTTCTGCTCGTAATAGAAAATTGTAAGACTTAATTATTTGATATTGTTCGTTTAACGGATGAATATCCACTATTTACCACTAAAAATAACTTAAATATTTCATATAAAGACGTTTTTCATATTTAGAGTGGTGTTAGTTCACGGAAATAAATAATATTCGTCGTCAAATCACACAGTTTGAGAATCGCTGAGCTTATGACTATGTTTCTCACTCCTCAGTGTGCATTTCATATTTCCGTCTCAAAAGAAGTGGGAAAGAATCTTGGTAAACATACATTGACAATGTCTTTAGGCTATGGCTTTAAGTTTGTGTGCAAGAGATAGTGAAAACGTATGTGTAATATTAATTCATACAACGGTCTTTTTAAATTTTACCCGACTATACCGAGGCGATCACAGGCAAACTTGGCCCATTCACCGCAAACCAACACAAACTTTCCATCACACGTTGGCGCTTTGGCCGAGGTTTGCTAGACATGGATTTGTGTACTCAGCGTTGCCACATTTTTTCATGCGAATCTACTAATTTCTTTGCTTGAATCTACTAAAAATCTACCAAAGGAATTTTTAAAAATACGGGAAATCTACTGTTGCTGTATATCCCGTGTAAGAAGTTGTTATTGATTTTTTAAATATAATTATATAGTCTAATTTAATTTTAAATAGATAAACAATTAAACAAAATCGTAAGAAATTAAGGGAAAATAAAAGACGACACAAGAAAGGAAAAGTACACTTCGGGAATTAGGTGTTTTCACAAATTTTAACTTCACTTTCATTGTGAAGATATAATGCTTTATTACAGTTAAAAACACTTGAATTTTGAGAAACAATCAAATAATACCTTAAAATAAGCCATTTTAATTTTGTTTTGATTTTTTTTTTCCAAAAACACTACATCAATTCTCTAGGCACTCATGGCGTCATCAGTTATACTGTCAGTGTCATTTTGTGTTATAAACACGTTATTGTGCAGATAATTTAATAAAGTGCCTATATAGCTTTTACAAATCCCGTATTTGGTAGGCGTTACTTATTTAATCACATGTAAAACGTAAATAAAGTGAATAATATGTTCTGTTTAACAATTTTTAAACGCGATTTAAGAAACTAATATAACCGATGACGTCACCGTGTGTTTTGCGTACTCGTTCAATTACTAAAACTTTGTTATTTATTTGTTGAAATTTTAATTTGATGTACGATAGAATGCTGTTTAATTATCAACAAATACTTCAATTTAATAACATCAAAAAAGCAAATTTGCACATAGCGAAAACACCTAATTCGGGATAAAGTCAGAAAATCGGTTAATTCATGTCAGAACTTAACATATATTACAAAACATATTTATTGCCTATATATGTATCTTAATAAGACGAGCAGAGAAAAAACAGAAGCGCTTCTAATATTAAAAAGTTAATTATTAATAACATTTAAAAAAAGATATATTTTTTCAAAACTAGAATAATAAATATCTCACCAGACCTACTTCCTCATTTTTATATATTTAATGTTTTTATATATAAAAGGAAAATATACCCAAGAATCTACTAAAAATCTACCAGCAAGTTTTACTTACCAAACTTTACAAAAAAATTTTCAAAATCTACTAAAAAAGTAGAAATCTACCAAATGTGGCAACGATGTGTGTACTATACCGACACCGAGACAAACTCAGGCAAACTTGGCCCACTCGAGGCCAATGAAGACAAACTTACCGTCCACACATTGGCTGTGGCCGAGGTTTGCTCGACTTGGCCCAATGTGTGGAGTTAGCAGCGTTTTCGCTCGCATTGGCAAACTAGACTAGATTACTAGATCATCACAGACTAATATTCAGATTGCTGGTTTGACAATTGTTAAAACGGGCAACGCTGATTGGCTCTCTGGTTTATTGAAATATTATCTATAGTCTGTTTCTTACAGGGATATTATAGTATGTTTCTTATATCGAATTTCTATATCATATTCAATTTGCAGTGTTTACACTAGGTTTATTTAGTATTGTATTTTTGTGTACTTATAAATATTGTTTATTTGAGACATTTAGAACGGACTTTTTTAAAATTGTAAATATTGTGGATTGTCTACTTGCAACAACTATTTAGTACCTACCTACTTTGTTGTAATTATCAGTTACATTTATTTTACGAGCATTTTCATTACTATAATCTAACAATAATAAGCATTTTTTTGGCAACTTGTAGGTTGTTAATATCAGCTTCACTTTAATTTACACGTTAATGGTACCTTGTCTATATGCGTGATTCATTTCACCGTTCCCAATTTGTACCTCTAGCGGAATTTCGAAAATTTCATAGGTTAGGAAATAGTTTTTGTTGTGTGTCATATGCGCCGACACACCCAAGTCAGCAAGCCATTGTTCAGTGTCCATATTGAACTCTATATTAAACATTAGAGTTCAATGAGTGTCCGTCACTCCTTCAATACTTACGAACTCTTCACCCTATGGCGTCACTTCCTTTTTTCGAACTTCCCGCCGAACTTAACCCACTTTCCACAGCAAACAAAAATGATCGGTAAAATGTTGGCCATCTGTAGTTAACGGCGGCTGCATGTCGATGTCGGTGTACAGTTAATGGCTGAATTGAATGCCGACGTCAATATTACTAGAGAGGTAAATTGACGGCATTTTGATAAAGGACCTTTAATTGCTTTCTTGCAATTCACCGACAAAAATTTGCCATCATTGAACCGAAATCGGGCCTTTTCCATAAATTTTAAGTCGAAGAGGTTGGTAACTAATTTAGTTTGTAATGTTGGTAACTTCTCTTCATTTGTATGTCAAATATGGAAATATGTGACTTTCGTGCGAGACATTTTCATTCGTTTGATCAATGTTCTTGCTTTGTACCCCGAGAGCTAGCGTCACAGAAATTTGTACTATTTGTAAATGGACAGAATATGTCTTAATAGGTTGTCGATGATCCATTGAATACCCGTCCATCAGTCTGCCGGGCTGGGAGCGCTGCGTTTGGCGGCGAGGGGCGGTTTAGGCAATGACCTGACAGCGGTACCGTTACAAATGTCAAAAAATCCGTTATTGATTATCTCGTGCCGAGCCGAATTTCCGGTTTTGCCGTCGCAATTTACGACACCGACAAAATAACAATCTTTCTTTTTCCGTAGAGATATCACACGATCCTCCACCCGACGTATTTATTTAGGTCTTAACGTTTCAAAAATTGATGTTTCTGAAGTTTTGTCTTCTCCAAGATTATAGTCAATTTTAAGTTTGGGATCCACCGTAGCCGAACGTGCTAAGCGGCGACTACTTCTAAGTGGATTCCCGACTTCGAATCCCGCCGAGGGCTACTTTTTTATTTTTTTATTTTTGGCACATATTTTTGATTCTATTATTGTTTTTGGCTTATTTCTATGCGACTAACGTGTTAAAATTATAAATTTTTGTCATTTTTTCTGATTTTTTGGTGATACATAGGGTACTAATCTTTAAATAATCTTTCTAGTCTTCCTTTTTTTAGTAGGTTCGCTGGTGTACCGGCTAGAAGTCCAGATTCCCAAACAGGAGATCCGGGTTCGAACCTTGCGCCTGGAGATTTTTACATGAGTAATTTTTTTCTATTTTCGTATTTGTTTAATTAAAGAGGGTTTCTTGGAGCTTCATTCAGTTTCAAAATAATTTTGTTGGAAATCGATACATAAAATTGTGCGAGAAAATTTATAATTCAAATTCGGATTTAATAAATCGATAGAAGCCGAATCTACAAAAACTTGATGCATTTTTGTTGAAGAAAACACACAGGGTTCGTCAAAATGAAAAAAAGAAATTAAAACATTTGATCTTTATAATCGGATTCGACTGACATTTGGTATGTGAGGATTATCGATGTCGCAGATTACAAATATAGGATCGAAACTTAAAAGTTCAAAATGACGGCGTCAACATGGCATGACAAGTTTTATCAATTATCAAATGACTCGACTGAAAATCGGTATCTGAATATAATCAAGGTCGCTGATTACAAATTTTCGATCGAAATATAACAATTCAAAATGGCGGCGTCAACATGGCTGACAAATTTTATCATTTTTCAAATTATGACCGGAAATGTAAAAAAGGTTAAAAAAAAAAATTCGGGTGCGTGGTTTGAACCCGGATCTCCTGTTTGGAAATCAGGACTTCTTGCCGTTCACCAGCCAACCTATTGATAAATGGAAAACTAGAAACATTATTTAAAGATTATTTCCCTACGTATCGCCAAAAAATCAGAAAAAATTACAATAATTTATAATTTTAACACGTTAGTCGCATAGAAATAAGCCAACAGCAATTATAGAATCAAAAATATGTGCAAACAATAAAAAAGAAATAAATAAAAAAGTAGACCTGGGCGGGATTCGAAGTCGGGAATCCCCTTAAAAATAGTCGCCGCTTAGCACGTTCGGCTACGGTGGATCCCAAAGTTAAAATTGACTATAATCTCGGAGAAGGCAAAACTTCAAAAACATCAATTTTTGAAACGTTAAGAACTAAATAAATACGTCGGGTGGAGGATGGTGTGATATCTCTACGGAAAAAGAAACATTGGTATTTTGTCGGTGTCGTAAATTGCGAATGCAAAACCGGAAATTCGGCTCGGCACGAGATAACCAAAAACGGCTTTTTTGACATTTGTAACAGTACCGCTGTCAGGTCATTGACTAAACCGCCCCTCGCCGCCAAACGCAGCGCTCCCAGCCCGGCAGACTGATGGGCGGGTATTCAATGGATCATCGACAATCTATTAAGACATATTCTGTCCATTTACAAATAGTACATCCCTTGTGACGCTAGCTCTCGGTCTATTGTATTGTAAAATGTTTGGTGGTGAAAGAAAAGTGTGGCTTATAATTTTTCACATTGCTAATGAGTTAACGCGAGTGTTTTGTTTAATTGATTTCAAATAGGTGATAGGTAAGTATACCTCAATTTTTATGGTACAACTCATTAATATTGGTTTAATCAAATTCAGAACCGTGCAAACTGATCATAAATGAAGAAGTCGACGACAAATCAATCGCTTAAGTAATGAAAAGATTATAAATATTTTGTCAGAGGTTCAAACTGAAGTTCGTCTTGATAAAGTGACTAGTTGCTCCGTAGTGCACTGTTACGCTATTTGAATAAGATCTTTTACATCTTAAATTATTATTTTAATCATTTTATTTAATTTATACTAGAAATTTGTTTAAGAAGTTAGAAGTGCAATTTCCTCCTATGGTAAATCATCCATGGGAGGGAATGGCACTTATACTTTAGCATTATCGTCTACCGAGTGTGTTTTACTCTTTGATTTTTTCAACGTCAATCTAATTTTTTCTGTAAAATTGAATAATAATTTATCCATCTATAAAAGATACCTATTATTATAAATAAAAGATAATATATTTATACCTATATGAAAATTAATACAGAGTTATCAGGGTTAAAATATATTACAAACTGTTCTCAAAAAATTACTCAAATTATTAATACAAAAATAGAATACATTTTTTATCGTACTTTTTATATAGAACATTCTCATATGTCTATATGCAATAACAATAATATAATATGTAATATCTAGTACAATTCGTATCACCACAAACTGATTCAATAGGCTATTGACCTAGGTCCTTCAGCCTTAAGCCTAATTCGTATCAAAATACAAAAAAAATACGAATCATAAAATCGAAGATTAGAAGTCTCTCTTCTGGCTGGAACTGTGGTAATTACTAAATTAATTTTTTTTACTAACATTCTATAGCAGATCTCAGATTAGATTGTTTACGTTAAGAGCGAAGCAGAGTTTACATAGGCACATGGGAATTCCCAAGTAAGTAGAATCCCCAGCGAGGCCGTCTGAAGACCATTATTGGTACACAACATAAAAATTAACGATTTTAATTCACTTTCATTTGACATTTGGCGATCTTATAAATACTCTGAATTTATAGAATTTAAATTACAGCATAAATGTTCTTATTTTATTGCAGTAAGAATAAAATAAGAAATCTGTTCAGATTTACTAATTTCCCCTGTATAAACTTGGCTAACAAATGTACTAATCAGAGACAAGGGCACGCGTTCCCTATCTTTACAAGCACTGAATTTAAACTGAGATAAACTATTGTGGTGAATGAACAGTAAAGTTGGTAGTTGATCTCCGCATAAAATATTTATCTGTTTTCATGGATGGATTATAAATTCGATATTTTACACTTATTTTAAATTACTACTAATTAGACTCTGGTGACCCATCCACAAGAAGAGATCGTCTAGTATTTTTTAAATTATTTTTTATGTTTTTATACAAATAATCGTAGTCACAAATAGAGCTAGTTGGATTTGAACAAATTTTCTAAATGATCCTTTTTTTTTCACAGTTTGCACCAGGAAAAATCCTTTGTCTCAGATGGCCACACTGACTGCCATAGAAAATAATATTAAAGTGTAGCTCCGAACAGCTTCAGATAGAGCAAGAAGAGGAGGAAGAGCAAAAATTTATAAATTAAATTTGAGTTAAAAATTATGTGAAAAAGTTGTCCAAATTATTATATTTTTCCTTTTAAAGTTTTTTTGTTTAAAAGTTTTAATTATTATCGCATTGTACTGAATCAAAGAATTTGTTCATTGTTTTATATTATAATATATATTTTATATAGGTAATTGAGTATTATTTGATATCGTTAAACAATAATTGAATAAAACTATTTTCTCAAGTTTTTATCTGACCGCAATTAGATTAGTTTTGTAAAGCTCATATTGAACTGTTTTTTAAATGTAGTTTTTTTCTGTTGTTTTATTTATAATTTTTTGAGCAGATAAGTTTTTAAATAATGAATCAGTAAGGAAAGTGTAAGTGCCTTTGAAAAATCATGTAAGATTTGGCAGGTTAAAACTCTCGAGTTCTAAGGTTTAAAATTAAGTAAAGTATTAATATTACACTTTTTTAAATTTCTTCATTATTTAAAAAGTTAAGGTGGCCATGTCCTAGAAAGAGACATCCAAATGGTTGGCTAAAAATCTTCTCTATTTTAAGGTACATCGTTGAGCAATCATGTATTTCTATAAGTGAGTATCAGAATACCACTACTGGTTCGCTTATGGCAAAATAATTTAACGATTTTGGGTACTTGTAGATATGCCAACAATAGTGTGTTTGATTTAGCATTCCACAGCAGTTAAGGTGGCCATTCCCTAGAAAAAGTCATCCGATAGGGAAATATTTACTATTTTTGGCCATAACTTTTTTCCTTTGTACATATATTTAAAGAAATCTATAAGACTACCTAAGTAGAACCATATAACAAGACTATTACTATGAATTTTCACTTAATGATTTCAGTGGTTTGCAAAATAGTTAGATTTAAATTTAAAAATTATCCTAATCTTCCTATTTTTCAGTTTTAAATCTAACTATTTTGGAAACCACTGAAATTATTGAGTGAAAATTCCTACTAATAGTCTTGTTATATGGTTCGACTTAGGTAATCTTATAGTTTTTTTTAAATATACATACTAAGAAAAAAAGTTATGGCCAAAAATAATAAATATTTCCCTATCCGATGTCTTTTTCTAGGGAATGGCCACCTTAACTGCTGTGAAATGCTAAATCAAACACACTATTGTTGGCATATCAACAAGTACCCAAAATCGTTAAATTATTTTGCCATAAGCGAACCAGTAGTGGTATTCTGATACTCACTTATAGAAATACGTGATTGCCCAACGATGTACCTTAAAATAGAGAAGATTTTTAGCCAACCATTTGCCGCTAAGGGGCCGACATTGTAATCAGCGGTACACTATCTGGTGGCCGCCTTATGGCCAGCGGGACGCGGGCTAGCCGGGCCAATGTAGTTGTACAATAAAGGCCCTTAAGCTTACTCGTCGGCAATCGTAATTTTAACTTTAAAGGGCCGCATGATTCATGTTTGTTGGGTCGGTTTTCTTAGTTGGGCAGTTCTTCTCCAGATGTCCCTCTCTGTGACATTTAAAGCACTTCCGCTTTTTTTGTCAATTTCCCATTGGGCGGCTTTATTTTGGTAGCTACCAGGATCAATGATGTAATGAAGCATCCTAAAGTCATACCTCATTACTAAGAAGTTTCAGTGTAGTGCCGTGTGCACATTTGCCACACGACGGCGATTCATACTCGATATACTAAATTTGCACACCGCCCGACTCCGACCGTCTCAAAAAGGAGGGATAGTTTCGTGTATAAAAGCCCAGCCGCGGATCGAGAAGAGCACTGGGTACATCTCTCCGTAGACTGCCGACGGCGCGCTGAGCCGAAGACAATTTGCGGATTTATGCACCAAGTGACGTGACTCTCCGGACCGAATATATCTTGACCTAGAGAAGTCTTACGGCGCGCTGAGCCGGGGACAGAACTTGTGCCAAATGTTATTTAGTCCAGTGATGTCCCGACGAAACCGACACGGAGCAAATATAAATTAACAGAGGAGTGACCCGGCGAGTTGAGCCGATAGCTTGCTCGAGTTGATAGTTATTAGCCCGCCGCCGTTTCCGCCGTCAAAACCCCTACTCGCCGCATCACTGCATTACACTCTCGTCGTCTCTCTCACTCATACGATTTAAATATCACCTGATTACCAATAACCGTAAAAGATACGGACCTGAAAACCGATAACCGGTAACTATTGTATATTATGTAAACCTGCATATTTTACCTGTTGAAGATAATAAAATTGTTAATTTTGATTGGGTTGTCTTATTAAACTAATCTGGATCCTGAACTAATCTCCGACTCCAGCTACCCAGAGCAAAACACCGTTACATAATTTGGCGCCCGAGCAGATTCCGTTACATAATTTGGCGCCCGAGCAGTTTCCGTTACATAATTTGGCGCCCGAGCAGTTTCCGTTACAATGATTCACTTCGTCTTTCAGGTAACCTTATTTCAATATGACGAGTTTTTATTTACTGTCATCATTACATTTATCAGATGCGTTTTTTCTAGATGGCAAACAGTTATTTAGCGATGTGGTTATTGGCCGTCAGATAGTGACAGATTTAGTGCCCCATTTTGGCATACAAGTCTCGAAGAGGGTTGAAAAGCACATCGATGTTGAGTAGAATGAAGGAAAATTTATGAGTGCCCAATGGGGACAACATATGGAAAAATCGATTTTTTCGAAAAAAAAATTCCCGTTAAATTTTCCGACCCAAAAATGTACTTATCCATTCGCCCCACTCAAGCCAATATGTTTTCTGGGCTAGTGACGATGAACGTTTTCATACTTTCGGTCAAAATCTCGATTTATCCTTACAAGATTACGCCCTTATCTCAACCTTTTAGCCACCTGCAACACTCAAGCCTTTGGTTTTCTGAAGCCAGGTCCTATTAATTAATAATTTAGTGAACACGGTTTGCGTAAAAAAATGGAGAACATTCTATTTTTTGTTAAGGAAAATCGATTTTTCCACGTTATTGCCAGGGCCAATCGTAAATTTCCCTTCATTCTACTCAACATCGATGTACTTTTCAACCCTCTTCGAGGCTTGTATGGGAAAATGGGGCACCTAAATCCGTCACTATCTGACGGTCTTTTACTAAGCAAGGTTTATAGATAAGTAAGTTGCCTGGTAACCATTAGCAACGGTTTTCAAACCGGACGATTGCCACTTTGTAATATATGAGTGATAAAGAAAATAATCAGTGTCTGATCTTTGTGTTTGATGTTTATAGTGTGATTTAGATCTTTCAGATTTTTTTTTAAAAAATTTTATGACTCAAAAAATAACTTTAAAACTTATAAAATCATTTTGCAGACTTCAGATATTATATAAGTTATAATAATTTTCAATTTTAAAGGAAAAAAAGGTAAAACACAAAAATGTTAACAAAATATGCAAACGAAGTGATAAAATTTGTAAATTAATTAATTGCTTAAAAATGAAAAATGTCTGTTTATTTTCCCTTTCTAGATCTTAACGAAATAATCTCAATAAAATGCAGTCTATTGTCTAACTTATATACATTATTCATAGCATTACCAAATTTAATAATTTATTTAAAAAATTAATGGATAAACGTGGAGAAACGATCATAAGTAAATAATGTTGACCGAGAAATTTAAATGGATACATCTCGGTGACGAGGCAACGCTTTAGTTCTTACCCGCTCATTGGTCAGAAGTTACCAGGCAACCTACTTATTTATAAACCTTAGTTGCAAAGGACCCTATTTATATGAACAAGGTGAAAATATAAGTTATTAAAATTGGGTGTCCGCATATCATAATAATAAGTTATAGTTTTTTACCAGTTAGGTACTATCTTGAAATGTACACCAACAGTGAGAGTAGCGATGTTAAGGAGGCTGCCAATAATGCCTGCGTGTCTCTATAGTTCCAGAAAAATCGAGTAAAAGATACCAGTTTATATACGAGATTGTGATTATCGGCAACCAATAGGACGCGGTTCCTACTGATCACGCATTTCTCCTACTATGGTTGTTGGAAGACCGGGGCATAATATGTAACATCGAGGATGTGTCAACTGGCAAACGATTCGCAAAACGTACTGTCGTGCGGTTTTGAGGACCGATTGTTTGTTAATGATATTCCCCTACCCCCCTCCACTTTTGGTTTTGAGGACCGATTACTATGAAAACCATCGGCTGGTCCTGAAATCCGCGACTCTGATCCTCAAATCCGACTCTGGTCTTCAAAACCTGCGTTTAGTATATTTTCGGTCTTCAAATCCTTCGTTATATCTACATATATATATATATATATATATATATATATATATATATATATATATATATATATATATATGTTATATCACTGATTACAAACTTTAATTTTTAAAAAAACTTTATTTCGTTTGGTTAGTATAACTTTATAACATGAGAATCCAAGCTTGGTATTCTCAGTTTACAAATTAATCTTAGATGTAACTAGGTTAAGTGAATAAAATAGAATGATCATTTTGACATGAGTTTGCTTTTTATATGTTTTGAATCTGCTGATTCAAGATTGTGTAATGTTTTGGAATAATGCGTTTGAGAAAAATAAGGTAATAAATCACATTAAGGCAATAACAACCAAAAATGTCAATCATCAGCAGTTTCAAAGTTTACAAAATAAAGATAGTTTATAAAAGGTTCCATTAGTGGCAATTTAGAGTATAAACAATAGTGTCATACAATAACAATGAAATCATGATGATCTCATGCATGAATTACGTCTTAGTAAGGGTTTATTGCGTATTTATTTGGACTTATAATATTCTAAAGAATATGGGGTATTTTTCATATAACAACTCCCCTTTTATTGAAAAAGTTGGTGCTATATGTGCAGCAACTTTTAAGCATAGGTTTTATTAAAATTTGTGTTAAGTTCAATTTCTTCTTCGACATCTTCTTGAATACCCACACTAGGTCTTCTCCTTGGGAAGTATTTAATTATCTGTCTAAAAGCTTTATTATCCCTAGGTGGTTTTGGTGGTTGATCATTTGCAGTTTGTATACCAATCTTAATATTTCGTCGATTTTTACATTTACAGAAAATATACAATAACACAAGAGCTATAATTAAAACAATAATGAAATAGGTAAACCACGATATGTGTTTAGATACAAAAGGTTCATTAATTATGTCATCAATGTCTCTGGAGTATTGCTCAAGTTTATGTTTAGCAATATCTAAATCTTCAGTATTAAAATTATTTAATTTTAGGGGCTTTAATTCTAGCTCTTTTACACTATTGGGTAAATGATTACAACAATCATAAGGTACAGTTACGGCATGATAATTGATTTTTAAATCTGTCATTTGTTTTGCTTTTGGTTGTACCTTTGTATTTCCTATGTATGCACTGCAAGTTATAGTGAGTTGCAAAATTGAAGTTCTTTGAATTATTTTAGTGATAACATCTAAATTTTGACATTTAATTGTAACAGTTAATGGATCTGATACTAAAATTAACCATGTGTTTTCTTCTAGTTCTTGTATATTATAATTTGTTGCAAGAATTAAATTTGATTGACATGTTTTAGGTAAGATAACAGGATTTTTCAAAATTTGAGCTTCACATATCGAATCACTATCAATTGGATAGGGTAATATATTTGAACAAAGTTTTGTACGAAAGTCTAAATCTTTACAATTATCTAAATTTGACATCGGTATAAACATTAGTGAGTCATCATCCTTTGCTATATATTTTTGTGATATACTTAAAATATGATGAAGTCCGGTTCTGTTGTCTAAAATTGGTATAGGGTATAATTTATAAATTTCATATAGTTCTGGTTCTACAAGAGGAATTTTCAAAACAAAAACTATTCTTGTTTCCGTCTGAAAGGCTTGAAGTTCGATTATGTCAAGATACTGAGCAATTTTTGTACTAGATACAGTTAAAGGTAAGTTATTCCTTTGCAAACTCTGAGAAATTTGCTGCAATGACAGAACCAAATCTCTTGGGGTTATAATTGAACTGTGTATTATTTTTAGTCTAGCAAAAGTAATGGCATTTAAAATATCATTCAACTCGCTTTCCAAGTACATATAACTTTCCATTAGGTTTTCACAAATTTCAAGTACTTTTAATTTTGATTCTAAAAGTCCTATTGTGTCAGATATATTGAAGATTGCTTTTTGAATAATTTGAATGTCTTTATTAAAAGTCTGCTCATCTACTTGCAATTTTTGAATTGTTTCGTTGAAATTTTTAATAACAGAAGTTGTTACAGAAATCTGATTTTTCATTAAGTTTTCTAATTGATGTTCATCATTCAGTAATTTATTGATACACTCGGTATAAAATTCGCCATCCGATGAATCTAGATTTCCGGTTATAGCTTTGAAAATAGTTCCAATACCGTTTAAAATACCACGTTTGTAACGTTTTGTGTCTGCGAAAATTTCTTCATATTTCAATTCTAAAGAATTCGATAATTGTTGTATTAAACTTATGTGCGTTTGAACTTCAGAATAAAATACTTGTGTGCGCAATGTATCCCTACTGTTTACAGTATCAATCAAACTATTTAATATTTTGTCATTATGATCGAGATTTTGTTTTAAAGTAAACATGTCTTTATAAACCAACAAAGTCCATTTGTCATTCGACACTTTGAGATGTTCCTCTTCATGGTAATAAATTCCAAGTGTATTATTTATTGTTTTAAGAACGTATCGGTCCGGTAATGAGGAGCATTTAGTTGTTATTATTGCGATAGCCGCAACGAGCCTGAAAATAAATAAATTAAATTTGTTTATGCTTTTAATTAATCTTCGGTGTATAGTTTCATCTTGTCAAAATTTACTTTAGTGCTATGTTTTGTTCTAGGGTTATAAACAATTGCTGAGTTCTTAAGTATTTGCGTTATTTCATAAGGACCATTAAATTTGTTTTGTAATTTACTCTTTATTTGACTTTCCTTAATGTACACTTTATCACCTACTTGATATTCTGGAATATTTTCAGAGACATGTTTGTCAAAGCGTATTTTAGATTTTTCTTTCTGTAAATCTGTTCGTGAACGTGCCAGTTTATAATAATATGATATTCGGTTGTTTAGATCTCTAATGTACTTCGTAATTAATTCTTGTTGATTGTATAATGTTTCAGGAGGTCTACCAGAGGTGTGCCCAAAAATTAATTCATACGGGGTAAACCCATGTGTTTTATTCATAGAGTTATTATAACAAATAGTCGCATAAGGCAAAATCGTTAGAGGGTGTTCATTTGGGTTTTCTGTTTTATGTGCTCTTATCATTTCCGTTAGTGTTGCGTGGAATCTTTCTAAAGAGCCATTTGATTGTGGATGATTTACACTGGAATGTGTGATTTTAATGTCATATAATTTACAAAGGTCTTTTAGTAATGAGTTTTCGAATTCTCTTCCGGAATCACAGTGTATTCGGAGAGGAGTGCCATAATGCTGAAAATAGAGTAACAGGGTGTTTACAATTGACTTGGCTGATTTATTTTGCATAGGGTATGCCTGTGTGAATTTTGTTAATTCATCCCGAATGGTTAGAACGTAATTTTTTGTTGGTATTTCAAGAACATCGATGTTAATTCTTTCAAAAGGTGTTTTAGGTGTTTCTGTTATTACAAAAGGTCTATCGAGATTTTTACGGCATATTTTTATTTTTTGACAAGTTTCACACTTTTTAATGAAATTTTCTACGTCTTTAGTTATTCCGGGCCAATTATATTTTTCTTTTATTCTTCGAATTGTTTCATTTATTCCTCGATGTAATTGACTTTTTCCGTTATGATATTGATCTAAAATTATAGGTCTTTGGTCTTCGTCGGGAATTTGCACTATATTTTGACAAATTACTAGTTTTAGTTCCTTTTCTGCTAAAATAAAGGATAGTATTTCTAGTATTGGTAAATTTATATTATTTTCAACATGATATGTTTTCGAGGGATTTATTTGATTTTGACTTTTGTAAACAGTGACAAATAAGCGTAGTATTGCTTCTTCATTATTCGATGGTAATGGAATTATGTAATATTTTCGGTTTTTTACTCTTTTACTTGAACAGATGTTAATTTTGTTGTTTTCGAAATTAGGATTTTCTTCGAATATGTCATCAATTATTTCGTAATGAAAATCTGTCAAATTGTTTTGTTGGAAAAACGTTATTATATTTTTGTGATCTTTGTCTAATAACTGGGTATTTGAAAATGTTATTTTCGAATAGTCAATTAATGATGTTGTTTTGTACAAATTTTGAAAAGTGTCAAATTCTTGGGAAATTTCTTCTGGTGAAACTTCTACTTCTTCTTCTTCTGAATTTCCATTTTCATTCTCAGTTTCTTCGTCTTGATTTTGAGTGCCATTTTGAGGTTCTTCTTCTTCCTCGTTGTTTTCACTTTCTTGATCTGATTCTTCCGTTTCTCCGTTCTGATTGTGTGTTAAATGGTTTATCTTGATTCTTGAGAGTGCATCAGCGTTCTTATTGATTCTTCCGGGTTTATATATGATTTCGTAATCATATTCTTCCAATTTGAGCCTCCATCGAGCCAATCTGCTACCTGGATCTTTTATGGAAAATAGCCAAGTTAGAGGTCGATGATCGGTGATGAGTTTAAACTTCCTTCCGAAGAGATATGGACGAAAATGCTTCACTGACCATACTAAACTTAATAGTTCACGTTCAATCGTCGAATATCGTGATTCTGCAGGGCATAGAGTTCTAGATGCAAAGGCTATTGGTAGATCTTTGCCTATAGGACCTTGGGAAAGTACTGCACCAATGGCGAATGCACTTGCATCGGTTGTTAATAAGAAAGGTTCTTCAAAATTTGGGTAAATCAAAATTGGAGAAGTTATTAATGCATGTTTAAGATCATTGAAAGATTTTTCACACTCTCTGTTAAAATTAAATGGGATATCTTTTTGTAACAATGTGGTAAGTGGTTTTGATATCTTTGCAAAATTTGGTATGAATCGTCTATAATAACCTGCTAAACCTAAAAATGATTTTATTTCTTTTTGATTCCTAGGTTGAGGGAAATTTTGAATACAATCTATTTTGTCTGGGTTTGGTTTTACACCATCTTTGGTTATGATATGTCCGAGATAAGCTACTTCTTTTCGTAAAAATTCACATTTGTCTGGCTGTAATTTTAAGTTAGCTTGTTGCAATCTGGTAAAAATTTCATTTAGTCTGGAAATATGCTCATGTATGGTTGCTGAATAGATAATAATATCATCCATATACACAAGACATCTTTCATTCTGTAGTCCTACCAATATATGATCCATTACTCTTTGAAATGTTGAAGGTGAATTTTTTAAACCAAACGGCATTCTCAAAAACTCGTAATGTCCGTTTTCTACCGAAAAAGCAGTTTTTGGTACATCTTTTGGATCTACTTCAATTTGATGAAATCCTGAAGCTAAATCTAAAGTCGTGAAATATTGACAATGTCCTAACTGGTCTAATAAATCGGATATATTTGGTAAAGGATATTTATCATCGACAGTTACTTCATTTAGTTTTCTGTAATCAATTACAACACGCCACTTTTGTTTTCCAGAAGCGTCTAATTTTTTCGGTACTACCCACACTGGGGACGACCATGGTGAGATAGAATGTTGAATAATTCCTTGATCAAGCATTTCTGCGATTTGTTTTTTTATTTCATGTTTATGTACGTATGGGTAACGATATGATTTTGTATAAGTGGGTTTCGACTCGCCCGTGTTGATTGAATGTTTTATTTCATTTGTAAATGTTAATGCGTCGCCTTCTAAATAAAAAATATCTGGGAACTTTAAACAAATATCAGTTATTAGTTCTCGTTCTTCGTCGTTTATATGTTCAAGTCTTAATAAATTTGCAATTTTCATTTTTCTGTCGTATGGGTCAGTAATTTGATTTGAAAAATTTTCTTCATTAAAATTTAAAATTTGATTTGAATTTGGAATGTTTTCAAACTGTACGTCCGAAAAATCAATTAGTTTTGCAATTGCATTTGCATTTACAATGGTGGTCAAAAATTCTCCGTTTCCATCTATTTTGACTAGAGCGTTTGGTATGTAGACTTTTTCTTTTTCTTGTGCCAATAAAATTTTTTCAGTGTTTGCTAAATTACATTTTAATTTAACGACTTTTTCTGTTCGAGGTTCAATTAGAATTTTGTTTGTGAAATTTTTTGTTTGATTGGTAGTTTCAATTTGATTTGTTTCTTCACCGGCTTTAAACAAGGGAACAGTTTTAAAATTTGTGACTAACTTTCGATTTTTTATGTCGACTACACAATCGTAGTGTTCGAGAAAATCTGCGCCTAAAAGTCCGTCAAAATCAATATCTAGGTTGCAAATGTAAACTTTATGTGGGTCACTCGAATTAAAAGGTATGTACGTTGATTGATTTATTAAAATTGATTGACCAGTTATACCTTGAATGACTAAATTTTCTGTACATCTTTGGGGATATTTTTCAACTGTTTTTGGCTTAAATATTGAGAGTCCTGCACCCGTGTCTATTAAAATTTTGAATGTGTTTGTAATGTCTTTTATGTAATATAAATCTCTTGCACTGACAGTTAGTAAATTTTTTACATGAAATTCTGTTCTGTGAGGTGGTTCAAATTGAGTGTTTGGAGTTGATTCTCCAGTTGAGAAATTCGTTGTTGCAAATCTGGAGGAGGGTTGTCTAGATAAGGGCTTGATTGAAAATTCAAATTTGTCGTTTCATCTTGAAATTCATTCTGAAATTCGTTTTGAAATTCATTGAAATAATTATCATTTTGATAATTATTTTCAAAATCATTTACGTGATGCTGTCTTTGTTGTGGTGCATAATTACTTTGATTATGCTGCATTGAGGGTCGTTTTTGAAATTGGTTTGGGTGTCGATTTTGATTTTGATTCTGATTTTGATTTCGTGGTCTATAAAACTGATTTTGATTCTGATTTTGTTGACTTGGAAAATTTTGTCGCGTTTGAAATTGTTGTTGAGGGTAAAAATTTCTTGCTTGACTTTGATAGTTTTGGCTTTGAGGATTTTGATTTTGAAAATGTTGATTTTGGTTTTGAGTTGGTCGAGACCTGCACTCGCTATAAATATGGCCTTTCTTTTTGCAATATGAACATACTTTTATGTGTTGTTGATTAAATGAATTATTGGGTCTTTTGTTTTGATTTGAATTTTGGAATTTTTGTTTTTCAAAATATGAAAGTTGTAACTCTCTGCGAATTCTCATTGATGCCGTGAGAATATCTGGAGGATTTCCAGCACGAATTATTTGTCCTAATCGAGGTTCTAGTCCGGTCAAAAGCGTATTTAATGTCATTTGTTCAATTAGTTGTTTGTTGCTGAGCAATTTTTTGATCCTGATACATGTTTTGTTGTTGTATACAGGCGTGCATTTTTGCGTTGTGCGTTTGTAACCGTGACACGAAAGTTAGGGGTGACTCGTTTGGTAACTGATGTAATCTTTGTAAATCTTGGATTAATGATGTTAAATCGCGAGAATCTCCGAAATGAATTGATAATAGTTGCTTAATTTCAGACCACGTTTGTGAATCTCTTGAATTTATTAACTGAGCAGCTTTACCTTTTAATTTATTTTTTATATGTATTGTTAGAAGAGTCACTTGTTCTTCAACACACATTTGATATGCATGGTTGCAAGCATTAATAAAAGTATTTAGCAAGATTTGGTCACCGTCAAATTCAGGAATTAGTGAGAAAATTTCTGAAAGTTTGTAAGGTTCAATTGTAGTGTCTACTTCCGTTTCTGGTTCAGTTGACATTTTAATTTCTTTTTCTTGTTTTATTTTAAAAATTGTGACAATTGTTTGATTTGATTTTGTATAGTAAATATATTTGTATTTACTAGATTCTATATTATTCTAGTTACGTTTCTAAATGAATTCTTTTCTTGGTGATATAAAAAGGATGACAATTCAAAAATGTTTACTTACATTGAAAATGTTGATTTCATGTTTTTTTTTCTTGGATTTTCCGTTGAGTTCTTCCGTTGGTTCTCAAGCAAGGAGTTCCGCTGCCAGGGGCGTCACTAGGTGTTCCTTCCACAGGGTTGTTCTCGTTGATGAGGTCCAGCGTTTGATCTTCTATCAGGGAGTTCCACTGCCAGGGGTGTCACTAGGTGTTCCTTCCACAGGGTTGTTCTCTTTGATGAGGATCAATTATCTTCAGATATCGAGTGAGCTCTGCCAGGGGCGTCACTAGGTGTTCCTTCCACAGGGCTATCTCTGCCAGGGGTGTCACTAGGTGTTCCTTCCACAGGATATTGTCCTCGAATATTGAAGATATTGTTTTTCGATTTTCACCGTTTTGATGAATATGCTTACTTTGATTGCTTTCATGCAATTGTTTTCTTCAATTATTATTTCTTTTCTTTCTTCTTTTTCTTCAATTGTTTCTTTAGTAATTGTTTCTTCAATAATTGTCTTCTTAAAACTTGTTTCTTTCTCTTCAAAAATTTTGAACGTTGGTTCTTCTTCCTTTGAAGGATTGGAATCCACCATTAATTTTTTATTAATGTTGTGAGGATCCTACCGACTGCGCCAAAATTGTTATATCACTGATTACAAACTTTAATTTTTAAAAAAACTTTATTTCGTTTGGTTAGTATAACTTTATAACATGAGAATCCAAGCTTGGTATTCTCAGTTTACAAATTAATCTTAGATGTAACTAGGTTAAGTGAATAAAATAGAATGATCATTTTGACATGAGTTTGCTTTTTATATGTTTTGAATCTGCTGATTCAAGATTGTGTAATGTTTTGGAATAATGCGTTTGAGAAAAATAAGGTAATAAATCACATTAAGGCAATAACAACCAAAAATGTCAATCATCAGCAGTTTCAAAGTTTACAAAATAAAGATAGTTTATAAAAGGTTCCATTAGTGGCAATTTAGAGTATAAACAATAGTGTCATACAATAACAATGAAATCATGATGATCTCATGCATGAATTACGTCTTAGTAAGGGTTTATTGCGTATTTATTTGGACTTATAATATTCTAAAGAATATGGGGTATTTTTCATATAACATATATATATATATATATATATATATATATATATATATATATATATATATATATATATATATATATATGTTGTTTCTTAGGTTTTCACGGGTGTTAAATCAAGTGTTGGTGTTCTTCCGGGTGTTTTCCCGTGTAGTTGGTAGGCTCCTGTGGGAGCCACGTTTGTCTGAACGACGTTTCGGCGGAATCTCATCTGCCATCCTCAGGTTCTAGCTGGAAGCTGCCTATTGCTGCTGCTGCCGGTGCTACTGCTGCTCCTCGTTGCTCGAACTGAACAGTTCAGTTCGAGCAACGAGGAGCAGCAGTGGCACCGGCAGCAGCAGCAGCAGCAGTAGCGGCAGCAGCAGCAGCAGCAATAGGCAGCTTCCAGCTAGACCCTGAGGATGGTAGATGAGATTCCGCCGAAACGTTGAAACTGAACAGTTCAGTTCGAGCAACGAGGAGCAGCAGTAGCACCGGCAGCAGCAGCAGCAGAAAAAAACGAAAAACTATGTATAACAGTACTACCTACTACTATATTGAAAAGAAATTGTGTGTATTTATTTTTCTAACTACAAATGCTCAAATTGTGCACCATGCATTCTGACACATAAACGTGCTCTACGAGACACGTCACGCATTACATTTTGGAGCATTTCAGGAGTAATTGCCTCACATGCGTTTCGAATTCTGGTTTTGATGTCCTCAATAATTTCAGGGGCAGTTTGAAATACCTTGTCTTTAATGTAACCCCAGACGAAAAAATCCAAGGGAGTAATATCTGGTGATCGAGCTGGCCATAGAATGGGTCCATAGGTGCCTATCCAGCTATCTGGCATAACTTGATTTAAATAATTTGTACATATTACAGCAGTGTGAGGTGGAGCCCCATCTTGTTGAAAATATGAATAATTTAATCTTTCTGCCACTGTTAATTCATAAAAAAAATCTTGAAATTCGTTTTGCAGGAAATTAAGGTATCTACGAGCGGTTAATTTGCCATCATAAAAATAAGGTCCAATTACTTTAGTCCCTAAAAGACCCAACCAAACATTCGTAGAAAATCTTTCTTGGAAAGCAGTCTCTCTGCACCAATGTGTATTTTCTCGTGTCCACTTATAATGCATATTTCTATTGAAAAATCCATTATTAGAAAAATTTGATTCGTCCGACCAAGGAATTTTGCTACATATCAGCGCGTCACTCCCTTTCTTATTTAATAACCATCTACAAAATCTTACTCTCCTTGGCTTATCTCCCTCATTTAAATGTTGAACTTTCCTCATTTTGTAGCATCGAAATCCGTTTTTTTTCAATATTTTTCTTGCACTGTCTTTTTTTATGCGACAGTTTCTCTGAATTTGTCTCAAAGATGTTTCCTCATTTTGGTTAACATAATTCATTACTATATTCACTTTTCTTACATTATCCGCAACATGCGCTCGCCTTACTACTTTTTTTGAAAATGAACCGTGCGTTTTTAGATTTTGAACTAACTTCCTAAACATAGTTCGATTTGGCTGCGGAGCATCTGGAAATCTATCTCCGTAAACCGTGACTGCCATCTCAGCGTCAAAATTGCACTGACAATAAATGCTAATCATATCGAATTTGTTATTATTGGTGTACACCATAATTACTGATATAAAATTTGTCTTAGAACTCGACAACGCAACATACAACAGTGACAATCTGTAAAATTTATTAATAACTGTATACATTGTTTTTCACTAATTATGGCACAGCTGATTTTTACGATTCAATTATATGAATTGTGGTATTCGTAAAATATTAAATATTGTTACGGATTTCCACCTTTTTGGGAAACACCCTGTATGAATCCGTGGGTTCTAAATAATTTTAACAAGAGATTAAACACTACTAACATTTTATTTAACAATTTACTGACTGTACAATACTTGTTTACTTAATAGTTAACCTCACTTTTCACTTTTCAACTTGTTCACTTTTATAAACTGCCTTCTTACTAAACTTCCCTTTCCGCGCTGGTAATCGCGCCTTATATACTCCGAATTTGACTCTCTAGATCCATCTAGAAACATTCAAGAATATTCTCCAACAATATTCCAGAAAAGTCCATTTTATTCTGACAGCTCCCAGTCACAATTAGTAGGCATAGGCGTATCATCTCCAATTCCAAGGGGGTGTAATTCATAACACTGCCCCCTCCTTAAGCCTGATCGTCTCGATCAGGCAACTCAGAATCATCGATGTATTTCGCCAGCCTGTCCAAATGCACGATCTTCATCTTGGACTTTTTGCTTCGTTGAATTCGATAGACGACGTCATTAATTCGGGTAATAACAGTATACGGTCCATCCCAAGGCGGTTGAAGTTTCGGTGACCTTCATTTCTTCCGCTATGGGTTGCACAGCCAAACCAGGTCTTCTGCCTTGAACCCTTCTGAGATACCCTTACGGTCATATCGAGCCTTCATTCTGTCACTGGCTGGTGATGGTTCCGCTATAACGTTAGCCAACCTCTTGAAAGGAGCTCCGGCGTTGAACTGCTTGTTTCCACCCTTACTTCCAGTCTGTGGTCCCTTACTGGCTGCACAAATCTTGCATTTGCGACACCAAGCCTCCACATCCTGATGACTTCTTATCGAATAAAATCGTTCTCGTATTTTCTTCAGGGTCTTGTTAACGCCGAAGTGTCCATCGGATGTTCCATTGTGCACTTCCTGAAGCACCTTCGCTACTCGACACCTGGGAATCACTAGACGCATAACCACCTGCTTTCCATCCGGGCTTTCCCATGCTCTCCGCAACAGGCCGTTCCTGACTTTCAGTGAGTCCCACTGCGCCCATAGTGCCTTCAGTCCCACTCTTTAGTTCGAAACATCCTTCCATTTTGGACGAGTTCCCCTTTCTTTGGCTCTCAATATAGGCCCAATTTCCACATCATTCAATTGCTCTTGTCTGAGCGCCTCATCTGTCCTGTCATCCGGCACCTCCACCTTGACAGTGTTGACTGCTCCCGTGACCTGCAGTTTCTCCTGGTGGTAGTACTTGCAATCTTCCTTGCACCTTCTTCCGGATGAAATATCTGCAATTTTCTGGGGTTTCATTTTACTTCCACGTCCTGGTAGTAGTGGAATTCTCGGAATGTTTCGAAGCTGGGAAACCCTTACTTCTCTCGGGGTACCATGTTCCCTATCTGTCACAGTCTCTCTGGTACCAGCTTCCTCTGATTTTCCCCTCAGCTTCACAGCTTCTCCGGCCTTTACTTTCTCCAATCTTCTCCGTGGACATTCAAGCTAGTTCTCCACACCCGTAACATTTCATACGCCGTCCGCTTGGCCTTCCACTACTTCTATTCTGTGTCTCATCCATGTTTCCAGCATTCACATTCCTCGAGTTCCGCTGTCGACAGTCTCGTTTGATATGCCACAGTTGTAACATTTAATACCCCCTCTTGGCTTGCCTTGTCTTTCTGCAGTGTCCACTTGAGCCAGTAACTGATTGAACATCTTATGTATGTCGGCCAACATAGCGTTCTGGTTCTCCTTTTCCGACTGCGATCTTTCGAGACTCATAGCTTGTACTCTTGGACTCGGGGTATCCTGAAGGACAGCTTCCACCTCGAGTGCATGCACCAATGCTTCACTGCTGTTCTTGTATCGAGATAACCTGAGGACTCGCCTGATCTCATCGTCCTGTATACCATCCAGAAATGCCTCTAATGCCAGTTGATCTTGGAATTCCTTCGGTACATTGGTACCATTGGTACCAGGCTCCACACGGCAGCTTCGAACTCTTGCAAGCTTTCCCCAGCCTCTTGAACACGTGATTTCAGCTGGGTCTGGTACACTTGGGCAAGATGTTGTTCACTATATCGTAAGTCTAGGGCAGCTTCTAAAACTTTAAAATCCCGTTGTTGGTCTACTGGGATTGTCTGGAGTATTTCCAATGCTTGGCCCCTTAATGCCACGATTAACTCTGTAGTGTATTGAACCTTTGTAAGGTTGGCAGCACAAATGCTCCCACCCCAATATATTTCCTGGTTATGAAACGGACACACTCTTGAGTCCTGTTTTTAAATGTATGTACAAGTTTGGTATTAATATATGTTTATATCAGCCATCTGAGTATATTTATTGGAGTACATCACATATTATTTGGCGACGAGGTAAATTGGAGAAGAAACAGTGAATATTGTCGGAAAATTCGTTCTGAAACTGAAACTGTGAGAATCGTCTGCAAAGATATTGAGGTTAGAATTGAGAAAGCCACGTTTTTCATTTAAATTTTTTTTTTTAAATGTCTGAAGAAGCTACCCAAATTACTGTGGTAAACACAGGAAATATTGCCACATTAGCCAATTTCAAAGCAGGAGATGATTTTGAGATATTTGAAGAGCGTTTAGAGCATTTTTTTCTGGCTAATCGAATTGAAGAAGGAAGAAAGATATCAGTCTTATTAACTTCGATTGATGAAGGAAGTTATAAGGTGTTAAAAAACCTTTGTGATCCGGAAAAGCCAAAAGATAAAACATACAAGCAATTAATTGAGTTACTCTCAACACAGTTTAAAGCGAGGGTGTCTGTCTATCGTAGGCGTATTCAGTTTGATTCGCTAAAACAAGGAGAAGAGACAGTAAATCAGTGGTTTGTAAAGGTGAAGAATATTGCAGCCCAATGTAAATTCAGCGGAGAAATGTTGGAGGAAAGAGTCAAGGACAAATTTGTAGTGGGTATGAAACCCGGTCCCATTCTAGATAGACTTTGTGAAGAGGATACAACGAAGAAAGTTAATGATCTTTTAGAAATAGCGTTGAATAAAGAAGCAGCACTAAAGGAAGCTGGTAGGAGTATAGAGGTGAATAAGATTCATAAGGAAAAGAAGTTTCTAGTAAAGAAAAAGGAGAAACCAGAAAATAAAAGCGAAGAGTTGAAGTGCCATTTTTGTAACAAGGGTAATCATGATTTTAAGAATTGTAAGTATAGGAAATTTGTATGTAACAAATGTAAAAAGAAAGGCCATATAGCAGCAGCTTGTAAGGGGCTTACAGAAAAAAATTATTATGTTGAAAATGAAGTAGTGGGGGATGCTATTGAAATGTTTAATTTAGAGGAAGATTTGAATTATGTTAAACCGATAGGTATTAATGCTACAATAAATAATACACCTATGTTTTTAGAAATTGATACAGGTTCAGGGTTATCTTGTATGCCTTTAAATATTTATGAAAGAAATTTTTCAACGGTAGAATTGGAACCAACGATGGTCAAGTTAAAAACATACGGAGGTCAAGTAATTAAACCAGTGGGCCAAATTACTGTCAGTTTAAAAATATACAACACGGCTAAAATTTGTTCATTTACCGTAGTAGAAAACGCACAAAAAATACTGCTGGGTAGGGATGTTTTGAGCATGTTTAATTTAACAGTTAGAAATTCTGAAGTTTCTTTGAATGATCTGAGTTTTGATGTAAATTCGAGTCCGGATTTCACATTAAATCAGTTGTTAAAAACCCATTCAGCTTTATTTAAAAATGAGTTAGGTACTTACCATTCCGAACAAATTAAGTTAGAGTTAAAAGAAAATGTCCAGCCGATCTTTCATAAGCCAGGAGCGATCCCTTTTGCTTTTAAAGATAAAGTAGTGAATGAATTGCAAAGACTCGAAGGAGAGGGTGTTATAGAGAAAGTGTCAAACTCTAGCTGGGGTACACCGCTTGTCCCAGTCATGAAGGCGAACGGCAAAGACATTCGACTTTGCGCGAATTACAAAATTACAATAAATAAATTCTTGAAAGATGTTAATCATCCATTGCCGCGAATTGAGCAAATTTTTGGTGCTTTACAAGGTGGAGAAAAATTCACCAAATTGGATTTTTTGAATGCATATAATCAGTTGGTAATTGAAGAGTCAAGTGAGCTTTTAGCATGGAGCACTCCATTTGGTATTTATAAGGTTAAAAGGTTGCCTTACGGAACAAAACCTGCCTGCTCCATATTTCAATGCATAGTGGAAAAAGTTTTGCAGGGGTGTAAAGGCACAGTGAATTTTATGGATGACATTGTCGTTACAGGCAAGAATAAGAAAGAGCATATTGAAAATCTAACAGAAGTTTTAAGTAGATTAGAAAAAGCCGGTTTCAGGTTAAATTTTAAAAAATGCGAGTTTTTTAAAGATTGTATTTATTACTTAGGTTATAAAATTTCTTCAGAAGGTTTAGAGACGTGTAAAGATAAAGTTGAGGCTATTTTGGAAGCTCCACATCCAAAAACGGTTACAGAAGTTAAAGCATTTACGGGATTGATTAATTATTATTCTCGTTTTATAAAAAAATTGTCACAAAATTTAAAACCGTTTTACGATCTATGTCAAAAAGATAAAAAGTTTGTTTGGACCAAAAAATGTGAAGAAGCGTTTCAATTTGCAAAATCTGAATTAGCGTCAGATAAAATTTTAGTACATTTTGATGCAGATAAACCATTACGTTTAGAGTGTGATAGCAGTCAATATGGTATTGGCGCAGCATTATTGCATGTTATGGCAGATGGTACTGAGCGACCAGTGTGTTTCATATCGAGAGTACTGTCAAAGGCAGAACAAAATTATTCAATGATCCAAAAAGAGGCTCTTAGCATTTATTGGGCCGTCAAAAAACTATATCAATACCTGATAGGTCGGAAGTTTGAAATATTATCGGACCATAAACCTCTTTTAGCATTATTAGGTGAATATAAAAGCCTGCCACAGATGGCAGCAGGGCGAGTTCAAAGATGGTCATTATTTTTAGCTAACTTTGATTATACTTTTAAGTATATCCGTGGACAGGAAAATGTTCGGACGGATGCACTCTCAAGGTTACCGCTACCTTGCAAAGAAGAGAGTGGAGACACAGAATATGACTATTTAAATTTTATTGAAAATTTAGTTCCAATAGATACAAGCAAAATTCGTTCAGAAACTAGGCGAGATGCAATGTTAGGTCAGGCGTTTAACTATGTTAGGTACGGTTTTCCAAAACATACAGATAATGATCTTTTAAAACCTTACTTTTTGCGTAGTAGCGAATTGTCGGTGGAAAATGGGATAATCATGTGGGGTTATCGAGTAGTAATACCGTTAAGTCTGCGTAAACAATTATTGGAAGAGTTGCATAGCACTCATGAAGGAATTGTCAAAATGAAAGCTAATGCAAGGTCCTACTTTTGGTGGCCAGCATTAGATGGGGATATTGAGAAACAAGTAAATTGCTGTAAAATTTGCATGAACTGTAGATCGGAGCCTAATAAAGCAAAGCTTATTCCATGTGAAAAATCTAATAGTTTTTTTGAGCGAGTCCATGCGGATTTCCTAGGTCCGTTTAAGGGTTAAATTATTTTGGTTATAGTAGATTGTTTTTCTAAATGGCCTGAAGCCTTTATTATGAAAAGTTCGGACTCTAATTCTACTATTGAGAAATTTCGAGAATGTTTTGCACGGTTTGGTTTGCCGAGAATAGTGGTAACTGATAATGGCTCTCAGTTGGTCTCTGAGGAGTTTTCTAAGTTTTTGTTTACAAATGGCATCAAACATTTGACGTCACCACCATTCCATCCGGCTACAAATGGATTTGCTGAAAATAGTGTAAAGAGCATAAAAAATGGTTTAAAAAAAGCTATAATGGATGAAACTAATAGCCATGCGTCCTTTGAAACATTACTAAACAGATATTTATTCCACTATAGGGATTCAGTACACATGACTACGGGTGTTACTCCATCTAGCTTAATTTTTCAACGTAAGATTAGAACTAGGTTAGACTTATTATCGTTAAAAAATAATGTTGTAAATTATAAAGGTAAAAGAAATGAAACTTTTGCAGAAGGAGATAGAGTTTGGTGTAGAGACTATCGCAATCCTAATAAAAAGGGGTGGTCAGAATGTATGATTGATGAAGTATTAGGAGATAGAATATATTTGTGTAAATTATTGAAGGAAAAGGGGATTTGGAAAAGACATGTAAATCAAATTTTAAGAGATAAATCAGTAGACGTAGAAGTACCAGTTATTTCTATACCATGTAGTAGAGATAGTTTACCAGTTGTAACTAACACGGATGGAGAAACGAATGTATCTGTTCCAACCGTGGTAGAGAAACCTGTTGTAGATGTTCCAACCGTGGTAGAGAAACCTGTTGTAGATTTTAAAAGTGCTGAAGTGAAGTGTGGTATGACAGATAAGGATAAAGTGAACGAAAAAGTGCAAGTTAAGACAGAGACGAGTCGGTCCCCAGTTCCAAGTGAAGAAGGAAGGCCGAAAAGAAAAATAAAACCTGTAGTACGTTTAAATTTATGAGGGGCATATGTCAGAGTCTCAAGTGAGCGTTCGACGAGTGAAGTAGTGTTGTCGAAGCCTTACTAACTGTGACCGTCATTTCTTATAGCAGTAAGTGCGATAAGTTTTTGCTAGTATAAAAATTGTAATTCATACAATAAAATTAGCTTAAAAGCAAGATCTCTTTGAGAGATCATGAATAATGTCCCATCAAGATGGGCATAGCTCCAAGAAACGACCACGTTCTCCAGAACTGAGCGATACTCATAAAAAATATATTTTAAGCCACACTGAAGCTATGTTATCAAGAAATAAGTATTATCTCCCAGCAGAAATCGAAAAAACTTTAACAGATAACGAAAAAACGAGTGAGGAAGGACACAATAAAAAGCAAAAAATTCCACCTATTTACTTACACCACGTGAATAATTATCAAGAAATTCTAAAAGATATTAAATCAAATATTACCGGGGAGTTCACAACTCAAAATCGTCCAGATTCACTTAAAATTAATCTCAACTCTGAAGATGATTTCAGAAACTTAACAGCTTACTATGATAAACAAAAAGTCCAATACTATACTTACCAAAACCCGGGAAATACAAATATGCCTGTAGTTATTCGCAATATTCCTATTTCTGTAACTGAAAAAGAAATCGAGAACGAACTAAAAGTAAATTATAACATCAAAAAAGTCACAAGATTATTAAACAAGGATAAAAAACCTATACCAATATGTGCAGTAGAAATCATAAAAGACGGCAAGGAGTTAGATATCTTCAAATTAGAACGTTTAATGTACTCTGTAGTAGAAGTACAACCTAGAAGAAAATCTTCTAATATTTCGCAATGCACCCGTTGTCAGCGTTATGGTCATACAAAAAATTATTGTAAGCTAGAACCACGATGCATAAAGTGCCTAGAACCTCATCATTATTCTGAGTGCCCAAAGTCACGCAATGAACAACCTATGTGCATCAACTGCGGGGAAAATCACACAGCTAATTACAGAGGCTGCTCCTATTATGTCAAAATTAAGAAATTGCGAATGCAAACACAAGCGCAAAATATTAATAAAAATAGTATAAATAACTCTGCTAACAGAATAAATGCAAATAATTATATACGAGGGACATCCTATGCTAATGCCACTCGAAATATCAATAATATTAATCATGGCAACCAACAAACATCCACGGCAACCAACATACCGCAGATCCTAAGCGACTTAACACCTACTTTAAGTCAACTTATAATAAATATACTTTCTCCATTCATTGAACAAATTAAAACATTTTTTATCTCATTATTTTCATCATTGTTTAGCAATGGCAAATAGAAGCCACATATTACAAAATTTAACAATCGCAAACTGGAATGCGAATGGTATAAAAAACAAGAGAGCTACATTTATAGCTTTTCTGGCCTCTCATAATATAGATATAGCCTGTGTTACCGAAACACACCTAATTAACAATGAGAAATTCACAATACCTGGATACCGAATCTATCGGCACGATAGAATTGCTCCTATAGCTTCTGGAGGGGTGGCAATTATAATTAAACGAGGTATAGCCCATCACGAAAAATATTTACCTGCTCTACAACACATTGAAGCAGCATCTATCGAAATAAAACTCTCCACTAACAACTTAATTACCATAATTTCTGCTTATCTACAGCCTAATAGACGGCTAAACGATAGAGACATCATTACCCTGTTCGACTCAAATCAGGCTACATTAGTATTAGGTGATCTTAACTGTAAAAATACTGCCTGGAATTGTCGCGTTAACAATCCGAATGGCATAAGACTTCACAATGTAACCGCAAATCATGGTATTCAGGTAACTGCTCCCAATTCACCGACGTATTATCCATATCGCCAAGACCATCAACCAGATATTTTGGATATTCTGCTTCAAAAAAATTTTACAAGACCAATATATACCAATGTCTACAGTGAATTAGATTCTGATTATCTCCCTACCATATCAACAATTACAGAGTTCCCGGTATTCAACATGCCCACACCCAGACTAATCAATGGCTATATTGAATGGGAAAAATTTAAAACTGAATTAGACCGATTACTGAAAGTCCCTAGCTTAACCAGCCGAGAAGATATAGATGCAGCTGTAGCAGATTTTTCAAAGAATATCGTCATAGCAATTAACACCTCAACAACAAATCGGAGTAACCATGTCAGACATAATAATTACCTACATCCTCCAGAAAGAATATTACAACTAATAAAACAAAAGAATCAACTCAGAAAAATTTGGCAGCGAACAAGACTTCACAGACATAAAACTGAACTTAACGCCCTCACACATCAAGTTAAGTGGGAGCTTGAAAATCATAGGTTTAATTCTTATCAAAAATATCTCGCGGATATAGAGCCAGGAGATCCTTCGATGTGGAAAGCTACAAAAAGACTTCTAAGACAGCCAACAACTATACCGCCATTACAAGTCGACGGCGGGAAAATATGTAGCGATGCAGAGAAATGTCAGGTGTTCGCCACCTAGAAAATACATTTCACTTGAACGACAATGATAATGAATTTACAAGAACAACAATAGAATTTGTAGATAACTCCCTACCCATAAACCTCAACCAAAATGATATAAAATTTACGAACCCCAGAGAAATACAAAACTATATAAACTCGCTTCCTTTAAAGAAATCTCCTGGACATGATCTCATTCCAAATGTTGTTCTAAAAAATCTTACAATGAAATCCCTGGCATTTCTTACTGCTTTATTTAATCGCTGCCTGGCAATAGGATACTTCCCTAACGAATGGAAACATGCAGAAATAATTCTTTTTAATAAACCTGGCAAAGACAAAACTAAACCTGATAATTATAGACCAATTAGCCTGTTGACAACTTTATCTAAACTCTTCGAAAGAATAATACAATCTAGACTAAGCGACTTTTTACAAGAGAACAACATTTTACCTGACTGCCAATTTGGATTCCGCACGAACCATTCAACAACACAGCAAATTTTACACATCTACAAAATTATTACCTCTGGATTCGAAAATAAATATCACACAACGGTAGCATTCTTGGACGTAGCCCAAGCATTTGATAAAGTATGGTTAAAAGGGTTCTTATTCAAGCTAATTAGTATAAATTCACCAGCATATCTCACCAATATACTTGCTTCATTTGTAACAAACAGAACTTTTTGTGTCAAAATAAACAACTGCTTATCGGATAAAAAGCAAATCAATGCAGGAATACCCCAGGGATCAATTTTAGGTCCCATACTCTTTAATGTATTCGTACATGACATACCTGTACCACCGACATCCACAATAGCCATGTATGCAGATGACACGGCAATAATAACCCAAGATCCAGACATTCATATCGCTGCAAACAAACTGCAAAATGCACTTACTGTTTTACAGGACTGGTTTACGAAATGGCAACTAAAGTTAAATCCGACAAAATGTGAAGCAAACATATTTACTCTGAGAAGACCACAAATACCCAATAATATTATCATCAACGACGAGGAAATAATATGGAATCCTGCAGACAGTGCAATTAAATATCTTGGAGTTTATTTAGATAAACGATTAACATGGAGTTACCACATAAATAAAAAACTTAATGATGGGTACGCCCGGTTATCAATGTTATATCCCATTATAAATAAAAAATCGAAACTCAGAGTTAAGTGCGCGACATTAATATATAAATCGATCCTAAGACCTGTAGTAACTTACGGCTGTGTGATATGGGGAACTGCTAGCAAAACTAATATTAAAAAGGTGCAAACATTTCAAAATAAAGTTTTAAGAATTGCCATAAATGCCCATTGGTTTATAAGAAATAATCAAATCCACCGGGAACTTAATGTGCCATACATTGAAGACTTTATAAAATCATGTGCAAAGACCTTCTTTAAAACTTTAAACAACTGTACTAGTGCCAGAAATTTAAACCTAAGTGAAAAGACTCGTAATAACAGATTGAAAAAACGACTACCACAAGATATCTTACTTTCCAGAAGTGATTCCGAATGGCATTAATGTCAATGTTCTAGTATTGTTAAGTTATACCAAATATTTGTTTCTTTTCTTTTAATTGTTATGTACTGTTTTACTACACACTACCATGTATAACATTAATTTGTTGACCTGGTATTTTAAATAAAATAAAAAGAAAAAAAAGGGGCATATGTAGTGTATTGAACTTTTGTAAGGTTGGCAGCACAAATGCTCCCACCCCAATATATTTCCTGGTTATGAAACGGACACACTCTTGAGTCCTGTTTTTAAATGTATGTACAAGTTTGGTATTAATATATGTTTATATCAGCCATCTGAGTATATTTATTGGAGTACATCACAAACGCCATAGCCTTTTCTTCGTCATTCCAGTTGTTTGCACTCGCTACTGCCTCAAACTGCATCTTGTAAATGGTCCATGAACTTTGGCCGTCAAAGGAGGGAGGTTCGAACAGCTGATCTGATAATACCACTTGCTGGCTTCCTCTATCCCTCAACTGTCGCTTAAGCAGGTCTATTTCCTCTTTGATTTCACTTACTTCTTCTCGATGCCTTCTTTCTAGCCCTTCCAACACTTTCTGGAATTGTGCAAATAAGTCCTGTATTTGCTTTTCAGTTGCCATACTTCTGGTTGTTATAGGCATACGACTACGTTGAAATCAAATAAATTTAACAATTACGTCACTATCGGTAATGGGACTGTCCAGAAAAACCTCAAAACGGCACGAAAAAGTCTTATCTAGAGTCTTCGTCACTTAACCTCTAATGTCCAATGTCTCAAAAAATGCACTTGACACTATTTTCCTGTTCGAAAATAACCATCGAACAACGTCCAGTAAATTAGTCCTCCGTGTTAGCACCAACTTCGAGAATACACTGCCAAACCTTCTCGAACACTTCCGAAAAATCCTTTTGTAAAAATTCCGCATCTGACACCAAAATGTTACGGATTTCCACTTTTTTGGGAAACACCCTGTATGAATCCGTGGGTTCTAAATAATTTTAACAAGAGATTAAACACTACTAACACTTTATTTAACAATTTACTGACTGTACAATACTTGTTTACTTAATAGTCAACCTCACTTTTCACTTTTCAACTTGTTCACTTTTATAAACTGCCTTCTTACTAAACTTCCCTTTCCGCGCTGGTAATCGCGCCTTATATACTCCGAATTTGACTCTCTAGATCCATCTAGAAACATTCAAGAATCTTCTCCAACAATATTCCAGAAAAGTCCATTTTATTCTGACAGCTCCCAGTCACAATTAGTAGGCATATGCGTATCATCTCCAATTCCAAGGGGGTGTAATTCATAACAATATTGACACTATCGGTTAAAATTTCTGTGACATGTTTTATATCGTTGGAATGAGAAAAAAATAACGGAATTAATGGCGTCATGGCCTACTTTGAGATATGTATTTTTCATTTTTGCACAATAGCGTATGTCAAAGCCAACTGCATTTTTCGATTTTTTTGTTACACGTTATTATTCTTATTGTCTTTGCCGTCAACTTTCATTCCTTTAACTTTTTTCGTATCTCCTCAAATAAGGAAGCTATAACCGTTTGTGGTTTTCCTATTTTTCAGGTTTTTGTAATATATCTCATAAAGTAGGCTATGGATTTCAAATGTCTTTTTACTGAAATATAGCTCACAAAAAATGGGATAACTGTTTCTAAAACTTTATTCTTCTACCATAGATATTAAGCGAGATATTTGGTGTGGTGTATATATATATATATATATATATATATATATATATTTTTTTTTTTTTTTCCGTTACCGGATGCTGGACAGTCTTCCCGTGGCCTCCGATGACAATCACACTGGAAGAGCGCCGTGGCCACTCCCTACTTCCTGCAGGGTTAGCGACCATCGGTTCCAAAATCGATTGCCCTAAGTAAACGAAGGGACCCTAAGATGACCGCTTTTTGCATTTGAACTGCCAACCACTCGGCTGATTTACGGCAGGCCGGGATGGTCTTTAGTTCTGAGAGCAACGTGGGCTTCATTCCTCCGAGTACACCGATAATGAGGACGACTATCTTGACAGAGTATCCTGAGTATAGCACTCGGAGCTCATACCGGAGATCTCGATACTTTGTCCGCTTTTCCTCCTCCTTCAAGGTGATATTTCTCTCCGCGGGCGCGGAGAACTCGATGACATATATCACCTTGCTTTCGTGGTCGAGGAGTACTATGTCAGGCTTATTGGCTTGGATTTGCCTGACTGTCGGGAACGAGTAATTCCAATATATTCGGCATTTCTCGTTCTCGACTACGGACTCAATATCTCCGGGGATATAAGGCAGCACTGGCGTTTGGTCTATCTCATACGAGTGCCGTAAATGATAATACAGCACCCTTAATGCCGCGTTGTGTCTATGGATGTAGGCCGATATATATATATATATATATATATATATATATATATATATATATATATATATATATATATATATATATATATATCTATTTCCCGTGTAGTTGGTAGGCTCCTGTTGGAACCGTGGTTGTCTGAACGACGTTTCGGCGGAATCTCATCTGCCATCTTCAGGTTCTAGCTGAAAGCTGCCTGCTGCTGCTACTGCTGCTGCTGCTGCTACTGCTGCTCCTCGTTGCTCGAACTGAACTGAACAGTTCAGCTCACAAAAAATGGGATAACTGTTTCTAAAACTTTATTCTTCTACAATAGATATTAAGCGAGATATTTGGTGTGGCCCTCGTAAAATAGACAGTCTGTATATATATATATATATATATATATATATATATGAAGTGTTGGTGTGCTTCCGGGTGTTTTCCCGTGTAGTTGGTAGGCTCCTGTGGGAGCCACGGTTGTCTGAACGACGTTTCGGCGGAATCTCATCTGCCATCCTCAGGTTCTAGCTGGAAGCTGCCTATTGCTGCTGCTGCTGCCGCCGCTTCTGCTGCTGCTGCTGCTGCTGGTGCTACTGCTGCTCCTCGTTGCTCGAACTGAACTGACGTTCTCAGTGTTGTGCGGCTCCTTATATATGTTGTGGGGTGGCTCCTTATATATATAAGGAGCCGCACAACACTGAGAACGTCAGTTCAGTTCGAGCAACGAGGAGCAGCAGTAGCGGCGGCAGCAGCAGCAGCAATAGGCAGCTTCCAGCTAGAACCTGAGGATGGCAGATGAGATTCCGCCGAAACGTCGTTCAGACAACCGTGGCTCCCACAGGAGCCTACCAACTACACGGGAAAACACCCGGAAGCACACCAACACTTCATTTAACACCCGTGAAAACCTAAGAAACAACATATATATATATATATTGTTCTATATTCTGATATCTATTTTATTTTTATACGTTCGAAATTACTTTTTGAAAGTAAATTGAAATGATTTTATTGAGCGCCAAACAGTTTCTTAAAAGCTGTTAATATTATAGACTATAGAACACCATTAGTATGACTATCTACAATCTATAGAATGACTCTTACTCAAGGTCCAACGAAGTCGGTTCAATAAATGCTCATGGATCAAGATAACAATCTAAATAAATCAAAGTCAATATTGAACGAACAAAGTATTAATTTATTAACAAATTTGAACTTGGTATGTAATTAACAAATTTAAATAACAAAATCTAACTTAACTAAAATGATAAATATGGCCTTTATTTAAAATAAATATGTACCATGGATTTCTGATATTGTAAAGCTTTACCTTGTCTTTCTTTCGACTCGAGTAATGCTAAATTATAACCTCTAACTGGTTATTATGATCCTTGAAATATAATGTCACTTGACTAACTTTTTAAACCTCTCAAGGCTTCTTCTTCTTTTCTGGATTGACGTTTGTTCATAACCTCCAATTTATTTTCAAGATTTCCTTGAAATATTTCTATCACTTGATTGACGTTTGAGTTCCTTCACCATATAAATTTGCTAACTGGATTAACAAATACTTCCCTCTTCTTAATCTGCTTTCCGGATAATCTACTTCGTAATACTTTTTAAGTTTACTCACTTTTATATTTAATATACTTTTACAAATTTTTCTTGATATCAATATATCTGGATTGTAATATCCTAACCTTCAACTTATTCACCACTTTTCTTCTATTTTCAATTTAATAATTATTCTTGGATGAATATATTTCGCAGCTCGCTGTTCAGCGGTGTGTGATCAACTGATTTGTTATTTTTAGTCGTTTCAATGGGTTAATTTCCAATATTTCCATTGTTTTTTTCTATTTTGATCTAATATTTCAAAATTTAATTTTAATTTAAAATTTAAACTATTCAGTTTTGTTTGTTCTTTACATTAATTGAATCCTGTTTTTAATTCTTTAATTTTCCTGATGAATTTCTTATTCTACTTTTCAGGATTAAGTGAATAATTGTAATTACTCGAAATATATTGACATATTACAAATACTTTCTTAAAATCTACTTATAACTACAATTAACAATTCCAATCTCAAATAAATACTAATTCATACATTTAGATGAATAGCAATGATAAACACAAAATGCTAGTAGTTAAAAACGTACTGCAGTTTTCATACTGACAGAATACTGATATTGTAAACTAAAACAAGAATTGATACGCCAACAAACATTTAACATCATACTATTAGTCCTTTCTTTCTGCATGATGTGAAATATCATTTACAAAACACCTTTCTGCAATGATATTTGAAAATATCTGAAAACTTAAAATGTCATTCAGTGTTTTGTAATATGTGGACTTACTATTTCTAAAATAATCACGCTGCAATGCAACTACTGTTAATAGTCTTTCATTCAATATTCATTTTGTGTAGATTTACAGTGTTTCTACACAATTTATGATTTTCAGCCCTAAGTTTTGACATGCATGTCAGATTTTATAAAATTTACTTTTTTGTTTTCCAATTTCATTCTAAATCATTTCAAATGAGATTGTGATTCTCTATAAGTTCATGTTTTATTATATGCTATTTAGAATAACCTTGTTAAAACTAAATTAACTTCATTTTATGTTTATTTAAATATTTTGTTCGTATTCAATATCAAGTTTCATTCTCTGCATCCTACTCGCTGAGAATAAGTGAACTTGAATCAATTAAATAAACCACAGATATTCCTGCTTCTGTATGATCCGTTAAAGTAAAACTGTTATGGTTATTTTCTAAAATACATACAATTTTGTGAATTTTATTTATGATTTCAAACACGATACTTGGGTAGTGTCCCTTAGTGTGGATACACAGCATAAAACCCCCTAAACTAATAGAATTTTGACATGTGAAAATTATGTTAGTTTTAACAACATGATGTGACATTCACACTGTCAAAGTTTATTTACAATTTAAAAGTGATCTACTCAGGATCATTTGGATAACTTAAGAGTAATCTATCCTGGATCATATGGATAATTTATCCCCATGTGACAACTTCCCGGTAATGATTCCTCATTATATTTTAAAACATTTTTTTTTTTCATTTAAAATATTACCTACTTCAAGTTGTTGCGCATAGCCTTTTGCTATTGTAGGTTCATAATCTATTGAATTTTTGTATTTTTGAGACAAATTTTTAAAAATTCTATCATATTTGGAGTAACGACTTATCAGAAAGGTTTCAGGCTTCTTATCATTATTTATTTGAACACATGTGGTTCCCACTATATGCTCACCGCAAAATGCATTATCATTATTGGACTCTATGCCATTTGATACATTAATTATTTCGGCATCATTGCCATTGAATTCATTAATTATTTCGGCACCTTTGCCATTCAATTCATTAACTATTTCGGCACCTTTGCCATTCAATTCATTAACACTACAGAAAGGTATTCTTTCACCTTCTATTTTTAAGATTCTTTCTCCTAATACAATATTTGCCTTTTTTCCTGATAAGATGTCGTCTCTGAATATAACATCATTTTCTATACAGTCGCCTATTTTTTTACAATTATTACCTACATTTAAAACAAGTTTATCTAAAAATCCTGATTTCTATTTCTATCATTTACTTGTGCTGTTTCTATTTTATTTATATTAGAGTGCGTGTTTTCATCTACTCTATTTCCCCTTTGAATATTGATATTAGCCACTTGTGCATATGACTCATTATTTTTAACATAACCCCCTCTCTCTCTGCAATCATTATCATAATGACGTTTCTCAAAACCCTGCTTTTCATTCCTATAATTGTCATATTTATATTGACCATAACCTCCTCGTTCCTTTCTATCATTGTCATATTGACGTTTCTCATAACCCTGCTTTTCATTCCTATAATTGTCATATTTATATTGACCATAACCTCCTCGTTCCTTTCTATCATTGTCATATTGACGTTTCTCATAACCCCCTCGTTCCTTTCTATCATTGTCATATTGACGACCATAACCTTGTCTTTCTCTTCTATCATTCTCATTCCTATTCTGATCATAACCCCACTTGTTATAATATCTACTATTATTTTCCCTATTCTGACTAGACTTCCTATCAAAACTCTGATGATAATCATCTAATTCTCTTAAATAATCAAGTAAATCATCTAACTTTGCAATTCTTTGCGTAATAATAACATTCTGGATATCCCCTGAAAAATGCCTAGCTAAATATCTGACCATTTCACTTTCTGTGAATTTTGGTTCTAGATGTCTAATATTAAATACTTTTTTAAGTACATAGTTTTCCCTAGAAATACCTTTATTTTCTACATAATTACCATTAAAAAGGTCTTGTCTTATTTTCAACTGAGTGTAATCACTCCAATATTGTTTTAAGACTAGAGCTTCAAATTCCTCTATAGTCTCAAACCTGTCCATTATAACTGAATACCAGATTTCCGCTTCTCCCTTTAACATGTCCTGTATGTTTGCTTTTAGGTTTGCATTTACGTGTTGTGTTTCCATGTGTTGTTTCAAACGTGAAATGAAAATTTTAGGGTGTATGCGGTTATCTCCGTAAAAATAAAATGGTGTTTTGTTGCATGTGTAAGTATGTGTGGGTAATTGTGTTAATTGTGTACGTGTGGTATCCTTCAACAACTTCGTGTTCTGTTCTATCTTGCTATCCTGTTCTTTTATCTTGCTATCATATTTCTCCTCCTGTTTCTTCATTCTACTATCTACTGCAGTCATTCCATCTTCAAACATAGTTACTACTTCCTCTCTTATTTCCTTTGCTGCCTCATTTACTTTAACACTTATTTCTTCATTGATTGATTCTCCCATTCTCTCCCATTTACTCTCTAAATTTTCAATTTTGTTTCTTACTTCTGTATTGTAGTGCAATGCAGGTTTTCACGGCCGTTGTCCAATGAAGTAGTTTCTTCCGGGTTTTGCCGCGGTCGTCGAACTTGACTTGACGTTTCGCTGATCATGCTGTCAGCTTCTTCAGAAGGATTCCAAAGACTGAAGTTGTTGAGTTCTGCTCCTCGTTATATACCTAGGCGCTGCTACGCTTGGTTGCACATTCGTCATGCTCCGTTGATCGTGACCGATTACATTACTGGTACTTGGCAAAGCTAGTCTCCATGTATTGCTTAGTCGATACCCATCTTCTCTGTTGAAGTTGTTCTTATTTTTCATAATTTCCAGTGATTCCCTAATAATTCTTGGGTAATAACGTGCACTTCTGTCCAATATTCTAACATTCTCGTATTCGATCTTATGGTTCTCATTATGATGAACATGTTCTGCTACAGCCGACTTATCTGTGTATCCGAGCCTAGTATATCTCTGATGTTCCTTGATTCTGCACTGGATACTGCGCCCTGTTTGTCCGATGTAACTTTTTCCGCATATACAGTCCAACTGGTAAACACCTTTCGTCAACAGTTTAGGGATGGGGTCCTTGTTTGAGGGAAGCAACTGTTGTATTTTCTTCACTGTTCGAAAACGTACACCTATTTTCTTTTTTGATAAAATTCTTCTTAGCCTATCCGTGACTCCGGCGACGAATGGTAAGCACGCATATGTTGTAGGTTGTTCCTTTTCTTCAGTTATTGTTCTTATCTGTCTGTTAATAATTCGTTGCATATCTCTTTGCTTGTACCCATTCTTTTCTAGTGCTTGTTGGACGTTTTTAAGTTCCTCGGGTTTGTTCTTTTCGTCACATATTGTTGCAGCTCTGTGGAACAAAGTTCTTATCAGCGACCTCTTTTGTTGTGGATGGTGGTGTGATGTAGCATGCAGGTAACGATCAGTATGCGTTTTCTTCCTATAAACTCCATGGGCCAGTTTACCATTGTTTGAACGGTTCACCAATACATCTAAGAAAGGCAAACCTCCCTCTTGTTCGGTCTCCATCGTAAACTTGATGTTTGGATGACGATTGTTTAAATGATCGAAGAAGATAGCTAACGAAGATTCTCCATGGGGCCATATAATGAAAGTGTCGTCTACGTAGCGTAACCAACATTTCGGTTTCTTCTCGCTGTAGCGTATAGCTTCTTCTTCAAATTCTTCCATGAATATGTTGGCGATGACTGGTGAAAGTGGTGATCCCATAGCTGCTCCATACTTCTGCTCGTAGAAATCGCCATCCCACAGAAAATATGTCGCCGATAGGCACACGCGGACCAGATCCGGGATGTCTTCTCTTAGTCCTTTGGGTATAAGTTTACGCCGTATCAGGTCAACAGTTTCATCAATCGGTACGTTCGTGAACAAAGATTCTACGTCGAAGCTAACCATGATGTCTTCATTCGTTACTTCTAAACCCTCTAGAATTCCCACGAAGTGTCCTGAGTTCTTCACGTAGCTACTTGTCTTGCCTACATAGGGTTGCAGTATATTAGCGACATATCTAGCCAATTCATAGGTTGGTGATCCACATGTGCTGACAATAGGTCTCAAAGGATTTCCAGGTTTGTGAATTTTCGGTAGTCCGTATAATCGTGGTGGAATGGATTCACTCGGACGTAGGCGACGATGTTCTTCTACTGGGATCAACGATTTCGTAATAGCTGCTCTCGTTTGCCTTTCGATTCTTGGGGTAGGATCCTTCTTAAGCTTTGTATAGTATTCTGGAGCCAATAAAGAGTTCAATTTATCTTGATACTCTTCCTTCCTCATCACAACTGTTGCGTTACCTTTGTCTGCTTTTAACACGATGATGTCTTGGCTGTTACGAATCTCCCCAAGTGCCTTCTCCTCCTCTCTCGTGATGTTCCTCCTGGGTGGTTTAGATTTCCTTAGTATACGTGCCGTTTCATGTCTTACTTCCTCTGCTTCCTCAACTGCCAATCCTCTAATGGCGTTTTCCACTTCGGCGATAATATCTTCTTTGGGTACTTTATTAGGTGCTACAGCAAAGTTCATGCCTTTCGCTAACACAGATGTCCATTCCTCTGGTAGTGGTTGGTCTGTTAGATTCACTACGGTTTTCTTGACGTCCAGTTCTGGTTTGTTGGGCGTTATTCTCTTTTCTTGTAGTTTCTCAAACTTCTTGGTCTGCTTCTTCGTTGTCCTTTCTTGTTGAAGTTCTGCTTGCTCGTAGGTAATACGGTCGACTAACCTCCACAGATCCTCGTTTAGTGTGGCCGACAACTCCAGGTGTAAGTTGTATAATTCTAAGGACACTGTGTGTAGTTGATGATATGTGTACCTCACTCTCTCTCTGGTCAATGCTTGTTCTGTTCTGCCGATTATCCTTAGGGCGGCGGGTGTTTGTAGATGGTGTCTAATCTTGATGAAAGTCGGTGTAACCTCCTTGTCTCTGCAGCGTCGTAGGAATGCTAACGATGATAGTAGTCTGCTCTTCTTCTTCCTCAACTTCTCCAATCTCCTGGTTTTTAAGTAGATATCCTCCCCGTAGAGGTGTCCAATAGTGCAATGCAGGTTTTCACGGCCGTTGTCCAATGAAGTAGTTTCTTCCGGGTTTTGCCGCGGTCGTCGAACTTGACTTGACGTTTCGCTGATCATGCTGTCAGCTTCTTCAGAAGGATTCCAAAGACTGAAGTTGTTGAGTTCTGCTCCTCGTTATATACCTAGGCGCTGCTACGCTTGGTTGCACATTCGTCATGCTCCGTTGATCGTGACCTGATACGGCGTAAACTTATACCCAAAGGACTAAGAGAAGACATCCCGGATCTGGTCCGCGTGTGCCTATCGGCGACATATTTTCTGTGGGATGGCGATTTCTACGAGCAGAAGTATGGAGCAGCTATGGGATCACCACTTTCACCAGTCATCGCCAACATATTCATGGAAGAATTTGAAGAAGAAGCTATACGCTACAGCGAGAAGAAACCGAAATGTTGGTTACGCTACGTAGACGACACTTTCATTATATGGCCCCATGGAGAATCTTCGTTAGCTATCTTCTTCGATCATTTAAACAATCGTCATCCAAACATCAAGTTTACGATGGAGACCGAACAAGAGGGAGGTTTGCCTTTCTTAGATGTATTGGTGAACCGTTCAAACAATGGTAAACTGGCCCATGGAGTTTATAGGAAGAAAACGCATACTGATCGTTACCTGCATGCTACATCACACCACCATCCACAACAAAAGAGGTCGCTGATAAGAACTTTGTTCCACAGAGCTGCAACAATATGTGACGAAAAGAACAAACCCGAGGAACTTAAAAACGTCCAACAAGCACTAGAAAAGAATGGGTACAAGCAAAGAGATATGCAACGAATTATTAACAGACAGATAAGAACAATAACTGAAGAAAAGGAACAACCTACAACATATGCGTGCTTACCATTCGTCGCCGGAGTCACGGATAGGCTAAGAAGAATTTTATCAAAAAAGAAAATAGGTGTACGTTTTCGAACAGTGAAGAAAATACAACAGTTGCTTCCCTCAAACAAGGACCCCATCCCTAAACTGTTGACGAAAGGTGTTTACCAGTTGGACTGTATATGCGGAAAAAGTTACATCGGACAAACAGGGCGCAGTATCCAGTGCAGAATCAAGGAACATCAGAGATATACTAGGCTCGGATACACAGATAAGTCGGCTGTAGCAGAACATGTTCATCATAATGAGAACCATAAGATCGAATACGAGAATGTTAGAATATTGGACAGAAGTGCACGTTATTACCCAAGAATTATTAGGGAATCACTGGAAATTATGAAAAATAAGAACAACTTCAACAGAGAAGATGGGTATCGACTAAGCAATACATGGAGACTAGCTTTGCCAAGTACCAGTAATGTAATCGGTCACGATCAACGGAGCATGACGAATGTGCAACCAAGCGTAGCAGCGCCTAGGTATATAACGAGGAGCAGAACTCAACAACTTCAGTCTTTGGAATCCTTCTGAAGAAGCTGACAGCATGATCAGCGAAACGTCAAGTCAAGTTCGACGACCGCGGCAAAACCCGGAAGAAACTACTTCATTACTTCTGTATTGCTTTCTTCCAGCTTTTGCATACTTTGACCCATTTGTACATTTATGTTGCCAATTTGTGTATTTATGTTGCCAATTTTTTCTTCTAGTCGCTGGTTATTTTGACTAATGTCTTCTTTTAAAGTTTGGTTATTTTGATTCATGTTTGCTTCCAAAGTTTGGTTATTCTTATCCATTTTTATATTCATGTTGCTAATGTTTTCTTCAAAAGTTTGGTTATTCTTATCCATTTTTGTATTCATTCCACCCATCATTTCCATGAGTTTCTGGAACATGTTTGTGTCTGGTTGTGTGTTTGTGTCACCAACTTGTGTTTGTGGAACTGTGGAAGTACCTTGTGTAGTTTCCTCTGGATTCATGGTTGTTGTCTTACCTGACTTTAACCTCATATAACTAATATTTGTTTTTAATTTGACAATGCCTTGTCAAAACTATCAAAATAAGTTATTTGTTCTATTATCTTTCAAATGTATGTTTGAAATGATAAACTATTCTCAAGTTGTATTTATTTAATCGCTTTCCTGATCGCTCCACGTTAACAAGCCATAAATGTTCTATATTCTGATATCTATTTTATTTTTATACGTTCGAAATTACTTTTTGAAAGTAAATTGAAATGATTTTATTGAGCGCCAAACAGTTTCTTAAAAGCTGTTAATATTATAGACTATAGAACACCATTAGCATGACTATCTACCATCTATAGAATGACTCTTACTCAAGGTCCAACGAAGTCGGTTCAATAAATGCTCATGGATCAAGATAACAATCTAAATAAATCAAACTCAATATTGAACGAACAAAGTATTAATTTATTAACAAATTTGAACTTGGAATGTAATTAACAAATTTAAATAACAAAATCTAACTTAACTAAAATGATAAATATGGCCTTTATTTAAAATAAATATGTACCATGGATTTCTGATATTGTAAAGCTTTACCTTGTCTTTCTTTCGACTCGAGTAATGCTAAATTATAACCTCTAACTGGTTATTATGATCCTTGAAATATAATGTCACTTGACTGACTTTTTAAACCTCTCAAGGCTTCTTCTTCTTCTTTTCTGGATTGACGTTTGTTTATAACCTCCAATTTATTTTCAAGATTTCCTTGAAATATTTCTATCACTTGATTGACGTTTGAGTTCCTTCACCATATAAATTTGCTAACTGGATTAAGAAATACTTCCCTCTTCTTAATCTGCTTTCCGGATAATCTACTTCGTAATACTTTTTAAGTTTACTCACTTTTATATTTAATATACTTTTACAAATTTTTCTTGATATCAATATATCTGGATTGTAATATCCTAACCTTCAACTTATTCACCACTTTTCTTCTATTTTCAATTTAATAATTATTCTTGGATGAATATATTTCGCAGCTCGCTGTTCAGCGGTGTGTGATCAACTGATTTGTTATTTTTAGTCGATTCAATGGGTTAATTTCCAATATTTCCATTGTATTTTTCTATTTTGATCTAATATTTCAAAATTTAATTTTAATTTAAAATTTAAACTATTCAGTTTTGTTTGTTCTTTACATTAATTGAATCCTGTTTTTAATTCTTTAATTTTCCTGATGAATTTCTTATTCTACTTTTCAGGATTAAGTGAATAATTGTAATTACTCGAAATATATTGACATATTACAAATACTTTCTTAAAATCTACTTATAACTACAATTAACAATTCCAATCTCAAATAAATACTAATTCATACATTTAGATGAATAGCAATGATAAACACAAAATGCTAGTAGTTAAAAACGTACTGCAGATTTCATACTGACAGAATACTGATATTGTAAACTAAAACAAGAATTGATACGCCAACAAACATTTAACATCATACTATTAGTCCTTTCTTTCTGCATGATGTGAAATATCATTTACAAAACACCTTTCTGCAATGATATTTGAAAATATCTGAAAACTTAAAATGTCATTCAGTGTTTTGTAATATGTGGACTTACTATTTCTAAAATAATCACGCTGCAATGCAACTACTGTTAATAGTCTTTCATTCAATATTCATTTTGTGTAGATTTACAGTGTTTCTACACAATTTATGATTTTCAGCCCTAAGTTTTGACATGCATGTCAGATTTTATAAAATTTACTTTTTTGTTTTCCAATTTCATTCTAAATCATTTCAAATGAGATTGTGATTCTCTATAAGTTCATGTTTTATTATATGCTATTTAGAATAACCTTGTTAAAACTAAATTAACTTCATTTTATGTTTATTTAAATATTTTGTTCGTATTCAATATCAAGTTTCATTCTCTGCATCCTACTCGCTGAGAACAAGTGAACTTGAATTAATTAAATAAACCACAGATATTCCTGCTTCTGTATGATCCGTTAAAGTAAAACTGTTATGGCTATTTTCTAAAATACATACAAATTTGTGAATTTTATTTATGATTTCAAACACGATACTTAGGTAGTATTCCACAGTGTGAATACACAGCAATATATATATGTATATATATATATATATATATATATATATATATATATATATATATATATATATATATATATATATATATATTAAAACAAAATATTTCTGTCTATCACCTCTATGAATCCTTATTTTCATAAGGATAGTAAACCAAACTGCAACGAATTGCTAGTCTGGCCGCGTTAAGGATAAAAATCACATTTTATCACAAAACGCTTGGTTTTGATTGAAACAAACACCAGCCGAAAGATTTATACCTAATTAAAGGCAACTCTCGCACCAGTCATCTCGGGCCACTTGCAGACTGCAGTTTCGCGCTGGTGGCGCTCGTCAGTGCAAGGCTTCCCGAGACGACTGACACGAGAGTTTATTTTTCCCAAGTGAACATTTCGCCGCTGCAAAACGACGAAATGGTGGAAGCTCCATCTAGCGGTCAATATCTGTCTCAATCAAAACAATATCCCGACATGGGGTGCATGTAATAGTTCAAGAGCATGCTTCTAGAGGGCAGAATATATTAAAACAAAATATTTCTGTCTATCACCTCTATGAATCCTTATTTTCATAAGGATAGTAAACCAAACTGCAACGAATTGCTAGTCTGGCCGCGTTAAGGATAAAAATCACATTTTATCACAAAACGCTTGGTTTTGATTGAAACAAACACCAGCCGAAAGATTTATACCTAATTAAAGGCAACTCTCGCACCAGTCATCTCGGGCCACTTGCAGACTGCAGTTTCGCGCTGGTGGCGCTCGTCAGTGCAAGGCTTCCCGAGACGACTGACACGAGAGTTTATTTTTCCCAAGTGAACATTTCGCCGCTGCAAAACGACGAAATGGTGGAAGCTCCATCTAGCGGTCAATATCTGTCTCAATCAAAACAATATCCCGACATGGGGTGCATGTAATAGTTCAAGAGCATGCTTCTAGAGGGCAGAATATATTAAAACAAAATATTTCTGTCTATCACCTCTATGAATCCTTATTTTCATAAGGATAGTAAACCAAACTGCAACGAATTGCTAGTCTGGCCGCGTTAAGGATAAAAATCACATTTTATCACAAAACGCTTGGTTTTGATTGAAACAAACACCAGCCGAAAGATTTATCCCTAATTAAAGGCAACTCTCGCACCAGTCATCTCGGGCCACTTGCAGACTGCAGTTTCGCGCTGGTGGCGCTCGTCAGTGCAAGGCTTCCCGAGACGACTGACACGAGAGTTTATTTTTCCCAAGTGAACATTTCGCCGCTGCAAAACGACGAAATGGTGGAAGCTCCATCTAGCGGTCAATATCTGTCTCAATCAAAACAATATCCCGACATGGGGTGCATGTAATAGTTCAAGAGCATGCTTCTAGAGGGCAGAATATATTAAAACGAAATATTTCTGTCTATCACCTCTATGAATCCTTATTTTCATAAGGATAGTAAACCAAACTGCAACGAATTGCTAGTCTGGCCGCGTTAAGGATAAAAATCACATTTTATCACAAAACGCTTGGTTTTGATTGAAACAAACACCAGCCGAAAGATTTATACCTAATTAAAGGCTTCCACCATTTCGTCGTTTTGCAGCGGCGAAATGTTCACTTGGGAAAAATAAACTCTCGTGTCAGTCGTCTCGGGAAGCCTTGCACTGACGAGCGCCACCAGCGCGAAACTGCAGTCTGCAAGTGGCCCGAGATGACTGGTGCGAGAGTTGCCTTTAATTAGGTATAAATCTTTCGGCTGGTGTTTGTTTCAATCAAAACCAAGCGTTTTGTGATAAAATGTGATTTTTATCCTTAACGCGGCCAGACTAGCAATTCGTTGCAGTTTGGTTTACTATCCTTATGAAAATAAGGATTCATAGAGGTGATAGACAGAAATATTTTGTTTTAATATATTCTGCCCTCTAGAAGCATGCTCTTGAACTATTACATGCACCCCATGTCGGGATATTGTTTTGATTGAGACAGATATTGACCGCTAGATGGAGCTTCCACCATTTCGTCGTTTTGCAGCGGCGAAATGTTCACTTGGGAAAAATAAACTCTCGTGTCAGTCGTCTCGGGAAGCCTTGCACTGACGAGCGCCACCAGCGCGAAACTGCAGTCTGCAAGTGGCCCGAGATGACTGGTGCGAGAGTTGCCTTTAATTAGGTATAAATCTTTCGGCTGGTGTTTGTTTCAATCAAAACCAAGCGTTTTGTGATAAAATGTGATTTTTATCCTTAACGCGGCCAGACTAGCAATTCGTTGCAGTTTGGTTTACTATCCTTATGAAAATAAGGATTCATAGAGGTGATAGACAGAAATATTTTGTTTTAATATATTCTGCCCTCTAGAAGCATGCTCTTGAACTATTACATGCACCCCATGTCGGGATATTGTTTTGATTGAGACAGATATTGACCGCTAGATGGAGCTTCCACCATTTCGTCGTTTTGCAGCGGCGAAATGTTCACTTGGGAAAAATAAACTCTCGTGTCAGTCGTCTCGGGAAGCCTTGCACTGACGAGCGCCACCAGCGCGAAACTGCAGTCTGCAAGTGGCCCGAGATGACTGGTGCGAGAGTTGCCTTTAATTAGGTATAAATCTTTCGGCTGGTGTTTGTTTCAATCAAAACCAAGCGTTTTGTGATAAAATGTGATTTTTATCCTTAACGCGGCCAGACTAGCAATTCGTTGCAGTTTGGTTTACTATCCTTATGAAAATAAGGATTCATAGAGGTGATAGACAGAAATATTTTGTTTTAATATATTCTGCCCTCTAGAAGCATGCTCTTGAACTAATATATATATATATATATATATATATATATATATATATATATATATATATATATATATATATATATATATATATATATATATATATATATATATATATATATATATATATATATATATATATATATATTAAAACAAAATATTTCTGTCTATCACCTCTATGAATCCTTATTTTCATAAGGATAGTAAACCAAACTGCAACGAATTGCTAGTCTGGCCGCGTTGAGGATAAAAATCACATTTTATCACAAAACGCTTGGTTTTGATTGAAACAAATACAATTCGTTGCAGTTTGGTTTACTATCCTTATGAAAATAAGGATTCATAGAGGTGATAGACAGAAATATTTTGTTTTAATATATTCTGCCCTCTAGAAGCATGCTCTTGAACTATTACATGCACCCCATGTCGGGATATTGTTTTGATTGAGACAGATATTGACCGCTAGATGGAGCTTCCCCCATTTCGTCGATTTGCGACGGCGAAATGTTCACTTGGGAACAATAAACTCTCGTGTCAGTCGTCTCGGGAAGCCTTGCACTGACGAGCGCCATCAGCGCGAAACTGCAGTCTGCAAGTGGCCCGAGATGACTGGTGCGAGAGTTGCCTTTAATTAGGTATAAATCTTTCGGCTGGTATTTGTTTCAATCAAAACCAAGCGTTTTGTGATAAAATGTGATTTTTATCCTCAACGCGGCCAGACTAGCAATTCGTTTCAGTTTGGTTTACTATCCTTATGAAAATAAGGATTCATAGAGGTGATAGACAGAAATATTTTGTTTTAATATATTCTGCCCTCTAGAAGCATGCTCTTGAACTATTACATGCACCCCATGTCGGGATATTGTTTTGATTGAGACAGATATTGACCGCTAGATGGAGCTTCCCCCATTTCGTCGTTTTGCAACGGCGAAATGTTCACTTGGGAACAATAAACTCTCGTGTCAGTCGTCTCGGGAAGCCTTGCACTGACGAGCGCCATCAGCGCGAAACTGCAGTCTGCAAGTGGCCCGAGATGACTGGTGCGAGAGTTGCCTTTAATTAGGTATAAATCTTTCGGCTGGTATTTGTTTCAATCAAAACCAAGCGTTTTGTGATAAAATGTGATTTTTATCCTCAACGCGGCCAGACTAGCAATTCGTTGCAGTTTGGTTTACTATCCTTATGAAAATAAGGATTCATAGAGGTGATAGACAGAAATATTTTGTTTTAATATATTCTGCCCTCTAGAAGCATGCTCTTGAACTATAATATATATATATATATATATATATATATATATATATATATATATATATATATATATTCTATTTTCTATATCTATTTTATTTTTTATACGTTCGAAATTACTTTTTGAAAGTAAATTGAAATGATTTTATTGAGCGCCAAACAGTTTCTTAAAAGCTGTTAATATTATAGACTATAGAACACCATTAGCATGACCATCTACAATCTATAGAATGACTCTTACTCAGGGTCCAACGAAGTCGGTTCAATAAATGCTCATCGATCAAGATAACAATCTAAATAAATCAAACTCAGTATTGAACGAACAAAGTATTAATTTATTAACAAATTTGAACTTGGAATGTAATTAACAAATTTAAATAACAAAATCTAACTTAACTAAAATGATAAATATGGCCTTTATTTAAAATAAATATGTACCATGGATTTCTGATATTGTAAAGCTTTACCTTGTCTTTCTTTCGACTCGAGTAATGTTATATTATAACCTCTAACTGGTTATTATGATCCTTGAAATATTATGTCACTTGACTGACTTTTTAACCTCTCAAAGCCTCTTCTTCTTCTTCTTTACTGGATTGACGTTTGTTTCTAACCTCCAATTTATTTTCAAGATTTCCTTGAAGTATTTCTATCACTTGCTTGACGTTTGAAATTTCTTCACCATATAAATTTGCTAACTGGATTAACAAATACTTCCCTCTTCTAAATCTGCTTTCCGGATAATCTACTTCGTAATACTTTCAAAGTATACTCACTTCTTATATTTAATCAACTTTTACAATTTATTCTTGATATCAATATATCTGGATTGTAATTTTCTAACCTTTAAATTATTCACCACTTTTCTTCTCTTTTCAATTTATTAATTATTCGAGGATGAATATTTCTCGCAGCTCGCTGTTCAGCGGTGTCTGATCAACTGATTTGTTATTTTTAATCGTTTCAATGGGTTAATTTCCAATATTTCAATTGTTTTTTTCTATTTTGATCTAATATTTCAAAATTTAATTTTAATTTAAAATTTAAACTATTCAGTTTTGTTTGTTCTTTACCTTAATTGAATACTGTTTTTAATTCTTTAATTTTCCTGATAAGTTTCTCATTCTACTTTTCAGGATTAAGTGAATATTTGTAATTACTCGAAATATATTGACATATTACATACACTTTCTTAAAATCTACTTATAACTACAATTAACAATTCCAATCTCAAATAAATACTAATTCATACATTTAGATGAATAGCAATGATAAACACAAAATGCTAGTAGTTAAAAACGTACTACAGTTTTACATACTGACAGAATACTGATATTATAAACTAAAACAAGAAATTGATACGCCAACAAACATTTAACATCATACTATTAGTCCTTTCTTTCTGCATGATGTGAAATATCATTTACAAAACACCTTTCTGCAATGATATTTGAAAATATCTGAAAACTTAAAATGTCATTCAGTGTTTTGTAATATATGGACTTACTATTTCTAAAATAATTACGCTGCACTGCAACTACTGTTAATAGTCTTTCATTCAATATTCATTTTATGTAGATTTACAGTGTTTCTACACAATTTATGATTTTCAGCCCTAAGTTTTGACATGCATGTCAGATTTTATAAAATTTACTTTTTTGTTTTCCAATTTCATTCTAAATCACTTTAAATGAGATTGTGATTCTCTATAAGTTCATGTTTTATTATATACTATTTAGAATAACCTTGTTAAACTATAATAACTTCATTTTATGTTTATTTAAATATTTTGTTCTAATTCAATATCAAGTTTCATTCTCTGCATCCTACTCGATGAGAATAAGTGAACTTGAATCAATTAAATAAACCACAGATACTCCTGCTTCTGTATGATCCGTTAAAGTAAAACTGTTATGATTAATTCCTAAAATACATACAAATTTGTGAATTTTATTTATGATTTCAAACACGATACTTGGGTAGTGTTCCACAGTGTGGATACAGCATAAAACCCCCTAAACTAATAGAATTTTGACATGTGAAAATTTTGTTAGTTTTAACAACATGATGTGACATTCACACTGTCAAAGTTTATTTACAATTTAAAAGTGATCTACTCAGGATCATTTGGATAACTTAAGAGTAATCTATCCTGGATCATATGGATAATTTATTCCCATGTGACAACTTCCCGGTAATAATTCTTCATTATTATAATTTAAAACATTTTCGCTTTCATTTAAAATATTATCTACTTCAAATTGTTGCGCATAGCCCTTTGCTATTGTAGGTTCATAATCAATTGAATTTTTGTATTTTTGTGACAAATTTTTAAAAATTTTCTCATATCTGGAGTAACGACTTATCAGAAAGGTTTCAGGCTTCTTATCATTATTTATTTGAACACATGTGGTTCCCACTATATGCTCACCGCAAAATTCATTATCATTATTGGACTCTATGCCATTTGATACATTAATTATTTCGGCATCATTGCCATTCAATTCATTAACTATTTCGGCACCTTTGCCATTCAATTCATTAACTATTTCGGCACATTTGCCATTTATTTCATTAACACTACAGAAAGGTATTCTTTCACCTTCTACTTTTAGGATTCTTTCTCCTAATACAATATTTGCCTTTTTTTCTGATAAGATGTCGTCTCCCAATATAACATCATTTTCTATACAGTCGCCTATTTTTTTACAATTATTACCTACATTTAAAACAAGTTTATCTAAAAATCCTGATTTCTATTTCTATCATTTACTTGTGCTGTTGTTTCTATTTTATTCATATTAGAGTGCGTGTTTTCATCTACTCTATTTCCCCTTTGAATATTGATATTAGCAACTTGTGCATATGACTCATTATTTTTAACATAACCCCCTCTCTCTCTGCAATCATTATCATAATGACGTTTCTCAAAATCCTGCTTTTCATTCCTATAGTTGTCATATTTATATTGACCATAACCTCCTCGTTCCTTTCTATCATTGTCATATTGACGTTTCTCATAACCCTGCTTTTCATTCCTATCATTGTCATATTGACGTTTCTCATAACCCCCTCGTTCCTTTCTATCATTGTCATAACGACCATAACCTTGCTTTTCCTTCCTATCATATTGACCATAACCTTGCCTTTCTCTTCTATCATTCTCATTCCTATTCTGATCATAACCCCACTTGTTATAATATCTACTATTATTTTCCCTATTTTGACTAGACTTCCTATCAAAACTCTGATGATAATCATCTAATTCTCTTAAATAATCAATTAAATCATCTAACTTTGCAATTCTTTGCGTAATAATAACATTCTGGATATCCCCTGAAAAATGCCTAGCTAAATATCTGACCATTTCACTTTCTGTGAATTTTGGTTCTAGATGTCTAATATTGTATACTTTTCTAAGTACATAATTTTCCCTAGAAATACCTTTATTTTCTACATAGTTACCATTAAATAGGTCTTGTCTTATTTTCAACTGAGTGTAATCACTCCAATATTGTTTAAAGACTAGGGCTTCAAATTCCTCTATAGTCTCAAACCTGTCCATTATAACTGAGTACCAGATTTCCGCTTCTCCCTTTAACATGTCTTGTATGTTTGCTTTTAGGTTTGCATTTACGTGTTGTGTTTCCATGTGTTGTTTCAAACGTGAAATGAAAATTTTAGGGTGTATGCGGTTATCTCCGTAAAAATAAAATGGTGTTTTGTTGCATGTGTAAGTATGTGTGGGTAATTGTGTCAATTGTGTACGTGTGGTATCCTTCAACAACTTCGTGTTCTGTTCTATCTTGCTATCCTGTTCTTTTATTTTGATATCGTATTTATCCTCCTGTTTCTTCATTCTGCTATTTACTGCAGTCATTCCATCTTCAAACATAGTTACAACTTCCTCTCTTATTTCTTTTGCTGCCTCGTTTACCTTAATACCAATTTCTTCGTTGACTGACTCTCCCATTCGCTCCCATTTACTCTCCAAATTTTCAATCTTATTTCTTACTTCTTTATTGCTTTCTTCTATTTTTTTGTTAATGTTTTCTTCTAAAGTTTGATTATTATGTACCATCTGTGTATTTATGTTACCAATTTTTTCTTCTAGTCGTTGGTTATTTTGATTCATGTTTTCTTCAAGTCTCTGGTTATTTTGATTCATGTTTGCTTCCAAAGTTTGGTTATTCTGTACCATTTGTACCTTAATGTTGCCAATGTTTTCTCCAATACTATGATTCATTCCAGTGATCATTTCCATCAACTTCTGGAGCATGTTTGGATCAGGTTGTGTGTTTGTGTCACCAACTTGTGTTTGTGCAACTGTGGATGAACCCTGTGTAGTTTCCTCTGGATTCATGGTTGTTGTCTTACCTGACTTTAACCTCATATAAATTATATTTGTTTCTAATTTGACAATGCCTTGTTGTCAAAACTATCAAAATAAGTTATTTGATCTATTATCTTTCAAATGTATGCTTGAAATGATAAACTATTCTCAAGTTGTATTTATTCAATCGCTTTCCTGATCGCTCCACGTTAACAAGCCATAAATGTTCTATTTTCTATATCTATTTTATTTTTTATACGTTCGAAATTACTTTTTGAAAGTAAATTGAAATGATTTTATTGAGCGCCAAACAGTTTCTTAAAAGCTGTTAATATTATAGACTATAGAACACCATTAGCATGACCATCTACAATCTATAGAATGACTCTTACTCAGGGTCCAACGAAGTCGGTTCAATAAATGCTCATCGATCAAGATAACAATCTAAATAAATCAAACTCAGTATTGAACGAACAAAGTATTAATTTATTAACAAATTTGAACTTGGAATGTAATTAACAAATTTAAATAACAAAATCTAACTTAACTAAAATGATAAATATGGCCTTTATTTAAAATAAATATGTACCATGGATTTCTGATATTGTAAAGCTTTACCTTGTCTTTCTTTCGACTCGAGTAATGTTATATTATAACCTCTAACTGGTTATTATGATCCTTGAAATATTATGTCACTTGACTGACTTTTTAACCTCTCAAAGCCTCTTCTTCTTCTTCTTTACTGGATTGACGTTTGTTTCTAACCTCCAATTTATTTTCAAGATTTCCTTGAAGTATTTCTATCACTTGCTTGACGTTTGAAATTTCTTCACCATATAAATTTGCTAACTGGATTAACAAATACTTCCCTCTTCTAAATCTGCTTTCCGGATAATCTACTTCGTAATACTTTCAAAGTATACTCACTTCTTATATTTAATCAACTTTTACAATTTATTCTTGATATCAATATATCTGGATTGTAATTTTCTAACCTTTAAATTATTCACCACTTTTCTTCTCTTTTCAATTTATTAATTATTCGAGGATGAATATTTCTCGCAGCTCGCTGTTCAGCGGTGTCTGATCAACTGATTTGTTATTTTTGATCGTTTCAATGGGTTAATTTCCAATATTTCAATTGTTTTTTTCTATTTTGATCTAATATTTCAAAATTTAATTTTAATTTAAAATTTAAACTATTCAGTTTTGTTTGTTCTTTACCTTAATTGAATACTGTTTTTAATTCTTTAATTTTCCTGATAAGTTTCTCATTCTACTTTTCAGGATTAAGTGAATATTTGTAATTACTCGAAATATATTGACATATTACATACACTTTCTTAAAATCTACTTATAACTACAATTAACAATTCCAATCTCAAATAAATACTAATTCATACATTTAGATGAATAGCAATGATAAACACAAAATGCTAGTAGTTAAAAACGTACTGCAGTTTTACATACTGACAGAATACTGATATTATAAACTAAAACAAGAAATTGATACGCCAACAAACATTTAACATCATACTATTAGTCCTTTCTTTCTGCATGATGTGAAATATCATTTACAAAACACCTTTCTGCAATGATATTTGAAAATATCTGAAAACTTAAAATGTCATTCAGTGTTTTGTAATATATGGACTTACTATTTCTAAAATAATTACGCTGCACTGCAACTACTGTTAATAGTCTTTCATTCAATATTCATTTTATGTAGATTTACAGTGTTTCTACACAATTTATGATTTTCAGCCCTAAGTTTTGACATGCATGTCAGATTTTATAAAATTTACTTTTTTGTTTTCCAATTTCATTCTAAATCACTTTAAATGAGATTGTGATTCTCTATAAGTTCATGTTTTATTATATACTATTTAGAATAACCTTGTTAAACTATAATAACTTCATTTTATGTTTATTTAAATATTTTGTTCTAATTCAATATCAAGTTTCATTCTCTGCATCCTACTCGATGAGAATAAGTGAACTTGAATCAATTAAATAAACCACAGATACTCCTGCTTCTGTATGATCCGTTAAAGTAAAACTGTTATGATTAATTCCTAAAATACATACAAATTTGTGAATTTTATTTATGATTTCAAACACGATACTTGGGTAGTGTTCCACAGTGTGGATACAGCAATATATATATATGGAAAGTGCTATTATCGCGGGAGCAAAGCTAAACGCCAAAGGATATATACATATATACATACATACATGCATACGCACATACACACGTGTACACGTGTGTACACACATACACACATACATAAATATATACATACATAAAACATATTTGGGATCGCCCGCAAGGAAGAGATGCAACCGTGGACACGTGTTTCGGACTTGTTAGTCCTCATCAGCACGGTATAGCTAAGTTGAAAGGATAGGCACAACTTAGGAAAAAATACAAAGACACAAATGGAACACACTGACAGGAAGCCAGCCGCACATTTGTGGCTTCGGTTGGAAGACCCGGTATGGTTTCCAGGCATCCGCCAACGTCGCCACGGAGGCAGCTATAGGAATGGCTACCCGCATGGAATTGTTCCGGCCCAAAGAACACAAAGGTATGGAAAGTGCTATTATCGCGGGAGCAAAGCTAAACGCCAAAGGATATATACATATATACATACATACATGCATACGCACATACACACGTGTACACGTGTGTACACACATACATACATACATAAAACATATTTGGGATCGCCCGCAAGGAAGAGATGCAACCGTGGACACGTGTTTCGGACTTGTTAGTCCTCATCAGCACGGTATAGCTAAGTTGAAAGGATAGGCACAACTTAGGAAAAAATACAAAGACACAAATGGAACACACTGACAGGAAGCCAGCCGCACATTTGTGGCTTCGGTTGGAAGACCCGGTATGGTTTCCAGGCATCCGCCAACGTCGCCACGGAGGCAGCTATAGGAATGGCTACCCGCGTGGAATTGTTCCGGCCCAAAGAACACAAAGGTATGGAAAGTGCTATTATCGCGGGAGCAAAGCTAAACGCCAAAGGATATATACATATATACATACATACATGCATACGCACATACACACGTGTACACGTGTGTACACACATACACACATACATACATATATACATACATAAAACATATTTGGGATCGCCCGCAAGGAAGAGATGCAACCGTGGACACGTGTTTCGGACTTGTTAGTCCTCATCAGCACGGTATAGCTAAGTTGAAAGGATAGGCACAACTTAGGAAAAAATACAAAGACACAAATGGAACACACTGACAGGAAGCCAGCCGCACATTTGTGGCTTCGGTTGGAAGACCCGGTATGGTTTCCAGGCATCCGCCAACGTCGCCACGGAGGCAGCTATAGGAATGGCTACCCGCGTGGAATTGTTCCGGCCCAAAGAACACAAAGGTATGGAAAGTGCTATTATCGCGGGAGCAAAGCTAAACGCCAAAGGATATATACATATATACATACATACATGCATACGCACATACACACGTGTACACGTGTGTACACACATACACACATACATACATATATACATACATAAAACATATTTGGGATCGCCCGCAAGGAAGAGATGCAACCGTGAACACGTGTTTCGGACTTGTTAGTCCTCATCAGCACGGTATAGCTAAGTTGAAAGGATAGGCACAACTTAGGAAAAAATACAAAGACACAAATGGAACACACTGACAGGAAGCCAGCCGCACATTTGTGGCTTCGGTTGGAAGACCCGGTATGGTTTCCAGGCATCCGCCAACGTCGCCACGGAGGCAGCTATAGGAATGGCTACCCGCGTGGAATTGTTCCGGCCCAAAGAACACAAAGGTATGGAAAGTGCTATTATCGCGGGAGCAAAGCTAAACGCCAAAGGATATATACATATATACATACATACATGCATACGCACATACACACGTGTACACGTGTGTACACACCATTACCTGTTCACCAATGCATATGGCACCTGGGAATAGACCGCACAAGTGGCACCATGGAAACTGCGCATGTAGTTAAAATATCGGGAGCGCCACGTATTTGTAGCTCTTTCCCGTTTGTTGATACTCTCGCTTAAATTCAAAATAGTAAAATACCTGCATAAGGCACCTGGTGCCAAAATGATATCAAGGACATACCCTTTTCTACCATAAATATGTATAAACATACTTGGGTATAATTGTGTATTTGAAAAACATACTTATGGTAAGATAGTGCCATAAGTAGGTGAATCAAAACAATACATATATTCTGTAAATGTGTATGTGTGTATTAAAGAAAACAAACTAATAGCAATATGATGTAATAAGGACCAATTGTGTAAACATACTTATGGTAAGTTAATGCCATAAGTAGGTAGAGCGGAATTATACATACATCGTATATGTATCTTAAAGAAAATTTGCTAAGAACAGTATTATAAATAGTACCTACGTTCAAATTTAAAGTGATTTAATTATGATTGAAACTCAAGACAGGATATATTATGACAAGTAAATAATAGATTTAAAATAGTTTTAAATATGTTGTCTATTTAATTAGTGATATGGTTAATATGCATACTAATAATTAAAAAAACTGAGAATTGTGAACAATAGTCTAATTACTAAATCCGAAAAATTTTATTTCAAGAATTTAGTCGTTAGATCAGATAAGTTTAAAACTGATCCGTCAAGAATACGTTTTGAAACAAAATAGTAATTCCTTCAGCGATGATGTTGAACGTGCAATAATTAAAATCTTGACAACTGAAAAGAATAAAAATCTCTATCAAACATCATTGCAGTTAGAATGATCAATATATAAAAATGCAATAATTAAACATTTTTGTTTATAGACCTAGATGTAGGCACGTAAGATGTGAGTATTATCACTGCTTTACATACAAGTATTTTAATAATTCAGAAGATACTTACATAAAAGATGTAAATTGTCCTAGATGTGCTTAAAAGTATAGTTAGAAAATTTCTAAACATATTTCTTTCGCGAAATGAATAAAAAATAATTTTGATCCAAAATCGGTAAGTAAAGGTATTTACCCAAAACTTCCCTCTCTGGCGCACAGCCTCATTAAAAAAGCACAGTTTGCATCCTTTAGTCCTTAAGGTGCTTTTATACTGATAAGAGCGAGGTGAATATAATAAATTAAAACGCGAGAGAGATGGATTAAAAGATTTTCCTTATATTTAATAAAACATCATTATCGCTTAGTGAAAATTTCGTTGAAATGTTAAAAAAACTGAATGTTCTTAATGAGCAATCTTATTAGTATAGTAATCGTAAAAAAAAATTATTATTTTTTTTTCGTGCAGTAGGTTTAGAATGTCATGAAACGTCGAGATTTTAAATTTGAGCGAAAAAAAAAAATTCGGTCTGTCTGTCGATCTGTCTAACTTTTTTGTCCGCACGCTTTCTCTTGAACGGTTTAAGATATTGACTTGAAATTTTGTACAGGTATATATTATAACGAGGTCTGGAACTGGATTGTTTTTTGAATATATCCGATTGAGGGTTGGGGGTAAATAGGGGTAAATGAGTAAAGCAGGCTGGTAACAGTACAGAAATTTGAAATTCGGTGTAAGTACTAGAAGCCGAGGCTCAAAATTTTTTTATAATATTTTCCATCCCCCCACCACCACCCGCTCCATTATTAAAGGGGTTGATAAAATTAAATTGAGATATTCACCTGAAAATTGGTATACGTATATATTACAAGGGCATCAAGAACTAGATTATATTTTGGGATTATTCCGTTGAACAGTTGGGATTAAATAGGGGTAAATAGGGGATAAAATAAAATTCAGACATGCACTTGCAGTTTGGTACACATATGTATTATAACGACATCTGGAACTAGATTATATTTTGAGATGATTCCGTTGAAGGGTTGGGGGTTAAATAGGGGTAAATAGGGGAAAATTAGTAAAGCAAGCTGGTAAGATTACAGAAATTTGAAATTCGGTGTATGTACTAGAAGCCAAGGTCTCAAATTACTAAAATATTTTTCAACGCCCCCTCCCCCCCACCCCTACTCCATTATTAAAGAGGTTAAAAATAAAATTGAGATATTCAATTGAAATTTGGTACACGTATGTATCATAACGACATCTGGAACAAGATTGTATTTTGAGATGATTCCTTTGAAGGGTTGAGGGTTAAATAGTGGTAAATAGGGAAAAATAAGTGAAGCAAGCTGGTAAGAGTACAGAAACTTGAAATTCCGTGTATGTACTAGAAAGCAAAGCCTCAGATTTTTTTAATAATATTTTTCAATCCCGCAATACCCCTACTCTATTGTTAAAGGGATTGATACAATAAAAATGAGATATTCACTAGAAATTTGGTACACATATTTATTATCGACATCTGGAACTAGATTATATTTTGTGTTATGTTTCCGTTAAAGAGTTGGGGGTTAAATAGGGGTAGATATGGAAAAATAAGTAAGGCAAGCTGGTAAGAGTACAGACATTTTGGATTAGGTGTATATACTAGAAGCGAAGGCCTCAGGTTTTTTAATAATATTTTCCGTCTCCCCACCACCCCACTCCCTTATTAAGAGAGTTGATAAAATCAAATTTAGATTTTCACTTGAAATTTGGTACGCGTGTGTATTATAATGATATTTGAGACTAGATTATATTTTGACATGATTGTGTTGAAGGAGTGGGGGGTAACTAGAGGTAAATGGGGAAAAATAAGTACAGCAAGCTGGTAAAAGTACAGATATTTGAAATTCGGTGTACGTCCTAGAAGCCAAGGTCTCAAATTTTTTAATAATATTTTTCAACCACCTTTAATTATTAAAGGGGTTAATAATATAAAATTGAGATATTCACTTGAAATTTGGTAGATGTATGTATTATAACGACATCTGGACCTAAATTATATTCTGACATGACTACGTTGAAGGGTTGGGGGTTAAATAGGAGGAAATATGGAAAAATAAGTAAATCAACTGGCTGAAGGACCTCGGTCGATGGCCATTTGGAGTTATCCAATAAAGAACTTATTTATTTTATTAAGTAAATCAAGCTTGTAAGAGTATAGAAATTTGGGATTTGGTGCATATAACTAGAAACCAAGACCTCAGATTTCTTTCTAATATTTTTCAAACCCCACCACCACCGCTGCATTGTTAATGGGATTGATTGATTGATTGATTAACTGATTTGCCAGCGTAAGGTGGGCATTGCTGCCAATTTGGGTGCATGGAGATCTGTTCCACCACGCAACCCGATCGCCCGTCGAACGTCCGTCTGCTGTCGACCAGTCGTCTATTACATATTCATGCGGCTCTACCCGACCGACCAACGGATCATGCCACCATGTGCCGGATCAAACCCCCGGTGCTTTTATATACCGCCGGACCGGCTGCATACGCTGGATTGGACATTGGACATGCTTGTTGTCAGCAGCGAAAGCCGCTTGACGCATGGGGTAGGAGTATAGGATGGAGCGTGTAGGTGTTTGTGAGATGTTTCTTCTTGTTTGCCTTCTGTCTTCATCGGATGGAAAGTGTGTGCGTTTCTGAGATGCTACTTTTAGGTTCTCGTGCTTCTTTTTACTTTCAGGTTTTTGTGAGATGCTTCTTTTTAGTTTCTGTCTGTGATCATTTTCTCTCCTATTCTACTTCTGAGTTTTCTGTTTCTTCTGTTTCTGAGTCTGGTAGTGTGTATATCCTTGATATTTCTTTATTGTATTCCGTTTTCTTTTGTTGTGCCGATTTTTATTAGTGTGTATAATATTTTCCTAGGTTATTCATAATCCTCTCGATTGTTGTTATCCATGTGTAGCGTGGCCTTCCTATTTTCAGTTTGTTGCTGTTCAGTCGCAGCGCTTTCTTTAGTAGGTGTATCATTACGTATGATTCTATTCTTTTGATTACTGTTCTTCCCTCTAGTAATGTTGACGTTTTCTGTCGTTTTTGTGGTTTTCCTGTTTTTGCTAGCAGTTGGATAATGTCCTTTTCAGCCCTTCTCAGGCTTCTTCTGTTGGCCTTTGACGTTGCTGCCATTTTCGTGTCTCGTCTTTGTACGTGTCCCAGTATTTCATTGCGTATGATTCTACTCTTTTGATTATTGTTCTTCCCTCTAGTAATGTTGACGTTTTCTGTCCTTTTTGTGGTTTTTCTGTTATAATATAAAATTGAGACATTCACTTGAAAGTTAGTACACGTTTGTATTGTAATGACATCTGATTGAGATGATTCCATTGAAGGGGTGGGAGGTGGTTGGTTGTGAATAGGGTAAAATAAGTAGTTTAAACTAGAAACTTCATTTTTAACGTTTGTGGCAGAAACCAATGCCTCAAACCTTTATATATCTGCCCCAAATATTATTAAAATTCTATGACCAATAGTTTCCACATACTAGAGTGCAAAGCTAGTCAAGATGTTGCCTTTAAAGTGACTTGGATGAAAAATATGGATGTGGGAGTAGTGATTCTTTAGGCAGCGGTTTTTTACAGGTTAAGGAAAAAGGTAATGTATTAAATAAAAAAATTATTTAACATATTTTCATGTTAAAATACTCATAGCTGTTTATTTAAGTAATATACAGAAATCTTGGTATAAAATAAAAATAAAAATGAATAAAATAACAATGATTTTGGGAGAATAGTTACACATTGGGACAAATGTAAAATTTACTGTTGATAATCATTTTCTGCAGACCCCAATTTTTGACCAGTTTTCAATTTGTTTTTATAAATATTTAGCAGTAAACGAAGAGAGTTGTTGAGCCGATTATTTTATTATTGTTTATGCAAAGTCTTGTTTGTATAAACAACAAATACATTTAAAAAGAAATGAATTTCAACATTATTTTTAACTTTAAGAAAAAGCAATTTCTGCGCCAGATCTCCATGCAATATATCCATCTATTAAAAAAAACTGCGAACTTTTAATGAACAAGATTGCATAAATTAATAAATCGAATAAAATAGCTGTTTCTTAATTTTTTACAAAATAGAAGATATATTTTCGTTGGAACTACCTTGCAATTGATCTATTTTATGTTAGATAGTTTGGTAAAAAGTGTCATGGCGAGAACTAAATTGGTATCACCAAAAGTAGTAAAAAGTCACCACACACGTTGACCAACCCGTCTAATTCCCAAACCTTGCAAAAATGAAATTTCTATAATATAATAATCATATCATTATTTTCAGTATCTTCAATGTAAAACTTACTGAATTAAGCTTAAAACTTAAAGCTTAAACTTACTAAAGTAAGCTTAACAATATAGTTACTGAAAACAATGATATGATTATTGTTATATTATCGGTATTTCATTGTTACAAAGATTGGGAATTAGACGAGTTTCTCATGTGCAATGACTTTTTACTACTTTTAGTGATACCAACATAGTTTTCGCCATGACACTTTTTACTAAACATTCTGACGTGAAATAGGTCAATTAGGTTAGATGTAATAACTAACGTTTAAAAACGTTAAACAAGGTTGTCATCAACAAATTGAATAAACAAATTAACTGAATTCTTAGTCCATCATTTCATATCATTTCTATAAGTAAGTACTAATTTGAAAAATGATATTGCACTGACATTTGGCACTTTAATAACTTTTTCTTGATGAAATCATAAAAAATGACAAATATGGTTGTTTAATTATTTAAAAATACAAAAAATTAATTGTTTCGTGTATGAAGCTACGGCGTTATATTTTTCTTTTTTTATCTTCACAATCCCTTTTTCCAGGAATTATTCCTTTATTAATATGCACTTTAAAATGGCCCAAAATCGCCGAAATTTCATCGTCCGTCCAGGCTCTCCTTGTTGAAATTATTCTGCCTTTCTTCTTATTTTCCTTATCTGAAAAAAAAACACATTGACGTATACGCAAAATGTCCCAATATTATGAGAATTAAAAAAAAGGCATTTAAGAAAATGTCAGCTAGCCGTTACAAGAAATTATGCCTATATTCAAACTTAAAGTACACTGATAAAAATGCTAGTAAAATTACCGAGTAATTGAACACTTTGCTAAGTAAATTTCCCACGACATGACTAAAAATATATTTCGTAACCTACACAGTTAATTTGAATTTAATTCTTTCACGATTACAATACTTCCCTTCGGTAAGAAAGCGAAGTAAAAAACTATAAAAATTGATGTTTCAAAATGTGTAAATATCTAATAAATTTTGTTAAGTACTCAGTATGACAGCAATACTAATTATTTATGAATTTGAAAGAAGTAAGTTGCTTAATAAGTCTACGCATCTAGACATTTCGTAATATAAATTTATTATATTTCTTTCATTTATTTAACTTGGTGTCTGAAAATTAAATAATTAAATCTATTTTTATATTTTATGGTTAAAACGAATAGAATAATCATAGCTTCAGCTAAGTCACTTGTCATTATATGTATCTTATATAAGTAGGTATGGTATTGCTCTACTTTTCCAAATTACTTCATGCATGAAATAGAATGATTGGTGATTTTAAAGATGATAATGTAGCTATAAACTACAAAATTCGTAAAACATTTAATCAAAAACGGTGCTTACCTATAACGCACTGTGAAAACTTACACAATTCACTGACACGGTAGCCACTTAGGTATAGACTAGAAATATGTGCGAACTCCCTCGCGTAACAATAACAGACTTATGGTATAATACACGCATGTTCACTTTCATATGTGTGTATCTGGACATAATAGCAGCCGTCTTGTGGTATCGAGCACGCATGCAGCGCATGCTCATTTTTATGTGTGTATCCATAATACTAAGAAACCGCGTTGTGACAATTCTGTAATATTTACGACATTAGCGCCATCTATTGGTGAAGCTTATGGTGCCATATTGATAGTATTGTGTGTACCATATACTGAAACCTGCTTTAAGGCAGCTTACACAAGAAAAATACAATGTAGGTATAGATCGACTTGAAATGGGACGACGAGTTCAAAAAACCTTATTTACTCTATGGCAACGCAGGTATGGTGCCACAAAAGTGAACAGGTGCCAGAGTGCAGCTCCATTCACGCACATGGTGCCATAGGCAATGTAGAACATGAACACATACACACATACATACATATATACATACATAAAACATATTTGGGATCGCCCGCAAGGAAGAGATGCAACCGTGGACACGTGTTTCGGACTTGTTAGTCCTCATCAGCACGGTATAGCTAAGTTGAAAGGATAGGCACAACTTAGGAAAAAATACAAAGACACAAATGGAACACACTGACAGGAAGCCAGCCGCACATTTGTGGCTTCGGTTGGAAGACCCGGTATGGTTTCCAGGCATCCGCCAACGTCGCCACGGAGGCAGCTATAGGAATGGCTACCCGCGTGGAATTGTTCCGGCCCAAAGAACACAAAGGTATGGAAAGTGCTATTATCGCGGGAGTAAAGCTAAACGCCAAAGGATATATACATATATACATACATACATGCATACGCACATACACACGTGTACACGTGTGTACACACATACACACATACATACATATATACATACATAAAACATATTTGGGATCGCCCGCAAGGAAGAGATGCAACCGTGGACACGTGTTTCGGACTTGTTAGTCCTCATCAGCACGGTATAGCTAAGTTGAAAGGATAGGCACAACTTAAGAAAAAATACAAAGACACAAATGGAACACACTGACAGGAAGCCAGCCGCACATTTGTGGCTTCGGTTGGAAGACCCGGTATGGTTTCCAGGCATCCGCCAACGTCGCCACGGAGGCAGCTATAGGAATGGCTACCCGCGTGGAATTGTTCCGGCCCAAAGAACACAAAGGTATGGAAAGTGCTATTATCGCGGGAGCAAAGCTAAACGCCAAAGGATATATACATATATACATACATACATGCATACGCACATACACACGTGTACACGTGTGTACACACATACACACATACATACATATATACATACATAAAACATATTTGGGATCGCCCGCAAGGAAGAGATGCAACCGTGGACACGTGTTTCGGACTTGTTAGTCCTCATCAGCACGGTATAGCTAAGTTGAAAAGATAGGCACAACTTAGGAAAAAATACAAAGACACAAATGGAACACACTGACAGGAAGCCAGCCGCACATTTGTGGCTTCGGTTGGAAGACCCGGTATGGTTTCCAGGCATCCGCCAACGTCGCCACGGAGGCAGCTATAGGAATGGCTACCCGCGTGGAATTGTTCCGGCCCAAAGAACACAAAGGTATGGAAAGTGCTATTATCGCGGGAGCAAAGCTAAACGCCAAAGGATATATACATATATACATACATACATGCATACGCACATACACACGTGTACACGTGTGTACACACATACACACATACATACATATATACATACATAAAACATATTTGGGATCGCCCGCAAGGAAGAGATGCAACCGTGGACACGTGTTTCGGACTTGTTAGTCCTCATCAGCACGGTATAGCTAAGTTGAAAGGATAGGCACAACTTAGGAAAAAATACAAAGACACAAGACACAGTGTGTTCCATTTGTGTCTTTGTATTTTTTCCAAAGTTGTGCCTATCCTTTCAACTTAGCTATACCGTGCTGATGAGGACTAACAAGTCCGAAACACGTGTCCACGGTTGCATCTCTTCCTTGCGGGCGATCCCAAATATGTTTTATGTATGTATATATGTATGTATGTGTGTATGTGTGTACACACGTGTACACGTGTGTATGTGCGTATGCATGTATGTATGTATATATGTATATATCCTTTGGCGTTTAGCTTTGCTCCCGCGATAATAGCACTTTACATACCTTTGTGTTCTTTGGGCCGGAACAATTCCACGCGGGTAGCCATTCCTATAGCTGCCTCCGTGGCGACGTTGGCGGATGCCTGGAAACCATACCAGGTCTTCCAACCGAAGCCACAAATGTGCGGCTGGCTTCCTGTCAGTGTGTTCCATTTGTGTCTTTGTATTTTTTCCTAAGTTGTGCCTATCCTTTCAACTTAGCTATACCGTGCTGATGAGGACTAACAAGTCCGAAACACGTGTCCACGGTTGCATCTCTTCCTTGCGGGCGATCCCAAATATGTTTTATGTATGTATATATGTATGTATGTGTGTATGTGTGTACACACGTGTACACGTGTGTATGTGCGTATGCATGTATGTATGTATATATGTATATATCCTTTGGCGTGTAGCTTTGCTCCCGCGATAATGGCACTTTCCATACCTTTGTGTTCTTTGGGCCGGAACAATTCCACGCGGGTAGCCATTCCTATAGCTGCCTCCGTGGCGACGTTGGCGGATGCCTGGAAACCATACCGGGTCTTCCAACCGAAGCCACAAATGTGCGGCTGGCTTCCTGTCAGTGTGTTCCATTTGTGTCTTTGTATTTTTTCCTAAGTTGTGCCTATCCTTTCAACTTAGCTATACCGTGCTGATGAGGACTAACAAGTCCGAAACACGTGTCCACGGTTGCATCTCTTCCTTGCGGGCGATCCCAAATATGTTTTATGTATGTATATATGTATGTATGTGTGTATGTGTGTACACACGTGTACACGTGTGTATGTGCGTATGCATGTATGTATGTATATATGTATATATCCTTTGGCGTTTAGCTTTGCTCCCGCGATAATAGCACTTTCCATACCTTTGTGTTCTTTGGGCCGGAACAATTCCACGCGGGTAGCCATTCCTATAGCTGCCTCCGTGGCGACGTTGGCGGATGCCTGGAAACCATACCGGGTCTTCCAACCGAAGCCACAAATGTGCGGCTGGCTTCCTGTCAGTGTGTTCCATTTGTGTCTTTGTATTTTTTCCTAAGTTGTGCCTATCCTTTCAACTTAGCTATACCGTGCTGATGAGGACTAACAAGTCCGAAACACGTGTCCACGGTTGCATCTCTTCCTTGCGGGCGATCCCAAATATGTTTTATGTATGTATATATGCATGTATGTGTGTATGTGTGTACACACGTGTACACGTGTGTATGTGCGTATGCATGTATGTATGTATATATGTATATATCCTTTGGCGTTTAGCTTTGCTCCCGCGATAATAGCACTTTCCATACCTTTTTGTTCTTTGGGCCGGAACAATTCCACGCGGGTAGCCATTCCTATAGCTGCCTCCGTGGCGACGTTGGCGGATGCCTGGAAACCATTGTAATGAAGCATCCTAAAGTCATACCTCATTACTAAGAAGTTTCAGTGTAGTGCCGTGTGCACATTTGCCACACGACGGCGATTCATACTCGATATACTAAATTTGCACACCGCCCGACCCCGACCGTCTCAAAAAGGAGGGATAGTTTCGTGTATAAAAGCCCAGCCGCGGATCGAGAAGAGCACTGGGTACATCTCTCCGTAAACTGCCGATGGCGCGCTGAGCCGAAGACACTTTGCTGATTTATGCACCAAGTGACGTGACTCTCCGGAGCGAATATATCTTGACCTAGAAAAGTTCTACGGCGCGTTGAACCGAAGAACGGACCTTGTGCCAAATGTTATTTAGTCCAGCGATGTCCCGTCGTCCCGACGAAACCGACACGGAGCAAATATAAATTAACAGGGGAGTGACCCGGCGAGTTGAGCCGATAGCTTGCTCGGGTTGACGGTTATTAGCCCGCCGCCGTTTCCGCCGTCAAAACCCCTACTCGTCGCATCACTGCATTACACTCTCGTCGTCTCTCTCACTCATACGATTTAAATATCACCTGATTACCAATAACCGTAAAAGATACGGACCTGAAAACCCATAACCTGTAACTATTGTATATTATGTAAACCTGCATATTTTACCTGTTGAAGATAATAAAATTGTTAATTTTGATTGGGTTGTCTTATTAAACTAATCTGGACCCTGAACTAATCTCCGACTCCAGCTACCCAGAACAAAACACCGTTACATAATTTGGCGCCCGAGCAGATTTTAAGACATTAGTTCATTCCGGATAACCCAAAAGGTGACATTTACAAACGAGAGATAGACAAATAGAAAGAGTGTAACATAATTTAACACCCGAAACAGATTTTAAAAGGTAGATTTACTCCAGACAACCCAAAAGGATACATTTATACTAAGAGAGAGATATTAAAATATTTAGAGGGAGACACAAAATATTCCAAGCCATTGAAATGAGTTTGTCAGACACAGATGGTGCTTATGGACTAGAAGTCGCAGATACCACAGTAGGATGGATATATAAATTAAAGAAAGATGAACTGCAAGTAGAATTATCCAAGTACAGCGCAATTACAACTGGAACAGTGGAAGAACTCCGAAGTAGACTAAAAAGTTATTTACGTAGCGAGGCAGCCAAGAAAGTTGATGCCACGCCCACCCAAATAAATCCTACAATACCAGACATGTCATACATTATACCAACACCCATGGGTACGGTTTTAACTGAAGTTCGCAAATGGAACGTTCGTTTCGACGGCAGAAAAGACGTTTTCTCATTTCTAGAACGTGTAGAGGAGCTACAGTCTGGATACAATTTCAATGATGAACAAATGCTACGAGCCCTACCCGAACTACTACAAGGCGATGCATTATTATGGTACAGAAATAATAAAACGTCCTGCAATACGTGGGATCAATTTGTCACAAAGTTAACAGCATTTTACGCACCCTCAGATTACCATTTAAAGTTGGAAGACGAAGCAAGGCTCCGTGTACAAAAAGACAACGAAAATATAAAAGATTATATAATAGCAATCCAAACTCTACTGCGGAGGCTTAAAAATATCACCCCAGAACAGAAGTTATACCGAATATACTCAAATTTAAAACCAGAATACCGAAAATATATCAAACGAACCGATTTCCAGACACTCGATCAATTAATAACCCTAGCAAATGAACACAAAACTGTTTGTAAAGAAGAAAAGACAGCCAAACAAAATTTACAAACAGGCACACCAAGATTAGGTTTTAATTACACACCAGACAGATATTATCAAGCACCGAATTATAGAAATAATTATGGAAACAACACACAAAACCACAATAGGCCGGCCACCCAGAATTATTCTAGATCACAAGATCAGGTACAGAGACAAACCGCCGCCGAGTACCCCACAACACAAAACAATTCTAGGAATAACACACAAACAAATTCCAGGCACAGCGTAGTTAATAACTACAATAGAAATACAAACTGTTGGCGTTGTGGAAGCCATGGTCACACCCGAGATAACTGTACAAACACACCCAAAATATTTTGCTCCCGCTGCGGACAACTAGGCATATTTTCCCGTGATTGCAGCTGCAAAAATGAGGCCTCGGGAAACGGCAATATGGCTGCCCTGCCTCGCGAACAGTCCAGCCAGTAAACAACTTCCCCGCGGCCACCGTCCAAACTCCAGTTTTCAATGTCAACGACCGACTGAAGCTCCCGATACAAATCGGAACCGAACACTTTACATCGCTACTCGACACGGGCTCAACACGCTCTTACATAGGGGACGCTGTATACACGAACTGCAAAGCAAACTTACTAGAAATAAATTGTACCGGACATAATATTAAACTGGCGGATGGAACTGAAACACAAGTAAACAGAGAATTCAAATTAAATTACTACACAACAGGACTTCAATTAACCGATAATTTCTTGTACTTGCCAAATTTAACTTATGATATTATTTTGGGGATGGACTTTCTAAGGAACCATCACGTTACCATTGATTTTAAATTACTAACAGGGCAAATTATGGGAAATATGATAGACTTTAATCAGAAAATAGAAGGAACAATACCGCTCTCTCTAATTCAGCCCTCAGATAACGAAAAACAGATCCTGTCAAATTTTTTACAAGTCGAACTTCCGAAATTTGAGACAATTCAAGGTGTTACCCCACTAACACAACACAAAATTAGACTCCTGGACGACACGCCGATTAAACAGAGATACCGCCCATTAAACCCAGCCATGCAAAAAATTGTTAATACCGAGTTAGACAGAATGTTGGAAGAAGGTGTAGTAGAACCGTCTAAAAGCCCGTGGAATTCCCCAATTGTCATGGTAAAGAAAAAGGACAATAAATATAGATTTTGCATAGACTTCCGGAAAGTAAATGAAGTTACGATGAAAGATGCTTACCCATTACCTTTTATAAACGCCATTTTAGACAAATTGCGAGAAGCCCGGTTCATATCTACTTTAGATTTACGCTCCAGCTATTGGCAAATATCTTTGACAAATGAGAGTAAGCCAATAACCGCATTTACGGTACCCGGAAGAGGGTTATTTCAATTTAAAGTTTTACCTTTTGGCCTCCATTCAGCCCCTAGCACATTTCAAAGACTCCTGGACCAGATTATAACCCCTGATCTGTCATATGCATTTGCGTACCTGGACGACATCGTCGTAGTAAGCAAGACATTTAACGAACATTTACAACACTTACAAGAAATATTTCAGCGTTTAAAAGATGCAAACCTACAACTAAATCCAGATAAATGTACTTTCTGCAGAAAAGAACTAAGATACTTAGGACACCTGGTAAGTGAAGATGGCATTAAGACAGACCCCGAAAAAGTAAGTGCCATTGTGGCAATCCAGCCTCCAAAGAATGTCAAACAATTACGACGTTTTCTTGGCATGACTTCCTGGTATAGGAGATTTATAAAGTCATATTCGGACACTGCCGCACCCTTAAACAAATTACTGAGGAAACATATCCGCTGGAAATGGACATCAGTTGAAGAAGAGGCTTTCACAAAACTCAAAAATGCATTAACAACGGCTCCTGTACTCAGCTGCCCCGATTTTACGAAAACTTTTTATCTCCAGACAGACGCATCTATACAAGGACTTGGTTCAGCACTGCTACAGAAAATTGACAATCAGGACCGTATTATAGCCTATGCAAGTCGCTCCTTGTCAGACGTAGAAAAAAAGATGTCAGCCGTGGAATTAGAATGCTCCGCCATACTCTTCGCAATCCGGAAACACATTAGTTACATACAGGGATATCATTTTGTTGTTGTAACAGATCACCAGAGTTTAAAATGGTTATATTCCACAAATCCCACCAATGGACGACTGGCTCGATGGGTAATGGAATTACAACAGTACGATTTCGAAATAAAATACAGAAAAGGAGTATTAAACAAAGTGGCAGACGCACTTTCCCGCCAGCCAGTTATCACCGAAGAAGGAAATAACACAGAGGAAGGTATTTTCGCAATTGACAATTCAGAAAACTGTGCTTGGTACAAAGAGACCATTAAACTAGTACAAAGTAAACCCGAAAGAAAACCGGAATACTGCATTATCGACGGAAACCTGTACCGCCATATATGGAGCAGTAACAATTTTACAGACCCCGAATTTTCCAACCCATGGAAACTTTGTATCCCGCAACCGCAACGAAAGCAAATCCTGAAGGAAAATCACGATGCACCATGCGCAGGACACCTAGGTATAACAAAAACTATAACCCGAATTGCCGATAAATACTACTGGCCTAGGATGTACAGAGATATTGCAAATTACGTAAGACGCTGCCCGAACTGTCAAAAATATAAATCATCTCAACAACAGACCGCAGGAAAAATGCAATTCCCTAAAATAAACGGATGTTGGGATACTGTCAGCATCGACATTGTCGGACCACTTCCTAGGTCTAGCAAAGGCAACAATAATCTCATCGTGTTGCAAGATAGATTCACTAAATGGATAGAATGTCACCCTGTAAGAAAAGCAACAGCAGACGCCGTTTGCAAAGCATTAAAGGAAAAAATTATCGCCAGATTTGGATGTCCAAATTACATTATCACCGATAACGGGAAACAGGTTACCAGCAACGAATTCACTTCGCTGTTATCTGAATACGGTATTACACATCGTACAACTACGCCGTATTCACCCCAATGTAATCCAGTAGAGAGGACAAACAAAGTAATAAAGACGATGATTGCCCAATATATCGAAAACGACCACCGAAAATGGGACCAATTTTTACCAGAATTTACGTTAGCCATAAATTCGTCCAGACATGAATCCACGGGATTCACACCGGCAATGCTTAATTTCGGTAGAGAGTTAACACTACCTAGCTCTCTCAACAAAGAAAACCAGAATAATAACCCAACAAATCCAGATACCCCGAAGAAACACATTGAAAAGTTGCAGAAAATGGCCGATATATTTGAACTTGTACGAGTAAACCTAGCCAGAGCATACCAAACACAGAGTCACCACTACAACCTGCGTCGCAGGGAATGGACCCCCCGTGTGGGAGACAGGGTCATGAAAAGGGAACACCCTTTGTCCTCAGCAATCCGAAATTTTAACGCAAAACTGGCACCTAAATTCTCAGGACCATACATCGTGGTGCAGACTATATCACCAGTTATCGTCGAAATTAGATCCCCCACCGGTCGCAGGAAGCTGCGCGTACACTTAAAAGATTTGAAACCGGCGCATGTCTAAAACATATAAATTAACATGCACTCGCAGCAATATTCAGTCGACCAGAAGCATCAGACCAAGATGTGGCCACGAACACCAAGCTTACCACCCTGGTACCCTGAGTCAGACGACCCGACGCCGTCTCCTCCACCACGCCCGATGTCTCCGCCCGGACCAGGTTTTGAAAACCTATATATATACTATGATCCTCCCAGGACGATCAACCCACAGACGCCGCCACTCACAAAAATTTGGGCCGACACCAAGATACCAGCCCTACTGTCACCCCTACCCCCGACGCCGGAAACCAAGAGTCTCCCCTGCCAGGGAAACGTTGGAGTAACAACGACGCCTCCACCGCTAGACATGCCATCCCTGCTGCCGTCCCCGAGGTGTCCCTCAACCTCCAGAGCTGAGCCGTCCCCCTCACCGCCAGTCAAATATGTGCCGTCCCCGATACCGTCCCCTGGGCTACAAATGATGTCTCCACTGTCCAGGTCAATGGAAGTGAAGTTCAGGGAGTTATTTGGAGAAAGCCCCAGCCCTCCAAAACCACCGACCCCAGGTAGGTCAATTCCCTGCCTTAGGGCCTTGTTTCAGGTACAGGACTCTAAAATACCAAAACGGAGACGGAAGTTCAGACACCGCAGCAGCGACGGAACAACCACCCCGCATTCCGGGAATCACCGCCCTGACCGTCATCAACCCCTGTACGCCAACACCCATGCCGCAGACGTCCGCTAACGCAACCCCACGAGTGCGCGGGAACGTCTAAGTGCGCGGCAAACGAGTGAGCGAAAAACTTATTAAACGGAATTTGTTATGTTATGTTATTTTCCGATGTGTAAATTTTGTTAATTATGCTTTAGAATCCATTTGTTTTATCTTTTATACCAATGTTTTCTTACGATTTATTTCGATTTATGCCATACCTAGTTTAGTTATTTTTTGCATAGTACATTTTATTTTCCCTGTTATCTCTACCGTTGTTTTACAGATAGATTCCTATTGACAAAACTTCAAATTTTATATTCACATGTTTATACAGGGTGTCTACGAAAATTTTTACCATGTTTTCGTTAGTTGGATAAAAATGTATAATAGGTTAGGATTTGTTTTAAAATGTTTAAAAATTGTATATTCACATGTTTATACAGGGTGTTTACGAAATTTTACCATGTTTTCGTTAGTTGGATAAAAATGTTTAATAGGTTAGAGTTGTTTTGAAATGTTTAAAAATTGTTCCTGATGTCAATTTTTTTCACCCGACGAACGAGGGGAGTGTAATGAGGCATCCTAAAGTCATACCTCATTACTAAGAAGTTTCAGTGTAGTGCCGTGTGCACATTTGCCACACGACGGCGATTCATACTCGATATACTAAATTTGCACACCGCCCGACCCCGACCGTCTCAAAAAGGAGGGATAGTTTCGTGTATAAAAGCCCAGCCGCGGATCGAGAAGAGCACTGGGTACATCTCTCCGTAAACTGCCGATGGCGCGCTGAGCCGAAGACACTTTGCTGATTTATGCACCAAGTGACGTGACTCTCCGGAGCGAATATATCTTGACCTAGAAAAGTTCTACGGCGCGTTGAACCGAAGAACGGACCTTGTGCCAAATGTTATTTAGTCCAGCGATGTCCCGTCGTCCCGACGAAACCGACACGGAGCAAATATAAATTAACAGGGGAGTGACCCGGCGAGTTGAGCCGATAGCTTGCTCGGGTTGACGGTTATTAGCCCGCCGCCGTTTCCGCCGTCAAAACCCCTACTCGTCGCATCACTGCATTACACTCTCGTCGTCTCTCTCACTCATACGATTTAAATATCACCTGATTACCAATAACCGTAAAAGATACGGACCTGAAAACCGATAACCTGTAACTATTGTATATTATGTAAACCTGCATATTTTACCTGTTGAAGATAATAAAATTGTTAATTTTGATTGGGTTGTCTTATTAAACTAATCTGGACCCTGAACTAATCTCCGACTCCAGCTACCCAGAGCAAAACACCGTTACACCATACCGGGTCTTCCAACCGAAGCCACAAATGTGCGGCTGGCTTCCTGTCAGTGTGTTCCATTTGTGTCTTTGTATTTTTTCCTAAGTTGTGCCTATCCTTTCAACTTAGCTATACCGTGCTGATGAGGACTAACAAGTCCGAAACACGTGTCCACGTTTGCATCTCTTCCTTGCGGGCGATCCCAAATATGTTTTATGTATGTATATATGTATGTATGTGTGTATGTGTGTACACACGTGTACACGTGTGTATGTGCGTATGCATGTATGTATGTATATATGTATATATCCTTTGGCGTTTAGCTTTGCTCCCGCGATAATAGCACTTTCCATACCTTTGTGTTCTTTGGGCCGGAACAATTCCACGCGGGTAGCCATTCCTATAGCTGCCTCCGTGGCGACGTTGGCGGATGCCTGGAAACCATACCGGGTCTTCCAACCGAAGCCACAAATGTGCGGCTGGCTTCCTGTCAGTGTGTTCCATTTGTGTCTTTGTATTTTTTCCTAAGTTGTGCCTATCCTTTCAACTTAGCTATACCGTGCTGATGAGGACTAACAAGACCGAAACACGTGTCCACGGTTGCATCTCTTCCTTGCGGGCGATCCCAAATGTTTTATGTATGTATATATGTATGTATGTGTGTATGTGTGTACACACGTGTACACGTGTGTATGTGCGTATGCATGTATGTATGTATATATGTATATATCCTTTGGCGTTTAGCTTTGCTCCCGCGATAATAGCACTTTCCATACCTTTGTGTTGTTTGGGCCGGAACAATTCCACGCGGGTAGCCATTCCTATAGCTGCCTCCGTGGCGACGTTGGCGGATGCCTGGAAACCATACCGGGTCTTCCAACCGAAGCCACAAATGTGCGGCTGGCTTCCTGTCAGTGTATTCCATTTGTGTCTTTGTATTTTTTCCTAAGTTGTGCCTATCCTTTCAACTTAGCTATACCGTGCTGATGAGGACTAACAAGTCCGAAACACGTGTCCACGGTTGCATCTCTTCCTTGCGGGCGATCCCAAATATGTTTTATGTATGTATATATGTATGTATATATGTATGTATGTGTGTATGTGTGTACACACGTGTACACGTGTGTATGTGCGTATGCATGTATGTATGTATATATGTATATATCCTTTGGCGTTTAGCTTTGCTCCCGCGATAATAGCACTTTCCATACCTTTGTGTTCTTTGGGCCGGAACAATTCCACGCGGGTAGCCATTCCTATAGCTGCCTCCGTGGCGACGTTGGCGGATGCCTGGAAACCATACCGGGTCTTCCAACCGAAGCCACAAATGTGCGACTGGCTTCCTGTCAGTGTGTTCCATTTGTGTCTTTGTATTTTTTCCTAAGTTGTGCCTATCCTTTCAACTTAGCTATACCGTGCTGATGAGGACTAACAAGTCCGAAACACGTGTCCACGGTTGCATCTCTTCCTTGCGGGCGATCCCAAATATGTTTTATGTATGTATATATGTATGTATGTGTGTATGTGTGTACACACGTGTACACGTGTGTATGTGCGTATGCATGTATGTATGTATATATGTATATATCCTTTGGCGTTTAGCTTTGCTCCCGCGATAACAGCACTTTCCATACCTTTGTGTTCTTTGGGCCGGAATAATTCCACGCGGGTAGCCATTCCTATAGCTGCCTCCGTGGCGACGTTGGCGGATGCCTGGAAACCATACCGGGTCTTCCAACCGAAGCCACAAATGTGCGGCTGGCTTCCTGTCAGTGTGTTCCATTTGTGTCTTTGTATTTTTTCCTAAGTTGTGCCTATCCTTTCAACTTAGCTATACCGTGCTGATGAGGACTAACAAGTCCGAAACACGTGTCCACGGTTGCATCTCTTCCTTGCGGGCGATCCCAAATATGTTTTATGTATGTATATATGTATGTATGTGTGTATGTGTGTACACACGTGTACACGTGTGTATGTGCGTATGCATGTATGTATGTATATATGTATATATCCTTTGGTATATATATATATATATATATTGCTGTGTATCCACACTGTGGAACACCACTTAAGTATCGTGTTTGAAATCATAAATAAAATTCACAAACTTGTATGTATTTTAGGAATTAATCATAACAGTTTTACTTTAACGGATCATACAGAAGCAGGAATATCTGTGGTTTATTTAATTGATTCAAGTTCAATTATTCTCAGCGAGTAGGATGCAGAGAATGAAACTTGATATTGAATACGAACAAAATATTTAAATAAACATAAAATGAAGTTATTTTAGTTTAACAAGGTTATTCTAAATAGTATATAATAAAACATGAACTTATAGAGAGTCACAATCTCATTTAAAATGATTTAGAATGAAATTGGAAAACAAAAAAGTAAATTTTATAAAATCTGACATGCATGTCAAAACTTAGGGCTGAAAATCATAAATTGTGTAGAAACACTGTAAATCTACACAAAATGAATATTGAATGAAAGACTATTAACAGTAGTTGCATTGCAGCGTGATTATTTTAGAAATAGTAAGTCCATATATTATAAAACACTGAATGACATTTTAAGTTTTCAGATATTTTCAAATATCATTGCAGAAAGGTGTTTTGTAAATGATATTTCACATCATGCAGAAAGAAAGGACTAATAGTATGATGTTAAATGTTTGTTGGCGTATCAATTTCTTGTTTTAGTTTATAATATCCGTATTCTGTCAGTATGAAAAACTGCAGAATGTTTTAACTACTAGCATTTTGTGTTTATCATTGCTATTCATCTAAATGTATGAATTAGTATTTATTTGAGATTGGAATTGTTAATTGTAGTTATAAGTAGATTTTAAGAAAGTACCTATATGTAATATGTCAATATATTTCGAGTAATTACAATTATTCACTTAATCCTGAAAAGTAGAATAAGAAATTCATCAGGAGAATTAAAGAATTAAAAACAGTGTTCAATTAATGTAAAGAACAAACAAAACTGAATAGTTTAAAAATTAAATTAAAATTAAATTTTGAAATATTAGATCAAAATAGAAAAAAACAATTGAAATATTGGAAATTAACCCAATGAAACGACTAAAAATAACAAATCAGTTGATCATACACCGCTGAACAGCGAGCTGCGAAAAATATTCATCCTCGAATAATTAATAAATTGAAGAGAGAAGAAAAGTGGTGAATAATTTGAAGGTTAGAAAATTACAATCCAGATATATTGATATCAAGAATAAATTGTAAAAGTTGATTAAATATAAGAAGTGAGTATACTTTGAAAGTATTACGAAGTAGATTATCCGGAAAGCAGATTTAGAAGAGGGAAGTATTTGTTTATCCAGTTAGCAAATTTATATGGTGAAGAAATTTCAAACGTCAATCAAGTGATAGAAATATTTCAAGGAAATCTTGAAAATAAATTGGAGGTTATAAACAAACGTCAATCCAGAAAAGAAGAAGAAGAAGAAGCCTTGAGAGGTTTAAAATGTCAGTCAAGTGACATTATATTTCAAGGATCATAATAACCAGTTAGAGGTTATAATTTAACATTACTCGAGTCGAAAGAAAGACAAGGTAAAGCTTTACAATATCAGAAATCCATGGTACATATTTATTTTAAATAAAGGCCATATTTATCATTTTAGTTAAGTTAGATTTTGTTATTTAAATTTGTTAATTACATTCCAAGTTCAAATTTGTTAATAAATTAATACTTTGTTCGTTCAATACTGAGTTTGATTTATTTAGATTGTTATCTTGATCGATGAGCATTTATTGAACCGACTTCGTTGGACCTTGAGTAAGAGTCATTCTATAGATTGTAGATAGTCATGCTGATGGTGTTCTATAGTCTATAATATTAACAGCTTTTAAGAAACTGTTTGGCGCTCAATAAAATCATTTCAATTTACTTTCAAAAAGTAAAATTCGAACGTATAAAAAATAAAATAGATATCAGAATATAGAACATTTATGGCGCAAAACGTGGGGCGATCAGGAAAGCGATTAAATAAATACAACTTGAGAATAGTTTATCATTTCAAGCATACATTTGAAAGATAATAGAACAAATAACTTATTTTGATAATTTTGACAAGGCATTGTCAAATTAAAAACAAATATTAGTTATATGAGGTTAAAGTCAGGTAAGACAACAACCATGAATCCAGAGGAAACTACACAAGGTACTTCCACAGTTCCACAAACACAAGTTGGTGACACAAACACACAACCAGACACAAACATGTTCCAGAAACTCATGGAAATGATGGGTGGAATGAATACAAAAATGGATAAGAATAACCAGCGACTAGAAGAAAACATTGGCAACATAAATACACAAATGGTACAAAATAACCAAACTTTAAAAGAAGACATTAGTCAAAATATCCAGCGACTAGAAGAAAACATGAATCAAAATAACCAGCGACTAGAAGAAAATATTAACAAAAATATGCAAAAGCTGGAAGAAAGCAATATAGAAATAAGAAATAAAATTGAAAATTTAGAGAGTAAATGGGAGAGAATGGGAGAGACAGTCAACGAAGAAATTGGTATTAAGGTAAACGAGGCAGCAAAAGAAATAAGAGAGGAAGTTGTAACTATGTTTGAAGATGGAATGACTGCAGTAGATAGCAGAATGAAGAAACAAGAGGATAAATACGATAGCAAAATAAAAGAACAGGATAGCAAGATAGAACAGAACACGAAGTTGTTGAAGGATACCACACGTACACAATTGACACAATTACCCACACATACTTACACATGCAACAAAACACCATTTTATTTTTACGGAGATAACCGCATACACCCTAAAATTTTCATTTCACGTTTGAAACAACACATGGAAACACAACACGTAAATGCAAACCTAAAAGCAAACATACAAGACATGTTAAAGGGAGAAGCGGAGATCTGGTATTCAGTTATAATGGACAGGTTTGAGACTATAGAGGAATTTGAAGCTCTAGTCTTAAAACAATATTGGAGTGATTACACTCAGTTGAAAATAAGACAAGACCTATTTAATGGTAACTATGTAGAAAATAAAGGTATTTCTAGGGAAAATTATGTACTTAGAAAAGTATACAATATTAGACATCTAGACCCAAAATTCACAGAAAGTGAAATGGTCAGATATTTAGCTAGGCATTTTTCAGGGGATATCCAGAATGTTATTATTACGCAAAGAATTGCAAAGTTAGATGATTTGATTGATTAATAATAATAATAATAATAATAATAATAACGTTTATTCATCTAAAGAATATAAAGTAACATTAATTACATTTTTATGAAAATAGACAAACAATAAACAAACGTACAAGAACTCACGAAGTACTCACTCGTCCAGGACTGTGAGTGCTTGTTTGTGAGTTAAAATTCGTATGCCAAGATGGTTATTCATTGGATAATACATTTATAATGTGTACTTTCCTAATAATATAGTTCCCATTATACATTTATGCTTAATTTATTACCTACTTAGTTTCTTAACTGTGTAAACAATACTTATTTTGTAGTATCTAGGTGATTAAGATGCCAAGATTAAGGCAGATTTTCTCAATATATGTCACTGCAACAACTGTCACAGCTGTAAGTTAAGTTTAGTTATAGTAATATGTTTTATCTATTATCGCATGTATTACATTTCTGGGGTTATCGAACATCCATTTTTTAATGTGGTTCTTTACCGAGTAAATTGTATTTAATTTTCTAATATTTTGAGGTAATATGGAGTACATTTTAGAGCACAGGTAGGTGTAACATCTCTGACCAACTGTTTTAGTGCATTTTATATTTCTAGGGATGGCTGAAGTTTTTGCTCTCGTGACGTAATGATGCTCAGTAAATTCAAGAAGTTTTTTATTTTTAAATACTTCCGTACACATGGCTAGGCCAAATAACTGACGTACATCCAGTACCTTCGCTTCTTTGTACAATAAATCAGATGGATATGTATAGTTTCTTTTGGTGATTATTTTTAAACTCCATTTTTGTATTGTATTTAATGAATGTAGGTAGTTGTTATTAATTCCCCCCCAAGCTAAAATTGCATAGTTTATGTGGCTATGAAGATTATTTAAGAGAATTAGATGATTATCATCAGAGTTTTGATAGGAAGTCTAGTCAGAATAGGGAAAATAATAGTAGATATTATAACAAGTGGGGTTATGATCAGAATAGAAATGAGAATGATAGAAGAGAAAGACAAGGTTATGGTCAATATGATAGAAAGGAACGAGGGGGTTATGAGAAACGTCAATATGACAATGATAGGTATGAAAAGCAGGGTTATGAAAAACGTCAATATGACAATGATAGAAAGGAACGAGGAGGTTATGGTCAATATAAATATGACAATTATAGGAATGAAAAGCAGGGTTTTGAGAAACGTCATTATGATAATGATTGCAGAGAGAGAGGGGGTTATGTTAAAAATAATGAGTCATACGCACAAGTGGCTAATACTAACATTCAAAGGGGAAATAGAGTAGATGAAAATACGCACTCTAATATAAATAAAATAGAAACAACAGCACAAATGAATGATAATAGAAATCAGGATTTTTAGATAAAGTTGTTTTAAATTTAAATACCAATTGTAAAAACGTAGGCGAATATATTGGAACAAAAAATGTAAAATTACCCATAATAAAAATCGAAATAGATAATATAAAGTTAAATTCGTTACTCGATACTGCATCGGAGATAAGCTTAATTAGTGAAACGATATTTAAAAATCATCTGAATAAGGGTAAAAATAATTTCATAAAAATAAAAAGAATTAATTTAATAAATGCAAGTGGGAAAAAGTTCGCCGAGTGTAACAAGGTATTAAGTACTACTTTCAAGATTGGAAATCAAAACTTTAATGGTGATTTTGTTATTGTGGATCAAATGAATTTTGATGTTATATTGGGAAAAGACATCTTATCAGAAATAAAGGCAATTATTATGTTAGGAGAAAGAATCCTAAAAGTAGAAATAATTAATGAATTGAATGGCAATGATGCCGAAATAATTAATGTATCAAATGGCATAGAGTCCAATAATGATAATGAATTTTGCGGTGAGCATATAGTGGGAACCACATGTGTTCCAATAAATAATGATAAGAAGCCTGAAACCTTTCTGATAAGTCGTTACTCCAGATATGATAAAATTTTTAAAAGTTTGTCTCAAAAATACAAAAATTCGATTGATTATGAACCTACAATAGCAAAGGGCTATGCGCAACAACTTGAAGTAGGTAATATTTTAAATGAAAATGAAAATGTTTTAAAATATAATGAGGAATCATTACCGGGAAGTTGTCACATGGGGATAAATTATCCATATGATCCAGGATAGATTACTCTTAAGTTATCCAAATGATCCTGAGTAGATCACTTTTAAATTGTAAATAAACTTTGACAGTGTGAATGTCACATCATGTTGTTAAAACTAACAAAATTTTCACATGTCAAAATTCTATTAGTTTAGGGGGTTTTATGCTGTGTATCCACACTGTGGAACACTACTTAAGTATCGTGTTTGAAATCATACATAAAATTCACAAACTTGTATGTATTTTAGGAATTAATCATAACAGTTTTACTTTAACGGATCATACAGAAGCAGGAATATCTGGTTTATTTAATTGATTCAAGTTCAATTATTCTCAGCGAGTAGGATGCAGAGAATGAAACTTGATATTGAATACGAACAAAATATTTAAATAAACATAAAATGAAGTTATTTTAGTTTAACAAGGTTATTCTAAATAGTATATAATAAAACATGAACTTATAGAGAGTCACAATCTCATTTAAAATGATTTAGAATGAAATTGGAAAACAAAAAAGTAAATTTTATAAAATCTGACATGCATGTCAAAACTTAGGGCTGAAAATCATAAATTGTGTAGAAACACTGTAAATCTACACAAAATGAATATTGAATGAAAGACTATTAACAGTAGTTGCATTGCAGCGTGATTATTTTAGAAATAGTAAGTCCATATATTATAAAACACTGAATGACATTTTAAGTTTTCAGATATTTTCAAATATCATTGCAGAAAGGTGTTTTGTAAATGATATTTCACATCATGCAGAAAGAAAGGACTAATAGTATGATGTTAAATGTTTGTTGGCGTATCAATTTCTTGTTTTAGTTTATAATATCAGTATTCTGTCAGTATGAAAAACTGCAGTATGTTTTAACTACTAGCATTTTGTGTTTATCATTGCTATTCATCTAAATGTATGAATTAGTATTTATTTGAGATTGGAATTGTTAATTGTAGTTATAAGTAGATTTTAAGAAAGTATATGTAATATGTCAATATATTTCGAGTAATTACAATTATTCACTTAATCCTGAAAAGTAGAATAAGAAATTCATCAGGAGAATTAAAGAATTAAAAACAGTGTTCAATTAATGTAAAGAACAAACAAAACTGAATAGTTTAAAAATTAAATTAAAATTAAATTTTGAAATATTAGATCAAAATAGAAAAAAACAATTGAAATATTGGAAATTAACCCAATGAAACGACTAAAAATAACAAATCAGTTGATCATACACCGCTGAACAGCGAGCTGCGAAAAATATTCATCCTCGAATAATTAATAAATTGAAAAGAGAAGAAAAGTGGTGAATAATTTGAAGGTTAGAAAATTACAATCCAGATATATTGATATCAAGAATAAATTGTAAAAGTTGATTAAATATAAGAAGTGAGTATACTTTGAAAGTATTACGAAGTAGATTATCCGAAAAGCAGATTTAGAAGAGGGAAGTATTTGTTAATCCAGTTAGCAAATTTATATGGTGAAGAAATTTCAAACGTCAATCAAGTGATAGAAATATTTCAAGGAAATCTTGAAAATAAATTGGAGGTTATAAACAAACGTCAATCCAGAAAAGAAGAAGAAGAAGAAGCCTTGAGAGGTTTAAAAAGTCAGTCAAGTGACATTATATTTCAAGGATCATAATAACCAGTAAGAGGTTATAATTTAACATTACTCGAGTCGAAAGAAAGACAAGGTAAAGCTTTACAATATCAGAAATCCATGGTACATATTTATTTTAAATAAAGGCCATATTTATCATTTTAGTTAAGTTAGATTTTGTTATTTAAATTTGTTAATTACATTCCAAGTTCAAATTTGTTAATAAATTAATACTTTGTTCATTCAATACTGAGTTTGATTTATTTAGATTGTTATCTTGATCGATGAGCATTTATTGAACCGACTTCGTTGGACCTTGAGTAAGAGTCATTCTATAGATTGTAGATAGTCATGCTGATGGTGTTCTATAGTCTATAATATTAACAGCTTTTAAGAAACTGTTTGGCGCTCAATAAAATCATTTCAATTTACTTTCAAAAAGTAAAATTCGAACGTATAAAAATAAAATAGATATCAGAATATAGAACAATATATATATATATATATATATATATATATATATATATATATATATATATATATAAGGAAAAGTTTTCTTTCATGAGCAAGCCCGCATAATATATAATATAAACAACGAAACTCACATATTAAATAAGAAATCAGACATTGAAAACCTGAGTAACATTTACACCTACATTCTAAAGTTAGAGAAAGACAAATATCTAAATGCTAGGACGACAAATCAAAATTTGTAACCTTCAAGTTGGCAATAAATCGTCACCAGTCAGTTGGTAGCCTAGGGACCCTAGAAAATTCCCCAAACACTTAACACCAATCAAATTTGTTCTTTTAAAAGTTTTTTCTCATATTTCTTCGTAGAATTGTTTCTCCTTACCTTCACTAGTAGACGTCTAATGTTAACAAAATGTATTGATATATATCTATTTTAAAATGTGATTGTTTCAAGATTTTCGCACTAAAATGCTTTTAAATTATTAATATGGTATAATTTATAAGAATATTTTAACCTTCTATGTTTTTCCTCGAGGACGATTTTATTTCTATTTTTGTGCTTCACCTCAACAAACATCCTCATGTTAGTAAGTAATTAATTGTTTTATATATATGACTTATTTATAAAATAATACACTTTATAGATGTCTTGAGAAAGGAAATAAACATTTCCGAAAGCTTGACAAGTAACGAAGAGTTTTCTTTGTGTTTGGCCATAACAACTTTACACTTCTGACTGCAACCTCAAGAAAAATTTACTTTCTCTATATATATATATATATATATATATATATATATATATATAAAACAAGGAAAATGGATGTAATAGCGGGAAGAAACACAAGGAAAAGTTTTCTTTCATGGGCAAGCCCGCATGCGGTATAGTTACTTTCAAAATTATGATGTTTTGAAAACTTCCCATTTTCAGGGACCACCTAGTACGTTTTAATCAGATAGTGCGCATGAAAATCGAAGTCATTTAAATAACACACACCAGAAACGTGCAATGAGACACTAATTAGAACTGGCAACGTAGCTGGACCTCAACATGTACGAAGCGTTACAAAATATACTGCTTAGGATCTCACCTTGACATAATTTAATACAGATCTCTATTTGCATTATATATTTCATGTATAACCAAATCGTAAAATTTGTTTCCCCTCTTTTGATGTCCTTAATAAGAATACATTTTAAAGTCATTTTGTACTTTGTTTTATCTAAAACATGTAATCCTCAAAGGGCATGCGGGCTTGCCCATGAAAGAAAACTTTTCCTTATATAGATATATATATATATATATATATATATATATATATATATATATATATATATATATATATATATATATATATATATATATATATATATATATATATATATATATATATATATATATATATATATATATATATATATATATATATTGCTGTGTATCCACACTGTGGAACACTACCCATGTATCGTGTTTGAAATCATAAATAAAATTCACAAATTTGTATGTATTTTAGAAAATAACCATAACAGTTTTACTTTAACGGATCATACAGAAGCAGGAATATCTGTGGTTTATTTAATTGATTCAAGTTCATTTGTTCTCAGCGAGTAAGATGCAGAGAATGAAACTTAGTATTGAATTAGAACGAAATATTTAAATAAACATAAAATGAAGTTATTTTAGTTTAACAAGGTTATTCTAAATAGTATATAATAAAACATTAACTTATAGAGAATCACAATCTCATTTAAAATGAGTTAGAATGAAATTGGAAAACAAAAAAAAGCAAATTTGTAAAATCTGACATTTGTCAAAATTTAGGGCTGAAAATCATAAATTGTGTAGAAACACTGTAAATCTACACAAAATGAATATTGGATGAAAGACTATTAACAGTAGTTGCATTGCAGCGTGATTATTTTAGAAATAGTAAGTCCATAGATTACAAAACACTGAATGACATTTTAAGTTTTCAGATATTTTCAAATACCATTGCAGAAAGGTGTTTTGTAAATGATATTTCACATCATGCAGAAAGAAAGGACTAATAGTATGATGTTAAATGTTTGTTGGCTTATCAATTTCTTGTTTTAGTTTATACTATCAGTATTATGTCAGTATGAAAACTGCAGTACGTTTTTAACTACTAGCATTTTGTGTTTATCATTGCTATTCATCTAAATGTATGAATTAGTATTTATTTGAGATTGGAATTGTTAATTGTAGTTATAAGTAGATTTTAAGAAAGTGTATGTAATATGTCAATATATTTCGAGTAATTACAATTATTCACTTAATCCTGAAAAGTAGAATAAGAAACTTATCAGGAAAATTAAAGAATTAAAAACAGTATTCAATTAAGGTAAAGAACAAACAAAACTGAATAGTTTAAATTTTAAATTAAAATTAAATTTTGAAATATTAGATCAAAATAGAAAAAAACAATTGAAATATTGGAAATTAACCCATTGAAACGACTAAAAATAACAAATCAGTTGATCAGACACCGCTGAACAGCGAGCTGCGAAAAATATTCATCCTCGAATAATTAATAAATTGAAAAGAGAAGAAAAGTGGTGAATAATTTGAAGGTTAGAAAATTACAATCCAGATATATTGATATCAAGAATAAATTGTAAAAGTTGATTAAATATAAGAAGTGAGTATACTTTGAAAGTATTACGAAGTAGATTATCCGGAAAGCAGATTTAGAAGAGGGAAGTATTTGTTAATCCAGTTAGCAAATTTACATGGTGAAGAAATTTCAAACGTCAAGCAAGTGATAAAAATACTTCAAGGAAATCTTGAAAATAAATTGGAGATTAGAAACAAACGTCAATCCAGTAAAGAAGAAGAAGAAGAAGCCTTGAGAGGTTAAAAAGTCAGGCAAGTGACATAATATTTCAAGGATCATAATAACCAGTTAGAGGTTATAATATAACATTACTCGAGTCGAAAGAAAGACAAGGTAAAGCTTTACAATCCCAAATCCATTGGTACATATTTATTTTAAATAAAGGCCATATTTATCATTTTAGTTAAGTTAGATTTTGTTATTTAAATTTGTTAATTACATTCCAAGTTCAAATTTGTTAATAAATTAATACTTTGTTCGTTCAATACTGAGTTTGATTTATTTAGATTGTTATCTTGATCGATGAGCATTTATTGAACCGACTTGTTGGACCTTGAGTAAGAGTCATTCTATAGATTGTAGATAGTCATGCTAATGGTGTTCTATAGTCTATAATATTAACAGCTTTGAAGAAACTGTTTGGCGCCCAGTAAAATCATTTCAATTTACTTTCAAGAAGTAAAATTCGAACGTATCAAAATATAAAATAGATATAGAAAATAGAACAATATATATATATATATATATATATATATAACTTCCTGACTGTGCGGGCTTCCATGCAGTGGGTAATCTTTGAGTGTCGTCTCGTTTGTTAAGATTTTGAGGTCTTTTTTCAATTTCTATAGCCTCTCTGGTAATCCTTGACCTCCAATGCTCGATATTGGCTATCGTTTTGGTGTTGTCGAAGTCTATCTTGTGTCCTGTGGTTTTTGCGTGTTGTGCTAGGGACGATGTTTTCGCCTCTTTTTGCACTGCATTTCTATGTTCTTCTCTTCTTACACTTATCCGTCTGTTCGTTTGTCCTATGTATGATTTGTTGCAATCTTGGCACGGGATTTCGTATACTCCTTGGTTTTCTAGGACGATTTTTTATTTGAGTGGTGCACCACTCAAACCGAAACTTTGGCTAAGATACGTTGACGACACGTTCGTAATTTGGACTCATGGGAGAGAACATCTTAATAATTTCTTAAACCACCTAAACCACATTCACGACAGAATCAAATTCACAATGGAGGTAGAAGCAGAAGGCCAGCTCCCATTTCTTGACGTATTAGTGAAGAAGAAACAAGACGGAACACTAGGTCATACGGTATACAGAAAACCCACTCACACAGACAGATACCTAAACGCAGCATCACACCACCATCCAGCGCAATTGAATTCAGTAGTAAAGACTCTAGTGACACGCTCCCAAAGACTAGCAGACGGCGACCATATTAACGAAGAGATGTTATCACTCCAGTAAGCACTTATGAGAAATGGATTTTCAAGGTATAAAATACAGAAGTCGCAAGAACCATCCAGACCACGAATCCAGGAAGAATCTGAGAAACCAGTGGCAAAAGCATATTTACCTTACGTGAAGGGGACAACAGATAAAATCGGAAAACTTCTACGTGGATACAACATAGACACAATATTCAAAACAGACTGAAAAATCAGCGCAGTTCTACGTAACCCGAAATCAAAAATCGCCCTAGAAAACCAAGGAGTATACGAAATCCCGTGCCAAGATTGCAACAAATCATACATAGGACAAACGAACAGACGCATAAGTGTAAGAAGAGAAGAACATAGAAATGCAGTGCAAAAAGAGGCGAAAACATCGTCCCTAGCACAACACGCAAAAACCACAGGACACAAGATAGACTTCGACAACACCAGAACGATAGCCAATATCGAGCATTGGAGGTCAAGGATTACCAGAGAGGCTATAGAAATTGAAAAAAGACCTCAAAATCTTAACAAACGAGACGACACTCAAAGATTACCCACTGCATGGAAGCCCGCACTGTCAGGAAGTTACGTAACGGAAAACAGACGACGACCCACGGTAAACGAACAGATCGCAACGAGGCACCGTCGAGTATCGACCATTCACGAAGAGACACCACAGCCAGCTACAAGGGGACCCATCACGAGGAGCCGGAGCCAAACGCTAACCAACCAGGGAGGACCACGACAACCTCCAGAGCCGGCTAGACACGAGGACGCACGACCATCAACGAGAAGTCACATGAAACGTGACGTTTCAACGAGGCCTCTTGTCGGGTTAGCTCAGGCGCCCGCTACACCTCCTACAGAGAGTAGAGGGCCAGTAACACGCAGCCAGGTGCGCAGGCGCGCCCCACCCCACAACAAATATAAGGAGCCGCACAATACGGAGAACGTCAGTTCAGTTCGAGCAACGAGGAGCAGCAGCAGTAGCGGCAGCAGCAGCAGCAGTAGGCAGCTTCCAGCTAGAACCTGAGGATGGCAGATGAGATCCCGCCGAAACGTCGTTCAGACAAGCGTGGCTACCACAGGAGCCTACCAACTACACGGGAAAACACCCGGAAGAACACCAACACTTCATATATATATATATATATATATATATATATATATATATATATATATATATATATATATATATATATATATATATATATATATATATATATATATATATATATATATATATATATATATTGACGTGCTTCCGGGTGTTTTCCCGTGTAGTTGGTAGGCTCCTGTTGGAACCATGGTTGTCTGAACGTCGTTTCGGCGGAATCTCATCTGCCATCTTCAGGTTCTAGCTGAAAGCTGCCTGCTGCTGTTGCTGCTGCTGCTGGTGCTGCTACTGCTGCTCCTCGTTGCTCGAACTGAACTGACGTTCTCTCTGTTGTGCGGCCCCTTATATACGTTGTGGGGTGGGGCGCGTCTGCGCACTTGGCTGCATGTTACTGGCCCTCTTCTCTCTGTTGGAGGCGTAGCGGGCGCCTGAGCTAACCCGACAAGAGGCCTCACTGAAACGTCACGTTTGACGTGACATCTCGTTGAAGGTCGTGTATCCTCGTATCCAGTCGTCGCTAGCGCTTGTCGTGCTTCACTTAGGTTAGTCAGTGCTTGGCTCCCGCTCCTCGTGATGGGTCCCCTTGTGGCCGGCTGTGATGTCTCCTCGTGAATTGTCGATATTCGACGGTGCCTCGTTGCGATCGGTTCGTTTACCATGGGACGTCGTATGTTTTCCGTTATATATCTTCCTAACAGTGCGGGCTTCCATGCGGTGGGTAATCTCTGGGTGTCGTCTCTCTTGTTAAGATTTTGCGGTCTCTTTTCAATTTCAATTGCCTCCCTGGTAATTCTTGATCTCCAATGCTCGATGTTGGCTACTGTCCTGGTGTTGTCGAAGTCTATTTTGTGTCCAGTAGTTTTTGCGTGCTGTGCTAGGGACGATGTTTTCTCCTCTTTTTGCACTGCATTTCTATGTTCTTCTCTTCTTACACTTATACGTCTGTTGGTCTGCCCTATGTATGATTTATTGCAATCTTGGCACGGAATTTCATACACTCCTTGGTTTTCTAGGGCAATTTTTGATTTCGGGTTACGGAGAACTGCGCTGATCTTTCGGTCTGTTTTGAATATTGTCCCTATGTTGTGTCTACGTAGAAGTTTGCTGATTTTGTCCGTTGTCCCTTTTACGTAAGGTAGGTATGCTTTTGCCACTAGTTTCTCGGATTCTTCCTGGGTTCGTGGTTTGAATGGTTCTTGCGACTTCTGTATTGTATACCATGAAAATCCGTTTCTCATAAGTGCTTTCTGAAGTGATGACATCTCTTCGTTGATATGGTCGCCGTCTGCTAGCCTCTGGGAGCGTGTCACTAAGGTCTTCACTACTGAATTCAGTTGCGCTGGATGGTGATGTGATGCTGCATTTAGATATTTGTCTGTGTGAGTGGGTTTTCTATATACTGTGTGACCTAGTGTTCCATCTTGTTTCTTCTTCACTAATACGTCTAGGAATGGGAGCTGGCCTTCTGCTTCTACCTCCATCGTGAATTTGATTTTGTCGTGAATGTTGTTCAGGTGGACTAGGAAACTATTTAGATGTTCTCTTCCATGAGTCCATATTACGAATGTGTCATCGACGTATCTTAACCAAAGTTTTGGTTTGAGTGGTGCAGTTTGTATGGCCCGCGTTTCTAAGTCCTCCATGAAAAGATTAGCGATGACTGGAGACAAAGGCGAACCCATCGGTGCTCCTTCCGTCTGTTTGTAGCGCTGGTCATTGTATGTGAAGTAAGTGTTATTTAAACAGTGTGTAGTTAGACTAAGAATATGCTCCTCTGGATTGTACTTTCGCTTGATCAATTCGAGTGATTCGTCTACTGGTACATTTGTGAACAGTGACACAACATCGAAGCTCACTAGAAGATGTTCTGGTTGGACAGTCTCGTTGTTTAGTAACTCGATGAAATGTTGCGCGTTTTTCACATAGGATGTAGCCTTTTCGGCGAGTGGCTGCAACTGCCTAGCTAGATATCTCGCTAATTCTTGCACAGGTGATCCTACTGAGCTAACAATAGGTCTTAGTGGGGCTCCTTCCTTATGAATCTTAGGTAGGCCATATAGTTTGGGACATCTTGAGGACTTCTCTCTCGGTATAATCTGATTTTTTACCTCATCGTCTATGGGGCTAGCTTTGATTTTGGCTTTAGTGGTCTTCTCCAGGTACGTAGTGGGTGAATTTAAGAGGCAATGAATATAAAACAGGGCCTGCAATAGTTGATGCTTTTGCTAATCATTTTAGTAGTGTTTACACTGTAGATAGTAATACTGATGTTTCACATATAAAGCTAGCACCTTATGTTAATCCAGTAATTTTAAATACAGTTACAGATGAGGATGTATACGAAGCAGTAAAATGCTTGAAAGTAAACAAAGCCATAGGCCCAGACAAAATTCCATCATATGTAATTAAGGGTTGTGTTGATTTTTTTGTACATCCATTAAGCGTATTATTTAATCTAAGTTTAAAAACAAAAACGTTTCCTGACATCTGGAAAGAAGTGAAAATATGTCCTATTTTTAAAAAAGGAGACAAGAATAACATAGAAAACTATAGGCCTATAGCCGTACTCCCAGTACCTGCAAAACTTTTTGAATCTATTATTTTTAAATATACATATAATGTAATCCAACATCAAATATCAATATATCAACATGGCTTTATGAAGAATAGATCTACTGTTAGTAACCTAAGTAATGTTACCCAATTTATATCAGATACACTAGATGATAGAAGTCAGGTTGATGTCGTGTATACTGACTTTCAAGAAGCATTTGATATGGTGTCTCATAAAATCCTAATTAGTAAGCTATCTAATGAATTTGGTTTTCACGAAAATCTAATTGAGCTTATATCAAGTTATTTACAGAATCGAAAGCAAAGAGTATTTATCAAAGTCTTTTATAGCTACATCTGGTGTTCCTCAAGGATCTAACCTGGGGCCACTGCTATTTCTATGTTTATTAATAGCATAACAAGGTTAGTTCCATCATCTAACGTCTTATTATTTGCGGATGATCTGAAAATATGTATTAAAGTTGATGAACAAGCAGATTGTCTAAAATTACAAAATGATTTAAACAACGTATATACTTGGTCAATAGAAAACAAACTATTTTTCAACATTAATAAATGTAATGCAATGTCATTTACAAGAAGACATTACATTATTGATTACACTTATACAATACAGGAAGTAGCATTGGCTAGGGTGAGTGAGATGAGAGATCTAGGTGTAACATTTGATAGTCAAATTACCTTCAATAAGCATATCATGAACATAACAAGTAAAGCTAGTAAAATGTATGGATTTATTGTGCGAAACTCACAACAGTTCACCAATCTTAAATGCATTAGACAATTATACATAAGCTTTGTTCGAAGTATTTTGGAATATTGTGCCATAATATGGTGTCCACATTATAGGTATCAAATATATAACATCGAAAAAATACAAAATAAATTCTTAAGATATCTTAACTATAAAGAAACTGGAGTATATGATATAACCATATCAAAACAAGATCTCCTATTACAATATAATTTTAATACGTTAGAGAAACGTAGAAAAATAAGTTGTATAATTTATTTACACAAAATAATAAATAATGGTATGAACGATTTCTCATATCTATCACTAATTCATCTAAATGTCCCGATCCATTCCATCAGAAATTTTAGAACATTCTACCTAGAAACGGCTCATACTAACAATCAAATTAACTCACCGTTACATCGAATGTGTTCACTATATAATAATATACAAAATACTGTGGATATTTTTCATGTCACTCAAAGTAGACTAAAAAATATATTAAATGATGTGATGTAATCTCTGTGATATCTAGGCATGTATTTATTAAGTTACCCATATGAATATCTATCTTTGTTCATGTTAGCTAATGATATATGATTTATTTTATTTTGTATGTTTATATTGTTTGCATGTGTGTATTATGTATATTGTATGTTCTCACAATACTCTATAATAGGGTTTGTACCTGTTGAGTATTTATTACCAAATAAATAAATAAATAAATAAATAACTAGTGGGAAAGCCCGAGAGAACAAGGAGTACTTCAGGACAGAGGTGGTGGATCCCAATCCTTTACAAGAGAAACAACCTACCAATGAAGATATTAATGTAAGTCATTTTAAGAATCATCTCGTTTCATTTTATTATTTTTTCCCAATTATTTTATAAAAGTGCTATATACACCCAGCGAATAAAGTACAGTTCTATTATCAAATAATTATTTCTTAACAAAATAAACGCGACAAGTTTAATAATAATAATAATAATAATAATAGTAAATCAGTTTATTTTGCAAATGGGTAGTATACAAAATGAGACCAGGTGACAACTAAAGTTGATTTTAAACCAGGCCTCTTTGATCTGCTTATTTAATTTAATTTTAATTAATATAAGAAACGTATTATACTGCTAATATGTATTATACAGTTAATACACAAACTACCTAAGTATTTTTTAAAACTAATTTCCTTTTCTGAAAAAAAAGGTCATTTTTAACAATTTCAATCTAACATTTAATTTAATTTTTGTAATCTCTAAATAAAAGCAACAAAAATGCCTGAAACATCGCAAGCTACACAAACAGCGCGAAATGCGGCAATAGAGCAAATTGAGCCTTACAAGCTCTTTGAAATTTTTTCAATTATACCAGAATTCGATGGCAATGCCATTAATTTACAAACCTTCTTAAATTCTTGCATTTATGCACAAGGCATGGCAATTAACGACCAGAAAATATTATTAACCCTCCACATTAAAAATAAATTGCGCGGCAGAGCTGCCGAATTAATAAACTCACGCAACCCTGCCACTTGGGCAGAAATTAGAGTTCTCCTAGAAACTCATTTTGGCGACTCTCGTGATTTGACATCGCTTATCCAAGACTTACAGCGCATTCACCAAATGCCAGGTGAATCTGCACTAACTTTTGTTGCGCGTCTGCTGACGGATAATGCAAAAATGCACGCTGCCATATAAAAACAACGTTTATCTGGTGAGCAGAAACAATCTCGGTCAGAATTAATTGAAACGATGACACTAAACACTTTGTTAGCAGGCCTTGAAACAAAATTAAGGCAAATAGTACGTGCTGGAGATCCAACATGTATGTTACAAGCCATTAATAGAATTAGGAGGGAACTACAACTCTCTTATTTTGAATCGCAAAAATTTTCCAAAATTTGTAATAATGTTAAAAATCTAGTGCCTCCTCAACAAAAACGACTAAACGTAAATTTTCGACAAAAATTTTGTTCATTTTGCAAACGCAACGGACATATGATAAACGAATGTCGCACAAGGCAACAGCAACAATTTATGCCAACAACCTCGCAAAGTTTTCAAAGACCAAACTTTTAAAATAATCAAGGTTTTCAAAATTTTACACAACAAACTAGAACATTTCCACAAAATAATCAAGTTAGCCAAGCACAACAAAAGAGGCCTTCAGCAATTAGACCGAATCCTAATTTTATATATGAACCTTATAATGACCAATATGATTTTAATCAATATGAAGATTATTCTGCCGAATATCAAAATGTAAATGAAATGTATGACAATTTTAATTTAGAAGATAATCAACATTTTTCGGGAAATTATGCATCTAATTTTCAAGAAGAGCAGTACGAGATTATACTGCTAATTCTCAGATGCCACAAGAGAATTATACTGCTAATTCTCACTTGCCGCAGGAGGATTATACCGCTAATCCTCAGGATTTTTGCAAAAGTCCGGAGTATCTCACGGATACTCCAATAGCGAATTGCGAATTGGACCAAATTTCCCACCAAATTCAAAATATGAACCTCAACAACAATTTCGACCCGTTTCTGAACTTTCCAGAACAGAAGTTCATGTAGAAACACTTTCACACGCTTTATTGACTGTAAATTCGAATAATCTTTATTATATCAAAGACATCACAAATAAATTTAAAATTCTTATAGATTCTGGTGCAGGAATTTCGATTTTTAAACCAAAAACGGCAGAAAATTACAAAAGAAGATTTTCTGAAAATATTATTATACAAGGCATAACTGAACAAAAAATTAACATTAACGAATCCGATCTTATACCATTTACCGACAATAATCCACACAAAGTTTACATTCATAATTTGGATACAGATTTTGACAGACTACTAGGCGCAGACTTTTTAGAACACTACGTTCCAAACGTGTTCCAAAACGGCTCCCATTAAGGTATTGGAACAGTCGGTCGATAAGGTAAGCAACACTTGGTCATCGAAAGCAGGGTGTGATAAAAGGGTAGCATTAGCAATTTTGTCTTTGACTAACGAAAAAATAATGTTACATTCTGATGGCCAATGTGAGATAATCTTAGCGTAAATTCTTGCTAAAGAAGTGCTGAAGTTATGCAAGGGTTCTAAAGTTTGGGCAAAATGCGGAATAAAACGATGATAGAAAGTAACCATCCATATGAAACGTTGTAGTTGTTTCAGAGTTGTGGGAATTGGAAAATTTTTAATGACTGTAATGCGTTCGGTTGTCGGCGAAATTCCGTCAGATGAGACGTTACGTCCGAGGAAATCGAGAGAATTTGCGCTAAATATGCACTTGGAAGGTTTAATATTAATTCCATATTTTTCTAAGCGCTGGAAGACGACATGCAAATGTTGCAAATGTTCTTGATGAGATTTACTTGCGACGAGTATATCATCTAAGTAAGCGAAAACGAAAGGTAAATTCCTTAATACTTCATTCATGAAACGCTGGAATGTCTGACCAGCATTCCGAAGGCCAAAAGGCATTCTATGGAATTGGAACAGCCTGAAAGGAGTAGTTATGGCAGTTTTATAAATGTCCGCTTTAGCAACCAGAATTTGATGGTATGCACGTATTAAATCAATTTTAGAAAATACGGTGCAACCGTGCAAATGAGAATTAAAATCGTGTGTGTGAGGCAAGGGATAACGGTCTGGGACAGTGACAGTATTCAACTGACGGTAGTCGCCGCAGGGATGCCAATCGTTCGGCCCTTATTTAGGTACCATATGCAATGGTGATGAGACAGATGATGACGACGGAAAATAAATACCTTATTCGGTCATCCATTTAAATTCATTTTTCGCAATTTTCATTTAAACATGATCTAGTTTGCGAGGGCGACAAAACGGCAAGTGACCTTCGGTGATAATATGGTGTTCCACATCGTGACAAATAGGGGAAAAATAATCTGGAGTACTGTGACATTCAAAATTACCTGAATGCCACTTGTTAATTTTTATTCTAATAGCAATGAATTTTTGTAGTCTTAAACCACAATTCTGTAAACTTATTATTTAATTTTTCAGTCCAATCCCAAAGCCCTAGTCTTACTGAATCTGGAATCTGGAATTGTGTTCGTCAATCCAACTTTAAATCATAAATTAGCATACAAGCGCCATCTGTTACTTCTCTTGATAAACACCTACAAGTCATCTGGAACAACAAATATTTAAAAGGAGAAATCTGTATAAGTGAATAAATCCCAAAAATCAATAAACAAAATTATAAATCGATAATTCTGATTAAATTGGAACTCATGAATGCATAAGAATGATACAGTACAGTAATTGTGTAGATTTGTATTATATTTAAAGAATGATTTATGTTCCCACTACCTGCGACATCTCGCGTATAGAAGTGTAACTAGTTGGTTAGAAATCAAACAAGGTATCTGAACAGTTCGTGATAGCCATTTTCCTTTTGACTTCGAGCAATTACTAGTGATGGGCAGAATCGGCAATTTTGAGAATCGGAATCCCTGGAATCGGATACTCTTGAGAATCGGAATGAGAATCGGATACTGGGAATCGGAAGTATATTTTATTTATTTTATTTACATTTTTATCAGAACTGATATATTATTACACTGTCGATATTTTTCTCTTATACAGTGTGCCTCACTTTTTACGGTAACGCTAATCGAATTTCAACTAAATTTGGATCGGTATCAAAGACCTTTACTATATCTTTTTTGGGTAAAATAAGACTTATTTAAGGTATTATCGTGCTCTCTATTAAGAAAAAAAGTGTCGATTTTTCGAGAAGTCATACTATTAGTCATTAACACCTGACTTCTCGAAATATCGACCTTTTTTTCTTAATAAAAATACACGCCAATGATTGAAATAAGTTTCGTTTTACTCAAAAAAGACACCTATAACTATCCTAATTTGGTTGAAAATGAATGATTAACAACTTAGCTACAAATGTGTGTTACCGTGAAAAGTGAGACACACTGCGTATATATTACCCCATATGTTACCGATATGATATTTTGTTTATTAAGACAGAATTCTCTATATTTTTATATATATAAATACGTACGTAAAACGTATTTTTAAATGTTTTGCTTTATTTTATTTATTTTATATTTCATAATAAAAAATTTAAAAAAATGAATAATACGACTATGTCTTAAAGCTTTAAAACCTAATTATTTGAAATTCAACAACCCTACGAATTCTGCTTGTTTTGCTTCGAAATTGGGAATCGGATGAATTTACAAAATAATCGGAACATTCCGATTCTTTCAAGAATCGGAATCTACCGATTCTTTATTCCGATTCTGCCCATCACTAGCAATTACGGACGCGCTGTCCGATTAGCACCTCATCTAGTGTGGTATGTTAATAGATAGTTAATATAAATATAATTACCTTCTGTAGCATTTGTTGTACATGTATTTGCAATTTAATTGTTGAATTTATCATAATTAAACGCGATGTTTGTTGATCACAAATTACCTTCATTCGCGGCGCGTGGCTTGAAAGAGACGCGGTCATGTTAATGTATGAACGGGGTATTTCGAGACATGTGTTTAACTCAGTATTAAGATATATTTAGAAGTAAAATTTATTAATGAGTAATTGAGGTTTAATAAGGGTTTAAAGACAGTTCGAATTTATTAAATTACGTTTTCGTAACCTTGCCGAATAATTAAAATTCAAAAGAATTTAACTCGATATTAGTAGGGGCGAGAAGGGCATGTTAATGTAATTTATTTAGAGATATACCAGTAATGCATTAACGTGGGGATTTTATCAAACGCACTAAGAGTGCCCACTAATAAACAAGTAATTTCAAGCGTAGTAACAGATGATAACTCTTGTAGGAATGAGGTGTTTAAGCTGACCCTTCAAATTGTTTAAGTTGACCCTTCAGATTTGAAGTTAATCCTTAAATTGGGAATTTTACCATACATTTGGCTTAACGGTGTGCCAGGAAAATTGGGTAGCTGCTATAATCCAGGAGAACCAGACTATTTGCCAAGGAGTTTTGAATCCAAAGTTGGAGTGGCCTGGTATGAAATAGTCCTCGCTGGATGAGAGCACCAAGTTGTTTGGTTTGGTAACAGTTCCGGCGTCTAAATTCTTGGGATCTCTACAGAGTCAATAATCGAGTGGTGGCAACACGAGGATTCAGTAAGACGAGGACCAGGGTTGGTTACTGCAGAACCCAGCCGGTGGTAAATGTATCAACTGAATTTGCTTTTCAACATTTCTTTTCAACGTTCAACTTTCAACGACATTACTCAACCTTCGACAACTTTTATACATTTCTAAATTGTTTTATGTTATATATTGCCTTCAGCTAATTATTAATTTTCTTCATTTAATTACTTAATCACCGTTTAGCAATAATTTGTCATATTTTGTAAATTTTTTGGTCTTCAACCTAGTTAAACTTATTAATTAAATATATAACTTTCTGTAAGGAAGTAGCTACATCCAACCATAAGGTGTAACATTTCAACTAATCTAAATTAAACCATTTCAAGTTTTATAATAGAGTCAATAAACCCGATATTTTTAACTGAGTGTTGATAATTTCATGAGTATCTATAACATTAATTATCTCTGAGTAGTCACAGTCGTACAATTAGACAAGTACGTTATAGATGCTTTTTTTAATATGACTACTGGCGCCTAACAAAAAACATAAAAGTTTTTCTTGAATAATTTCCGAACCACGACCCAGTCTCCACTATCTAAACGAGAACCGGGCAACCTCAACTTCCTAACCTGCTGGGGGCAGAAGTTGGTGGTACACAAGTGTCGCTGTAAAACGTGGGGCTCTATCCTTGTAATTTGTACAAGATAGAAAACGAAAGTTGAGTAATAATCATTTTTTGAAAATATTTGAGCTGTGTTGCTATTTGAAACATATAATATTCTTTCTTTGTTGAATTTTATGCTGTTTTATAATTTTGTGTGCATTATTGATATCTATGTATTGTGTTTATAATTGAGACCTCAAGCTTTGATAAGAATTAGTCGTGAGAGAAGGGTTAAAAGAAGGGTTAAATCATAGCGGTAGACAGAAAGGAAAGTTTTGAGAGTCTGTATTGTTCGATTAGGGTAATCGTTAGGAAAAAACGACTTATCGTAGGATTTTAGAATATCTTCGAAAAATAAGGAAATTTTAGTCAGAGTGCATAAGAGTAGAGTATTTGCGGAACCATTTGGTTAATTTTTTGTGTTACCTTGCATTTTGAACAGTTTAGGATAATAGTATTAAGAAAAGATATACAAGATGTCTGAAATTTTCATACCACAGTTATTGCAGGCAGACCAAGTAGATTACGAACTACGTATAAGAGGTTGTGTTACAGTTAGAGAAGTAGAGTCACGGTGCAGAGTACTGGCTAGAGCTTTAAAGATTAGACCATGCAATGATCTAACACTTACTGATCCACTTTTTAATTTTAATACTGAAAAACTTCAAGTTAACAATACTTTAGACTCGCTTAGAAATATAATTAATAATTTGAACCATCCATCTGAGAATGATTTACCGGTTAAACAATTAAAGTCGCAATTGGTACATATTATGGTAAGAGTAAATAGAATGCCTATCCCAGAACGAGATCCTGAGGAGTCACGCACTTTTCAAAATGAAAGTAGGGCAACAATTTATCTATTAGAGGCTGACCTTTTTGAAAAACTAGGAACGGATGACCAACCTAATTTACCAGTAGCTGTAAATATGCCAAGTTCAAGTGCTAAATTTGTACCTATTTATAAGTGGGGTGTCACATTTGATGGCCAACCTAATAATGTTATTTCATTTATAGAGAGAGTCGAAGAGTTAGCGGTAGCTAGAAATGTAACAAGGGGAGAATTATTTCAATCAGGTTTAGATCTTTTTTCTGGTCCAGCTTTACAATGGTACCGATCAGTACGAAGTAGTAATGAGGTTAATAGTTGGGAAACTTTAATTGAACAATTAAAAAATGATTTTTTGCATGAAGATTTCAACAAGAGTATGTTGGATTACATAGAAAAACGAACCCAGCACATGGATGAACCAGTGCACATTTATATTAGGATTATGGAAGCCTTATATAATAGAATTAAATCGAAACCAAATTTAGAGGATCGTATTAAGCAGATTAGGAAAAATTTGTTGCCATATTTTACTAAACCTTTAGCTTTGCTTACTATAAATTCAGTTTCTGAATTAATTTCTTATTGTTACGGATTTTCACCTTTTTGGGAAACACCCTGTATGAATCCGTGGGTTCTAAATAATTTCAACAAGAGATAAACACTACTAACACTTTATTTAACAATTTACTGACTGTACAATACTTGTTTACTTAATAGTTAACCTCACTTTTACCGAACGTCACTTCTTAATAAACTTCCTTCCCGCGCTTGTAATCGCGCCTTATATACTCCGAAATTAGCTCTAGATCAATCCAGAATCTTCTTCAACCATAATCTAGAAAATTCCTTGGCTCTTTCTAGAGCCTTTCCAGTCACCATCAGAGGCATAGGCGTGCCATCTCCTTTTCCAAGGGGGTGTAATTCATAACACTGCCCCCTCCTTAAGCCTGATCGTCCCGATCAGGCAACTCAGAATCATCGATGTATTTCGCCAGCCTGTCCAAATGCACGATCTTCATCTTGGACTTTTTGCTTCGTTGAATTCGATAGACGACGTCATTAATTCGGGTAATAACAGTATACGGTCCATCCCAAGGCGGTTGAAGTTTCGGTGACCTTCCTTTCTTCCGCTGTGGGTTGTACAGCCAAACCAGGTCTCCTGCCTTGAATCCTTCTGAACTACCCTTACGGTCATACCGAGCCTTCATTCTGTCACTGGCTATGGTGATTTGGTCTCTAACTAAGTCATGGACATTCCTTAGCCGTTCACTCACTTCATCTACATAGCTGTTCACAGGAAGCCGTTCTCCACCTGGTGTTCCAAACATCAAATCACATGGCAGTCTTATCTCATGTCCAAATACTACACGAGCCGGAGTCTGTTTTGTAGTTTCGTGGATAGCAGCTCTATATGCCATGAGGAAAAACGGTATGTGGAGATCCCAGTCACGTTGATTTTTATGAACGACTTTAGAGAGATGTTCTTTCATAGTCTTATTATGTCGCTCCACCATTCCATCTGATTGCGGGTGAAGGGCTGTCGTCCGTGTTTTGTGTATTCCCAATAACTTGCAGATTTGCTGAAATACCCCTGACTCAAAATTTCTCCCTTGATCTGAATGCAGCTCCAGGGGTACACCAAACCGACATATCAAGTTATCTACCAAGACTTTGGCGACAGTAACCGCTTCTTGGTTCGGAATTGCGTAGGCTTCAGGCCATTTACTAAAATAGTCCATGGCTACCAGTATGTACTTGTTACCATCCTTGGTTACTGGGAATGGTCCGGCTATATCGATCGCAATCCTCTCAAAAGGAGCCCCGACGTTATATTGCTTCATTGCACCCCTACTTCTAGTTTGTGGTCCTTTACTGGCTGCACAAATTTTACAATTACGACACCACGCTTCAACATCTTGACGACTATTTACCCAGTAAAATCGTTCACGTACTTTATTCAGGGTCTTGTTAACGCCGAAGTGTCCACCGGATGCTCCATTATGGACTTCCTGAAGTACTTTCGGTACTCGACACCTGGGAATCACTAGACGCATAACAACTTGCTTCCCATCCGGGCTCTCCCATGCTCTTTTTAACAGCCCATTCATAACTCTAAGTGAGTCCCACTGTGCCCACAAAGCCTTCAATCCAACTGCTTTATCCGAAACATCCTTCCACTCTGGTCGAGTTCCTTTTTCCTTTGCTCTCAATATAGCCCCAATCTCTGCATCGTTCAGTTGTTCTTGTCTCAGGGCTTCAGTTGTCCAATCATCCGGAACGTCTATTTTAATAGTGTTGACTACTCCCATGCCCTGCTGTTTTTCCACGTGGCGGCAGTGCTTGCAGTCATCCTTGCATGGTCTTCTAGATAATGCGTCTGCGTTCTTATGAGATCTTCCTGGTCGATGCTCGATTTTAAAGTCGTACTGTTGCAGCCGTTCTATCCAACGAGCCAGTTGACCTTCCGGGGTTTTCAACTGCAACAGCCATTTCAACGCAGCATGGTCGGTCCTGATTTTGAAATGTCGCCCGTAGAGATACTTATGAAAATGGTCCACTGATTTGACGATGGCCAATAACTCTTTCCTGGTTACACAATAGTTTCGTTCTGGTTTGGAGAGCACCTTGCTGAAGTACTCGATCACTCTTTCCTCTCCGTTCTGAATTTGGGACAGCACACAACCAATCGAAGAATTACTGGCATCTGTATCTAAAATAAAAAGTCCATTCTGTTGTGGGTATGCTAGTACAGGACCAGTGCATAGAGCTGCCTTCAATTTTCTCCATGCCGTTTCACACTCCGGTGTCCACTGGTACTGAACTTTCTCCTCTGTTAGCCGGTGTAATGGCTTCGCAATGTCTGCAAACCCTTCCACAAAACGTCTATAATAAGTGCAAAGGCCAAGGAAGCTTCGTACTTCATGAACGTTAGATGGCCTTGGCCAATCTCGTACGGCAGAAATTTTATCGGGATCCGTTTGTATTCCCTCTGAAGACACTACGTGCCCAAGGAATTTAACTTCTTTCTGAAATAGTAAACACTTCTTCGGGTTCAACTTCAGGTGTGCATTCCTTACTCGTCCAAATACTTCTTGAAGATTTTGCAAATGTTCTGTAAAGTCTCGTCCCATAACCAGCACGTCGTCAAGGTAAACCAGGCACGTCTTCCAGGTTAGCCCTCGTAGTACAAATTCCATCAATCGTTCAAACGTGGCTGGAGCATTGCAAAGTCCAAAAGGCATCACCGTAAATTGGTAAAGACCACTGCCTGCTGAAAATGCTGTCTTTTCCTTATCATCAGGATGAAGCCCAACTTGCCAATAACCGCTCCTAAGGTCTAACGTCGAAAACCATCGTGAGCCTGCCAATGTACTTAACGTGTCGTCAATCCGGGGTAATGGGTAACTGTCTTTCTTCGTCACATCGTTCAATTTCCGATAATCGACACAAAATCTTAACGTTCCGTCCTTTTTGGCAACCAAAACTACTGGCGATGACCAGGGACTTGTTGACTCCTCAATGACTCCATCTTGTAGCATCTTATCTATCATTGCCGAGGCTTCTTCTTGTTTCGCTAGCGGAAGCCTCCTAGGTTGTTGTCGAATAGCAGGTGAGTCACCAGTATTTATCCGATGCTGGACTATATCTGTTTTTGTAAGGGCCTCCGTACTTTTAGCAAATACCGAACTTTCCTTTTCCAGGAACTTGATCGCCTCCTCTCGTTCATCCTTAGATAAATGCTCCAACTGGGAACTCAGCAAGGTCAAAACTTCCTGGTCTATATTTGTAGATGAATTTCCCTCTGTTTGTTCTTCGCACCTTGCTACCCACATAACCGGTTCATAGGAGCCAATCGGTTTGCCTTCTTTAATTGTTACTGCATGGGGATTTAAATTGACGACTCTAATTGGGATTTTATCTTTAGTCCGGGTTAAAGTTCTTGCCACAACAATATTGGTTAGGGACTTAATCGATTCATCACCTTCCACCAGGCCAACACGGTAGCCTCCGGGATTTCCTTCCAAGGCAGCATCGATGATCTGTTCCGAATGAGCAGGAATCTTAATCGTCTTTGTTGTCAATAGCCTTGCTTTACGGAATTGGTCATCTGCGGTTGCCAGGATAAATTCCTCATTTCCAATTTTCAAGACTCGCTCCCCTACGTCAACAATAAACCTCTTCTCTTCCATGATGTCCAGTCCCAAAATGAAATCATCTGTAATGTCAGCCACAATGACCTTGTAATTGAATCTCAATTGTCCAACCTGCAGTTCCAAATTGACCTCTCCATGGACCGCAGCCCTGTCTCCCGTGGCTGTCCGAATAATTACTTCATTTTGCTTCTTCTTAATCTGCAAGCCTGATATAAACCCTGGCCGCACTATTGATGACGTAGCGCCGGTGTCAACAGTAAACACACACTTTCTTCCATTCACATATCCTTGCAACAGCAGACTACTTGGAATTCTTCGCAGCTGGGAAATCTTTATTTCTCTGGGGGCACCGTGTTCCCTAGCCAGCACAGCCCCCTTGGTGCTGGCTATCTTTAGTTTTCCTGCTGCTCTTCTACATTTACAGCATTTACTCGTCTGTCCGAGTTCTGCTGTCGACAGTCTCGTTTCATATGTCCCATCCTGCCGCAGTTGTAGCATTTAATACCTCCACTTGGCCTTTCTCTGTTTTGTTGGTTTTCCTGTCTTCTTGGAGGATTCGATTGAGCCAGTAATTGACCGATCATTTTATTCGTTTTGAGAATCGCGTTCAAGATAGGGTTTTGGTCTCTCTCTTCTGGCTGCGATTCTTCAAGCGTCATAGCCCGCACTCTTGACTTTGGAGTATCCCTATAGACGGCTTCTACCTCTAATGCATGCACCAAGGCTTCACTACTACTTTTATGTCGGGATAGCCTGAGGACTCGCCTGATCTCCTCGTCCCTTATCCCGTCTAGGAATGCCCCCACTGCCAATTGCTCTTTAAATTCTTTTGGCGCATTAGGATAAGCTAAGTGTGCCAGTCTTTCCACCGCAGCTTCAAATTCTTGTAGACTCTCTCCAGCTTTCTGAACGCGCACTTTCAGCTGGGTCTGGTATACTTGAGCAAGGTGTTGATCTCCATATCGTAGATCTAAGGCAGCTTCTAAAACTCTAAAATTACGTTGTTGGTCCGCCGGAATTGTCTGGAGCAACTCCAACGCTTGGCCTCTTAAAGCCACGATTAATGCCTTAGCCTTCTCTTCGTCATTCCAGTTGTTTGCACTTGCTGCTGCCTCAAACTGTGTCTTGTAAGTCATCCAGGAACTTTGACCATCAAAGGAGGGAATTTTTAATCGCTGGCCTGACGATACCAGTTGCTGGTTTCCTCTATCCCTCAACTGTTGTTTAAGCTGGTCAATTTCTCCTTCTACCTGGTGCATTTTCTCTTCAACCTTGTCTACTTTTTCTTTCACTTCGCTTACTTCTTGCTCGACTTTATCTTTAAGTTCTTCAGTGACGGCAAATATGGCATTCTGTTGGCTTTCTATAATTTTCCTTAGTTCGTCTCTCTCATTTTGTTGTTTAATGTCCAAGTCTTGCATGATTTTTCTCAATTCTTCCTGACGTCGTTTCTCTTCGTCTTGATGTCGTTTCTCCTCTTCTTGTTTTTCCTCTTGACGTCTTCTCTCTTGATCCTCAAAAATTTTTCTTAATTCTTCTTGACGTTTTTGTTCTTGTTCTTGGCGCTTTCTTTCCTGATCCATCATCATCTTTTGCATTTGGGCCATAAAGTCCTGCATTTGTTGTTCGGATGCCATGCTTCTGGTCGTTACCGGCATACAATTACGTTGAAATCAAATAAGTTTAATATAATTACGTCACTATCGGTAATGGGACTGTCCAGAAAACCCTCAAAACGGCACGAAAAAGTCTTATCTAGAGTCTTTGTCACTTAACCTCTAATGTCCAACAAAATGTTCCAAAAATGTCTCAAAAATGCACTTAAACACTATTTTTCCTGTTCGAAAATAAACCTCGAACAATGTCCAGTAAATTAGTCCTTCCTGTGTTAGCACTAACTCCGAGAATACTGTCCCAGTCTTCTCAACACTCCCGAAAAAATCCTCTTGTCAAAATTCCGCTTCCGACACCAAAATGTTACGGATTTTCACCTTTTTGGGAAACACCCTGTATGAATCCGTGGGTTCTAAATAATTTCAACAAGAGATAAACACTACTAACACTTTATTTAACAATTTACTGACTGTACAATACTTGTTTACTTAATAGTTAACCTCACTTTTACCGAACGTCACTTCTTAATAAACTTCCTTCCCGCGCTTGTAATCGCGCCTTATATACTCCGAAATTAGCTCTAGATCAATCCAGAATCTTCTTCAACCATAATCTAGAAAATTCCTTGGCTCTTTCTAGAGCCTTTCCAGTCACCATCAGAGGCATAGGCGTGCCATCTCCTTTTCCAAGGGGGTGTAATTCATAACATTATTGTAAAAAAGTAGAATATGCCGAAGAGAGTACTAAAAAATATGTTCCACCTCCAATGAGGAGTAATTTGGTAGAAAAAGATCTTTTGTATGTAGGAGTTTCTTCAGTTAATATAAATGAGTCGCATGAAAAGTCAGATAAACCAGTAACTTCAAAATCATATTTTAAGCCTACTCGTAAAGAAAAACCAACACAGTCTAATGTTAATGAAATAAAAACGACCAAAGCACCAGTAATTTGTTTCAACTGTAAGGGAGAAAATCATGTTTTTAGGCAATGTAGGGCTAAAAGAAATAAGTTTTGTTTTAAATGTGGTGAATCGAATGTCACATTTAACGATTGTAAAAAATGTTCAAAAAACTAACCAGGGGAACACGTAATGTTAGTCGTCGTTCATCCCCTTGTAGTTCTAGTAAGTTTAGAAATGTTAAGACTAACAAATCGGATTGGAATCTTTGGTTAAGTAAAGTAGGGAATTTTTACAAAACTTATCGTAGAGTTAGTGATAAGGTACGAGTAACACCTCTATTTTTGTCTAAAAATGGTGACGATAGACCATACATTTCAGTCTTTTTATACGATAAAAAAATATTAGCTTTAGTAGATACTGGTTGTAATCGTTCAGTAGTTGGAAGGGATGGTATGAAAATTTTAGAACGATTTAAATGTAAAATTGTAACTTCAGAGTTAAGATATGTAACTACAGCAGACGGTACTCATCAGACTGTAATAGGTATAGCTCACCTACCGCTCAAGATCAACAACATTGTTCAAATACTTAAGGTCTATATAGTTCCATCTTTGCCTATTTCTTTTATTTTTGGAATAGATTTTTGCAGATTATTTGGCATTCATTTAGATTTTGAATCAAATAAGTGGGTAAATAAAGTTGGTAGCATTAAAGTTTCTGCTCTCTGTCATGTGAACACAACTGACACCAATGATGGAGGTTTGGCTGACTTAACTGAAGGTCAACTTCAGCAAGTTGAAGGAGTCAAGCAGTTATTTAAAGGTTTAAGTAGTGGGAGGTTAGGTCTTACCGATAAGATGACGTATAATATAGACACTGGTAGTGCACAGCCTATCAGGCAACGCCAATATCTTTTATCACCACACATGATGACTATATTAAATAAAGAGCTAGACAAAATGTTAGAAGACGATGTAGTTGAGCCTACTTTTGTAACGGAATCTGCTCGGGCGCCAAATTATGTAACGGAATCTGCTCGGGCGCCAAATTATGTAACGGTGTTTTGCTCTGGGTAGCTGGAGTCGGAGATTAGTTCAGGATCCAGATTAGTTTAATAAGACAACCCAATCAAAATTAACAATTTTATTATCTTCAACAGGTAAAATATGCAGGTTTACATAATATACAATAGTTACAGGTTATCGGTTTTCAGGTCCGTATCTTTTACGGTTATTGGTAATCAGTTGACATTTAAATCGTATGAGTGAGAGAGACGACGAGAGTGTAATGCAGTGATGCGGCGAGTAGGGGTTTTGACGGCGGAAACGGCGGCGGGCTAATAACTATCAACTCGAGCAAGCTATCGGCTCAACTCGCCGGGTCACTCCTCTGTTAATTTATATTTGCTCCGTGTCGGTTTCGTCGGGACATCACTGGACTAAATAACATTTGGCACAAGTTCTGTCCCCGGCTCAGCGCGCCGTAAGACTTCTCTAGGTCAAGATATATTCGGTCCGGAGAGTCACGTCACTTGGTGCATAAATCAGCAAATTGTCTTCGGCTCAGCGCGCCGTCGGCAGTTTACGGAGAGATGTACCCAGTGCTCTTCTCGATCCGCGGCTGGGCTTTTATACACGAAACTATCCCTCCTTTTTGAGACGGTCGGAGTCGGGCGGTGTGCAAATTTAGTATATCGAGTATGAATCGCCGTCGTGTGGCAAATGTGCACACGGCACTACACTGAAACTTCTTAGTAATGAGGTATGACTTTAGGATGCTTCATTACACTCCCCTCGTTCGTCGGGTGAAAAAAAAATTGACATCAGGAACAATTTTTAAACAATTTAAAACAACTCTAACATTTTTATCTAACTAACGAAAACATGGTAAAATTTCGTAAACACCCTGTATAAACATGTGAATAAACAATTTTAAAACATTTTAAAACAACTCTAACCTATTAAACATTTTTATCCAACTAACGAAAACATGGTAAAATTTCGTAAACACCCTGTATAAACATGTGAATATACAATTTTTAAACATTTGAAAACAAATCCTAACCTATTATACATTTTTATCCAACTAACGAAAACATGGTAAAAAAATTTTCGTAGACACCCTGTATAAACATGTGAATATAAAATTTGAAGTTTTGTCAACAGGAATCTATCTGTAAAACAACGGAAGAGATAACAGGGAAAATAAAATGTACTATGCAAAAAATAACTAAACTAGGTATGGCATAAATCGAAATAAATCGTAAGAAAACATTGGTATAAAAGATAAAACAAATGGATTCTAAAGCAAAATTAACAAAATTTACATATCGGAAAATGTAATAACAAATTCGGCCTGATAAAGTTTTCCGCGCACTCGTTTGCCGCGCACTTAGACGTTCCCGCGCACTCCTGGGGTTGCGTTAGTGGACGTCTGCGACAGGGGTGTTGACGCACAGGGCTTGATGCTGGACAGGGCGGTGATTCCCGGGATTCGGGTGGTCGTTCCGTCGCTGCTGCGGTGCCTGAACTTTCGTCTCCGATTTGGTACTGCAGGAGGCGGCTTTGTGTCGTCTATCTGAAACAAGGCCCGAAGGCAGGGAATTGACCTACCTGGGGTCGGCGGCTTTGGGGGACTGGGGCTTTCACCAAATAACTCCCTGAACTTCCTTTCCATTGACCTGGACAGTGGAGATATCGCTTGTAGCCCAGGGGACGGTATCGGGGATGGCACATATTTAACTGGCGGTGAGGGGGACGGCTCAGCTCTGGAGGTTGAGGGACACCTCGGGGACGGCAGCAGGGACGGCATGTCTAACCTCGGCGGCGACGATGGTATTCTGGCGTTTCCCTGGCTGGGGAGGCTTTTGGCTTCCGGCGTCGGGGGTAGGGGTGATAGTAGGGCTGGTATCTGGGTTTCTGCCCTAATTTTTGAGAGTGGCGGCGTCTCAGGGTTGATTGTCCTGGGAGGATCAAAGAATATGTACAGGTTTTCCAAACCTGGTCCGGGCGGTGACATCGGGCGTGGTGGAGGAGACGGCGTCGGGTCGTCTGACTCAGGGTACCAGGGTGGTAAACTTGGAGTTCGTGGCCACATATTGGTCAGAAGATTCTGGTATGCAGGTATTCAGGTATTCTGGTATTCTGGTATTCTGGTATTCCGGTATTCTGGTAATCTGGTAATCTGGTATTCAGGTATTCTGGTAATCTGGTATTCTGGTAATCTGGTATTCCGGTATTCTGGTATTCTGGTATTCTGGTAATCTGGTAATCTGGTATTCCGGTATTCAGGTATTCTGGTAATCTGGTATTCTGGTAATCTGGTATTCCGGTATTCTGGTATTCTGGTTTTAAATTAGAGGATATTCGGTATAACTTCTGTTCTGTAGTGAAATTTATTTTGATCTTTACTTGGATAATTCTACTAGTAGTTCATCTTTCTTTAATTTATATATCCATCCTACTGTGGTATCTGCGACTTCTAGTCCATAAGCACCATCTGTGACTGACAAACTCATTTCTATGGCTTGGAATATTTTGTGTCTCCCTCTAAATATTTTACTATCTCTCTCTTAGTATAAATGTATCCTTTTGGGTTGTCTGGAGTAAATCTACCTTTTAAAATCTGTTTCGGGTGTTAAAATATGTTACACTCTTTCTATTTGTCTATCTCTCGTTTGTAAATGTCACTTTTTGGGTTATCCGGAATGAACTAATGTCTTAAAATCTGCTCGGGCGCCAAATTATGTAACGGAATCTGCTCGGGCGCCAAATTATGTAACGGAATCTGCTCGGGCGCCAAATTATGTAACGGTGTTTTGCTCTGGGTAGCTGGAGTCGGAGATTAGTTCAGGATCCAGATTAGTTTAATAAGACAACCCAATCAAAATTAACAATTTTATTATCTTCAACAGGTAAAATATGCAGGTTTACATAATATACAATAGTTACAGGTTATCGGTTTTCAGGTCCGTATCTTTTACGGTTATTGGTAATCAGTTGACATTTAAATCGTATGAGTGAGAGAGACGACGAGAGTGTAATGCAGTGATGCGGCGAGTAGGGGTTTTGACGGCGGAAACGGCGGCGGGCTAATAACTATCAACTCGAGCAAGCTATCGGCTCAACTCGCCGGGTCACTCCTCTGTTAATTTATATTTGCTCCGTGTCGGTTTCGTCGGGACATCACTGGACTAAATAACATTTGGCACAAGTTCTGTCCCCGGCTCAGCGCGCCGTAAGACTTCTCTAGGTCAAGATATATTCGGTCCGGAGAGTCACGTCACTTGGTGCATAAATCAGCAAATTGTCTTCGGCTCAGCGCGCCGTCGGCAGTTTACGGAGAGATGTACCCAGTGCTCTTCTCGATCCGCGGCTGGGCTTTTATACACGAAACTATCCCTCCTTTTTGAGACGGTCGGAGTCGGGCGGTGTGCAAATTTAGTATATCGAGTATGAATCGCCGTCGTGTGGCAAATGTGCACACGGCACTACACTGAAACTTCTTAGTAATGAGGTATGACTTTAGGATGCTTCATTACACTTTTAGTGAATGGAGGTCACCGGTCTTGCTGGTTAAGAAGGATAATGGAGATTATAGATTTTGTTTTGATGGTAGGTCTTTAAATTCAGTAACTGTTAAGGATTCCTATCCTTTACCTTTTGTAGATGGTATTTTGAGTATGTTACGAGATGCAAAGTATATCAGTTCAATAGATTTGAAAAGTGCTTTTTGGCAAATTCCACTTTCGGAAACTTCTAAACCCAAAACCGCATTCGCAGTACCGGGGAGAGGCTTATTTTGTTTTAAAGTATTACCGTTTGGTCTTGCAAACGCCGCACAGGCTATGCAACGTTTAATGGACATTGTTATAACCCCAAGGCTAGAAAACAAAGTTTTTGTTTATCTAGACGATATAATTGTCACCGCTTCTAGTTTTGAGGAACATGTAAACATTTTAAGAGAAGTGTTTGATAGGTTGAAAGATGCTCACCTTACAGTAAATTTCGAAAAATGTCAATTTTTTAGGAAGTCTCTAAAATATTTAGGTTATGTAATCGATACTGAAGGGGGATTACGTACAAACCCAGAAAAGGTAGAAGCGATGATCAATTATCCCCGTCCAACAAATACAACTCAAATTAAAAGATTTATTGGCATGTGTTCTTGGTACCGAAGATTTTTACCTCATTTTTCTACTTTAGTTGCTCCACTAAATGATTTGCTTAAAGGAAGACGTGGTAAAAGACAACCGATTAATTGGAACGAAAAGGCAGAGCAAGCATTTCTGGCACTTAAACAAGCACTTGTCTCTACTCCAATCTTAACTAGCCCTGATTTTAAACTGAATAATTTTGTTATACAATGTGATGCGAGTAGTACAGGACTAGGTTGTTGTTTAACACAACTTCAGGGAGGAGAAGAGAAGGCGATTGCTTTTGCCAGTCGCTCTCTAAATAAGGCAGAAAGAAATTACAGTGTTTACGAGCAAGAGATAATGGCTTTATTATTCAGTTTGGAGAGATTTCGTCCATTCGTTGAAGGACAAAAGTTTACGGTTATTACGGATAATTTAGCGGTTAGTTGGTTGCATAAGTTGAAATCACCAACGGGCAGATTGGCTCGCTGGATGGTTAAGTTACAGCAATATGACTTTAACTTAGTACACCGGAAGGGTAATTTAAATGTAGTTCCTGACGCTTTATCTAGAGTAGTGCATCATGACGAGCAAATTTTCTCAGTTGATTTGTTGTCAATTAATCAAGAAAGTTTAGATGAATGGTATATTAACTTACGTAGAAAAATTTTAACAAATCCAAATTTATATACATTATTTAGAGTGGAGAATAATTTAATTTTTAAACATGCTGCTAATAAATTACCAGTAAGAACTAATTTAACTGAATGGAAACTTTTGGTACCAATTGCACAAAGAAATGAAATTCTAAAACAATGTCACGATGAGAGTACGTCAGCTCACTTTGGGTATTTTAAAACACTAAAGAGAATTTGCGAAGACTATTATTGGCCTAAGTTGCGAAGAGATGTATTGAAGTATGTCAAGTCATGCGAGATTTGCGGTTCTCAAAAAGTTTCATTTTCACGTTACGGTTTAATGGGGAAGGAAAAGAAAGTAGAATTTCCATGGCAGGTAGTGAGCGTAGATATTTTTGGTCCGGTAACACGGAGCAAAAGGGGCTTTTCATTTCTATTGGTAGTTTTGGATTGGTTCACTAAGTATGTACTCGTACACCCCATGCGAAATGCCACTGCACAGACTATCACTAAATTTATGGAGAATGAAGTATTTTTGATTTACGGTGTGCCACAGTTCATTATGGTAGACAATGGGAAGCAGTTTGCTTCTACAGCTTTTAAAAAACTGGCCGAACGGTACAAAGTACAAAAAATTTGGTTTAATGCATTATATCACCCACAAGTTAACCCAGTAGAACGATCAAACGCTACTGTAGGTAGAGCTATACGCAGTTATATTCAGGATAATCATCAGGATTGGGATGTAGAAATTTTCAGAGTTGCTCATGCAATCAGAACGGCTACTCATGAGGTAACAGGTTTTCCTCCTACGTTTTTAAATTTTGGTCGAAAAGTTCCCATTTCAGGAGACTTTTACGGGCAAGTACAGTCAACTTCGGGAATTCAACTAGCACCTGGTGATAGGAATAAATATTGTGATGATATATCTAATCTTTCGGATACATATAAAGATGTAGTACAGCGGTTAAATGATGCATACAAGAAAAACCAGAAAACTTACAACTTGCGTAGACGAGAAGTTGAGTATGCTGTAGGCGATAAAGTTTGGAAGAAAAATAAGGTTTTATCAGATGCTGCAAAACATTTTTCAGCCAAGTTAGCACCCAAATTTGTACTTTGCACAGTTCGCCAGAAAATTTCAAAATTGGTTTACGCGTTAGATTATGCAGATGGGTCCGACGCAGGCCATTGGCACGTTTCAGATTTAAAAACTTATTACGGATCAAACTCCGACGTTTCAGTCGGGTAAACAATTTTAATAACTCCATAAGTTTAGATGGGAGCACAAATTATAGTTAAGATACCTGGAGGGTTCATGTCTCGCATTTGTAGTAATTTTCTAGTAGTGTGGTATGTTGACAGTAAACTTCGGAAATATTTTTCCGGCTGGATATCTTTTATCCAAGGGTTGAAGGGTGGGCCACGTTTAGTGGGTGTAGCGTCTTCAGCGTCTGCACGCCACGCAGTTGATGTGAACCAAGCAAGTGAAACTCAGCAAGATTTGTCTCAGGGATATGGAATCCGATGTAGTAACGGTTTAGCCTTTTGTGATTATACGACATTTTGGTGAGGTTTATGCGCTTGGAAAATATCAATAATTGACATAACAACGTCATTCTTCTTTGTGTTGTCCTTATTTTCATCTATACTTTCTATTTTTCACTTCAATAATTCTTTTGTGTTACTCTACTTAGGTTTATGTTTGAGGAAGGGTTAGGGCAGACTTTGAATTTTCGTTATGGAAACTTTCCACCTGTTAGTTTTTATTATATTTATTGTATTCTATTTGCCAGTCTTGCTAAGGCATTCTCGTGGTCTGGTAAATAAATATAATTGTTTAGTTGTGGCTTAAAAGTCCAAGCGAGGCAGGGAAAATTGTTTGGAGGGAATGTTTTTTCTGGATGGTCAATTTGTCCTTTGAAAAACAGTGAGTTAGTCTTCCTTTCGTTTGTTCAGAGGTTTAGTCTTTACCAAACCTGACTCAGAAACATTATTCTTTGCTTGTATAATTCTTTTGTATTTCTGTCGTTTCTGGATAACATCCTACTTGTAATCCTCTAGTATCTTAATTTTGTTTGAGTGTTCTAACTAACTGATCTAGGCTATCAGAGCTAGTTGTAGTTCTTTTTGAAAACTTTAGTTACCGTTTAGTAGTCACAGTATCGAATATCGTTCGTACTTGTGTTATTGTATAATTAGTTACTTTTCGTATTATCTTTTCTTAATGGTTACTGTATGTAAGTAAACATTTTATCATTATCCTAGTTCGTAGGATATTTAACGGCCATTAAAGGAACTTGTTCCGGGATGGGGATGGACTAGTTTCGGTCGGCTGTCTTGAATGACAGGTGGTTAAGGAGGGTCGAGCGTAGACATAGGTAAGGGAGCTTGTCAGTCAGGAGTGACCTAGGTCGTCTGAACGTTCTTCGAGAGACATATCTTCCTCCCCGCTTCACCTCAGCCCTTGGCCTATCGCTCGATCGAAACACTGTTCATCGCACCTGAAGCAAGAGCTTTCCAGAACAATGGTCCTTTTTGTTGTTTAGTCGTCACGTACTTCTAGTTCAGCCCCTTGGAGCTATATCCAAAGAATTTTTAGTCGATACGTACGTCTAATTTCAGCCCCTTGGAGCTATATCCAAACAATTTTTTGATTTATTAACAGTCTGGATACTTGTTCCCACTGTTAAGGATAGGCAGTTGGTTATCCTTCTGTATCATGGTTTAGGTGTGCTTATGCCTAATACCAATTTTAGTACTGGCAACCACTACAGCGCTGCTCAGGCATTCCACCACAGTGTCTGTGGAGACTGATTCTTCGAGGTCCTCTCCTAAACCATTTCATCTTTTCTTTTCTATCACTCCTTTATTTCTATTTTACACTGGAGGAAGCATTATCCTTTCTGAGTGGAGCTCTCCAGGAGTTTCCGAGTGCTGTCCAGTGATAAAATGATTTTCATGTGGGTTCTTGTATGAACAGTTAGTTTAGTTCTCTTGCTTCTTCTGTAGGTTAAGTTAGGTTAAGTATGTTTAGTTTATATGCTATTTGGGTTGGATTAGTACTCCGATGACTTAACGATTTTGACTTTCCCGATAGTGTTCTTACCGATTTTGTCCCTAATTATTAGGCGTGTAGTACGCGAAGCTACTATTGAGTATTAAATCTTTCCTTTTAGCAGTGTATAGTAGTAAATACTGATATTTACATATAGAATAGTTATAGAGTGGGTATCAGAATTACCTTCTTTTTGCTTAATTTAGTTGTAATTTAGTTTAGCAATAGGTTTTAGTAATATCTGTTTAACTTTGGAAATTGAAGTCTCAATTTATAAATAAAAAAAAATACATGTAACTATGTACACATATTTTTTTTTGACAGGGTGGTAGACAGTGTGACATTCAAAATTACCTGAATGCCACTTGTTAATTTTTATTCTAATAGCAATGAATTTTTGTAGTCTTAAACCACAATTCTGTAAACTTATTATTTAATTTTTCAGTCCAATCCCAAAGCCCTAGTCTTACTGAATCTGGAATCTGGAATTGTGTTCGTCAATCCAACTTTAAATCATAAATTAGCATACAAGCGCCATCTGTTACTTCTCTTGATAAACACCTACAAGTCATCTGGAACAACAAATATTTAAAAGGAGAAATCTGTATAAGTGAATAAATCCCAAAAATCAATAAACAAAATTATAAATCGATAATTCTGATTAAATTGGAACTCATGAATGCATAAGAATGATACAGTACAGTAATTGTGTAGATTTGTATTATATTTAAAGAATGATTTATGTTCCCACTACCTGCGACATCTCGCGTATAGAAGTGTAACTAGTTGGTTAGAAATCAAACAAGGTATCTGAACAGTTCGTGATAGCCATTTTCCTTTTGACTTCGAGCAATTACGGACGCGCTGTCCGATTAGCACCTCATCTAGTGTGGTATGTTAATAGATAGTTAATAATATAAATATAATTACCTTCTGTAGCATTTGTTGTACATGTATTTGCAATTTAATTGTTGAATTTATCATAATTAAACGCGATGTTTGTTGATCACAAATTACCTTCATTCGCGGCGCGTGGCTTGAAAGAGACGCGGTCATGTTAATGTATGAACGGGGTATTTCGAGACATGTGTTTAACTCAGTATTAAGATATATTTAGAAGTAAAATTTATTAATGAGTAATTGAGGTTTAATAAGGGTTTAAAGACAGTTCGAATTTATTAAATTACGTTTTCGTAACCTTGCCGAATAATTAAAATTCAAAAGAATTTAACTCGATATTAGTAGGGGCGAGAAGGGCATGTTAATGTAATTTATTTAGAGATATACCAGTAATGCATTAACGTGGGGATTTTATCAAACGCACTAAGAGTGCCCACTAATAAACAAGTAATATCAAGCGTAGTAACAGATGATAACTCTTGTAGGAATGAGGTGTTTAAGCTGACCCTTCAAATTGTTTAAGTTGACCCTTCAGATTTGAAGTTAATCCTTAAATTGGGAATTTTACCATACATTTGGCTTAACGGTGTGCCAGGAAAATTGGGTAGCTGCTATAATCCAGGAGAACCAGACTATTTGCCAAGGAGTTTTGAATCCAAAGTTGGAGTGGCCTGGTATGAAATAGTCCTCGCTGGATGAGAGCACCAAGTTGTTTGGTTTGGTAACAGTTCCGGCGTCTAAATTCTTGGGATCTCTACAGAGTCAATAATCGAGTGGTGGCAACACGAGGATTCAGTAAGACGAGGACCAGGGTTGGTTACTGCAGAACCCAGCCGGTGGTAAATGTATCAACTGAATTTGCTTTTCAACATTTCTTTTCAACGTTCAACTTTCAACGACATTACTCAACCTTCGACAACTTTTATACATTTCTAAATTGTTTTATGTTATATATTGCCTTCAGCTAATTATTAATTTTCTTCATTTAATTACTTAATCACCGTTTAGCAATAATTTGTCATATTTTGTAAATTTTTTGGTCTTCAACCTAGTTAAACTTATTAATTAAATATATAACTTTCTGTAAGGAAGTAGCTACATCCAACCATAAGGTGTAACATTTCAACTAATCTAAATTAAACCATTTCAAGTTTTATAATAGAGTCAATAAACCAGATATTTTTAACTGAGTGTTGATAATTTCATGAGTATCTATAACATTAATTATCTCTGAGTAGTCACAGTCGTACAATTAGACAAGTACGTTATAGATGCTTTTTTTAATATGACTACTGGCGCCTAACAAAAAAAATAAAAGTTTTTCTTGAATAATTTCCGAACCACGACCCAGTCTCCACTATCTAAACGAGAACCGGGCAACCTCAACTTCCTAACCTGCTGGGGGCAGAAGTTGGTGGTACAGTACTAGAGAGTTTAGGAAACTGTAGTAGTGAATCAGTATAATCATTAGATACTGCAAACAATTTTGGAATTGTCATTGGAATATCGAAATGACTGACTATACAGTTAACGGACAATGACGTTTTGTTATCTAGTAAACGATGATTTTTAAGATCGACGATTAACTCGAAATGTTTAAGGAAATCTGCACCCAAAATGGGAATTTGTACATCGGCGATGTCAAAAACAAAAGGAGAATTCCTATGCAAATTTAGATTGACCACGACAAGTTTTGTGCCGTAAGTGGCAATTTCAGTTCCGTTGGCTGCAGATAGTATTAGATCGCGATTTCGTACAATGTCTGAAAACCACAGAAATATCAGCACCAGTATCGACAAGGAACCGTACCTTATTAGCGGAATCATAGAAAAAAAGTCGGGATCTATGAGAGGGTTGACTAACGTTAGTAGTGTGGACGTTAGTCAGAATTAGTTTTTTGCTGAATTGCTGGAACTTGGGTTTTGAGAAAGAAATTTGGAGTTGTAAATGCACCAAGGACCTGGACATTTTCTAGCATCGCCTTGATACAGTTGGTGATAATAACAAATAATTTTATTCGAGGAGTCAAAAATGCGACGAGAGGGGGAAAATGGTCGCGTTCTTGAGTGGGAACGACAACGGCAATCCGTGCCCCGAAAAACTGAAAAATCAGGACGCTGATCCTGATAATGCGAGCTATTGGGTTTATTAATTTGACTCATCTCTAGGCTATGAACAAGTTTAGAAATGGTTAACTCCAATGCGTCTAACCGATTGACAATACTCGTAATTTCAGAATTATTAGACGACGGGTTAAAAATAGGAGTAGTACGCGAAGTAGCAAAACTAGAATAAGACGGCAACGGGTGAAAAACAGGGGACATGGATGGACTAGCGCAAGCTTCCCAAACCTTATCAGCAATTTCCAAAACATCCTCTATACCAGTTTTGCCCGAAGTCGTAATGGCTATAGAGACAGGTTTGGGTAGATGATGCTGCCAGAGTCGAAGCAACAAATTGGAGCTGACCATTTCAGATACGCCAACGATACTCAACATATGCTGGTAAAAATCGGAGAGTTTACGGTTTCCTAAATGAGCGCCCGTGAGTAGATCCTCGAGACGTTTCTCCTGACTTGTCGACAAGCGCATAATGATAGCCGCGCAAAGACTGTCATATAAATTTTGAGCCGGCGGAGAGCGAATAACGTCGTATACTAAATCAATAATTTCGAAAAGCAATGAAGAAATGACAAGATCATTGGTGATACGTGATACATTGAACTGCGAGTCAATTTGACTGAACCAGACTTCTGGCCGGGTAGTCCAGAAAGGCGGCAATTTGATTTGTGACATATAATTTTGCTGAGATTGAATATCCAATTGAGCAGGTAAATATACTTTTGATCACATTTAATGATGCAATTATATTTTATTACAATATCTGAATATCTGTCATCCATATTATTTTTTTATTATTCTCTTCTCTTTTTTCTTTTTATGGGCGAAACAATGAGTGCTTTGTCATTTCTTTAAATAAAATATATAGGATTTTCCTGCTGCCATTGGCCATATAATGGAAATTCAAAAATTCTGTGCCAGTTTTTATTAATGATAATAAAATAATAATAAATGAACTTTGTTGAACCACAAATTGATTCAACAGGCTATTGACCTAGGTCCTTCAGCCTAAGTTTTTATTAATATATAACATTACTGAAATGCTCAAATTCTTTAGCATTTTTAAAGCAGTCGTTAAAAATATACCTATATACTATAAATTAGGAAAAATATTACGATTTTGCTGAAAAAATTTCTTTTTTGTAAATAATTCTAAAACAATTGCATTAAAGGAAAGTATCACAATACAAAAAAATAAAGCTTAAGACGCGATATATTAATTCGTGTTTTAAAATATTTGTAGAATTAATAATTTCGGAAATATGACAGTACAAATGTGGGACTTGAAATTTTGGTGGCAAAAAACACATTTAAATCTCATATTTCTTCAAAACTTTTGAAAAATTGAAGCTCTCAAAAATACAGCATGTTGATTATACTATATATTAATAAAAACTGGTACAAATTCTTTGAATTTCTATTCTATGGCCAATGACAGCAGGAAAATCTTACATCTTTTATTTGAAAAAATTACAAAACATTCATTGTTTTGCACATTAGTAGTCAAGCTGTACAGATAGAAAAAAAAATATCAAAGAGTACTTCAAGCCCTTTAACTTCTATTATATGTATTTTTAACATCATAGTGATTATTTCCCACATATTTGAGATTTAAACATTATATCTCGGCCGATAAACATTCGCGCGCTATTTAAATTATCATATTTTTAGAACTATTCATCATACAGAAATCAACAAAAAACAAAATACTTGTAATTTTATAATCTTATTTTGTACCAAACCACTTTTTCCATAACTGTAAGACTTTTGAGTTATTTACGAAAAACAGCCTCAAGGTACCAATTTTTTAAAGCTAAAATCGTAATCTTCAAATCATTGTAACTTGGAAAATATAAATTTTCATGAAAAATTGTACACTACCATTTTCTCCTATAGTATGATTCTATATCAGATTCGGTGGTTACTATTTTATTTTTTTGTCCATCCCTCTTGGGGGTGGGATCCACCCTCCAAGTAAAAAGCGGCAATTTTTAAAGGGCAAGTAATAGAAACTCGATGCAAAAAGAATCATTTAAATTCATTCACTATTGCTGGGTTCCGTCATTTTTCACTTTTAATGTCTAATTGCACTGTACTACAATGACAAGCTTGAATTTGAAATTCAGTGTGTAATTACTCCTCCATCAATAAACATGTTAATACTGATATGAAAATATAACCTAACAAAGAGCGTAGCCGGATAAGCATGGGTTAGCTGCGTCCACTTGGATTTGGTTCATATTTGGGACGTAAGTGCCTACCAATATGAGAATAATTTATCCCAAATGCCAACTTGAAAAAACATTTTTACAAAAGTTATGAAGAATTTTGAAAAATTTAAAAATCTGATTTTCTCAAATGTGAATAAGCCGAATCAGGGAGCTAAAATATATGTGGTGCAGGACGTTATGACGATTATAAAAAAATTAATACTTAATAAATTAAATGAATAGGGGTTAAAAAAAAATAATTTTGCAACAATTTTTTCTATATGAACACCATTATTTTTTTTCTGTATATGCTCATATCCTAAGTAACAACATATTTTTTGCAATAAAATTGGAGGATTACTTCATAGTGTAAAAAAATTAAAAATAAATTTTGAAAAAATTTTAATTTCTCAAATGTGAATAAGCCAAATCCGGGAGCTACTAAAATATATGAGGTCCAGGGCGTTATCTCGATTATGAAAAAGATTGATATTCAATAAATTAAATGAATAGGGGGTAAGAAAAATATTTTAACTTTGCAACAATTTTTTCTTTATGAACTATTTGATGGAACACCACTATTTTTTTCTGTGATATGCTCATATCCTAAGTAACAGCATATATTTTTTGGAATAGGATTGGAGGGTTACTTCATAGTGTAAAGAAATAAGATATAAATTTTGAAAAGATAAAATTTGATTTTCTCAAATATGAACGAGCCGAATCCGGGAGCTAAAATATATGTGGTCCAGGGCGTTATGTCGATTATAAAAACATTTGATACTCAATACATTAAATCAACAGGGGGTAAAAAAAATATTTTAATTTTGCAACAATTTTTCTTTATGAACTATTTGATGGAAGACCACTACTTTTTTTCTGTGATATGCTCATATTCTGAGTAACAACACATATTTTTTGAAATAAGATTAGAGGATTACTTCATAGTGTAAAAAAATAAATTTTGAGAAATGAAAACATTTGATTTTTTCAAATGTGAATAAGCCATATCCTGGAGCTAAAATATCATTGATTCACGTTGGCTCCTGATTCCCATGGAATTACATAAATATTAGAGGGCCAAAATTTATTTCTTACACTATGAAGTAATCCTCCAATCATATTCCAAAGAATATTGCTACTTAGGATATGAGCATATCACAGAAAAAGAATAATTGTGTTCCATGAAGAAAACATTATTACAAAAATATTTTTTCCCACATATTCATTTAATGTATTGTTCAAATGATACTTATTTTATTGAGTCACAAACTGAAAATTAATGTTGGTTCCTGATTCCAATAGAATTTTATAAATATTAGGGGGCGTAAAATGAAACAACGTGTTTCTAGTTTGAAAAAGGAAGAACTGAACTTTTATTACCATTGAAGTTACAAGTAAATAGTGTTTACATATGCGTAGCATAGATGGCACTAGTAGGATTAAACTTAACATATTTTGATATAAATAACACTCCCACTATCAAAATATTATTCTAATAAACATTCACAATACCCAATAAGTTCATAAATTTATAATGTTTTACAGAGTTTAAGCTTTTAGTTAGTAAATCTGCAGGCATATCTGATGTTGACATATATTTAACCAAAACAATTTTATTACAAATCATTTCTCTACAATAATGATATCTAACTTCTATATGTTTAGTTCTATTGTGGAATATAGGATTTACTAACAACTTATGCGCACTCTGATTATCATTATATAAAGTAACAGTGTACCATTCACGAGTGATTTCATATTGCAAGTTTCTTAAATAGGTTATTTCCCTACAAGCTTCCGAGATAGCTACATACTCTGCTTCTGTGCTAGACAGAGCTATACATTTTTGTTTATTACAACTCCAAGAAATAACAGACCCTGACAACATGAAACAGAAACCTGTGTATGATTTTCTATCCCCAATATTATTAGCCCAGTCGGCATCAACATAACCTTCAATATTATTTTTTCCATTCTTACTATATTTTAAACCTATACTTTTAGTCTTTTGTAAATATTTTAATATTCTTTTAGCATACATCCAATGTTCATTTCCATGACAGTTATTGAATTGACTAAGATATGCTACAGAGTAAGCAATATCAGGTCTGGTAAGTACGGCTAAATACATCAGGCTGCCTATAAGTTGCTGGTATGGGTTTTGAGCTTTAGAATTTACACATTTTTCAAGTTTTAGTTTTGCTTCCATTGGCGTGTCAACAGTTTTACATTCTGACATATTAAACTTATACAATAATTGATCAATATAGTTTTCTTGACTTAGCGTAACATTATTATTTTTGTCAATATGAACTGACATACCCAGACATTGCTTTACTTGTCCTAGATCTTTAATTTTAAAATTATCACTCAATGTCTCTTTTAAGTACTTCATTTCATTTTCACTGTTAGAAAAAATAAAAAAATCGTCAACATATAGCGTTACAATAGTTCTATTACTACCAATAATTTTGGTATATAAACAAGGTTCCAATTTAGATTTTATATAACCATGTGCTAACATATAATTATCGACCTTCTTATGCCATGCTCTGGAGGCCTGTTTGAGCCCATATATAGCCTTTTTTAGTCTAAGGATTTTTTTATTATCACTGTCAGTGCAAACAAAACCACTCGGTTTCTGCATATATATAGTCTCATCCAAGTCCCCGTTCAAAAAAGCAGTTTTGACATCTAGGTGAATTACATCTAAATCTAGTTGAACAGAAAGTGCAAACAATAACCTTAATGTACTGTGTCTCACCACAGGAGAAAACCTCTCCTCATAGTCTAAGCCATACTTTTGTGTATAACCTTTTGCAACCAATCTTGCACGATAACGCACTTTATTTTCAATGTCGATTTTCTTTTTAAGAACCCACTTACACTTCACTACAGTTCCACTGCTCGGAGCATCGACAAGTTCCCATGCATTATTTTCTTCAAAGCATTGCAATTCTTCCTTCACAGCTTGTTCCCAATGCTCTTTCTCGGGTCCCTGTAGTGCTTCTTCCAATGTCAACTCATTAACATCCACTTTTCTATTGTCCGTACACATATTTGAGACACCATATCGCTCAGGCTTCTTTCTCTCCCTGGGTGGTAAAGTCATTGGATCAATTTCAATGTCAGAGCTTTCGGCAGCAGTGATCGAGCCCTCACTTGGTATATAAGTCTCGTCATTTGGATCAACATCTCGGGTGGAATTGAATGAATCATCTGAATGACTATCGTCCCCCACTGAATCTTGGCATATTGTTTTTTCTTCTGGATCTACACACTCTTTCTCTTCAACTTCAATCACACTTTCTGGATGCACATTGTTTTCTATGATGACGACATCTCTACTGGTAGTGATCGACTGAGTCCTGGGGTTGAATATTCTGTATCCTTTAACATCATCAGGATAACCCACAAAAATACATTTATCTGATTTTTTATCCCATTTACGTCTTTTTTCTTTAGGGACGTGCATCATCACAGTACTGCCAAAGATTCTAATATTACTGAGATTTGGCTTTGTGTTCGTCCACAGCTCATATGGAGTACGGTCGTTCAATCCAGCTTCCACTATTCGATTCTGTAAATAAACAGCGGTGTTAACCGCTTCAGCCCAGAATTTTTTATCTAGACCTGCTTCGAACAAAAGACATCTGGCTTTTTCTACGACTGCCCTATTCATACGCTCACTTAGCCCATTTTGTTCAGGTGTATACGGATTCGTTTTCTGATGAATTACTCCCATCTGTTTCAGATAATTATCAAACTCGCCATTACAGAATTCTCGGCCATTATCACTTCGTAAAATCTTAATTTTCTTATCCAATAGATTTTCAACTTTCATTTTATACTCTTTAAAATACTTAAAAGCTTCATTCTTATTTTTTAAGAAATAAACATAAGTCATGCGGCTATAATCGTCAATAAATAGAAGAAAGTACCTTGAACCGCCAAGAGAAATATTCTCCATTGGCCCGCAGATATCCGTGTGCACTATGTTCAGCAGCTCAGTACTCCTGTTACCCTCATGAGAAAATGGCAATCGACTTTGCTTTCCTTCACAACATACAACACAATTCATTTTACTGATATTTGCTTTCTTGTCCAATATAACTCCTTCTACAGCATTCTGCATTTTGTTCATATAGGTGCTGTTAACATGTCCTAATCTTCTGGGCCAAACCTCTCCGGATTCTACCACAGCTGCTGCCAAGTAAGTTGGCATATTCAGTTTGTAAACTCCTTTTATGAGTGAGGCAGTAGCTACTAAAGTATTCTGCTTGTTGTAGATTTCACAACCATCACTCGTAAAAGACACCTTGTTGCCTTTTCTTATCAACTGGCTGACAGACAAAAGATTAGTAGTTAAACTGGGAACACACGAAACATCCTCAACCATAACCTCAAATTCGCACTTTTCAGTTGAAGTCTTGATTTTTACATTACCAGAACACAATACTGGCACTTTGGTTTGGTTAGCAACAACTATTTCTCTCGTCCCGACAGAATATGATGCATCAATAACCCAATGTTCATTTGTTGTCAAATGTGTACTTGCCCCTGAATCGATGTACCAATCACTTTTGTTGAAATCTCCACTAGAAAAAACAGCACTGAACGCGTTATTTTGTTTCCCTTCATTATTTTTCGCATTCACATCAGTTTTTTCTGAATTTCTACACTGATTACGGTAGTGGCCAGTTTGTTTACATTTGTAGCACTTGACAGTTTTGACAGACGACTTTGACGTTCGCGCGCCACTGTTGCCTTGTACCAAAGGCTTCTCATTTTTCTTATGTTGGTAACGATTATAACTAACTAACGCACTGTCTATGTAGCAAGTTTCCGGTTCCATGTCTATCAATTTCGACTTAATGGCATCCGTTGTAATTTCCATACCGGAATGTTCAATTGCCATAATCATCGGCGAAAATTTTTCATTTAATCCAGCCAACATGATCGAACCGATCCATTCATCAGTTAACTTGAATCCAGTCCCTGCTAATTTCTGACCCGTTTCGACAATCTGAGTAACGTACGAAGTCATTGATGTGCAGTTATCAAGACGAATAGATATGAGATTTCTTAACAAGCTTATTCTTCTTGTAAATCCGGAATCGTCAAACAGCCCCTTCAGTTTATCCCACAACTTTTTTGTTGTCGTCACTTCCTTAATATGAACGTAGATCGACGGATCTATTGTTAAAATCAGTTTGGCTCTGGTTTTCGCATCTTCTGCAGCTCCAACAGTCGGTTGCTCCTTAATACAATCGAGCATTCCCTCCAACACTAGAAAATTCTCTGCAGCGAAACACCACTCGCTATAGTTCTCTCGACCCTTTAACTTAGGTACACTAACTAGATAATTCGAGCTCGTAGCCATAATGTCTAAACACGTGATTTTCAAGCAAGCACAGTTCAAATTGTTTTTACCCAGGATACCTTGCCTTTTACTTCACTTTCGACTACTTGAAGTTCACTCAAGTCCACTGTCTATTAAAGTGATAAACTGAAATAATTAACGCAAAACAAAAACGGTTTTACTTGGGTCTGGGCCCATAACCTAAAATGAAACAACGTGTTTCTAGTTTGAAAAAGGAAGAACTGAACTTTTATTACCATTGAAGTTACAAGTAAATAGTGTTTACATATGCGTAGCATAGATGGCACTAGTAGGATTAAACTTAACATATTTTGATATAAATAACAGGGCGAAAATTTATTTGTTATTTTTGTTTGGAAGCAATCCTCCAATCTTATTCCAAAAAATATATGTTGTTACTTAGGATATGAGCATATCAGAGAAAAAAAAATGTGGTGTTCCATAAAAGGGAAAAAAATGTTGCAAAATAATTAATTTTTTTTTTTCATTTAATTCATGACTATTAATTTTTTATAGTCGACGTAGCATCCTAAACCACATATATTATAGCTCCCAGGTCGGCTCATTGACATTTGGGAAAATCAATTTTTTTAAATCTATTTATTATTTTTTTACACTATGAAGTAATCCTTGAATCTTATTCCAAAAAAGATGTTGTTGCTTAGGAAATGATCAATGATCATATCACAGAAAAAAAAACAGTGGTGTTCCATCAAATAGTTCGTAATGAAAAAATTGTTGCAAAATAAAAATAATTTTTCCCCGCCCCATTCATTTAATTCATTCAGTATTATTTTTTTATATAATTAACATAACGCCCTGGACCTCATATATTTTAGCCTCCCAGATTCGGCTCATTCACATTTGAAAAAATGAAATTTCCTCATTTTTCAATTTTTTTTTTTAAATTTTTTTACACTGAAGTAATCCTCCAATCTTACCCCAAAAAATATATGTTGTTACTTAGGATATGAGCATATCAGAGAAAAAAAATAGTGGTGTTCCATCAAATAGTTCATAGAGAAAGGATGGTTGCAAAATTATTTTTTTTACCCCCTATTCATTTAATTTATTGAGTATCAATTTTTTCTATAATCGAAGTAACGCCCTAGACCTCATATATTTTAGTTCCCGGATTTGGCTCATTCACATTTCAGAAATTTCAATTTTTTCATTTTTTAAAATTTATTTTCAATTTTTTTAACACTATCAAGTAATCCTCCAATCTCATTCCAAAAAATATATGTTGTTACTTGATATGAGCATATCACAGAAAAAAATAGTGGTGTTCCATCAAATAGTTCATAAAGAATTATTGCAAAATTAACATATTTTTTCTTTACCTCCTATTCATTTAATTTACTGAGTATTCTTTTTTTATAATCGACATAACGTCCTGCATCATATATGTTTTAGCTCCCGGATTCGGCACATTCATATTTGAGAAAATCAAATTTTTTTTATTTTTCAAAATTCTTTCATAACCTTTGTAAAATTGTTTTTTTCAAGCTGGCATTTGGGGTAAATTATCCTCATATTAGTAGGCACTTACCTCCCAAATATGAACCAAATCCAAGCGGGGGCAGCTAACCCATGCTTATCAGGCTACACTCTTTAAGAAGAATAAAAGCAAATAATTTTTAAAAAAATGTTAAGAACTGAAAGAAAATATCCAGATATGGTGAATATAAAAGAAAAATTGTCCATAATTATGTTAAATAAGTGAAGATAACTTACCTTAAAGTGCCACGAGGTATATACCTCAGCAGGTTCCAAGAGGATATTTTGTTGAAAAGCATTCAACAATAGAAGGATATTCATCAAAAACATTGTTGAACGTTCATCAATTTGACAGAAGCAACATTTTGTGAAGAGACTTTCAACCTATAACTGGTATTAAATTGTTACGGCCGGTTGTGACCGAGTGCATCACAACACTTAGGGTAAAAGCTTTTACTAACTAAATAAAGAAATCCGTGGTACAATTATTTATTCTACAAATATTTTTTTAATTCTATAACAAAAGGCCAATTAGATACGATATTACGTTTTAAATTTATTTACTGTTAATTGTAAAATTCATTTAAAAAGAAAGACATTCCAAGTAAAATTTATAATAGAATTTGCATTTGTTCGTTCTACACTGGATTTAATTTACTGTTCGCTTGCGGTATCCTGATCTTTGAGCAAAATTGAACCGACATCAACCCTGAGTAAAATTCACACTCACATATAGAAGAAAATAGAACAATATGCATATATACAGAGTATTGATATTTTTAATATCAGCTTTTATTAAATCCACAGATTTGACATCGACAACACAGTAACTTCTTTTATACTCATCGTACAAATAAGAAATATTTGAATTCTTACCAATTAATAGGAAATTAGGTTCATTTAGACCAATACAGGAAAAATGGAACAATGTATTACACGTTCCTTCACAGCCTATTAAACGTTTATCAAGCTTTTTATATTTACTCACATCCTGACATTTTGAATGTTCAAACATTTATCTGCATACTCACAGATATACAATATATTTAAAGTTTGGTCCTGATTAAACCTATTTTAAGTGTGGAAAATTAAAAAATCACAGTAAAATACTAAGACATGTTTTATTTCTTTATTTGTATGGTCCATGCAGTACAGCATTAGTTTTCAATAAATCATAACATGTTGTGATCACAATGTAATTAAATAAATATTAGCACAATAGAAAAACGTACAGAAGCTCATCCTAATGTTTATAATCTTTAACAGAAATATTAAAAATTTAAAATTCTAAGTTAAATCTTAACCTGCATAAATAAAAATAAGGTTTGATTCAAGAAACGTTTGTTTCATAAGCCGATAAATAAATTTTTCATATAAAACATATAATTTCATGTCAAGAAAATAATATATTTGTAATACATAAACTTACAATACGGGAGCCTGGTAGCTTCTTCGGCACGTCATATTACGTTACAAAGTCGACTTCTGGTAGGGCAACTCCTATCACAATTTACAAAAAAATAAGATTTTTATTATATATTTTATCTAAGAACTCTAAACCTATTGTTACAAGTTCTTTCACTTGTTTAAAACATAAATATATGCTCCTTTCACAGCAAAATAATCTTCCCAGAAAGTTATGGTTGTAAACAATGTCCTTACCTATACAGGAATTTAACATTTTCCGCAAGTTGTGTTTCTACCGCATCTCAGATGTATCGTATCAATATTCAAAGATGATACTTATTTTTAATAACCTGTTATAAGTTTCCTAGAAAAAAAATTATGCCTATCAAGACTAAATTCCCATCAGAATAATTTGTATATGTATTTAAAAACGAGAAAATATACGATTTTAAGACAAAATCATGTGTTTTATATGAAAAATTTATCTATTTGCATTCATATAAAACAAGATTCTTTAATTAAAATATTGCTTTTAATAAATTACCATTATTATAAAGATACAAGTCCATACAAAAAAGTAGTTTTCTGGATGTATGTCCATATGCATTACAGTCAATTACTCTCTATGAATAAGCACGTAGAATCCCAAACAAGCAAGTACAGCATACTGAAAATATAATAAACCATAAGAAAGATATCAGAGAAGCACCAAAAACAGAATTTAACTTAAACTAAATTAATGTATCTAAGGATGAGAGAGATACTTCTATTTTTTAAGTTTGTTTGAGAGCATTCCATATACCGGGTGATTCAGTTTGGTATTCGCCCCACTGTATCTTTTTTGTTTAAAAAATAAGTACAACAAACTGTATATATTTGTAAATCGCTTGTCAAGCTCTATCCAATGACAACCATAAATCGTCTCTGTGATCATATATGTTAAAGTAACGATATTCAACTTTTTTTTCAAATGGTATGCGCTATTTTTTTTGCCGATTGTTGTGGAGATTCTTTTTCTGCATTCGCCTGTGTACAAAAAAGTATACACTTCCTTCAGAAAAATTAATAAAATATGATAAAACTTCATTCAAAGGTATTGTTTCGGAATCAACATAGTTAGTCATGGAAACAGTTGAATTTTGACATTGTTAGTAACGTCAAATTGAAAATACTGTTATTTGTGATTGTGCTATAATTTTTTATTTTATGCTATACTTATAAATTCTAATTACACTAATGAAGAAAAATTGGACATGACATTAATTTATGGACAATTACAAATAAATAATAATTACCAATAAAAAAAACTATTAACACTTAAGAAAGCTAATTAACAATTAAGAAAATAAAAACATTATTTATTACTTCACATGTTCGAAGAGGCCTCTGTTTGCTTCTAAACATAACTGCCCTCTATTTATTACGCCTTGGATACATACATGTTCAAGAATTTCAACATTTAATGAGCGACATTCAACTCGTATTCTATTTTTAAGATCTTCGACGTAATTTAGAGGTGTAAAAGTATACTGTTTCTTTCACATAGGACCAAAGGAAAAAATCCAACGGTATATGATCCGGAGATTTGGCAGATTAGTTACAATTACTGCATTATGTGGCGGTGCCCCAACTTGTAATATCATATTATGCCTAATATGTAATGGAACGCCTTCTATAAAATTTAACAATTCTTCTCTTAAAAACTGCAGATATCTCCGGTAAGAGTGTCTTCGTAAAGCTGTAATCTGTCCGTTGAGAATTCCGCACCGTACATTAATTTTGGAAATTAATTTCTCAAAGCCACTGAGGATTATCCTGAAGCCAATAATGGTAGTTATGTCGATTGAGTATTCCATTATTATGGAAATGGGATTCATCTGATCACATGATACAATCTAAGATAGTCATTTCTTGAGCAACTGCCAGACATGATATAAAATTGCTCTCGTAATCTCCAGGCAGCAAGTCCTGATGTAAATGTATTTTACATGGTCGCAGAATTCTTTGAATTGAACAATATGAAATGTCAGTCACAACTGTATGTTCTTTATCTCGTGCAGTTCTGGGTTTAAAAACATTTTTTTTTTCTCAAAACTGTAACACTGTTGAAATTTATCAACACAGCGACCATACTCTTTTTTCATGTTTTGTGATTCAGGTAAAATTTCGCTCAGATATACATGGCGCAGGTGCGATAAAACCGGCATGCGGGAGTAGACTCGCGAATTAGATAGACAAGACAGTTCACTTTTCGTTTTGTGGTCATTGAGGTGAGACTGTTCTAATTTTTACTTAAAAGATTTGGAGTTTTGGAGTTATTAAAGCCGTCCTATACTACTTTGCTGAAATTTTTACTTTTATTATTGGATTATTATTGCATTAGGATAATAACGTAGTTATTTTGGACTGATATTGAATTTTATATATATATGTATATACAGTGTGTTTCACTTCTCGTGAAGACACCCCTGTATCTTCTTTATTTGTGGCCGAATTAATTTCAAAATTTTATGAGGTATACAACTCTGTAAGGCGACTTTAATCAACACATAAATGTCGTTTAGATATAAAACCTCGGCTTACTGCGATAAAAAGAAAATCGCAATTTTCGAGAAATCATAGTAGGCTTAGATATAGACGAAAATTTTGTTAATAAAAGTTGTCCAGAATCACTAGATATGCCACCCTATAAAATTTGGTGAAAATTGGAATACGTTGAAAAAAAATTTTTTTGTTTCACTTCTCGTGAAGACACCCCTGTATCTTCTTTATTTATAGCCGAATTAATTTCAAATTTTTATGAGGTATACAACTCTATAATGCCACTTTAATCAACACATAAATGTCGTTTAGATATAAAACCTCGGCTTACTGCGATAAAAAGAAAATCGCAATTTTCCAGAAATCATAGTAGGCTTAGATATAGACGAAAATTTTGTTAATAATAGTTGTTCAGAATCACTAGATATGCCACCCTATAAAATTTGGTGAAAATTGGAATATGTTGAAAAAAAAATTTTTGTTTCACTTCTCGTGAAAACACGTATCTTTTTTATTTGTTACAGAATTTCAAGACTAATTTATTTTAAAAAAATTATCAGTTACACAGCGATATTGTCCAAACATACGGAGAGAACTTTTTCCAACAAATGAGTCGTGCACAATTATTATTAAAATTATTTATTAAATAAAAGGTAATGAAACAGTATTTACAGTGAATGACTAAAATGCCACTTATTATACTATTATATTCGGCCCCTTTCTACTAACCCACCCTCAAGTGTAATACACTTCTCAATCCGCTTTCTGTTATTTATTACAACTCTTCGCAGTTCTTGAGCCGTAACTTCTAAACACGCGTGCCTTATCCTCACACAAAGCTGCTCCACATTTTGAGGTCTGGTCTTATAAACTTTATTTTTAATATGACCCCAAAAATAAAAATCCATGGGAGTGAGATCAGGAGATCTGGGTGGCCAATGTATTAGAGGGCTATTTCGTCCTATCCATCTTTGGGGAAAATGTTCGTTCATCCATGCTCTTACTACTACGGAATTATGGATAGATGCTCCGTCGAGTTGGAAATACAATTGTTCCAAAGGAAAATCGACTATTGCATTCCACAGATCATTATTTAAAAATTGTAGCATATGTAACGCATTTATATTTTGAAAAAAGAAGAACGGCCCTATTATTGTTTCATTAAAAATTCCACACCACACATTTACCTTCTGGGAATATTGCCTTTTACAATTTATTATCCAATCAGGATTTTCTACTGCCCAGTATCTAGAATTTTGTGATGATACTACCCCGTTGGTGGAGAAAGTTGCTTCGTCCGTGAAAATTACTTTCTTCAAGAAGTCTCTATTATTTAAATAATTACCTTGGATCCATAAACAATATTCTAGTCTTCTCTCTTCATCACCTTCCTCCAAGGTATGTACAAATTTTGGTTTAAACGGTTGTAACTTATGGCGTTTTAAACATCTCCAAATTTTTGACGCCGACAAATTGAGGTCACGAGCCATATTTCTAAGGCTGGTAGTGGGATTGGCGTTAAACGCCGCTAATATAACGTCATCCTCTCCATGTCTTCGACTGAGATGTACTCTCGGTTTAAGCACATTACCAGTTGTATTGAACAAGTGACATATTCTTGCAACGGTACCATGGTGTATTGGTCGTCTTAGAGGATGTCTTAAATTAAATTCTTCTGCAGCTTCTCTTGAAGACCGTACATTTTCACCGACTATCTTTATTATTTCTACTTTTTCATCAGTGGTTAAAAGAATTCTAACCATTATGATTAAAAAAATTAAATAATTAAACTTACGAACTGAACAATAAATAACAATAATCACTTCTGTCATAAAAGTAAGAATGGAGAAATAAACAAAATAGTTATTGACAGTTAATTTCACGGCACTCTTAACATTTAAAACAAAAAATCAAAAAACCCCTAATGTTCCTAAAATTCTGAGTCGATAAGAAGGATATGATGGAAAGTTACTCCTCAAGAACATTGACAACGAAAAAAACAAAAAAAAAGGAACAGTGTTACAACTTGATATGTAATAAAAAGTGGCCCTTTTAGCGTTTTATTGAATCATGATTTTTGTTCACGACTTTCGTTTGTTGGAAAAAGTTCTCTCTGTGGGTTGGATAAAGTCATTTTATAGAGTTGTATAATTGATACATTTTTTAAAATAAATTAGTCTTAAAATTCGATCACAAATAAAAAAAAGATGGGGTGTCTTCACGAGATGAAAAAAAAATTTTTTTTCAAAGTTTTCCGATTTTCACCAAATTTTATAGGGGGGCATATCTAGTGATTCTGAACAACTATTATTAACAAAATTTTCGTCTATATCTAAGCCTACTATGATTTCTCGAAAATTGCGATTTTCTTTTTATCGCAGTAAGCCGAGGTTTTATATCTAAACGACATTCATGTGTTGATTAAAGTCGCCTTACAGAGTTGTATACCTCATAAAAATTTGAAATTAATTCGGCCACAAATAAAGAAGATACAGGGGTGTCTTCACGAGAAGTGAAACAAAAATTTTTTTTTCAAAGTATTCCGATTTTCACCAAATTTTATAGGGGGGCATATCTAGTGATTCTGAACAACTTTTATTAATAAAATTTTCGTCTATATCTAAGCCTACTATGATTTCTCGAAAATCTCGATTTTCTTTTTATCGCAGTAAGCCGAGGTTTTATATCTAAACGACATTTATGTGTTGATTAAAGTCGCCTTACAGAGTTGTATACCTCATAAAAATTTGAAATTAATTCGGCCACAAATAAAGAAGATACAGGGGTGTCTTCACGAGAAGTGAAACAAAAATTTTTTTTTCAAAGTATTCCGATTTTCACCAAATTTTATAGGGGGGCATATCTAGTGATTCTGAACAACTTTTATTAATAAAATGTTCGTCTATATCTAAGCCTACTATGATTTCTCGAAAATCTCGATTTTCTTTTTATCGCAGTAAGCCGAGGTTTTATATCTAAACGACATTTATGTGTTGATTAAAGTCGCCTTACAGAGTTGTATACCTCATAAAAATTTGAAATTAATTGGGCCACAAATAAAGAAGATACAGGGGTGTCTTCACGAGAAGTGAAACACACTGTATATATATATATATATATATATATATATATATATATATATATATATATATATATATATATATATATATATATATATATATATATATATATACACATATAAAAATTGTAATAGCGGCACCCAAATCGTATAACCCTTGTTATACCGACACCCGATTTTACAGTGTGGCACCCAGATTTGGGTGCCACATTGTTTTTAGTAGAAAATGACTGTTTTCTCATCTTCTGGCCTAGATCGGCGAAAATACCAATTTTTGATTGGGTGCCATTTTTACATATTTTATAGACACATATATTCCAATAGTTGAGCAACTTCTTCACCAGAGTGCGCCTGCTAAAACACATCTGTATATAGTGTATATAACAAAGTGATATAGTGGCCCTCTGAGAATACCAATGCAAACTGGCACCCGAAATATGGCAACACTGTTAGTTATTGTCTTTAACATGAAAGCATATTTAGGTTTCATTCGCAGTTGTATTCAGATATTTTATATTCGGTAAAAACACTTATATCTGACTATCGTTTTAATAAAGTACGGCGGCCCGTCGCATGTTGTGACCGTGAAACTTTGATTTATTTGTGAAATAAGTATAAAGAATCCCGACTATTTTTTATTTTTTTTAAATTTTCCCGTTTTTAATTATTGAATTAGGAAAATTAAAGTCTTTCGATTCCATCAGTCTGTCTGCCTCACAGTCATCTCCGTCTATTAGCGCTAAAAACTTTGACAGTGAAAAATAATAATTAGGGATTATTAACGCTATTGTCAAAGAAAAAACCATATATGTTTTTAATTATTAACGTCATTGTCAAGGAAAAAACCTTATATATTTTTATTGAAAAATAAACAGGGTGGGGTTAAAAATATTTGGTAATATACTATCCCAGATTTTTACGTTTCATGTAAATTTTGAGTCTTACATGTGTCTGCCTATCTGATTGTTGATCGATACCTCTTTTGGCGATACATAAAAATCTGATCTAAGTAGAGAGTAATATCTAGTGGGTAGTTAATGTGGCTGCTTAAAGAATTATTAATAATAAAAATGTGATGGTGATAAATTATTTTAAAAGTTGAAATCTCAAAATCTAGCCGAGAGCATTCAGGTCTTCGTCTGATATTTATTTTCCACAGCTTTTTTATATAGGTCAGATTCAAATCTAGGATACAAAATCAAACAGTCAACAAATTTTAATGGAGTATAAAAACCCTGGAATAATTCTTTTTTAATATTAAAGAAAATGAAATAGGACATTTGTTTCTAGTTGTGTGTCAAATCATTTCTTCTAAACAACATAAAATTTGTACTAATATACGATTCAAATGTATTGACGCCCCACTTTAACCGCGAATATCTCAGAAACGGAAGAGCAGCAAAAATTGAAATAATTATGTGTTTATTATGAGTCTATTCTAAATCAGTCACTGAAATTTGAATAATGTACATTGGACAGTTTTGAAGTTCTGATAAGTTATATTGAAAAATGTCCTACTTCTTAAGAAAATTTTGACCATACCAGTTTCAAATCCATCATATCTTGAAAAATATGCATACTATGTAAATAGTATTTTAGACACCGATAAAGCACGGAATTTTTTGTAAGAGGAAATTTTTTCATAATTTTTTATTCTAAAATTTTGCAGTTATTCTTAAAAACGTGACGTCATCTTTATTCGGTTATTTATCAATGTATTTAAAAAATTTGTGTTGAAATAGTTAATTATGTAACATGTAAGCATTTTCAAAAAAAATAATTGATATGTATCAAATATTAATTTAGTTATCAAGCGTAAAGGATAATACCATTCAAAGTTTACACTAATATTATCTATTACGTTTCATAACTAAATTAATGATTGATATATACCAATAATTTTTTCTGCAAATTTTACATAATTCGCTATTTTAACAAAAAATTTTTAAATACATTGATAAATGACCGAATAAACATGACGTTCAGTTTTTGAGAATAACTGCAAAATTTTAAAATAGAGAATTTTGAAAAAATTTCCTGTACAAAGAATGCCGTGCTTTATCGGTGTCTAAAATATTATTTACAAAGTATGCATATTTCCAAGCTGTAATAGATATAAAACTGGTACAGAGTTCAGACTTTGCGAAGCTGAAAAAATTCCCTGAATTTTCCAGGTTTTTCATAACCAAACATATAGATTTCCATACATATTTTAGTAAATTAATTTTTTACTCCACATAAAATAATTCTTTAAATTGAATTGCATCAGTGGAACTTCTTAAGAATTCTATGGTTTTCCATATCGAGACGCAGAATTCCTTGATTTCTTATACAATTTATAAAATTCCCTGATATTTCCAGGTATTTTTTAAAGATTTTTAAATTCCCTGAATTTTCCAGGTTCTCCAGGTTTTCCATATGAGTCGGAAGCCTGTGGTATGGTCAAAATTTCCTTAAAATGTAGGACATTTTTCAATATAACTAAGTTGAACTTCAAAAGTGTCCAATGTACATTATTCAAATTTCAGTGACAGATTTAGAATAGATTCTTAATAAACACATAATGTTTTCAATTTTTTCTGCTTCTCCGTTTCCGAGATATTTGCTGTTAAAGTGAGGGGTCAATACATTTGAATCGTATATTAGATCTCAAATCGTTTGTACGTATTATTTAATTAAACATATTATTAGAAAAGTCATCTACATCTGTGCATGAAAGAAAACTCAAGCCCGTCAGTATGGAAACCGGCGTGCGCACAGTAGCACCAATATTGCACCAATATATAATATAATATATAATCCATATAGGACCAATATATGAATATTGGTCTTATATAGAACCAATATTCATATATTGGTCCTATATGGATTATATATTGGTCCAATATGTTGTGCTACTAGGGTGGTCCCAAATCGAGTTTTTTTGTTCAAAAATGGCTAGAGAGCGCAAATCTGAAATGAACAGTTTTTTTTAAACTAAAGCTTACCGAAATTCCAACAAATCATCGGAGTCTGAATTTTGAAAAGTTCCTTTTTTAATATTTTAAGTTAAAGGTCAAATAAAAATGTTTTTAAATAATTTTTGATATAATATATTGACATCTGCCAAATTGACATTTGACTTATATTCACGGACTTGATATTTCTACCATATATGTATTATTCAGTATATTATAATATATCAAAAATTATTTTAAAATTTATTTTTTTCCGACCTTTAACTTAAAATAATAAAAAAGTATTTTTTATTTCAAATTTCTGGCTCCGAGGATTTGTTGCAATTTCCGTAAGCTTTAATTTATTTATACATACCTACATTGTTTGGATCAAAATAACATGACAACTGAGTGTCATTCGCATAACACTGGATTACTGTGTAGTGTACACTATTGAAGATGTTGAAAATATTTTCCAGCTGTGTCATTTGACTGAAAGTGTATGTCCCAAAACAATAATTATCTTATATACAAAGACATAGTATTTAATATATTTCTATAAATAATAAAGAAAGTTTGATTTAAAAAAATCCAAAGTATTACCTCATATAAAAAGTATATTTCTTCATATTATAACAAAATTTGACATGAAAGTAATAATTGATCTTCAAAAGGTAGCTTAAATTTAATGTATCGAGAGTATCGTAAAAATGTGTTATTAAATGTTAGTGAGAGATTTACAACAGACAATAGTGAACAATTTTTTCCGTTTTTGGGATAATCAGCCCTTATAATGAAACGTTTGTGTTATCTTACCCCAGCTGTTTTCAAATATGAGGTAACGAGGAGTGAATTTCTGTAGTGAAAATTTATGAAATACACTTTGCTTGGCATAAAATTGATAAACTCTGTTTCTATGTATAACTAGAATTATCAATAAGAAAAATATTTACGATAAGTAAATATAAGGAAATAATATAATATTTAAAAAGTTATTCTCGTTTTATTTGAAATATTTGTTTGTTTGTTAAGTTACTTCAGTTTCTGTCGCCTTACCTAAAATCCACCACCCATTATGAGGACAGGAATAAAAAGTAATAGATTTTTACGGTATAATTATGGTATTGTCACAAGTTGTAAATATATAACTGACTACTCACCAAAAGAATGATGGTAGCTTTGAGATCTATTTAAAGTTTACAATAGTATAAATTGAAGCATCCCTTTTGTTGTTAGAAATAAGGTCCATTATTTCCTGACCAGTCAAGCTCTCTTTAAATACACCATATGGTCGTTCTTAATTTAGCGCCAAATATAGTAATTTCAGTCAAATAGAACCCTTAAGATTATTATCTGAGGTAACAAATTCTCAACTTATTTTTATTATGTTTATTTAAATGTAGAATACAACTATTACTTATATTGACGATTTTATATTGAATTATAATACATATTAAACAAGCTAACCATTATAGTATTCACCAATTTACTACACCTGTTATATATAATTATTGTTGTACATTCTATAGGATACTCTTTTCAGTTTTTTTTTATCACTAACTTACTGCCCAAATTTCAATACAATCGGACTTCTCGTTCTTAAGTTATCGTGCTTACAAGAAACGTGACGGACGGACAGACAGACGGACGGACGGACAGACAGACGGATAGACGGACGGACATTTTGAAAGTTGTTCAGAATTCGATCACCAACACCGTGATATGATTTTTTTTTCTCTACGAACAATATTACCGGTTTTAGAAATGTGCCGATCGAATGCAATATACTCTTCGTTTTGTATTTGCGAAGAGTATAATAATTGATAATCACAAAAGTCCTCTAAAAGTTTATTATTTTTTAGGACTAATTTAATATAGGTTATCATTTTCATTATTAAATTTATTTTTGATAAGTATTTTGGTATTCTGATTTCAACACTGGCATTTTGAACTGCGCATTTTTGTCTATTAATTTTCTTGACAGGCCACGTCTCTATTTTGCAAAGTTTTCTTAATGATACTATTAAACCAATTAATTGGTTTTTGATCGTAGAACACTCTTAGTTCAAACCAAACTTTATATTAAATTTACACACAGTATGGATATTAATATTATATCGCCTATTAGCATAAATTACTTTTAAAGAAATATAATCCAGTTTTCAGCATTTGGTTTCTTCGTATATAGTAGTATATTAAACCAATTAGTTGGTTTTTGATCGTAGGACACTCTTAATTCAAACCAAACTTTATATTAAGTATAGACGATTTACATACAGTATGAATCTTATTATTATATCGCCTATTAGCATAAATTAATTCTAAAGAAATGTAATCTAGTTTTCTGCATTTGGTTTCTTCGTATATAATAGTATATTCGCAATTTAAAGTAGTAATTTTGGTACACTTTGTTTATTTGCCTGCATTTTATAGCAATTAGAAAACACAAGATTAATTGTAAAAGTACTCTTATCTGCTAAAACATTCTGGATGTATTATGTATAACCTTTTGTCATACTTACACATTTTGGGGCAATACTTCAGTAGCGTATAATTTGGGAGAAAATGAAGCACGTATATATTTTTTTCCTAGAGGGCCTTCTTTAGGAACTAATCAACCGTAAAAGTTAAATTTTGAAGAAGGTTTTGTTGATAGCGCCCAAATTGCTTTGTCGATTGTAGTGTTTGGACAGTATAAGTATAGGAGGTATAATGAGTATCAGATTTAGACATGTCATATTTTGTCTCGGGAGTTAGGGGTTGAACATCCCTAATGCGTATTGATCCTAAATGTTGATATAAATTAGTTTATTAATTTATTACTAAATGAATTCCAATGTCAAATTTTACAAATATTAAATGATTACATAGAAACTAAACATTATTTCTTAAGAAAACCACAAACTTATTAATTTAAGAAAAAACACCGTAGAAGTGCGTGTAATAATGTTTTTTTTTAAATAGGTAATACATTTCTCATCTCTTGACAATGCTGGCATGAATTTTACGTAGGAACTTGTTGCGAGTAATTTAGAAGACAAATATGTTTATCAGAAACGCTTCCTAACAGTTCTTCCAAATAGGAAAATGTCAGTTTTTGTGACACACTACTAAAACAAATTTTGGTCAAAAATGTTTAGCATTATTCATGACTAACACGACTGTCTTTCTAGAAAACTATTTTGTCAATATTTAGAGGCACAACTCGTTAGGGGTGTCCTACTCCTGGCTTTCTAGACAAGATGCAAAACAAACCATACCGTTGAATAAAAATTACCTACTTACTATCTATACTTTCCTAGTTTTATTACAATCGATAAAGCGGTTAGGAAACGACCAGCAAAGAAGCTCTTTCAACTTGAACCTTCAAGGAAATAGCACTCAGAAAGGAGACGACCTAAGAAAAAAATAAAGGTACTTTTATACGCTCCAGAAGCAATGCCGCATACTACTTAGAGACCCTGTATATAAGAGACCGTCTAATATTAATATCCGCTTTACTTTTAATAAAGGAAACTAAATATTACTATGCAGTATTAAATATTTAAATCATATAGCATGATTATATATCTCTGCTAATTTATTTCTTTCTTGCAGATAACTATAATATTGTAATAGATTTGGAAGAATCAAATATATTTTTCTCAATTAAATCTATTATTCATATATATTAATTTAGTTTGGAAGAACAAATACGGTGAAAATAAATCATTCCATTTCGTCAGTTAATTAAATATTTTGTGTATTCTTATTATAACATTGCATTCAATATAATAAAAAATATTAGATATATCTTAAATTGAAAAATTTAACGCTTCTTATGCATGTCCAGCCTCTCATATTCCCAGTGTGACGAATTACACAGTCCAAATTCTCAGATAAGTCGGTAAAAGTTATAAGAAACCTAACAGTTTAAAGCAGTAAACTAGGCAACATTGTTGGATGCCACAATGCTATGGTTTATTGAAGTTTTACACAGAGAGGGGTGCCACACTGTTAAAACGTCTTTTATATACGACCATTACTCATCATGGTGTGAGAGTATAAAACGGGTGCTAGAATTACATTCATTAACATGGGTGCCTCTTGGCAAACAAACAAACAAGTATATATATATATATATATATATATATATATATATGAAGTGTTGGTGTGCTTCCAGGTGTTTTCCCGTGTAGTTGGTAGGCTCCTGTGGGAGCCACGCTTGTCTGAACGACGTTTCGGCGGAATCTCATCTGCCATCCTCAGGTTCTAGCTGGAAGCTGCCTATTGCTGCTGCTGCTGCCGCCGCTACTGCTGCTGCTGCCGGTGCTACTGCTGCTCCTCGTTGCTCGAACTGAACTGTTCAGTTCGAGCATCCTCAGTTCTCGCTGGAAGCTGCCTATTGCTGCTGCTGCTGCCGCCACTACTGCTGCTGCCGGTGCTACTGCTGCTCCTCGTTGCTCGAACTGAACTGTTCAGTTCGAGCACCGAGGAGCAGCAGTAGCACCGGCAGCAGCAGCAGCAGCAATAGGCAGCTTCCAGCTAGAACCTGAGGATGGCAGATGAGATTCCGCCGAAACGTCGTTCAGACAAGCGTGGCTCCCACAGGAGCCTGCCAACTACACGGGAAAACACCCGGAAGCACACCAACACTTCATTTAACACCCGTGAAAACCTAAGAAACTAGAACTTTATATGTTTTGACAAAAAACTTATTTCTAATTATAAAAACTAAGCCAACATACTGGTAATGAGTTGCTGTTACACAGAACCATACTAAAATCTCGTTCCCAGGTGAGTTCGACTGAGACTTCGAGAAAAGCAACCTTGGTTGAAATTATGAGAATATATATCAAAATCTAATTTTAAGAAAGTGTATTACGCTTCAACACATACCTCGGTTATATAGAACATAACTTAATAAAGGTGACTTTTTAAAAGTTAATTAGAATAAATATTAGTCACTGATGAGCTACAAATGCTAAATGGACTGCCAAAGCCAGCATTAGTAAAAATGTATTAAAAACATTAGATTTAGGTAGTGTGAACTGCTACCGCAGAATAAACTTTTATAAAATTTAAGTTATTATAGGATCGCATAAATTTTAAATAATACGAAATGTACAAAAACCCACCAGAACTTTATCCATGAAGTGTTAGCTCTCAAATCCTAATGCTATATGGGGGACACAGTGTAAATTTCCAGCGTAGCATCGCTGTTTTGAACTTTCTTAATATGTAATTGTTTAAATAATAAACTCTTGTACCTGAAACCTATTCACATTTAGAAAGGAAGATCCACAGCTCAAGTCTATAGTATAAGTTGTTGTAATTTCGTTTTATTAACTTGACACCTTCGTGGTGAAGCTAGGGCTACATGCCTGAAAGCATTTCTATGATTATTCTTTGTTCGAAATATGTTAGATAGGTGTATTTGAACATAAAATGTTTAATATAGGCTAAGAACAACCTGGTAGCATAAAAAGTATGTTAAATATAGTTTTAAAGTGTATTTTTGTGAAATTCATACATGACAACAAAATTTTTATTTCAAAGTATATCTTATGGCATAAGTACTAAAAGAATCAGAAAAAACAAAGTCAAGTCTGGTTTGTTGAGTTTTGGAAAAAAATGTCAGTTTGAAGGAATGAAACCCACATTTTTAAAAAATCAGGAATGTTGGGAGTATCGAGGGGATAATTATTATTGATTATTGTTATTGTTATGAAGGCAGTGTCAAAAAAAAATTAGAAAAGAGTTTCTTTTTGGAATAAATAGAAGGAGGATTAAACATTTACTCAAGCTAAGAAAGAGATCGTGTAAAAAAAAGGTAGTTTAATCCTTAATAGTTATAATTAGAAGAAAATTGAAAAATTTAAATTATCCAATCTTATGTCATTGTGAAAGAAAATAAAAAGTTTTTTGACATGTTGGAAGAAAATTAACTTTGTTCCTATGTTTGAAAGTGATTTCGTCGAATTTTGTACATCGTATTTTGCTTTGGTTGAACAATGAAAAGTAAATAAAGTTACTTACCTTAAAATGAAGATATCCAGCTTGGTTTTTTAAACAAAAAGTGCATCGCTACGTACGACAAACTCCTAGAATGAAGTCAACTGTTTATTAAGTGTCCAGTCATAAGTACTGTTTTCGTGTTTCCCGAGTACATTTCTCCACATCAACAAAAAGGTAATGCATTACAAATTAAAAACCCATGGTCTTGAATAAAATTCAAATTTGAATATAAAACAAATTTCCTTTGCATAAGTAAATATTGGGATCAGAATATGTAATAATTGTAAGAAAGTATTTGCAAATTGTCGCCATTTTTTCCAAACCATAATAATATTTTTCTACCAGGAAATCCTATGTAATAAAGTTTGTCTATTATACAAATCGAACAAGAGTGTTTTATTTGAAATCTCAGATAAGGAATCAAATTTTGTGTCTTTTGGGGAGCACTGAACCTGCTTGAGCCTGAGAGGAGTATTTCTGATACAGGAACTCATGCTAAGTATTCTGGTTATTGTGTAAAGTGAAAGGCAAAACAAATAAAATACACGACATTTGCTTTTTCCAGGATCGCAAATGTCGTGTACTGCATCCCCTGTGAGGACTGCAACAAACAATACATCGGCCAAACGGGTAGACTACTCAAAGACCGTCTAACATCCCACCGCAGCGATATAAGAAACAACAAAAAATCCTGCACATTGGCTAAACACGCCATAGAATGCAATCACAATGTAGCGTATGATAGAGTTAGTATATTGGACATGGAAAACAATCAACACAAAAGAGAATTCTTAGAAATGACACACATTTACAACAATAGTAATACATTAAATTCAAAAAAAGACATCGAAGGTCTCAATATTATTTATACCTATTTACTACAAGTTGAGAAAACAAATCAAAACATTAATAACAACACCCTGTAAAATATCTAAACAGTGACATCTAGTTACTTTCCTTCGTGAAAATGATAACAGTGGTTCAGTTGGCAACTTTACAGGATACCAGCTGATTTGTCTTTAAGATGGGTCCTAGCAGGACACCAGTCAATGTGACAGTGTTTTTTTAAATTAAATTTTATCATATGACGTAGTCAACTTTTTAAAATTTTTTAACTTGTAATAATCTTTTGTTCCAATGTTCGTTGTATAGAAGTAGATATTTTTAACATGTTTATTCCAATTTTGTTTCAAAACTTGTGCGGCTTTTACATAACCTCACCTTTTCGTAAGTACCCATTACATCAACCTGTTAACAATTAGTAATAGATATCAATTATTGTAGCGTTCCTGAAGAAGAGACAATAAAGACTCGAAAGCTTGAACAGAAATAAAAAGTGTTCTTTAATTTTGTACCTTAGACTGCCTACCCGACTTAACTTCAAATTTTCGTCCTTAAATAGCCAGTCAAGCTAATCTTACCTCTAATTATAGATATGGGACTCTATCAAAATATCGCAAACAGGTAAGGGTTCCAGACGATGAAGAAACTCAAAAATGTGGCAAATATTAACATCAAGCCAGCAAAGTTAAGAAACAGAAGGAATTTCCTACTAAGATATCGCCAACATAGCATCATACCTACACACATCACACATGGACTCAACAACGTTGTCAACCTAACATCCACAGCTGTCGGACAGACATTAAATACAACTCTACAATTTAACCGCAAGTTAAGGACTAAAATTTTAAATCTAGAAATTAAAATAACACAAGACAGGCGACAGCATTCGTAACTTGGAAAAAAGTTTTACCATGAACAAAGAACAGGTCACTAGGTTGCTACCATATCATATTATCACAGAATTTTATAGAAAATTATCTATAAATTACAACCAAACCTTTTTCCAAATTAAGAATGCTAATGTGCATAAATTTGATAACTTAGTAGTCACAAGTACGCAAAATTAAAGCCCAACCTCATTGGGTCAAAAATTTAACAGATGTAGATATCCCTCAGGATGTAAGTAACTTTTTGGCACTTGGCCCTATAGTTCAGTTCAGTATAGAACCTAGAACCAACGATATAAAAATACCCAAATTGTTGGCCGATGTTGAATACATTGTTGATAGTATTCAACAATCAGAGAGGAATCTCGTTTTAACACAAACAACCAACGTAATACCCAATTACGTTAATAAAAACCAATCGCAAAACAACTACTTGCAAACCACATTCGATAAATGCAAACATTTCCTAAAAGAGAATCCAGAACTTAGAATAATACCATCAGATAAAATGAATGTAACAACTGTCATGAATAAACAGCAGTATGACACAATAGCTAGTGACATACTTAACAATAGGGAATATTATGTTGTGTTAAATAGAGACCCCTCCTCAACGATTCAACAAAAAGCCAACAAATTGGTCTCAGAACTTGAAAAGAAAAAAAATGCTCACTGACCAGGAAGCAAAAACATATAGGGTGTACAAAGGTGTAATTAATAAATTCTATGGCCTACCAAAAATTCATAAACCGGTACTACAACTCCGGCCAATCATATCAGGTGTCAACAGCCCTAACAGAGGCGTTGCTCAACTAGTGACCGATGTACTAACGATATCATACAATAATAACAATAACTACTTTATCAAAGACTCTTTTCAGTTGTGTGAATTCATAAATAACTTTCAATTACCTGATGACCATGTGATCATCATCTTAGACGTTAAGGCTCTTTTCAACAACATCTCGCTAGAATTAGCAAAACACAATATAGTCAAACACTGGGAATGCATCGCACAACATTGCAAAATTTCCAAAACATTGTTCTTAAAACTAATTGAATTTCTTTTTGACACCTTCATTAAAAAATATGTAGATGACCTTATTTTAAGCATCCCCTTGGGGAGAAAGGATGAACTACTCAGAATTTTCAACAATTATAACCAACTATTAAAATTCACCATAGAAGAGGAAGATGAGAACCTCAGTGTGCCTTTCTTGGACATTAAGCTCATCCGACAACCTGACAACACCATCATAACCTCTTGGAACACGAAACCAGGGGCGTCGGGGAGATTCTTACATTATGAATCATTCCACCAACGACAAAAAATCAACTTAGTATTAGGCATGAAAAATAGAGTTGAAAAAACGAGTCACCCATCCTTACGCTTACAAAATTTAAGAAAACTTTTTGGTCTATTCAAAATGAGCAAACTCCTGTTCAGCACACCCTCCATTACTAACGACACCAACCCTCATAATAACACCATAGTTAATGAAGAACAGTAATTTTATTTCTCACTACCCCACATAGAGGGCTTATCACCAAAATTAAAAGGAATTTTCAGCAATCAGAACATCAAATTAGCATTTAAGAACAAATTAACCATAAAAAACGTTTTTCCAACTTAAAAGACAAAGATCCGATCCTGGAAAAAGCAAATGTCGTGTACTGCATCCTCTGTGAGGACTGCAACAAACGATACATCGGCCAAACGGGTAAACTACTCAAAGACCGTCTAACATCCCACCGCAGCGATATAAGAAACAACAAAAAATCCTGCACATTAGCTAAACACGCCATAGAATGCAATCACAATGTATCGTATGATAGAGTTAGTATATTGGACATGGAAAACAATCAACACAAAAGAGAATTCTTAGAAATGACACACATTTACAACAATAGTAATACATTAAATTCAAAAAAAGACATCGAAGGTCTCAATATTATTTATACCTATTTACTACAAAGTTGAGAAAACAAATCAAAACATTAATAACAACATCCTGTAAAATATCTAAACAGTGACATCTAGTTCCTTTCATTCCTGAAAATGATAACAGTGGTTCAGTTGGCAACTTTACAGGATACCAGCTGATTTGTCTTTAAGATGGGTCCTAGCAGGACACCAGTCAATGTGACAGTGTTTTTTTAAATTAAATTTTATCATATGACGTAGTCAACTTTTTAAAAAATTTCAACTTGTAATAGTGTTTTGTTCCAATGTTCGTTGTATAGAAGTAGATATTTTTAACATGTTTATTCCAATTTTGTTTCAAAACTTGTGCGGCTTTTACATAACCTCACCTTTTCGTAAGTACCCATTACATCAACCTGTTAACAATTAGTAATAGATATCAATTATTGTAGCGTTCCTGAAGACGAGACAATAAAGACTCGAAAGCTTGAACAGAAATAAAGAGTGTTCTTTAATTTTGTATATATATATACATATTAAACAGCGTGCTTCCAGAGGGCAGAATATATTAAAATAAAATATTTCTGTCAATCACCTCTGTGAATCCTTATTTTCATAAGGATAATAAACCAAACTGCAAATAATTGCGAGCCTGGCTGCGTTAAGTATAGAAATCACATTCTACAACAAAACGCTTGGTTTTGATTGAAACAAGCACCAGCCGGCTGGTGCTTGTTTCAATGTCAGTGGTTTCTGTTTGTGCTGTTTCTCCTTCGTTGTCCTAAGTTGTGCCTATCTTTTCAACTTAGCTATACCGTGCTGATGAGGACTAATAAGTCCGAAACACGTGTCCACGGTTGCATCGACATCTATGCGGGCTTGCCCATGAAAGAAAACGTTTCCTTGTGTTCCTTCCCACGATTACATCCATTTCCCTTATTTCTATCGTTCTTGGGTCAGAAATATCCACGCAGGTAGCCTTCCGGTTGCCTCCGTGGCGACGTTGGTTGTTGCCCTGGAAGTCAGGATCTTCCAGCTGAAGCCACAAATGTGCGACTGGCTCCCTGTCAGTGGTTTCTGTTTGTGCTGTTTCTCCTTCGTTGTCCTAAGTTGTGCCTATCTTTTCAACTTAGCTATGCCGTGCTGATGAGGACTAATAAGTCCGAAACACGTGTCCATGGTTGCATCGACATCTATGTGGGCTTGCCCATGAAAGAAAACGTTTCCTTGTGTTCCTTCCCGCGATGACATCCATTTCCCTTATATATATATATATATATATACAGGGTGTTTTTAAAAAGTATGTCAATCACTTAACCACGGACTCAGCATGTCAAAAGAAGTTGATTCAGCCTAATTTACCTCTATCCAAAATCGCACCCCTATGAATATACAGCCCTCTAAAGTTGGGATTAAAAATATTTATTTTTTTAATATTGTGCAAATGGCTGTAGATATCTTTTTCAATTTCGGAACACTGAAATGTATGTCAAAGGGTAATAGTTTAAAGTAAAAACTGTTTAAAATCAAATTTTCTAAAAGGCCGATTTGGGGGTAAACTACCCTTCCCTCTTACCCCCACTTTTAGTGGTACGCCTATGACTTTTTTGATATATCGCATTTTATATAAAATTTAATTATAAAACTTTTTTTTATCTTGTTTTTTTTTCGTTTAGATAACCATTTTCAAATGAATCTGGAAATATTAAAACCATTACCACGCCTTTGTAGAATAACACAAATAATGTTTAAAATTAATGTAGATGATGATCAAAGGCACCTGTGAAAATTTAATAGGTAGTTGACACCTGTCATTTTTGTCAAACTGCTTTAATAGATATCAGTTATTAATTGTTAACAATGGCATTTAATATGAGTTATTCTAATACCGAAATGGTGGATATGATTAGAATATTAGGCGAATGTAATGGAAATGGTTCTAGTGCAGCTAGGCGTTATGTGGAAAAGTTTCCAAACCGTCGGCATCCTGATAGACGTACATTTTTTGCAGTCGATCGTCGTGCAAGGGAAACTGGAAGTCTATCAAATGATCGTGCTGGGAAGTGTGGCAGACCTAGGACTGTGTTAGTTCCAGAGGTCGAAGAGGAAATTTTAGATATTATATCAGAACGGCCTGAAAGCAGTGTGCGTAAAATAGCTTCTCAGGTAGGAGTATCGTATTATTCAGTATGGAGAACATTAAAAGAACAATTACTAGTTCCATTTCATATACAGACTGTTCAGGCATTGGAACCTCAAGATTACGGTTCTCGAATGGAATTTTGTAACTGGCTTCTCAGAAAAAATGGAAGAAATGTAAGTTTTGTAAACACCATTTTGTCAACTGATGGGGCCTCATTTCATAGAAACGGTATTACAAATCATCATAATTATCACATTTGGTCTGAAGAAAATCCCAATGCAAAGATAGAAACGCATTTTCAGCGTAATTTTTCTGTTAATGTTTGGGCAGGTATTGTTGATAACCATCTAATTGGACCTGTTTTCTTTCCACGTCGTTTAAATGGAGCTGACTACCTAGATTTTCTGGAAAAGAATTGCCTGAGCAATTAGATATTGTTAATCTTAATATTAGAGAAAACATGTGGTATTTACAAGATGGTGCTCCACCCCATTATAGCCTGCAAGTCAGGCAATGTTTATCAAGGCGTTTTCCAGGACGTTGGATAGGTCGAGGAGCTGATGCTCCAGTCAGTTGGCCTGCTCGGTCCCCTGATTTAAACCCAATTGACTTCTGTCTTTGGGGAGCTATGAAGGAAAAAGTTTATTCTGTTCCAATAGAGAGCGTTGAACATCTCCGACAAAGAATTCAACAATCAGCCGAGGAATTTAGAAACATTCCTGCCGTGTTTCAGAATGTGAGATTTTCGCTTCTAAAAAGGGCAAGGTATTGTGTACGACAAAATGGAAATCATTTTGAGCACATTCTGAAATAAAATTTTAATGTTCGATATTTTTTTATTTTATTTTTAATTTATTTCATTATTTGTTGTTTTACTTCTAATATTACTTTAATTTACTTTGTTGCTTTAATGATTGATGTTTTAGTTTCTGTGATTTTTATTTAATAAAAAAACCTATTTAAACATTTTTTTAATTTTACAATTTATGATAGCAATGCACATCTTTTATTAGAATACCAGTAACTTCAAATGCCAAAATTACACAGAAGAACTTTTTTATTTCATATGTTCCACTTTTCATAATGGTTTTAGTATTTCCAGATTCATTTGAAAATGGTTATCTAAATGAAAAAAAAACAAGATAAAGAAAAGTTTTATAATTAAATTTTATATAAAATGCCCTATATCAAAAAAGTCATAGGCGTACCACTAAAAGAGGGGGTAGGAGGGAAGGGTAGTTTACCCCCAAATCGGCCTTTTAGAAAATTTGATTTTAAACAATTTTTACTTTAAACTATTACCCTTTGACATACATTTCAGTGTTCCGAAATTGAAAAAGATATCTACAGTCATTTGCACAATATTAAAAAAATAAATATTTTTAATCCCAACTTTAGAGGGCTGTATATTCATAGGGGTGCGATTTTGGATAGAGGTAAATTAGGCTGAATCAACTTCTTTTGACATGCCGAGTCCGTGGTTAAGTGATTGACATACTTTTTAAAAACACCCTGTATATATATTTACGGTTAATTTGGGTATTATTTTCTGGTGTGTGTGTGTGTAACCCTGCCACCCTCCTTACGACGTTAAGAGGACCGACCCGGTCTCTTGCAAATTTAAGTCGAGCACCAAGCTAGTACCCCGATAAAAAGGGGGGCGCACCCTGGGCTCAACAATATTTGTGTCAATTAGAATACAATTGGGAGTAATTGTTTTTCGAGCAGAGAAATATGTACAATCGGTCTTTGCAATATTTAAGATCAGAGAGTTTTGTGAACACCATAATTCGAAACTATGTATCACCTCCTTTAAGAGGACCTGCAGTTCCACAAGGTCAGGTGCTGAAATCATAATAGAAGTATCATCTGCATACATGGTAATTTTCCCTTTTATATGCAGGGGAAGTTCGTTTACATATAGCGAAAATAGCAGTGGCAGTAGCAGTGGTTTTGTATTTTAACTCTTATTTGCCTATCAGAATGGTAAGATTTAATCCAATTTAGGATGGTACCCTTAAAACCAATTCGGAATAGTTTTTCATTTAGGAATTCAATATCGACTGTGTCAAAGGCACGACTAAGATCAAAAATAATCCTATGACATGATGGCCCTTATCTAGTTCATCGTAGATATATTGCAGAAACTGATTAGTAGCGGTTTCAGTAGAACGATTTTCACGAAAGCCATGTTGTGAGTTACTAATTATAGAGTATTTTACTAAGAACTTACTAATTTTGAGGTACACAGCTTTTTCAATTATTTTGGAAAATATGCTGAGAATAGATATAGGTCTATAATTATCCTTCTCAAACTCATTGCCCTTTTTAAATATCGGCACCACCAATGCTATCTTCAGAAGAGATGGAAAAGTTCCAGTTTGCAGAGATAAATTTGCTAGGTAAGCTAATGGCTCTGCTATTATATCCTTAACCGATCGTATAACTTTTAATGACACTCCATCTATGCCTGAAGAATTGGTTAGTCTAAGGTTATTCACAATGTCTATTATATCAGTTGGCAATACAGGATCATAGAAAAAGCTATCTGGTAACATTTTACTATGCATGCACTCTTGAGAGATTCTATCTGGAAAATGTTCAGCTAGCTTAGATGATGCTATAGTAGCAAAATAGGACGCAAAAGATTCAGCAATTTGTTTATTATCGCATAAAATTGTGCCATTTTCTAGGATTTGTATTTCATTTTTATTAGTATTATTTATACCTAGTTGTGAATTAACTATTTTCCAAATTTCTTTTGGTTTGTTCAGGGCATTTTCTATTTTATTCTGGAAGTAGTTCTTTTTGGCTATACTAATACTACTTTGAAGTTCCCTTTTTTTGTTTTTATTGGAGTTGTAATGTAATTCTTCACTGCTCATGCTTTTGGCTAGCCAGTGGAGATTTTTTAATTCTTCACCTTTTTTAACTATAGCTGGTGTCAACCATCCTTTATTATCATAATAATGGCTATTATTTTTACATGTAACTATGGGGCATGTAAGATCAAGTTTATGTATAAATATTTCAAGAAAGGAGTTAAAAGCTGAGTTGACATCTCCCAGATGTATATTTTCCCAGCAAGTGAGTTGGAGAAGGTGCCTAAATTTATTTATTTATTTATTATTATTATACGGCAGAGCCATTTTCATTTTACAATTCAATAAATAGGAACATAATTAAAATAGTATGGAATAATGAATAAAACAAGACAAATAAAATTTTTGTAAATACAATAAAATCAATATTATGCTACACCATGTCTTAGACAAGCTTTAATTACTTATACAAGATTTAACTTGGTTTTTAAATGTATATAGTGACGAGCCAAAGAGTTCTATATTTTTATGGAAAGAGTTTGCTGTACGGAGTAATCTGCATATGGGCTCATTTTGACCATAATTTGTAACATGAAAAGGTACTTTAAAGAGTTCTGAATTTCTAGTTCTGCGATCGTTTAAGTTGAAGCTGATCAACTGAAGTAACTCTGGACAGTTTATATTACAATTAATCAATTTATGCAAAAAGCATAAATCGAGTTGCACTCTTCTACACTCAAGTGATAGAAGGTTGAGTTCGTGTAAGATATCAATGTAGGAATATTCGCCTATTGGATGACCCATCTTGAATGCACATTGTCTAAGGAATCTAGGTTGGACATTCTCAATGGATTGTTTATCGACAACATATGCTGGATTCCATATCACACAGCCATATTCTAGCAGACTCCTTATCAGAGAAGAGTAGAGCAATTTATATATGTCAATAGAAAAAAAGGTAGAGTCCCCATTGATGCAACCTAACACTTTCAGTGCTTGTGCTGTGATATTTGATATATGAGGTTTGAATGTCATCCTTGAATCGAATATTACACCAAGATCTTTTATAGAATTTACCCTGTTTAAAGTAGCATTATTTAGATGGTAGTCGAATATTACAGGATTATTGCCTCTTGTGAAAGAAATTTGATTGCACTTGGCAGGGTTAAGTTTTAATAGATTGATGTCACACCAACGAACTAAATTATCGAGATCACTTTGCAAAAGAGAGGCATCGTAAGAGTTGTCAACGATTCTAAACAGCTTCAAATCATCAGCAAACATTAAATAATTACTGTTAATAAGTTCCTCGCTAATATCATTAACAAATAAGTTAAATAATAATGGACCAATATGCGATCCTTGAGGAACGCCGAAAGTAACTTTAATAGAAGATGATACGGCTCCTGAGCATCTGACAAACTGTGTTCGGTTATATAAATAAATATGAATCCATTCAAGCATGCAACCCTCAACACCCAATGCCTTGAGTTTGGCTATGAGTAATACGTGATCAACACGATCAAATGCCTTCGTGAAGTCAGTGTAAATTGAATCTACTTGTGATCGATGTTCAAAAGCATTGAGAATAAAATGTTCATAAAGAAGTAGATTAGATGAGGTGCTCTTTTTACGCATAAAACCGTGCTGCTCATTGCTGATAATATGTGCAGTATCCCATGATATTTTAGTAGTAATCAAGCAATCAAGAAGCTTGGGTATCTCGGATTGAATGCAAATGGCTCGATAGTTCTTGATGTCATCTCTTGGACCAGATTTGTGAATTGGTGATAAAAAACTATTTTTCCAGAACTCAGGGAAAATGCCGGTGTGCAGTGACAAGTTATAGATTTTATGTAGTGGTATCGCTAATGTAAATATACATTTTTTTAGAACGTACAGTGGAATGCCATCAGGCCCAAATGATAATTTATAGGGTGCTTGGAGAACTCTACTAATGTTTAATGCCTATGTGTTTCTGAAAGATATGAAATTTTCAATGTTGTTAATGTTACCTTTTTCAAGGGACACTTTTAATATGTTTGCATTATGATCTGCAACGTTAGAAGTAGTAACATAGCTACAATTATATTTTCATCTTCAAAATTAGTCACCATGTAGTCAATAGCCGTCTCTGACGATGGGGTTACCCTAGTAGCCTCTATTGATTTTAGTTTTAGTTTAAATGAGTCAAAGACATCGATGAGTGATTTTTTCATGTTTGAATGTTTTAAACAGTCTATGTTCAAATCTCCGTAAAAAATAATTTTGTTGTATTTTTTATAGCAATGATTTAGGAGCGTATTGAGGTTATTAAAAAATATATCCGTATCTCTATATTAGGCGGTCTGTAGCAAGTAACAATACAAAAATTAAAACTACCACTATGCACCGCAATAGCGCAAAATTCTACATTCATTTCAGAGTTCATTCTAATTATATGGTTAACATTTTTAATCTTCAATCTATTTTTAATAGCTATTTATATATATTGCAATTCCACCGTGAATATGTTCAGTTCTGCAAAATTTTGATACTAAAGAAAAGTTATTAATTGATATAGATTGCAATTCACATTCAGAAGCCCAATGTTCAGAAAGACACAGAATATCAATACCTTCATTAAGCGTGAATAAGTCAATGAGATCCATTATTTCTTATGCACTGCACCCCACACAGCACATGACATCCCTAGGATATCCTCATTTGGTCCCGTATATCCCAATCGAGGACAATATTCCTCAGGATATCCTTGGGATATCCCACTGAAATCTATACAACCTGAGCATATCCCAAATGGGGATATCCTAGACAAATCCTGGCAGGATGTCCTAGTCATATCCTGCAAAGATATTAAAAGCCTAACAAAATATCCACTGTGGAAATATCCTGGGGAAGTCCTAGAGTCGTCCTATCACAGGTATTATTATTTAAGGGAGTTCAAGGGCAAAAATAATGAAAAGTATATATATTATTTTGAGGCTTACTTATAGTGTCTTTTTATTGGTTTGTAAAATTTGCTTCTAAAAACTTATTTGTTTGTTCTATTTGATAATCCCCCCCCAGTACAAATGTATTCAAAAATGTTTATCTTATTTAAATAACAGTTATTTCTAATTTGTTTTTAATACGTTTACTGTGTTTTGAATTAGCCGCCTTTTTGTGACAAGTCGAAAGTTCTAAGAAATTCGCCGTGCGTCGATGTCTTTTCCACGTTTATTTTAAAGTTTTTTCTACAAATAAGGTTACGTTAAATATTTCATAAATATAATGCTGCCATATTATATCTTTGTATTTATATTTATATTTTATATTATCTAAAAGGGGAAAATATGCATAAAGAACTAACTTTCTTTAGTAATCCACTCCAAGGTTCTTAGTTATAAGAGGTAAAACTAAACAAACATATTGACAATAGATTATAATGAATAAATGAATACCTTTTTAATAAACCGATATCGTCCATATATAACAATATCTTGACCTCTATCGGTAGTATATACAGACTGTCTATTTTACGAGGGCCACACCAAATATCTCGCTTAATATCTATTGTAGAAGAATAAAGTTTTAGAAACAGTTATCCCATTTTTTGTGAGCTATATTTCAGTAAAAAGAAATTTGAAATCCATAGCCTACTTTATGAGATATATTACAAAAACCTGAAAAATAGGAAAACCACAAACGGTTATAGCTTCCTTATTTGAGGAGATACGAAAAAAGTTAAAGGAATGAAAGTTGACGGCAAAGACAATAAGAATAATAACGTGTAACAAAAAAATCGAAAAATGCAGTTGGCTTTGACATACGCTATTGTGCAAAAATGAAAAATACATATCTCAAAGTAGGCCATGACGCCATTAATTCCGTTATTTTTTTCTCATTCCAACGATATAAAACATGTCACAGAAATTTTAACCGATAGTGTCAATATTTAATATTTTACGAATACCACAATTCATATAATTGAATCGTAACAATCAGCTGTGCCATAATAGTAAAAATTCACTTTATAATAATTATAATTCCGTAATTATTTATTACAATTTAATACAAACCAATAAATATCTCATAAATAAAAATACAAGTACAAAACGAACATCCAAAGAAAAAAACGAAAAACTATGTATAACAGTACTACCTACTACTATATTGAAAAGAAATTGTGTGTATTTATTTTTCTAACTACAAATGCTCAAGTTGTGCACCATGCATTCTGACACAAACGTGCTCTACGAGACACGTCACGCATTACATTTTGGAGCATTTCAGGAGTAATTGCCTCACATGCGTTTCGAATTCTGGTTTTGATGTCCTCAATATTTTCAGGGGCAGTTTGAAATACCTTGTCTTTAATGTAACCCCAGACGAAAAAATCCAAGGGAGTAATATCTGGTGATCGAGCTGGCCATAGAATGGGTCCATAGGTGCCTATCCAGCTATCTGGCATAACTTGATTTAAATAATTTGTACATATTACAGCAGTGTGAGGTGGAGCCCCATCTTGTTGAAAATATGAATAATTTAATCTTTCTGCCACTGTTAATTCATAAAGAAAATCTTGAAATTCGTTTAGCAGGAAATTAAGGTATCTACGAGCGGTTAATTTGCCATCATAAAAATAAGGTCCAATTACTTTAGTCCCTAAAAGACCCAACCAAACATTCGTAGAAAATCTTTCTTGGAAATCAGTCTCTCTGCACCAATGTGTATTTTCTCGTGTCCACTTATAATGCATATTTCTATTGAAAAATCCATTATTAGAAAAATTTGATTCGTCCGACCAAAGAATTTTGCTACATATCAGCGCGTCATTCCTTTTCTTATTTAATAACCATCTACAAAATCTTACTCTCCTTGGCTTATCTCCCTCATTTAAATGTTGAACTTTCCTCATTTTGTAGCATCGAAATCCGTTTTTTTCAATATTTTTCTTGCACTGTCTTTTTTTATGCGACAGTTTTTCTGAATTTGTCTCAAAGAGGTTTCCTCATTTTGGTTAACATAATTCATTACTCTATTCACTTTTCTTACATTATCCGCAACATGCGCTCGCACTACTTTTTTTGAAAATGAACCGTACGTTTTTAGATTTTGAACTAACTTCCTAAACATAGTTCGATTTGGCTGCGGAGCATCTGGAAATCTATCTCCGTAAACCGTGACTGCCATCTCAGCATCAAAATTGCACTGACAATAAATGCTAATCATATCGAATTTGTTATTATTGGTGTACACCATAATTACTGATATAAAATTTGTCTTAGAACTCGACAACGCAACATACAACATACAACAGTGACAATCTGTCAAATTTATTAATAACTGTATACATTGTTTTTCACTAATTATGGCACAGCTGATTGTTAAGATTCAATTATATGAATTGTGGTATTCGGAAAATATTAAATATTGACACTATCGGTTAAAATTCCTGTGACATGTTTTATATCGTTGGAATGAGAAAAAAATAACGGAATTAATGGCGTCATGGCCTACTTTGAGATATGTATTTTTCATTTTTGCACAATAGCGTATGTCAAAGCCAACTGCATTTTTCGATTTTTTTGTTACACGTTATTATTCTTATTGTCTTTGCCGTCAACTTTCATTCCTTTAACTTTTTTCGTATCTCCTCAAATAAGGAAGCTATAACCGTTTGTGGTTTTCCTATTTTTCAGGTTTTTGTAATATATCTCATAAAGTAGGCTATGGATTTCAAATTTCTTTTTACTGAAATATAGCTCACAAAAAATGGGATAACTGTTTCTAAAACTTTATTCTTCTACAATAGATATTAAGCGAGATATTTGGTGTGGCCCTCGTAAAATAGACAGTCTGTATACGACTATATACAATATGTTTGGTGATCTGCAAGCAATAATATTTTATTGCTAAAGCTGCATCACCTTTTATATTATTAGGCTTGATGCTGCCGAACGCTGTCGGTTCATTTCGTTACATCGTCGAGTCAAAACGCACCGACATGCCATTTTTGTTGATGTTTCGTGTTTGTGGTTGTAGCCAAAGACCTTTATTAAACATCTTTGATTGTATGTAGCTTGTAGAAAAGTGCTCGGTAAAATCTAAACGAACAAGAAATAAGAGGGACCTGCTATTCTTAAAGGTAAGCGCATTGTTTGTATATTTATTTATTAAACAAATTTATATCACTATTAGCCAATAGCATCTTTAATCCGAAAATTATTGTTTCAATACACTGATTTAAAACGTTTATTATTTGGTTTTAAAAAATTCTCTTGTGAAAATAAGAAAAAATTTTTTTTGTTGATTTCAACAGTCTGGTATCATAATTATTATATTCTATCAAGCGTTCTCTAAAAGCCTTCAAAATATTTTTCAATCGGTTCAGCGATGCAGGAGGAATTCCCGAATTATGAAATGATTTTTTGAAGCACGACGCCGCCACCCTCAATCAAAATGGTAGATCAAATTGAATTAAGGTTGTAAACATTATTTTAGTTATGGTGACGCTTGCCGTCAAGCCAAGAAGGGAGAGGATACTTCAGATCTTAATACCACAACAGATACTGAAGCACCAAGAATTCGTAAAAAAGTGCAACATAGCACATCCGAAGAGAATTCGGAGGAGGAAGAGTCTCTAATAAATATCAAGATTCCGAGCCCTGCTAATTTTATTGCTGACAAAACAAGACAGAAAAAAATACCTAATAAGGAAGGTTTCAGTAATATACAAGGTACTTGTCGGTGTACTTATATCATACACAATTATTATTATTATTATTTTAGATAAAACTTCTTTGAATCCATCCTGCAATTGTGCTTCCCTAAAAACGACTATTACGAGACAATTTTCATTACTTTTTACCAAATTAGAAGACATTTGCACAGATATTGGCCAGATAAGACTTGCTATAGAAATGAATAAAGAAACGCTGCTAGAGAAGGCAACATTAGTTATGCATTTCCACTAACAAATGGAGATGACCTTGAACAGTTCGAGAATTATATTCTAAACGAAGAAAAGTATAAACAGTCTGTGAGTTTATTAAACATTTTTTTATATTATTAGATTAGATTTGACAGGAGGATCTGGCCGCTTGGCCTTTGCCACCGCGACCCTTATGGATCTATTGTGGCGCTCCTAATCTAATTTATTTAGAGTTCCTTATCCAAGTTTATCCTTTTCATATTGTACTTTTAGTCATTTTTTTAAGTAATGTTTATTTTCTTTACTCTTGTTGATTATGCGTGTAGTGTGTTGTTCCTTTAGTGATTTATTTGATTCAGAAAATTCAATTTATTTTTTCTGGAAAAAACCTATATTTTCAGGCTTTGACAATATTTAAAGGAACAACCCTGTATTTTCTTTCTGTAATAAAATTGAAAATATTTGTTTCAGATACATTTTTTATTAAAAATTGGAGGAACAAGTTCTTATGAATATGTAAAAAGAAGCTTGTCAAGAATGATAACTAACGATTTAGCTAAAAAATTTAGCTGGATTGGCGCAAAGGGCAAGAGACCATTCTCGGATCTTAGATTAGCTAAAGGACTGATAGGTATGCATAGGATATTTTCTACTGTAAACTACTGTATACACATTGTTGTGTACCTGTTCATTTTGTAAACTGGTTTCTTTTTTAATTAGTTTCGAGTCACTGCAAACCTTCAGTACATAATTTGAAAATTATTCATATTCAAATATTACATACATTCAAATCTATGAACTTACACTTAAAAAGACATCAGCCACGATTAAAATAAATACTTCTATTGTAGAGCAATGTTAAGTAAAATTATTTGATTGGTTGATTTATTTATACATATATAATAATATAGTTTATATTAGTATAAGTTCTAGTTGTCCAAGATAACAAAAGCAGCAATTTAAAAAAAAATTAGCTTCATTCAACATTTTTTAGGTTGATTAATCGAGGATATCTAGAAGTTTATACAATCAAAAAATTACTAGGTTTTAAAATTTTATAATATAACCTTTGGGTTTTCTCAGATTTGTAGATTACATTTTAAATAACACCGTATCGGACTGGTGTATTTACCAATTTAGCATTCAAGTTTGCACTTCTTAATAAATTAATGTTTCAATAATCATAATATATGATGGATGCTATTACTAGACTGTTTTAGTTTAAGAAATGTATTTTCTGGTTTGTTTCATTAAAGACACTATCCAATTAAATCTAAAATATTTATATTATCGTGATAGACAACAAATATGTAAGCATACTTATTTGTAGCTGCAGTAATGGAGGGCACCTATACCAAATACGTGGCTACGCCATGCGAGTGAGCGAATAAAAAAGGAAAAGGAGACGCAGCAAGAATAATATATGGTTGCAAACATTTTCTTGAGAGTTGCATCATAAAAAAGCTTATGTATATTTTTTTATAAATATATTAAATAAGTATATTTTGAATTTTTTTTCACGCTTCCTAAAAAAAACACATTTTTAACAAATATGTTATTACAAATATGTAAAATACTCTCTAACAAAACCTTAAAATTAATTGGATCAGAGGTCTTAAGGCTATTATCAACTTATTCTACTTGGTATGAAAACAGAATGGCATGAAAAAATAAATAAATATTGCATCTCAAGTCTTTGGGGGTTAATGGTCAAAATTTCCGAAAACAGTAAAAATATATATATGCCATATTCATATTTGGTCCAGTGAAATAATTAGGTCGACAAATCAAAATTTTGAGGTAAATACTTGAATTTTTGATAAAAGTTAATTGAAGTATTTTAAACACTAATGAAAGACTTTTTTTTCAACCCCCAATAAGCTAGAAGGGGTGAAAAAAAATATGTTTTTTTCAAAATTACTCAAAATGTGCAAAAGCTAGTAAAAAAAGTTTCAAATAAGAATTGTAAAGCATGAAAAATTACATAAAAATGATTTTCTGACTTTTTTGGTATTATTAAAATTAACAGAGGTAGGGTGTGGTTAGAAGTTAATATAAGGGATGATATGTACAACGTTAAAAAATCATATAGCGTGCTGAGAAGTTAATGAATTAAATGAATTTACTCAGGAAAATATAAACTTTCGTTTCAGAGAAATTATTTTTTTTTTGAAATTGTTAATGAAAAGTTATAACAATTTTAATTTTTTTATTTTCAATTAAAACAACTTTAAACAGCGAAACGATTTTTTTATTTATTTATTCTGTTCATTTAATATATTGAACATTTGCGTTTGAAATTTTTTTTACCCATCGTTTTCAGGAAGGTATGAATTTATTTTACCTATTTAAATTTTTTCAAAACCTACGACACTGCTCTCGTGGCGTCACGATAACTGAAAAAAAAATAAAGAATGCGTATGGCAAAAAAAAATTGTTTCGTAGCTACTGCATTACCTACAGAACGCGCATGTGTCACATCAGTGTCTTAGGTTTGGAAAAATAAGGGTAGGTAAATGAATTTACACCTGCCTGAAAACGATAGGTAAAAAAAAGTTCGTGTCACCGTTTAAAGTGGTTTTAATTCAAAATAAAATTAAAATTTTTATAACTTATTTATTAACAATTTAAAAAAAATCAATTTCTCTTAAACGAAAGTTTATGTTTTTCTGAGTGAATAATTATTTTTTTAATTCATTACAACTTTTCAGCACACTATGATTTTTTAATGTTGTACATATCATCCCTTATAAACTTCGTCTTTGGTGTCCAGCGATGAAAACTTTATTTTGATTTTCCTTTGTTAGTAGCTCCTTTACACAGAACTCTTCACAGTAGATAGTTTTCGATTTATTTTTTAAATATTTTAATATAGCATCACATGTGATGTTCCTTTTGACTCTGTTTACGTAAAGCCATAATTTTCTATTTACTCCTGCAAATTCAGAATCCTCCTTACCATCTATGGCAGTTGCATTCCCTATGCTTTTTTTGACTGTTTCATTCTTTTTCCTCTTTGATTTTACTTCTTGAAATTCAGGGTCATTATTTTCTGTGACAGAAACAAGTTCACCATGTAGCTGTTGTTTGTTTTCACTTTTGTTGGTATTTGATATTATTAAGTCAGAAACTTCAGGGTCTACTTTTCCATGCAATGCTATTTTGTTGTCTGTGCTACTTTGATTTGAGGCCTCATTGTCTTGTTTATTATGAGATTCCCTCTGTTTATTAACAGCTGTACTGTAGTTCCCATGTTTGTATACCTTATCATTTATGTGCACATTTTTTGTGTTTCTCTTATCAGACTGGTCACCTAATTGTTTTTGTACGTCTACCATTTTACCTGTATTTCCAATATAATTTGTTTCAGCATGCTATTTTCCAGTTTTAGTGTCTCTATTTCTAGATTTTCCTGAGTTTTGAGTTTAATTCCTTGTTCACTTACAGATGATAGGTTATTTGCTTGACAGCATATAATTCTAGTTTCACTAATAACTCGTACAGATGAGACAATTCTCTGTAAGCAGGATCTGTAGAATACACTGCCACAAGAAACGCACACTGCACTTGTATTTTGTTTATTTTTACAACATTTATAGTGCTTTTTGTTAGGATCATCATTACTAGCATCTGGCTCTTGGGACGCCATTTTGAAAGGTTTTAGTAGTTTTATATGAGCACATTTAAATAATGATACATTGTTGCAAAATATATTGATTGCAATAAAGCTCAGCAGAAAAATTATCCTATTTGGCGAATATTCGCCACAAAGGATAATTTTGTGGGCCGATTACATTATTAGTGTTTACTGTTACCTTAAATTTCGGATATTCATTCATCAATATAGTAACCATTCCAACATATGGTAGAAATCCACGTGCTCGTCCAACAACATCCCTTTTTGTCAACCATAATTGTCCAGGAGCATATAACCCCCTATCATCTACACTGTTGTTATCACCTTTGGTTAAGAATTTAACTGTACCATTTTTCCTAAAATATACAAATATAATTATTATTAAATGACTGAGAATTTAATAAATATTTGAGGTTTCCTTAATTTAACTTCTTTACTTTAAAATGAATTCTAGTATGTAACATAATTATTCTTTGTTATTGGCTAGAAGCATAGTTGTTTTGATTCATTCTTCAATATTGCCTTTTATAGTGTTGTTTTAAGTTGTCTTACTTAACTCACCTGTTAGTGTGACGGAATAAGGACAACAATATACATCAAACAAAGAAAGTGAATATTTAGTGTTTTGATCTTCGAGCTTACCCTATATGCTCGAAGGTTTTGATAACTATACTCTTCTTAGGTCTGCAGCATAGAGTAAAAAAATATTGTGAGCATAGGTTAAATATAAGATAAGTCACAACATAGGATTTATTTTGAGATTTTGCGAATTCAACACTTCTCGTGACATTTTCTAAGTTTTTAATCTTTAATAAACACAAATAATGAAATTCTAACCACCTAAATGCTCTCTTGGTATTTTATGAACTCAATGAAAATAATTAGAAAAAAATTCAAATTAAAAAATTGAATCCCTTCCTGTGATTTTGCAAATTCTTTGCATTAACTACCCATCATAGTTTACTTCATGACTAAGAGCAAGACAAAATATGAAATATACATATTACATTATCCAAGTGATGTGTGTTAACAAATTTATAGGCAAGTCTGAAGTCTCCGTTTGATTCCACATGTGGAAAAAAGTGAAATAAGCATTTTTCTCTGATGTTTAATTACAACTTCACTATCCTAAAATAACAGAACTTTACATAGTTTTAAAAGTGAATTATTTCTTGTTTGCATATAATTGTAATAAAAGATATTCTCTCTAGGATTTGACAAACAGCAGAAAAAATAATCTATGAAATATAAAAAGAAACACTATCTATAAAAATATTAATTTCCAATATTTGCATTCTATCCATAACTTGCATTCTTATTATGCTAGCAATTAAAAATTTTTTAAAATGAATTCATCTATTTTTTATTTGACAATTCTGATTGTAACACTAGTATCCACACAGCTCCTTTCGACCATGAAGAGTAAACTAGTACCCACATAGTCCCTTACAATCAAGATTAGGTTAAGATGATAGATAGTTTATTGGTGCTAAAAAAATTCTATTTCTTACACAAGTCCGGTAATTACAGTAGTGACAGTTAATTAACATTGTATTTAGAATTAATGTCACTGAAAAGGTATCTTCAATGCAATACTATAATTGGGATGTTTTTTTTCCTATAAATAAATAAACTTATTACTAATGTCGTAATATATTGGAATTTGTAGAATATTATTAATAATATGTACCTAATGCATTGAAAATAACTAGATTGCATAGTGTACAGGCAGCGGATGTAACATTAGATTTCCGTTGCCTGTGCAATCCATCACATATCTATTGGCGTTTTTCTACAAGGCATTGCACTAGCAATGAACTGCACATTGCCGAGTCAGGAAGAACGCGGATAGATATTGATGCAGAGATGCGGAGAGTGATGAATCGTATTAAAGTCTCCAGAAGGAGTAGCGGCAATCAGAGTTTAGTTGTTGTTCGAAAGAGTTATTAGTGCATAGAAGAGAAATCATCCAGTCTCATCTCTCAAGTGAGAAACATGTCTAATATGTGCTCGTGTTTCCAATGTAAGGAAGAAAGTTCAGATACGCCTGCAGTATGTGAAATCTGTGAAAATGGATTTTGTGGGGCTTGTGCCAATATATCAGCAACTGAGACAAGAGTTTTTTCATTGAAAAACCGAGTATTATTATTCTTATGCAGTAAGTGCAAACCAATAATTTACGAAAAAGTTAGTTTATCAAAGCAGATTGTATTATACAAAAAACTAATTGATGACAAAGATACAATGATAAGTGACAAACAAAAAATCATAGATATACTTGAGAACAAAAACAAAAATGAAAAAAACAAATATGCTATCAAATTGAAAGATAGCAATAAGGAAATTCCCAGCGGTTCTAAAACAAAACACATGACTGAACATATTACCCAAGAAAACGTAGCTACAGCTATTTCAGAGGCTCAAGCAATGATACAAATGAATGATATTCAACAGCTTATAAACAACACGGAACCTGCAAATACTAAACAAACTGAAAACCTTAAAGGGAATAATACTTACAAGGGAATTAGGAAGTTAGGTCAAAAACTTGTAGGATCAGACATAAACAATACGGAAGTATCGACAAGGGAAAATACAAAGCCTAACAATAAAATCATAGGATCAGACAAAAATAATATGGATATGGTAGCAAAAGAAAAAGTATGGTTATTTTTGTCAAAATACAAAACAACATACACAGTAGAAAATCTGCAGGACTATCTAAACACAAAATGCCCCGATCAAAACTTTATATGTACACAAGTCAAAAACAGCCAAGGAACATTTAATACATTTAAAGTCGCAGTAAACGCCGACATAAAGAACACTTTATTAAATTCCGAGATGTGGCCAAATGGCATAGAAATCTCAGAATATGCTCCTCGTCGGAAGCAGCTTTTTCGAAACTTCAACAAACTGCAACCAAGACAGTATGGAAACAAAAATTACCGATATATTTACAACACAAACGGAACCAATGGACAAAGGAACAGAAATTAACTCAAATGATCTGCAAGTGTTACATTTAAACATTCAGTCAATAAGAAATAAGGTGCATGAGTTGGAAGCGTTCTTAAGTGACAGTGAAAACAAATTTGACGTCTTATGTTTCTCAGAACATTTTCTCAATCAATATGAGATGCAAAATTTAACTGTGAATAAGTATACTGTAGTTGCAAGTTATTGCAGATCAAATGCCTTACATGGTGGGGTAGTAATATTAAGTAAAAATGAATGTCATAACTTTATTCCATGTGAAACTTTAAACCACCTCTCAGTGGAGGTCCACTGTGAAATAGTTGGCACTGAATGTCATGACTTAAATCTTATAATTATAACAATATACAGATCACCTTTGGGGGACTTCGACCTTTTTTTAACAAATTTTAATACTCTTCTAAATAAAGTAAGTACTTCAGCTAGGGACATAGTAATAAACGGGGATTTTAATATCAAATTCAATTCAAGAGAAAGGCGAACAAATGACTAAAGATTTATTTACCTCCTTTTCTTTCAAGCATACCATCACCAAAAATACAAGACAACAAAATTATATCGATAATATACTTGTAAACTTTAATGATCATAAAGAGGAGGTGTTTGACCCCGGTTTATCAGATCATAAAGCAGTAAATATTTCATTCAAAATTACAGAGAATACAAGATCTAAAGATACATTTAAAATAAGGGAAGTCACCGAGGAAGGTATGCTTTTATTATACAACAGACTAGAAAATACTGATTGGAGTTTTGCGAGCAATGATTCAATTAATTTAAATGTAAAATGGGAGCGCTTTATGAATATTTTACAGGAAAACATAGAAATAGCTTTCCCATTGGTAGAAAAGAAAATAAATAATAAAAAGAAACAAACTAAAGGCAAGTGGTTCACAAATGATTTACATATAAAAAGAGAGAATCTATGTTTATTATCAGAGCTATATCAAAATAATCCAAATATAGAGTTAAAAGAACATATAAAATCTTATAAAGCCTATTACAGAAAACAAATAAAAAGGGAAAAAATAAATATTACAATCTACTTATAAATCAAAATGGCAAATCTTCTAAGGTGTATTGGGACATTATAAATAAAAATAGACAGAGTAAAAGGAGGTCTCTATCATTAGAGGTTGATGTCGAAGAACAAAACAAATATTTTGTGAATGTGAGTGAAAGCATAACAAAAAATTTACAAAATCCAATTAATTATTTAGACTATCTAATAAAAAATGCAAATTACCCCAATTTTAGGTTTGAAAGGATTGGACATAACGCTGTGAGGGATGCCATAAATAATTTAAAAAATAAAAACAGTAATGATCTATACTATGAATGTCAACGTATTAAAAAACGTAAAAAATGTAATACTAAATCCGTTAGTTGTTCTTTTTAATCAATGCATAAGCTCTGGAATTTACCCTGACATTCTTAAGATCACAAAAGTTATCCCAATTCATAAAGGCGGGTCATGACCATAATAATTTCCGACCTATATCAATAGTACCGACAATCTCAAAAGTATTTGAAAACATTTTAAAATATCAAATGACAAATCATTTTGAAACAAATGACATGTTCTACGAAAATCAGTTCGGATTTCGTACCAAAAAGTCAACAAACGATGCAATATATGAACTTACCAAAAAAATTATAGAAGGTCAAGAAAAAAAAGAGTATGTTGGGATTACCTTTTGTGATCTTCAAAAAGCCTTTGACTGTGTCTCACACCATGTGCTAATAGAAAAATTAAAGTACCTGAACGTTGACGAAACCAGTTGTAAACTCATGATGTCTTATTTATCAAATCGTAAGCAATACACCAGTGTAAATCATAGAAACTCCAAGATTATGGAGGTGAAGAGTGGTGTGCCACAGGGGTCCGTCTTGGGCCCAACCTTATTTCTAATTTACATCAATGACCTTAAACGGTCCGTAACAGACGCTAACCTAGTATTATTTGCAGATGACACCACATTACTAAGATCAGACATTAATTTAAGAGTAGTTCAGCAGCTTATGGAGGACGCACATAAAAATGCCGTCACTTGGTTCTCTAGTAATAAATTATCCTTAAATGAAAACAAAACAATAGATATGATTTTTACTCACAGACCATTAGAGAACTATAATAACCCAGATAAAGTTAAATTTCTCGGCGTTTATCTTGATCCCAAATTAAACTGAGGCCACCATACAGAATTTCTGGCAAGTAAAATGAGCAAAAACATATTTGTCCTAAGAATGCTGAACAATATCGTACCCATAAATATTTTAATAATAGCATACCATTCATTAATTGTATCACAAATGGCGTATGGTCTGATAAGCTGGGGCCACGCACCACAATCCACTAGAATATTTGGTTTGCAAAGAAAATCAATTAGAATAATCACCAACTTGGGCTACAGAGACGAGGTTAAACAAAAATTTATTCAACTCAAACTTTTAACATTTCCTTCATTGTATATATACACATGTTTAATGTTCGTCCATAAAAATGTACACTTGTTCGAAAAAAAAGGAGACAATAATAAATACAATACTCGCAACGAACAAAACATAAAAATTAAGTATAATAGGTTAAAATCCAGTGATACTGGGTACAATTATTACGGCCCAATATTCTTTAATAAAATCCCGGTATACATAAGAAACCTCCCAGAGTTGAGATACAAACAAATATTAAAAAATTTCTTAGTCAAAAATGCATTTTATAACATAAACGAATTTTTAAATTGTGACGTTTCAGACATGTGATATTCGTGATATTTAATGTAATAATTATCGTAAGGATTAGTGTATTTCATGGAATAATCGTGACACATATTTTATATATATATATATATATATATAAATTTCTTATAATTTTTTCACATCATATATTTAATATTCAAAATGAGTTTGTATTTTTTTTTACTCCATGTATTAATTATTACTGCATTACTCCAATAAGTTGGACATTTTACTGAAACTATTTATTTCAATAGAAGTGGTTAATTAATTTAATTAAACAATTTGATCCAAGTGACAACAAAACTAATAAACATTCAAATAACTTATCAAGCTACAATAAAAAAAAAACAGAGCTGACAAAAAACAAATTTAATCTCTTGAAACATAAAAACCTGAACAGGACCGAACTATAAATCATGAACTGTTGTAAATGTAAAAGTTCTAACTCCAAAGAAGAATCACTAGTCATTTGTGACAAATGTGGCAACAAGCTTTGCCAAACCTGTGCAAATCAAGATATCAAGCAGACTATATCAGAAGCAGTAAGAGAAGAAATATCATCAGCAATTAGTAACTTTTCGTCTCTCTTCACCGAATCTCTAAATGCCAAATTTGATTCGCTGACTAATGCGATTACTAATTTAAAGGACAGCAATATTGATCTGGTTAAACTTCTCACTAAAGATAATTCAAATTTAGCTGTTCCATCACACAGTAAATCTGAGGAAATTACTTTATTTGATAAATTGCTTAGTACTCTCACCAATAAATTTCAAGCCAAGTTTATACTTTTGGATAAAGAAATTTCGACCCTTAAAAATCTAATGAAGGGCAACTCATCAGTTTCACGCAACGTCCCCACAGCTAATAATGACTTAAAGTTCTCAACAAAATCCAATGAAATGGGGAACAGTATTGCTTCTACTACGGGAAATAAAATACAAAAACCTGGAAATGTTAACTATAATAAAGAACCTGACTCCAAAAACACAAAGCAGCGTCGTTGCCTGTTATAGGTACCAGAAAAATAGAAAACACTAAAATTATTGCAGCTAAAATTGCACCAAAAGAATCCATCTTTGTTAGCAAACTTTCAACAGATGTCACTGAAACCGACCTACTGCATTACCTAAAAGAGACCTTTGGCGAGGATGAAAACTTTAAAATTGAACAGCAAAAAGTTAGATCGGGAGATTACAACAGTTTCCGCATTACTGTTCAGGCAGATCTTCTTAATGATTTGCTGAATGCTTCATTGTGGCCTGAGGATATTCTGGTAAAACAATTTGAAAATAAACCTAAGTTCTTTCGTGCCAGACCATACCCCGCGACAAGAAAACCTAATCACTACAGATGGACAAAGTAATTTGAGCTTAGTACATTCCTGGAATGCTTTACATGTGAATACTCAGTGCCTTCACAATAAAATAACCCAGCTAGAAATAATCTCAAGAAATTGTAAACTGGACTATATTTTTGTCACCAAACACTGGATGACCTCAGAACAGGCAGATGTCACTCCTATTCCAGGATATTACCTCTTAGCAAAATTCTGTAGAAATCAACGTACCCATGGAGGCGCTGCCATATACGGACTTAAGAAAAATGGAAAAGTCTTAAACTTATCAAAACATACATTTGAACTTTCATGTGAATGTGCAGGCTTTAGTACTAAAATATTTGGAAAGAAGGTAGCCCTGTTAGTTATTTATCGATCATGTGTACAAAATGTAGACAATCAATTTATAACCTTTATTTATATTTTAACTTCTTTTGGATTAAAACAAACAGTATTTTCAGATACCAGAAATAATTCCTGCTTGGATAATATTTTTACCAACATAAATCCCAATATGCACACCACAACTATACATGATACCAAACTCTCAGATCATTTGGGTATTTTTCTGAAATTTGAAATCTGTGAAGTTAAAGCCAAAACAAAAAATGTCAGAGTTAACTTTAGACCAATAACCGACAATGGGCTATTCCAACTGTATCGCAAAATTGAACAAGTCAACTGGAACTTTCTCAATGGGACGGACACAGACATTGACACTAAAGTACAACAGTTTCTCGAAACATTATTAGACGCTATTGATACCTGCTTGTCTATGAAATCTAAAATGCAAAATAATTTTAAATCCCGGAAAGTCAGTTGGTTCAATGAAAATCTACAAACTATGCGAAAACAACTCAATTTTCTTATTGACACAAACACGCCAGACCCTCTCTTGATATCTAAGGCAGCTGTAAATGCTTATCGCAATAAATACTGCATTGAAATTTGTAAGGCAAAAAAAGCTGCCAACGATAATTACATAAATAAGTCGCGAAATACACAAGCTGCAATGTGGGAGATCATAAAAGACAATAATAGTAATTTCCAGACAGTACCTAGTGATTCTATAAATGCAAACGACTTCAATACTTATTTTTCAAACGTAACAGAAAACTTATTAAACGATCTTTCACTAGTCCCATCCACCAAGTCATTTTCAGAGTTTCTCCCTAAAGTAAGTACCAACATATGTTTTAAATTCAGGGAAGTCTCTTACAATGAAATGAGAGATGTTATTGATAATCTAAAAAATAGTAACAGTAAGGATGCATACAATATTAATGTGCAAATGATAAAAGTAATTAAAAATATTATAGTATATCCCCTGACAAATATAATTAATCAGTGTATCAGGCTTAACATTTTTCCAACGATATTTAAATTATCCAAGGTCATCCCAATTTTCAAAAAGGAATCTGTTGATGACGTTTCCAACTACAGGCCCATTTCATTAGTCCCAATACTGTCTAAGATTTTTGAAATGATTTTAAAAATCCAAATTACACGTTACTTCGAGGATAACAACTTATTCCACACAAGTCAGTTTGGTTTTAGAAATAAGCAGTCAACAACTTTGGCTATCAATAATTTGACTCAAATCATTTTGCATAATTTTGAATTAGGTAACATAACCAGCGGCACTTTCTACGATCTGACAAAGGCCTTCGATTGTGTGTCTCATAGTATTCTTTTAGATAAACTAAGTTATTACAAATTTGATGAAAATGGCATATCACTAATCGATTCTTACCTATCAAACAGGAAACAATATGTTTCTTATAAAAATAATGATTCCAATCATACAGTCATAAAGCATGGTGTCCCACAGGGTTCAGTACTTGGTCCAGTGCTATTTATCATATATGTAAATGACCTTGCCAATTGTGACAACACGCCCCTTATTTTATTTGCTGATGATACAACAGCTCTCAATGTTGACAAAAATTCTGATCATCTCGCCGAGCAGATTGTGAATACACAATTGAAAATTAAACAGTGGTTCCTAGCAAATAAGCTTACCCTAAATCTAAACAAAACACAAACAATAACGTTTACTCTTCGTCACACTGTCGTCAATCAGACCTCAAATGTTGACTCAGTGAAATTTCTTGGGGTATACATCGATCCATTACTCAGTTGGGATAAACATGTTTTGAAGCTATTCAAAACCTTATCAAAGAAAATATTTCTGCTGCGAAATCTAACAAATACTGTTTCAAGGCAAGTTCTTGTCTCAGCTTATCATGGTATTTTTCACTCCACTATGACATATGCTGTATTAATCTGGGGACACTCATCCCACAGTAAAATAATTTTTAGTTTGCAACGCAGATGCTTACGAATTATGGCAGGTTTGAACTACAGAGACGACTGCCGTGATAAGTTTAGAGATTTTAATATCCTCACCATGCCATCAGCCTATATACTTGAATGTCTTCTGTACATTAAGAGTAATTTGCAGAAATTTAATAGTCAGGGTGATTCGCACTTATATCCCACTCGTTTCCGTAATAATATTGCGCAGGATTTTTTTCGACTTGCAAAATCAAGAGTTGGCACTAGCTATTACTGTATAAAAATTTTTAATAAGCTACCTGACAATGTCAGAGGCTTGGATTTTAACATTTTTAAGAAAAAAATTAAAAAATACCTTCTCAGGAAGGCCTTCTACAGCTGCAATGAATATTTAGAGGAACGTTTCTGCGACATTTAGTTATAAAAATTTTATCTTTTTTCTGTTTTTTAATTTAATTTTAAGATAACTGTATATTGTGTTTTAAGCTGTCACTGTCTATTTTAATGATATACTTTCTACCCTGGACTTGTGTAAACATTTTGATGTAGTAGCACCAATAAATGATTATTATTATTATTATTATTAACTCATTAAATGCTATCTTATGCCAGGTAATGCTTAATCATGAAATAATTCTGCTCTGTGGTGACTTGAATGTCAATTATCTTGAAAATTCCGTGGAAAAAAACAATTAATTGATATCTTAGATGGTTTTAATCTGAAATATATTTTATCTTTTGAACCAACTAGGGAGGTTCTTAATAATAAACCTTCAGCAATCGACTATGTTGTCACTAATGCTGAATGTGTTAGCGCTATCAATTTAGATATGGGTATTGCTGACCACAAAGCTCAACTTATTAGTGCCGCTATGCCCCCAACACAAGCATCAGAAAATCTGAAAACTTGTATCAAAAAGAGACACTTCTCAGAACAAAACTTAAGTAATTTGAAAAACCTTCTCGCTAGAACTGATCTAAGTTCCTTATACAGCCTAACTGATGTTAACGAAGCTTGGCTTTATTTTTGGTCAAATTTCAAATACTGTTTGGACCTAACCTGCCCCATCAAAAATGTCATGGTGTCCTATGTACCCCGCCACAACTGGATCGATTCGGATGTAGATAACGAAAGCCAAGAACTGGAAAAACTGTTTTGGATTAGCAAAAATTTGGGCACAGACGAACACAAGAAACGATATCAAATGGCAAAAAAGATATTTTCTGAAAGGATTCAAATTTCTAAGAACAATTTTTTTAAGAACAAAATTATAAACTCTGTTAACTGCACAAAAACGATCTGGCAAGTGGTAGATGCAAATCTTGGTAGGGTAAAAAGAAAAACTACCCCCTCCACAATAACTGCAAATGAAATCAATATCAGTAAACCTTTGGACATTGGTAATGCATTTTGTGATTATTATACTACCAGTATCGAGCAATTACTAAATCAAAACCTACATCCAGGTGCCACAGGCTGCACTCTTCCTAATTCAATTGTTAATTCTATTTTCGTTGAGGAATTAACAGTTGATGAGTTATCCCTGGCTATGTCACAATTGAAAAACAAATCTGCGTGTAGTGGTCTGGATGATATGCCGATTTATGCCCTTGAGTTCATCTGGGATTATATCAAATTTCCCTTGTGCTTTATTTATAACATTTCATTGAAAACAGGAATTTTTCCAAACAACTTAAAAATGGGCGAAATCACACCAGTTTATAAAAAAGGAGATCCTGAATTACTAGAAAACTATAGATCTATAACTGGCTTAATGACGTTCTCAAAAATTCTTGAAAAAATTAATGCCAACCGACTTGAATCCTTTTTAACTAAAAATAAAATATTATCAATAAACCAACATGGTTTTAGGAGAAATCATTCAACAAACACAGCAGCCTTCCAACTTGTTGAATTTGTTTATAAGTCATTAGACAAACTTAATTACACTTTAGCCCTGTTCTTTAATCTCACACGTGCTTTTGAATGTGTGGATGCTGAATATCTGGTGAAAAAATTATACTCGATGGGCATTAGGGGCTGCACGAATGACTGGATTAAGTCTTTTTTAAGTAACCGTAAAGTAAGAGTTAGAATTGACCAAGAATTATCAGATTGGAGAGAGCTGAAATATGGTGTACCTCAGGGCAGCACTCTATCTCCACTTCTATTTACGCTATTTGTCAATGATCTGGAAAAACATATAGGCATTACAGTTAACATGCAATTGGTTTTGTATGCGGATGACACCACAATTGCATTATCAGCCTCGTCAGAAAATGAACTCGCCAACGACGCACAGATATTGCTTTCTGAATTTTCAACCTGGTGCAACAAAAACAAGCTTATTCTTAATCCATCAAAAACGCATTATATGATTTTCTCTAAAAGACGTAAAATTCCAGAACTTACATTTAAACTCAATGACACTTTGCTAAACAGAGTAGACAATTGCAAATTCTTGCAAGCAAGTAATCCCGTGCTTTAGCGTATTAGGTACATCGACTCTCAATTATCTTGGGAGGAACATGTCGGCTTTGTGGTCAGTAAATTAAATAGTGCATACTTTGCTATTGTTACTCCTTCAAGAGTCGTGTGACCTTGTCGTGGTGAAGGAGCTTAAGTAGCTGTGAGACTGAGACCGATGCTAGCGGAAGTGACCCCTAGCAGGGTTACTTGTGCCGGCAAAGGTCAAGGATGAACAGCGAAAACTAAGGACGACTCAACCCAAGTCAAGGTGGAACAGCAAGCGCCTAAGGCTGCGTGGCTAAGGGGGAGCTTAGTCGTAAGTTTGCGAACTCCGGATACCAGGCGACCTCCGGTTTAATCCTAGCCTTCCTATGGCATGCGGGGCTCTGCTGTAGGTGACCATTCTTTCCCTAGCTTCTCGTGGGACCAATATATGGATCAAGAAAAAACAAAAGAGGTCGGTGCACCTCAAATTGCACCAACAGCGGAAGAGGTCAGCAATGAACTCCCGTCCCAAGTCGGTACAGAAACGCCGATGGATATGGACTTGCTTAAAAGTCCTTCCATACCGGCAGATACCGAAAATGAACTCCTGCAGTCTAGCGACGAACAGGACGAAACCAGATCTAACCAGTCTGAAGTCAGAACATCCCTGGAGGCTCTGAAACTCAAAGACAGGAAGATCAAGCTAGGAGGAGCGGCAAGAAAACGCTACAAATGGCTGCTAAAACAAGGGCACAAACCAGAAGAGGCCCGCGTACTGGCACAAAAACCCATCGGGGAATCGTCGACCGGAAGGGCACCTAAGAGGAACCGTTTGGAAGACTCGACCCCTGAAAAAGGAAAGCTTAAAAAAGCAAAAGATGGGCAGGGGAATCCAATTCCCCCCCCGCCCCAAACATTTAAGCAAATTGCTGAAAGTGTCAAGGTGGGCATCTTGGCTACAAGCTTCCCAGATATCCTTCTGAAAACGGACCAACTTAAGGCCGTTCAGGAGGCTATCCTCAACAAAATAGTAGAGCAAAAGGGAGGTGCTGTCAAGCCAAAATTCCTTGGCTCTACGTTTAAGCCAGGTTGGCTGGTTCTGACTTGTGCCGACAAAGCCACTGCAGAGTGGTTAAAAGGCACAACAAAGGACCTACAACCTTGGGAAGGGGCTACTTTGAAAGCGGTAGAGGAAACTGAAATTCCTCGTGCGCAAATCCTTGTAGCCTATTTCCCAAACAGTTCAGATGACTCGAACGAGCGAATTTTGGGCTTCGTAGGTGCCCAAAATGAAGGTCTGAACGTGACAGAGTGGAAAGTGCTCAAAAGAGCACCGGAACACAATGTCACTCAACTCATACTCTCAATAGACCACCAATCTCATGAGAGTCTGAAGAAAAATGCCTTCAAAGTGAACTACAAGTTCGGTCAGGTTCAATTAAGACCGAGGGGTAGTTCACAAAAAGAGGCAAAAACTTGCAGAGAGGAGAAGGCCATCTCAGTAGTAGGGGACCCACAGCCTTCCACAAGTACATCTAGTACTTGCACAGTAAAGGCTCCCTTACCAACGGATAAGCCGTCCACCTCAAAACAAGGACAGAAAGCGGAAAAGGCTTCAAAAGGCTCGCAAGAACCTAAGAAGTCGAAAACGCACCACAGGAAGGAGGCCAAGAAGATCCATTCCACCCACAAGGGAGACAAGAGCTCCCACCAGAAGAAAAGGCTCTAAAATGGCGCCGCATCTGGGCTTTATCCAGATAAACCTACACCATGCAAAAGCTGCTTCGGATGTGCTTAGCAGAAGGTTTGTCTGAGAGAGGCTGGACGTAGCGCTCATACAAGAGCCTTGGACTTATGGGAATCGTGTAAGAGGGATCCCAACAAACACATGTAAGTTAATCTATTCAGATAAACATGACAACCCAAGAGCAGCTATGCTGCTCAATAAACGAATTAACTTTGTTTCTATTCCAGAGTTCATAACGAGGGACTTGGTTACAGTGGCTGCAGAGGTGCCAACCGAAAGGGGTAAGCAAGAGGTAATTATTGCCTCGGCTTATTTCCCTGGAGATATGGACAATCCGCCTCCAGATGAAGTCGCAAGACTGATAACCTACTGTAAAAGAAGAAACAAGCACTATATAATAGGATGTGATGCAAATTCCCACCACACTGTATGGGGAAGCACTGACATCAACAATAGAGGTGAGTACCTATTTGAATATTTGGCTGCGAATAATATAGACATTATCAATAAAGGTAATAAACCAACATTTATGAATATATTACGGCAAGAGGTATTAGATTTGACCTTGGCCAGTCCATTCATAAGCAACAAAATAAAAAACTGGCATGTATCAAACGAAGCGTCACTATCGGACCATAATCACATTAGGTTTGATTTGGAGGCGGCGGCTACATGCCTCAAAGAACACAGGATACCAAAACTGACCGACTGGGATGTTTATCGTGAACACCTAAAGTCGGAAGCTGAGGACCTAGGCAGAAGTATAGAGACCATTGAGGACCCAGAAACTGCATCTATCCAACTACAAACTCTCATAACGCATATGAGAAAAGCTGTCCCGTCAAACAAAAGGCTGCAAATAGAGATGTGCCTTGGTGGAACAGGGAGCTCAGTAAACTTAAAACTGAAATAAGACGCCTCTTCAATAGAGCAAAACGCACCGGAGAGTGGGGCGAATATAAAGAGGCACTCACAAAGTACAACAAAGAATTGAGGAAGTCTAAGAGAAGGACGTGGAAGGGTTTCTGTGAGAGGATCAATGAAATGCCTCCAGCTACCCGACTCCAAAAAGTCCTATCAAGAGACCACTCAAATGGAATAGGGCTGCTACAAGGATCAGACGGCAGCTACACGGAAAACAGGAAAGAAAGTATAGAGTTACTTCTAAAAACTCACTTTCCAGACTGCAAAATTACAGAAGAGGGAGACGTTAACAACCGGATTGGAAAGGAAGTACGCTATCCTACAAACCGGGAAAAAAGTCTCTCAGGAAAAATATTTACACCTAATAAGGTTAGATGGGCAATTAGCACTTTTAAGCCCTACAAAACACCCGGAAGGGATGGTATCTTTCCAGCCCTACTACAAAAGGGAATCGAAGAGATACTACCAATGCTGATAAAAATGTTTAGAAGCAGCTACAACTTAGGGTATATTCCCCAAGCCTGGAGAGAGGTAAAAGTGGCGTTTATACCAAAGGCGGGAAAGCGACCAAGCGATCAGCCTAAGTCATATCGTCCCATAAGCCTAACCTCCTTTCTCCTAAAAACGATGGAGAAAATCTTAGATCAACATCTAAGAAGCGAAGTTCTACCAAGGGCACCGCTTCACAAAAACCAATTTGCCTATCAAGCTGGCAAATCCACAACGAATGCCTTACATAGCCTTGTAAATAGGATTGAAAAGACATTTATTGCAAAAGAAGTAGCCCTTTGTGCATTCATAGATATAGAGGGGGCCTTTGATAACACCTCATATGAATCAATAAAAAGGGCAGCAGGTCAAAGAGGGTTTGAGCCCTCAACAACAAGATGGATTTATTCCATGCTCAACAGTCGGAAAATAACGACTGAAATGGGAAGTGATTCGGTAACAATAACTGCCATCAAGGGATGCCCCCAGGGAGGGGTCCTATCACCCTTGCTATGGTCTCTGGTAGTCGATAATCTTCTCAAAAGGTTAAGCAACCATGGATTTGATGTCCAAGGCTATGCTGATGACTTAGTGATAATAATAAGAGGCAAAAATGATAGGATGATGTCAGGCCTATTGCAAATTGCTCTCAATATTATCAAAAATTGGTGTATGGAGGAGGGCCTAAATGTCAACCCATGTAAAACAGTCATAGTACCATTCACCAAAAGAAAGAAGCTTACACTAAAGCCTCCAACGTTGAATGGCACACTAATTAACTTCTCCAGTGAAGTCAAATATCTAGGAGTAATCCTAGATCAAAAACTCACTTGGAACGCACACCTAACAAGGGTAATCGGAAGAGCAACGATGGCATTTTGGACATGCCATAGGCTCTTCGGTAAAACCTGGGGACTAAAACCGAAAATGATCTACTGGTCATATTTAACGGTGATTAGACCTATTGTCACCTACGCATCGATGGTATGGTGGACAAAAACAAAAGAAAAAACAGCACAAAACAGGTTGCAAAAATTGCAACGGTTAGCGTGTCTTGGAATCACAGGTGCAATACACACCTGTCCAACAGTAGCAATGGAGGCGCTACTGGATCTGCCTCCCTTGCATATCCATGTTAAAAGGGAGGCAGCTCTTGGCGCCTACAGGATACACTCTAGTAAGAAATTCAAACCAGGGGATCTGGTTGGTCATCTGACTGTCCTAAACGAAGTCCAGTTAGACTCAATGACCAAACCCACAGACTCCACACCAAAAAGGTTCGACTTTGAGAGAACCTTTGAAGTGGTAATTCCTAGCCGCCAGGTATGGAGCTCTGGAGGTCCACAATGGGAAAAAGGATCACTCATCTGGTACACGGATGGATCCAAAACGGATGAAGGAGTGGGCGCCGGTGTATACGGCCCAAACTGCAGGCTGACAATAGCCTTGGGTCACACTCCCACCATCTTTCAGGCAGAAATATATGCCATAGATCATTGTGCTCGACAGTGCATAAATAAAGGCACACGGGGATCAAGAATCTATATAGTTTCAGACAGCCAGGCAGCACTCAAAGCTCTGAGTTCATTCACCTTTGAGTCACAAATTGCCTGGGAATGTCTACAAACAATAAAGCAACTGGCAAGAAACAACAAGGTCAACTTGATGTGGGTGCCAGGGCATGAAGGAATAGAAGGGAATGAGATTGCGGACGACCTTGCAAGACAGGGTGCCAAATCGTCATTCATCGGACCAGAACCGTTTTGTGGGATAGCAAGAAGTAACACGACGGAGGAGGTAAGAACATGGGAGGATGAACAAAAATCCTCCTACTGGAACTCAACTCCAGGACAAAAACAAGCGAAAAAGTTCATTACTTATTCGCAAAAGAGAGCTAAAGAGCTACTTGAACTCAGCAAAAAGGAATTAAGACTACTAACAGGTCTTTTCACGGGTCACTGCCCATTAAAATACCACCTTAAAAAAATGGGCAAGGCTGAGGACGAAAATTGTCGATTCTGTACAAAGACAACCGAAACGTCGGAACACATACTTTGCACATGCGAAGTACTAGTCCGGCAAAGGCTACAACACTTGGAACAGGTGATTCTGACACCTGCAGAAGTGTCAAAGTTAGCCCCCAGGAAAATTCTAGGATTCTTTAGAAGCCTAGGATTGGATGGGAACATATAGATATGGGGTAATCACAAAAGATCTTTATAGGTCGAGGTGAGGAGAGGTCAAACGCCTGAACAACCCAACTGTAATCTGTTGCTATTGTTAATCTTAAAAACATCTTAGATATTAAAAACCTAATGAATGTCTATTATCCCTTGGCTTATTCACACCTAAACTATATGGTACCTTACTGGGGCCAGACAACTAATAATAATAATAATAATAATAATAATAATACTGTTTATTGTGCAAAAGAAAATACATATTTTACACAAACGGATGAGGTTAGCGAAGCTTTCTTCCACCTCTCCTAAAAGATTTAAAAACTAAATATTCTACTATTAAATTATAAATTATATATAATCAAAAATCAAATTTTAAAATCTTATATTGTAAATGAATTAATATAAACATACACATTAAAATACATAAAATACGTATAAATATAAACGCCTACATGCTAGCTACAAATCAGTCTACAAATAACAGTTCCGAGAGGGTATCCTAATTATTTAACATTATCTTTAATTTACTTTTGAACTGAGGTAGGGTCAAATCTAAGTTGGATATAATTTTATTTAAGTACATTGGTGCTATATAAGAAAAACATCCTTCAAATTTATTGGTATGATGTTGAGGAATTGTAAATGTATCTAATCTTATATTTACATCATGTGTATTCGATCTTCTTTGAATCAAATTAAATAGATACTGGGGTGTTTTATTCTTAATTAATTTATACAAAAATATAGTGATTAGATATTGCATACGCTTTTCAACATTTAATTCATTTAATTCTCTGATATAGGGAGTCCCATGAGCCATATATGGAATGCAACAGACAAAACGTATGCATGCATTCTGTACTCTTTGCAGCTTATTTTTATTATATTGCGGAAGAAAATTATAATAAACTGATGAACAATAATCTAATTGAGGATATATTAATGTTTTGACCAGTTTTAGCTTTATATTCTGATTTAATTGGTTTTTAAATGAATATAATGTTTTTAATTTATACATAGATGTTTTAAAGATATGTTCAATATGGTCCTTAAATGATAAACTTCCATCCATAACTACACCAAGATTTTTTGCTGAGGCAACCCACTCAACATTTGCATTGTTGATATTCAAGTTATATTCAAGTTATATTTTGTTTCGATCTCAAGTTTTTGCTGAACTTAATCGCATTTTTGTGATACAAAAAAGAATAATACGCAAGATTTTCTCTGTTGGTCCATTTGAATCCTGTAAGCCCATTTTCAAAATGCACCATATTTTGCCACTCCCTTGCATAGTCACTTACTAAGCGCTAATTTTTGTAAAAATGAACGAAGGAGAGTTTCCACAAAATAACTCAGTACATCATCATGACACTAGGTCAAACACTAACATTTATGTTTCAAACATAAATTTGTCTATGTATAAAAAAAATCCCTATTACTTTTGTAGCGATATATACAATCACCTACCTAACCCTTTTAAACATATTGATTCGGAAGCAAATTTAAAAAATATGTAAGGGGCTACCTTCTCGACAACTGTTTTTACTCTATTCAAGAATACTACAATAAGTAATTTAAACTCCATTATTGCATTCTGTTTTTACACTTTTGGATACGTACTGTGAATTTCTTACCTCTCTGTTTTATTTATTTATTTTAATCGTTTAATTCATAAGATTTTACATCTAGTGTTTATTATTGATCGGTTTATCTATTAATTATTGCTATCTATCTTTTATTCCTAATTAATGACGTTGTCAATATCTTTATAAGATGATACGGCAATAAAGTTATTATTATTATTATTATTAACTATTCTACTCCACTGTTAACTTTGAAATTCAAATTTATGTTTTGCAAAACACAGACTGAAGGCCTTTTGGTTATTTATTTATTTTTTAACCAACAGAAAACTTTTATTATTATTATTATTATTACTATTATTATTATAAAAAATCATAGGTAATGACTGTTAATAAAGTTGGTAGAAAAATGTGATGTGATCATGACTTTCTATATATCAATATATTTTTTACGATATAAATATCACTTTGAGTCCATTTTTGTTTGCGACCTTATATATTAACACGTAAAGCAAGTAATCCCGTGCCTTAGCGTATTAGGTAGATACGCGTTTCATACTATATAGGTAGATATTTATATACATATCTTTATATCTTATTAACTGGTGATTAGAGGCAGAGGTGTGACGGAACATTTTTGTTACAAGACCAGTAGTAATTTATTAACTACCTACCAAAAGTATGCGTAAAAATATTTTATATGAATAAATATACTAGCGATTTTATTGCAAATACTGAATATTCACATCTCGGCATGAAGTATGAATTAAAATATGGAATTCGACAATAAGCAAATGAAGACATTAAAAAAAAAATCCGTATATTACAAAACAAAACATTCAAAAATTAAGTTTCAATTCAAATTTAAAAAATCGCATAAAATAAACATAATTAATAATATATATCTTGATAAAGAGTATAATGATTAGCTTGTTTACCTTAAAAGTGCTGCCATATAAAATTGTATGAAAGACTGGAAGAGATATCAAATTTTTGATAAATATTTGAATGGGAGATATACTTGGACTCTATTAAATAAAATGTATGTAATAAACATAATATTCATTACTTAATTTTGTATATATTTATTAAAATCTGAGGCTTATATTAAAAAGGTTTCAACACTTCTATAAACAATAACCCAACAAAAATTTAAGTCACTGGTTGATAACTATAACAACCTAAATTTAAATTAGAAATTTATTTATATTTCCGAAATGTTTATATTTGTATAACTTTACAAAAATATACTATTAAGAAGTTCAAACTGGCATCCCGTTCAAAACTTACTGCTTTTGCTTTATCATAAATCCACAAATCAGGTAATAGTCCCTTCAAATTAGGAAAATTGAGGGAAATTTTTCCTACAGCTAAGCCACCTGTGTAGAAAGTTGTCTTGGGGTTGTGTTAACATATTTTTCACCAACCGCATGAATAAAAAAGGGTTGTTTTTTAGATATTCCTAGATACATATATGTTTTTTTGGCCATTTTGGCGTTTTTTTGCGTTTTGCTGCAAAACTATGCATTTTTGAGAAAATATGACCTTATTTGATATTGCAGATCTAGCGATTCTCTACAATTTTTGTTCTCTTCATTTATTTGAAATTCCGCTTAGTTGCACCGCTAGAGCGCGCTGAAGTTTATGTAAATGTATACATTTTTTTGGTGTTTGATTTTAAGCCAAAACTATGCATTTTATAAAAAAAATACAAAGATCGTAGATAAGAAAATTTTCGACAAATTTTGTTCTGTTTTTTTTTTCTCAAAGTCGCGTGGTTTTGCCGCTAGAGGGCGAAAAACATGTTTTCAATACTCTTGAGCGGATAAAAACAAATATAGGCATCATGAACAGCTGTAGTATTTTGCTCCTCCACCTCCCTCTACTCAATATCTTTTACCGGCTAAGCTAATATAGATGACATATACAAAAAGGCCCATCACGACCACTACAGCTGAATGCGCGTAGTTCATACTATTAGATGCATCGTTCTATGCGCAGCTGTGTAAGAAATGATCGATGGGTTTCAAAAAAAATATTTTTTTTTTGTTCTCCAAATTTTTAAATAACGAGTACTCTAAAAAAATGAATAGTTTTGTATATCAAAAATATATGCGCTATATTTTTTTTCTGCTCAAGAGTATTGAAAAAATGTTTTTCGCGCTCTAGCGGCAAAACCGCGCGACTTTGAAAAAAAAAACACAGAACAAAATTTGTCGAAAATTGTTTTATCTACAATTTTGATATCTTGATATTTTTTTATAAAATGCATAGTTTTGGCTTAAAACCAAACACCAAAAAAATTTATACATTTACAGAAACTTCAGCGCGCTCTAGCGGCGCAACTAAGCGGAATTCCAAAAAAATGAAGAGAACAGAAATTGTAGAGAATCGCTAGATCTACAATATCAAATCAGGTCATATTTTCGTAAAACTGCATACAGGGTTCGGACTTTTAATAGCCCATAAAATTCCCTGACTTTTCCAGGTTTTCCATGACTTTTTTAAACTAATTTCCAGATAACATTAAAATAATATAAATAATTTTTTTCTTCAATGCTCAACTATTTTAACCAAATTTAGTCATCATACTAGAGCTCTTTTCCTTGTAATGGAATAAACATTGAATGCTTTTTTAAAAAACATATTACTACTTACCATGAATTTATTTAAGAATACGAGATATACTATACATATAAACTATATATTTTATATATAATTTCTTTACTTTTAAAATTAACAAGAAAATAAGAGAATTAAGCAAAACAATTTATTGATCAGGTAAAAAACAAGTTCAAGTTTTGCACAACATAAAAGCTCTTAAAATCAGGCAATGCCAAAATAATATATTAATAAAATATTTTAACCTTGGACACTATATAACTGACCAATAGCGTATATAGTTAAAGAGTTACATATATTTAACCATAAGTGCATTTTATCACGTCAAATTTCTCAGTTCTGGATTTCAGAACAATTCAGTTTATAAAGAGCTGCATTTAAAAAGCATAATTTGCCTTAAATAATATTTCTTTGGTTTATAAAAACACACTGTAAGAATATGATAACGGTAAAAATATGTAACTGTAACTACATACACTATTGATCACACCTGTAATCTATCATTCATTAAGGTTAAAGCCTTTTAGACTCGCGTTATTCTAGCGTTGCCGAGATTTTCTATTAATAATACTAAAATGAGCTACTAGACCAATAACTACGAAAAAATGTATGATAGTATATCACTTAATCTCATTTTTGGAGTCTACGCCCTTTATTTTGGGTATTAACAAAATAGATTAAAGAGTATCCAAGCGATATAATATCACACCTTTTTTGAAGCATTGCCCTTGGCCTAAAAGAGAAAATATAAAGACATTGTCTACTATTAAACTGTAATTGATGATTTCGTCAAAATAAAAGAAACTATGGCTTTAATTATATTTTCCAGGTTTTTTCTTTTTTTCCCTGACATTTGTCAATATTTTAAAAATTCCCTGACTTTTCCCTGACTTTTTCACATATTCTTAAAATCCCTGACTTTTCCAGGTTTTTCAGGTTTTCCAGGTGAGGCCGAACCCTGTGCATAGTTTTGCAGCAAAACGCAAAAAACCGCCAAAATGGCCAAAAAGACATATATATGTATCTATATCTAAAAAACAACCCCTTTTTTTCATGCGCTTGGTGAAAAATATGTTAATGTCAAAGTACCTTTCTTAAATTGGGTAATTCATATTGTCAAAATTAAGAATTAACGTCGCTCTGTAAAGCCCGCGAGCTTGAAAAAACACTTTTTACATTTTTAAAATAATTCGAAAAGCAAGCCTTCGCTGCTGGAGAATATACACAAGCCACTCTCCCCTACCGATCGAATTTTCGGGAATGGCGAACAATCTGGAACGTCTAGAACGACTAGAACGCCTGGAGTCTTCGATTTTCAAACACTTCCAGAAGCTTTGATTTATCTTATATAAACCGAAACGCGCTCAACACAGCATTCAGTCGAGTCGAGCCAGTAAGTCAGTCAGTTCGGGATCCAGCCACGCGACAAAACAACAACAACCAAAGGCAAATTTCTACTCTAAAGTGTTAATATTCAACATAATTAATTACATCAAACCTATTTAGTGATAAACAAATGTATTGTTAGAACGTGAATAGTATTATATCGTTATTTTGACTCCAGAAAATTTGACTTTTAATTATTCGTGTAATATCGATACAGGGTGTTACTTTTTTGCCGAGCCAAGTAAAATAAATTCATTCAAAATTAAATTGTGCAGTGTTCTTTTGCGCGAATCTGACTAAAAACGAAAGTCAGGTTCGTGTTCATTAACACAACCCCAAGACAACTTTCTATATGGGTGGCTTAGCTGTAGGAAAAATTTCCCAAAACCAGTGATTTTTCTTCTAATTTGAAGGGACTATAAGTTTGATAAGTAAATCATAATATGTAGGTATCATACAATATATACAACTATATAAGTCAAGTCCATACTATATTGCTGCCAAACAGAAAACTACTATTATCCAATGCTTTTTACTCTGTCAACGATTTTTTTTTCATGTTTTTTAATTGATTATTTTACTGTAATCGTTTTCCTTCTAATTTTAAGTCAACTGAACAAGTGTTCATTAGACTTACCCTATATCGTGTATTATAATCTCTTGGGTTAATAAATGTATTATTATTATTATTTATTTTTTTTTTTTTTTTCGCGTTAGCGATGCTGGACAGTTCTCCCGTGTCTCCGATATTCTCACAGGGGAAGCGCCAGCGAATTATCTACAACCACTCCCCACATCCCGCAGGGTTAGTGGTTGTAGATTCCAGAATCGTGTGCCCTAAGTAGACACAGGGACCCTAAGACGACTGCCTTCTGCATTTGGCCTGCCAACCATTCGGCTGATTTTTGGCAGGCCGGTATGGTCTTCAATGGTGAGAGCAGCGTAGGCCTCATCCCACCGAAAACGTTGATTATCAGGACGACCATCTTGACCGAGTAGTCTGGGTATAGCGATCGGAGCTCATACCGGAGATCTCGGTATTTGGTCCGTTTCTCCTCCTCCTTCAAGGTGATGTTTGTCTCGGCAGGTGCCGAGAACTCGATGACATACATCACGTTGGTCTGGTGGTCGAGGAGGACTATGTCAGGCTTGTTGGCTTGAATCAGCCTGACGGTCGGGAACGAGTAGTTCCAATAAATTCGGCATTTCTCGTTCTCGACAACGGACTCGATCTCTCCGGGAACATAAGGCAGCACTGGTGTTTGGTCTACCTCGTACGAGTGCTGAAGATGGTAATACAGCACTCGTAAAGCCGCGTTATGTCTGTGGATGTAGGCCGAAGTCGCGTAAATCGGACATGCAAATAGTAAATGCATGAGCGACTCCGGCGCCTGATGGCAGGTCCTACAATTTAGGTCGGGGACCTCTACACCCATAACACGACTGTGGTAGACCAAGGTGTTAATAACACCATCTTGGCAGGCCACAATGAATCCCTCGGTCTCCCGACTTTAGCCCTGCTGACCTCAGGAATGAGAAGGTCAGCTTTGTCGATAAACCCAGTGTCTCTATGTTGTTGTAGAACACTCCATGCATGGGTCTATCGACGTGCTGCCTGAACAGATTTCTCTGCTCGGCAGCTTTGACTTGGGTTGTCAGGCGATTTGGCGGAAGCTCAGTTACTGACTGTGCATCAGCACCTCGCCTGCCTCTTCGCCTGAAGTCGAAAACGAGACCGAGATCATCTGCGGCCCTGCGTGCTGCCTTAAATAAAAATCCGCCCACTCCTACGGTTTCATGATCTCTCACTAACCGCAGGAGTGGATCTGAGCTCCTCAAGATGTTACATGCCATACTCAGCGCTACTCTGCGATGCATGCACTCCAGGCTCAAGAGTCCTCTGCCCCCCATTGACGTGGGAGGTACACTCGAGGAACGGACGATCTAGGATGAATGCTTCTGTGAATATGCATCATCTTGCGAGTATCCCTATCCAATTGATTGATATTATTATTATTATTATTATTTTTTTCCTTTCTCGACTACCGTCGGTTCCTTTTATGTTAGTGCGGGCTTTCATTTAGCCAAACACTATCATAATATTGTTAAAATATTACTTTGTTGTTAATGCTGTTTAACTAGGTTTATGTGATCTGCATGAACTTTCTTACTATACTTGTTGTGTCTATTATAGTGTTTTTCTGTAGTTCGATGTATATGTTGGGATCTATTTGAAGACGTGCTAGGCTGTCATGAAGTGTTCTAGGGATCAGGCCAGTAGCTGATATTATGATGGGAACGATGTAGACGAAGCTTTGACTCCAGAGTTTCCTTATTTCTTCTGCAAGTGGTTTGTACTTGTCTATTTTTTTCGTGATGTTTCTTGTTCAAGTTATTACTATTGGGGATGGCAATTTCAATGAGGTATGTGGTCTTCGTATGTTTGAGCCTTAGTGTTATGTCCGGCTTGTTATGTGCTACTGTTCGATCAGTAGTGATTTCTCTATTCCAGTATAGTTTAACCTGATCGTTGTCCAGGACAGCAGGGGGCTCGTATTTATAATGAGGTGTTCTATTCTCTATCAAAGCATATTTTAAGGCAATTTCCCTGTGAATGACTTTTGCGGTGTTGTCGTGGCGGTGGATATAATCGGTAGGGGCTAGCATGGCGCATCCTGTTATTATATGATCAATGGTCTCCTGGGTTTGTTCACATTTCCTGCAGCTATCTAATAGGACGTTACGGTCTTTTAGAATGTATTTCATATAATTTCTGGTCATGACTGTTTGGTCTTGGATATTGATCATATAACCTTCCGTCTCTGCAAAGATGTTTCCGTTCGTTAGCCATTTTTTGTACTGTCTGTTGAGTTAAGTTGTGCTCTCATGTGCTCCAGCAATTTAGCAGTTTTCTAGTGAAAAAGTGTACTAAAAAGCTGGGATTTTTGGTGCAATCCTGAATAATAAATAAAACTTTATAAGGACGAAATTTTCATTATGAAATATATAAAAAGTATGGTGAAATAACAATAATAAACAAAGATTCAGTAGATCACTTTAAAACAAAAAATAGTATAAGTAGTGTAAGTTAAAAAAAAAAAAAAGAAAAGAAATGAAAAACGTAAATCAGTAAAAACTGTAAACCAACATCAGTGGGTAGTTAAATAGGCATAAAATGGATAATAAATGTTCCAAATGTAAAACTGAAATACTAGCAGATACAAAAAAACAAATAATCTGTGACATATGCAAAGTACTTCTCTGCAAAGGATGTTCGCTATTATCATCTAGTGAAGTGAAAGTGATGGAATTGTCACAGAGAAGGATGATATTTTCCTGTCCAGAATGTGTTATAAAACTTAATGAAAATTTAGTTAGTAAGGAGATGAAGAAACTTATGGAAACATTGTTCCAAAAGATGAAAAAAATGGAGGAAGAATACACACAGAAAACTGAAGATCTTTGGAATGTTATTGATCAGAATGATACAAATATGAAAAAGTTTGTAAAAGGACAATTGCAAGAATTAAAAAATGGTATTGAAACTCACATTAGTAACCTAAAGGATTATTCAAATAAAAATAAAATGGACAAAAACAAAGCCACGCAGAAAAATACTATAAAGGAACAAACTACTCAATTAATTGAACCGGCGCCAAAAATGATGAATGCAAAGGCAAATATTCACACAACAGAGGCACAGTCAGTGAAAACTAGAACGGATAAAATAAATACCGCTAGAAATTGCCATGAAATTGAACTAGCGCAAAGAGAAATAGCAAATAGAATAATCAATCTAGGACAAGCCGATAATTACACAAATACAAATAACACCAGTGAATCTTCAACTCCGTTATCAAACGAGCAACCAAAAGATGAGGATAATTTTACCCAAGTAAATAACAGAAAAAAATGGAGAAGAAGAGGAAATATTGGCACGGGGGATGAAAATCAAGATGATGAAATAAATTTCGAAGGGAGTGCAGTGTGGAAAAACAAGAAACACTGGTTAATCATTAAAAAAGTTAAAGACACCGCAGATGCTACAAAAATAAAGAAATATCTCAAAAACAAGTTGGAGGCAAAGGAAGAAGATATTAGTGTAAAGGGGTTAGAAACGTACTATAAAATGAAGGATAACAATTGTTACTTAATAGGGTTTGACCAAAAATTTAAGAACAATATATACGATCCAAAACTGTGGCCAAAAGGGGTGATCTTTGAAAGATTTGATTTTCGAAAAGGAGAACGGTTTCTCGATAAACCTAAATATCACAAAAGAGGAGTTGGGAATAATGAAAATGAACATCAAGTTATGACAGAGGATTTTCGCATAGTCTAGATGGAAACAAAACCATAGGAAAATTCAATAATAAAATAAAAAAACGAGATAGGGATAAAAAATAAATATGATTTATTTTATGCAAATTGTCAAAGCCTCTTAAAAAATCTGGATAATATTAAATACTGTGCTTTTTGCATTAAGCCACTTGTTATGTGTTTTGCTGAGACACACATAACGGATGAAATCAGTGATCATGAAATTGAAATAGCTGGATATAAATTGCTTACTTGCAAGTCTCATAGCAGACATACAGGGGGGTTGCAATATATGTTGATATAAATAGTTCCTTTTCAGTTGTTCAAAGAAATGTGTTACCGCTAAACACTTGGAATTTGACTATTAAACTTAATGTCTACCATTCTACGTTTGTTGTTTGTGTAGTGTACCATTCACCAAATAGCTCTCATGCCGATTTTATAGACTATTTTGAAGAATTATTAGAAGATATTGTAGCTAATAATGCAAAAATAATCATTGTGGGTGACTTCAATATAGACTTATTAATGGAGTCTACATATAGTAATAAAATAAATAGACTTATTAGCTCTATAGGTCTAAGTCAATTAATAAATGTTCCTACGAGGGTTACAGCAGTTTCCTCAACACTCATAGATTATCTGATTACGAATGAAAAAAATATAAAATATACTGTTTGTGATGACCAAAAAGTTGCGGATCATCATAATGTACTAGTTTCACTTAATAAAGAGGGTAAGCAAAATATAAATACACATTATGAAACAAGAATTTGTAAAAGAAATTTCAAAAATTTTGATAACTTAAAATTTCAACTTGCGCTCATGGACACGAAATGGGAAAATATCTCAGTAGATGTTGAAATACTAGCACCATGTTTAAATACTACAATTACTGAGGTGCTAAACGAGTTTGCTCCATTTAAGGAATATAGAGTATTTAACAATTTTAAATTTAATGTTTGGTTTTCAAATGAGGTCATTGCAAAAATAATAGAAAGAGATAAATTATATAAAGAAGCAAAAAATAAAAATGAAACAGAACTATGGAATATATATAAATTAAAAAGAAATGAAGTGACGACGTTAATTAAACAAGAAACAAAAAAATATTATGAAACACAAATTGATCAAAACACCCAAAAAAAAAAAAAAAAAAAAAAAAAAAAAAAAAAAAAAAAAAAAATTGATCAAAACAAACATGACGGTAAAGCAATGTGGAAAGTTTTAAAGGAGTTGGTGAACGGTAAGAAAAAATATAGTAATAAAAATATCATATTTGAAAATGCAATTTTAACATCGGAGATCCAAATAGCAAACGCATTCAATACATATTTTATAAACAGTATTGACAATATTGTAAATAGTATTGTTCCTTTCCATGATAGTAAATATGTGTTAAATGGTATGAAAGGAATAAAAGTAAACTTTCATACATTTGAGAAAATTGACTTACAAGGGTTATCAAAAATCATTAAAACTATAAAGAAGGATACATGTGATAGAGATGGTGTCACTCTTAAAATAATTAAAGATGCATTTGAAGTCATTGGAAATAGATTTGTTGAGGTCATAAATTTGTCACTGGATAAGTGGGTTTTCCCAAATGTGTGGAAACTAGCAACAGTTACACCGAGAGAAAAAATTTATAATACAAACATCTGTTCAGAGTTTAGACCAGTAAATTCATTACCAATTCCCGAGAAGTTGTTAGAATTAGTTGTAAAATATCAACTACTTGAATTTATTCAGGAGAACGATATAATTGTAAATCAGCAATCTGGATTTAGGAAAAATCATTCGTGTGAGACAGCACTTCAATTTGTTTTAAACCAATGGAAGTTAGATATCGCTGATAATATGGTGATAGGAGTAGTATTCCTGGATTTTAAAAGAGCTTTCGAAACGGTAAATAAAGATCTACTTTTATTGAAATTAAAAAAATATGGAATTGATGGAATAGTCTTACAATGGTTTACATCCTACCTTGAAAATAGGAAGCAAATTGTTAAATTTAATGACAGTTATTCGGAAGAATTAGCTGTAAAACATGGAATACCTCAAGGGTCCGTACTCGCACCTATACTCTTTTTATTGTATATTAACGACATTTGTAATTGTTGCAAGAAATGTAACATTAAACTGTTTGCGGATGATACAATGTTATATGTGAAAGGTAAAGTAGAAGATATTCAAATTAAATTAAACGATGATTTAGAAAACATATATAAATGGACATGTGACAATGGACTAAAACTGAACTTGGACAAAACTAAATTCATGATTGTAACAACAAAAAATAACTTAAGAAAAATTAAACAAAATAAAATAAAACTTAATATAAAAATAAATTACTGCTTGATAGAGGAAGTTAACAAATTCAAATATTTAGGGGTGATTATTGATTCTGAGTTGAATTTCAATGCACATTGTGACTATATAAAAAATAAAATGGCAAAAAAACTGGTATATTGTTTCGACTATGTAATAAAGTGTGAATGTTCGCTAAATTAACTATTTATAAGTCTATGATTTCCCCACATATTGATTATTGTGGTACCTCATTTATTTTCCTTAATAAACAACAAATCCAAATGTTACAAAAAACTCAAAATAGAGCAGGAGGGCAATTTTAAACTGTAGTAAATATATACACCAATCAATACGATGTTAAGTGTGTTGAATTTAATGAATATTGAACAAAGAATTGTTTATAACACACTAATCTTTATATTCAAAATGAAAAATGGAATGATGCCATCTTACTTAACTGACCAATTAAGCTATGTAATTGATTTACACTCCCATAAAACAAGGGCTATGGTAAATAATGATTTTTATATCAAAATTGAACACGTAAAATCCAATACTATATTGGGAAGAGGGCTAATTTGGTTTAATGACTTACCAGGGGAGCTAAAAGAATGTAAGAATGAGCATATTTTTTAAGAGGCTTTGTATAGAGTACATAAAGAATAACTTTAAATAAATATTATGTTAATTGTAAAATGTTTGTAAGTTATTGTACGTATGTTGTATTTTTTTTTAAGAGCTCTGCTAATAAAGTTTATATATATATTTGTTAGATGCTGCTTGGTCGACATGTGGCTGATTCATTTGGAAGTGGTGCCTTCCCTGTAGCTCCTTTGCTGCCTATGATTCTTTCTTTTGGAGGTCTGTTTGGATGTTATCTAGGGATATTATTATTATTATTATTATTATTAATATCATACATATTACATATCTATGGTTGCAAAGATTACCAAAGCAGTGAATTCACCATTCACCACCTGTCGGCGCTCATTTAGGAATAGAGAACAATTATCAATTTTTCCCAGACGTCGTATTACAAAAAGTCGTGATCACATCGCATATTAAATTCACTGACATAAGAAAATCACAGTAACGATTCACGTTGTTATTGATAAATCACGATATCGCCCATCACTACCGCATACGGCTTCATTCCGTGTGATCTCGAGAATTGGGTCCCTAGTCACATTTGGCTATAGTTAATTAATAGAGCAGTAGCAGCTGACGTCACAACATGGCCGCCACAGCTGTTTGGTTGACAATAACCTAGTTTTGCATTTGTGACCATATAAAATAATTTGAGTTTTTAAACAGTTTTTTGTGCTTTTTTAAACGTTTTTCTTGTGTAAAATTTATTGTTAGTGTTTTTTTATCTATTATACATTTTGTGATTTGCTGAACTGACTTTTATTTAATGCTTTATTTATATATTCAAATAGGGATGTCATCTTGTTCACATGTCAAAAGTTATTTCTTTTCAATCCGGTAAGTGAATTTTAGTGAATTTATTATAATTTTATTTATATTCTACATTTTAGGAGTCCCCTCGTAACATTTCTAAGTTGAAATATATTAATGGTGTTAACCTATAGGATTTAAAAGTGGAAGATTCATACTGCTTTCAACATAGTGTTGAATTAATGAACCAATTTGACCGTTCTTGGAAATAAAAATGCTATCTAAACCATAAGACTGTTATTATTCCCACTTACCTTTATTATTATCTATAATGTGTACGATCTCAAACATCCTATTATGGTTGTTATGTTTATAAGCATCATTTTGAAGAACTTTATTTTTACTCCCTTAACGGGAGTAAAAGTGTGTTTTTTTTAAGTTCTGTCTCGTTTTAGCTCACTTACCTTCAGTGATATTTTACTTGTAAGCATTATCAATATTTTAAACATCTGTGATTATAATTGTAAGAATCAAAATAAATACCAAACTAGGTAAGTATACTTATAAGTATAAAGTATTTCAAGCATATTGAGTTCATATTTGTTTATGATTTTAATTAAATGGAAACTGAAACGGTCTCACAGTCCTATCTTCATATTAGATTTACTATTACTCCTGCATTTCACAATACAAACCTCTGATTATTGTTATTAATGTGTTAAACAATTAAACTTATTAGAAACTGTTGAGCCAAATGAAAGTAAGATATAATCAATAAAAAGTTGATGGGAAATGGTTTGAATTGTGTAAAAACGTAAATTTCACAACAGGATTATAAAACCATTAATATATGATTGATATATTGGCACAAATCAACGAATGTTGTGACAACTTTTAACCTATGCTTAGCTGTAACTGAGCCTGTATTAATTAAACATTTATTGAAATATGTCGTGATATTATATATGTACAAAAAAATTAAAAATCCAATATAGTCCTTATTTTCACTATATTATGGGTTCACAAAGATGTCAACGTATTTGACATCAAATTTTACACTTGCAAAAACAACACTAATAAAGTATATATAAAATTCTTTCTCACACTAGGCTTTTAGAAAAACATTAACAAATATCACTACACATAGCTGATATTCAGAAATCCTCCACTTTAATTTTTATCAAGCGAAAACTGACACCTACTCTTATGTCAAATTTCGAAGTTTGTCAACCAATCACGTGACAGCTGGCATAACTGTGACGTCACTGCTAGTGCTCTATTGCATTACATATTGCATTCGGCAAAAAAAAAACAGCATTAAAAAATTATTTGATATAAATTATGAATAATACATACTTTTCATGGAGCTTCAGTACTCGATGGACAATTGGAATATCTCTTCCTTCCACTTTAAAAACAACAATTTCACCAACTTTGACAGGTTCCTCAGGATAATTAGTTAAAAATAATAAATCTCCTCTGTGAAAAGCCGGTTCCATACTACCCGACAAGACTACAACTATAGGGCTTTCACTACCAGTTACCACCATTAACCCCTTCCATATCATCAGAGCTGAAGAAACTATCATACCAAAACTAAGTACTTGATATAGGAACTAAAAAAACACATAAGATTCACTACATAAGTCTATATAATATAAATAGTCTTTTACATACTATATGATTTCCACATGAGATATAGCTTTTGTATATATAGAAACTATGACATAGCTACAATACCGGATGTTTCAGGGATGCAGTCATTAATTTCTAGGGGTGATTCTACTAGTAGAGTTCAAAACGAGATCTATCTCGTCTTCCGTGGAACATTGAAAGGTAAAAATGTATGGATTACGTTGTTGCATAGTATTTGGCTTGTGTATACACCCCCTAAATTCGTCTGGCGATATCGATATCCAAACAACCCCTAGGGGTAAAAAAGCGAAAAAAATAGAAAATTAGATTTTTCCCTAGTCTTTCTAAGAGTTTCCAAATTTTTGTTTTACTATGTATAATAATAAAGTTATAACAAATTACATGTGAAGAAATTGCATTAGTTGAAGCGGATAATGGTTGTTATAATCCTATGTAACTTCCTTATTGTGCATATATTCATTTTACTATTTTCGCAAATTCATTACACTCCTAATTGTAGGTAGACGAACGAAAATTTTAGAAAATTGATAAGAATAAAAGTTGTAGCCTGTACTATCTAGATTATAATCATTTTTTGATTTTTATATTCTGCTTATAAATAAGAAAGTTATAAAAGAAATACTAACCTATTGACAGAATTCCCGCAGAACCCCTGTTGCAACTATCGCAAGATCTATCTATTTCCCTCTCTCTCACTCGCTGCTCGCATAGTTGTAAAAGTATTGCCATTTAAATTATTCATTAGAAATTAGCCTGGATAATGTGATATAACATAACAATAATTTAGGACGTAATTGTCCTAACAAAAATAAGTTAAAAATACATTAACGCAGATACTAATGACCTAAGTTACATAGTTTTTAAAATATAGAATGATGAATTTTGGGAAGAAAAACTACTTTTATAATTAATGATTATTTACCCACACCCTTTACTTGTCTTAATAATAATAATAATAATAATAATAGTGCTAATAATAATAATAGGAGTGGGTACGGAAAACGGATCGGCAGCCTCCACGCGGTGTACCTGGACAGGCAGAGGTAACTCTACCTGACAGATGTCGGACGTGGGTCTCAGGGCTAACCACTCCGAGACTCTTTTTCTCTGGTTCTACCTCACAGAGAAAGGGCCCCTCACAATCGACCTCGCTCGGATGGAGGTCAGAGACAAGTTGGAGGGGCCTTACCGGATGGTCTCAATGGAAACGACATACGCAATGTACATGGACGCTTTAGGTGGACCAGGGAACTCCGGGATGACTTGCTGACCTGCCATGAGAGCAGCGAACCTGCGCGCAGGGGGTACATGGCGCGATTGCACGAAATCTGGTGTGATCTGCACCCAGAGCATCTCGCCTTCTCTGAACAACAGCTCAGAGATCAAGTATCCTTCCTGCGCAGATCAGGCTACGTAAGGGCGCCTCGTCAGCACGGACATGTGCCAGCCGCACTGCCACCGTGGCAAATCGCCGCTGACGAGGAACATCCCATAGAGTACACTGATGTTGACTTAAGGACGAGGGTTAGCCTTAACAGCAGGGCTACCCTAAAGCCACAAGACCTGGCAAGGATGGACGCTGTTATCGATGAGGAACTACCAGAAGACGCCGACATTTGGCAGATCAACACTGCCGTGTATAACGCTGCTAGCCAACTCGTCCCCCGCGAAAGGGCAACCAGAGCCCCAAGCGGTATCGAGAAGGCTAAGCGGCGTGTACAAAAGATCGAAGGCAAAATACAGTTGGCCAGACAACACGCTTCTCGAATCCAGAGTGTAGTGGAATGCGTAACAGCTGGCAAGGCATTCACGCCTAAAGTCCGGCGAACAGCAACCGGCCTAAGACGCCAGCACCACACACTAAATCTAACAGTGATGCTTACTATTAAGCAACACTGTTTAGATCGGATTCGAGCGCTCATGGCTATCAAGAAAACGCTAATAAGGCGGGTAAGGAGTATGGAGCAAAATACACTGTTCCGTACGAATCCTTCCCGCCTATTTCAAGAGCCACAGCGTGTTGTCGACAATCCGCCAGCTGTAGCCGATGTCGAACGCTTCTGGAAGGGAATCTACGAAACGACACGTCCGTTCGATAGCAACACTCCAGCAATAGCACACTTCGAGGCTCTTTGCCACAGAACCTTAGAAGAGCCAGAAGAGGTGTGCCCGGCAATCAGTTCAGAGGAAGTTCAACAAGCTCTTGTTGGTGTCAAGAACTTCGCTGCTCCGGGCCCAGACGGAATAAACAACTGGTGGTGGAAAAAATTTCCTTCCACCCACTGTCGTCTGGCCCGAGTTTTCAACACGTGGTTGAACGAGGGGCAGCAGATTCCTGACTCGTTTGTCGAGGGACGTACCGTGCTAATCCCCAAAAAGGGAGATCTGTCCGACCCAAGGAATTATAGGCCGATCACTTGTCTGAACTCCTGCTACAAGATATTTACACGTATCTTGTATGCTAGGACGTTACGGCAGGTTGATCAGGTTTTCCAACAGATTTACGAGCAGCGTGGTGCCAAGAAGGGCATGGCGGGCTGTAAAGACAGCCTGCTGATAGACCGCTGTATTACGCAGGATTCTGTGCAGTACAAGCGGAATCTATCGATGGCCTGGATTGACTATCGCAAGGCATTTGACACAACATCGCACGAACTATTGTTGCATTTGCTCAAGTGTCTTGCGGTAGCAGAACCACTAGTGAGATGCATAGAACAACTGCTGCCTCTCTGGAAAACTCGCTTCACCATAACATCCGGTGCACAGCGGGTTACAACAGAGCAGGTGGCATTCCGAAGAGGAGTTTTCTAAGGAGACTCACTCAGTCCCCTCCTCTTTTGCATCTCACTGCTGCCGTTATCTGTTGAGCTCCGCCAAACTCGCGGGTATCACTGTGGACCACCCAGCAACCGGAGGCATAAGGTCACTCATCTATTCTACATGGATGACCTTAAACTGTATGCCTCCGGAGAGCATGAACTCGAAAATGCTCTAAGGGTGGTCGAGCAGTACACGCGGGCCATTGGTATGGAGTTCGGGTTGGACAAGTGCGCGGTCGTTCAACTCAAGAGAGGACGATGCGGGGACTTTGCTGAAGACGCGCAACTCGCAGACGGAAGCATCCTGAGACATCTGGATGCCGGAGAGACCTACACATATAATAATAATAATAATAATAATAATAATAATAATTTTATTAATCTGGGAAACAGTACTGTTTATAGACAAGTCATTACAATGATACATAGTGATGATTACAATTAATTGATTAATTATGGAATTAAAGTAATAATATGATTAAGAAAGATAAAATTAAACAATGATAACAAGATAACTGTCGGACGATATTCAAAAGGAACAAAGTAAAGAAAGAAAGAAGAACTCACTGTTCTTCTTTCAAGTTAAAATTTCACATTTCACATTTATAACATTTAAAGTTTCACAATTAAAATTGGTAAATTAAAATTACATATTATTATTTAAAGTATAAGTGTTACAAAACGAATAAAAATCTTGTATATTGTAGAGACAGGCACTGATTAAAAGTTTCTTTACCTCATATTTGAATTTTTTTACACCAAGCACTTTTATATTTATGGGCAGGGCATTATAGAACTTTAGGCCACTGAACTCGGTTTTTTTTAGTCTAGTGTATGGACAGATTAAATTTTCTTTATGCCTTGTATTATGGTCATGTACATCACTATATGTTTGGAAATCACTTAAATGTTGTTTTACATAGTAGACATTTTCATAAATTATTAAAGAAAATACAGTCATTATATTTAATTGTTTAAATAATGGTCTACAGGAATCACGGTGACTTTTCTTAAGTATTCCTCGAATCGCTGCTTTCTGCAGAATTAGTATTCTTTGGATGTGGATATTCGCTGCAGTTCCCCAGGATAATATTCCGTACTTTATTGTGGATTGAAATATGGCATAATAACAGGTAAGTGCGGCTTCAGCGTTTATGATGGAGGTTATCCTTCTAAGCATGAATACTATAGAGGAGAGTTTTTTACATAAACTGTCTATGTGGCTTGCCCATGTCATTGAGGCATCAATATTAATACCTAAGAATTTGGTGGATAGGTTAGAGGAATTATTTACTGAGAATGACATAACATCTGTTTTGTTTTCATTGAGGAAAAGTTCGTTGTTGTTGAACCACAATTTGGCTGTTGTGAGCACAGTTTCATTGATGTCCTCGAGGTTTGAGTATTTCGGTGTTCTTATACTAAAAGTAGTATCATCTGCATACATTAGGGTTGTTAAAGTAACATCATTGACTTTCATATTGTCTGGTAAGTCATTGGTGTATATGACAAACAATAGGGGGCCCAGAATTGATCCCTGGGGGACGCCTCGTTTTATATATAGTGGTGCGCTGTTCTTTCCATGGCAGTGTACTACTTGTGGTCTATCTTTTAGGTATGATTTAAGCAGTTGAAGCGCTGGCCCTCGTATTCCATAATATTCGAGTTTTTCTTCTAAAATTGAGTGTGACACGCAATCGAAGGCCTTTGAGAGATCGATAAAAATAGAATGGCATAATTGTTTTTCTTCAAAAGCTTCATATACATTTTCTATCAATTTTAGTATCGCATCTGAGGTATTTTTATTTTTCCTGAAACCATATTGCTCTCTGGAGAAATATTTATTTTGTTCCATATGTTCATAGAGTTGTTTATAAATTGCTAGTTCGAGTATTTTTGATGGAGCTGGTAATAATGTAATGGGTCTAAAATTTTCAGGATTTGTGATATCACCCTTTTTATATATAGGGATTACCTTTGAATTTTTTAGGATACTCGGAAAGGTACCTTCTTCGAGACAGGTGTTTATTATATGACATAGTGGATTGATGATGTGTTCAGCAACATGTTTCATTAAGTGGATGCTTATGCCATATATATCTTCACTTTTTTTGTTTTTAAGTTGTTTTATTATGGAGAGAACATCATCTGGGTTCAGTGGGCTTAAGAATATTGAATTAATATTAGTAATTTGTTTATTTCTGCAGAGGTCTATTGGGCTGTTTTCACTTTTTTGGAGATTTTCCACAATGTTTTCACTAGAATTTGTGAAGAAGTTGTTTAGTATATCTGGCGTAAGGTTCTCACCTGGTGATTTTTTTTGACTATATTTCCTGCCTGTTTCATTGTTTATTATACTCCATGTAGTTTTACATTTGTTATCTGAGTTGAAAATCGTTTCCATATTATGTTTTTGCTTAACCTTATTGAGTAAATCGTTATATAATGATTTGTAATTTTTATATTCATTTCTGTTACCTTCTGTAGGATTGCTTTTGTACACGGAATGTAGAAACAGTAATTTTTCTTTCGCTACTATAACTTCTTGTGTGATCCAGCTTTTATATTTGTTTTCTTTAACTTTTTTAGTTGGGAATGATAATTCATGGTAAAATAAGAAATGTTTCATAAAGACTTCCATTTTTATTTCAGCTGAGTTCGCTGTGTATACCTCTACCCATTGTTCTTTTTGTAAAAGATTTTTAAAGTTTTGAAGATTGTCCATGCTGTAGTTTCTTCTGGTATTACTTTTGGTGCTGTCGTTTCCACTCATCTCTGAGAATGTTTCTATTTTTATTATCTGAGCTTTATGATCTGAAACGAGAAGATCTAGTGTTTTGGCATCATATGTGTGAGCATTTGTGAATATGTTGTCGAGGCAAGTTTGTATTTTCATGTGTACATGAGTAAAATCAAATATTGTTTGTCTTAGATCAAATGTGTTTGCTATGTCAAGGAATTTACTTCTGTTCGTGCTGTGTTCCAAAAAGTTAATATTAAAATCTCCTGTAAGGATGATGTTTACATTTGGAAATTGTTCTAAGAATTGAAGGCTCGACTGGAGGATGTTTAGCATTTGGTCAATGGATGGATTTATGGGAGATCGATATACTACTAAAATGACAGTATTAAATTTTTTTAAGTGTACTGCGGTTATTTCACAGGTTTTCTCAACTGATAGTGAAGTGATGGAACTTAAATCATGGCTTGTAATATTTTTTTGGGTATAAATCGATACTCCACCATGTGTATATATTTTCCTACAAAAATAGCTAGCTAAGTAAAAGTCTGTGAAATTATAAGTCTCTATTTCATTTTCCTGTAGCCAATGTTCTGTAATACATAAAACATGTAAGTCTGTTATTTTTGACATGGATTCTTCTACATTTAATAATTTATTTCTGAGGCACTGAACATTTAGATGTAAAATGTTTAATTTACCTTTGGAAAGTTCACTCCTATTTTGATTTTCATGCAGTGGATTGTCATGCAGTAGATTGTCGTTAGTTAGACCATCTGTGTTATTTGTTTCATCTATTCCGTGTGAAAATCCTCTTTCGTAGCTTGCGGCTCATACCTGGGTGTGGAGCAACATCACATCCAGGATGTGCAACAAGTGAAAGAATCTCTCCGCGGCAAGTACAGAAGCCTACTCCGAAAGATGTGGTCATCCGAACTTTCGGGGAAAAACAAGGTATCTGCCACTAATATGCTTGCCGTGCCTGTTCTGCTCTACTCCTTTGGAGTAGTCAAATGGACTGTAGATGAGCTGCGCCAATTGGACAGAGGTACCCGCAAGATGGTGAATATCCATAGGAGCATTCATCCTAGATCGTCCGTCCCTCGTGTGTACCTCCCACGAAATCGGGGGGGGGCAGAGGGCTCTTGGGGTTGGAGTGTATGCATGGCAGAGTGGCACTGAGCATGGCATGTAATGTCCTTAGGAGCTCAGACCCGCTCCTGCAATTAGTGAGACATCACGAAAACGCAGGGGTGGGTGCAGGATTGTTTAAGGCAGCAAAAAGAGCCGCAGATGAACTTGGTCTCGTATTCGACGATAGGCGAGGTGGCCGGCGCGGTGCTGATTCAGAGTCAGTCACTGAACTACAGCCAACTCGTCTGAAGGGCCAAATAAAAGCTGCCGAGCAGGAACTTCTGTTTAGGCAGCACGTCGATAAACCCATGCACGGTGTATACTATAAGAACGTAGAAACACTGGGTTTGTCAACCAGGCTGACATTTGCCTTTTTAAGGTCAGCCGGGCTAAAGTTGGAGACCGAGGGATTCATTGTGGCCTGCCAAGATGGTGTAATTAATATGCTGGTCTACTGAAGCCGCGTAATGGGTGTAGAGGTTCCTGATATAAACTGTAGGACCTGCCATCAGGCGCCGGAGTCGCTCATGCATTTACTTTCTGCATGTCCGATATATGCGATTTTGGCCTACATCCAACGCCATAACGCGGCGTTATGGGTGCTGTACTATCATCTACGGCACTCGTACGGGATAGACCAAACACCAGTGCTGCCTTATGTCCCCGGAGATATTGAGTCCGTTGTCGAAAACGAGAGGTGCCGAATTTATTGGAACTACTCGTTTCCGACAGTCAGGCTAATTCAGGCTAACAAGCCTGACATAGTCCTCCTCGACCATCAAAACAAGGTGATGTTTGTCATCGAGTTCTCGGCACCCGCTGAGCCAAACATCGCTTTGAAAGAGGAGGAAAAACGGACCAAATACCGTGATCTCCGGTACGAGCTCCAAGTGCTGTACCCAGGCTACTCGGTCAAGATGGTCGTCCGCATAATCGGTGTACTCGGAGGTATGAAGCCTACGCTGCTCTCAGGATTGAAGACCATACCGGCCTGTCAGAAGTCTGCTGATTGGTTGGCAGGCCAAATGCAGAAGGCAGTCATCTTGGGGTCCCTTCGCCTGCTTAGAACACATGATTCTGGAATCTACAGTCACTAACCGTGCGGGATGTGGGGAGTGGCTGTGGATATATTGCTGGCGCTCTTTCCGTGTGATGTCGGAGGCCACGGAAGACTGTCCAGTGTCGGAAACCCGCAAAAAAAAAAATAATAATAATAATAGGAGTGTGAAATGCCACAATAATAAGAAATATTGTTATTTACAAACCAATTAAGAATAATACTAAACAAATAAAATTGATGAAAGTAATACACATATTAATTGAAAAATGCACATTATAATAAAATACAAAAGTGACGATCTCCGAAATTATCATTTTGCTAATATAATTCATCTACAACTGTAATTTTGTCTGTGTAATCATTTTGGCAAGAGTTCCCACCCGAACAACACTAGTTTCCCAAATATGACAATTTATATTTTTTGCACTGGCACTTCATGGTTGCTCATCCTGAAATGACATTTATTAGAAAAACTTAGTTTAAACGATTCGCGATACTTTTACCTGTTTTACCATATGAAAATGACATTTCTGCAGTCAGAGTTGGCATTGGCGATTTATTTGTCCATATAGGTGAATAAGAATTATCTTCATTTATTCTCCACCCGTACTCCAAAAGATTCGGCATATTAATAACTGAGTTTAAAGCACTGCTCCATATAATAAATTGGTAAAATGCTCTCAAACAGTGTTGATTTAAGGCGTCACTTAAAGGGGGCAATTTGTCTATACTGATTTGAGATGCCATCTTCGCCCTCAAATCATTAATATTATCGCAATTAATGGGAGACTACAGTAACACGCAAAATTTTTCCAACTCCTTAAACTTTGTTCTAAAGAAACAGACCTTTCACATGAACGCGATAGCAGACTGAAATTTGTTTCAAAGATTCTCCACACACTTTTTTCCCAATTCCATTAAATTGGCTAGTTAGTGCGTGAAATAATAATATATTTTGTTTTAAAATGTTATCAAGATTGATAGAATTTATATCAATTATTTTCATTTGTGCTGTCTGCATGTAAACATTTACGTCAAAACTTTCTATAAAATGAAGTAAGTACCCTTACAGCTTATAATGCATTCTGTAAAACCTTCAGATTTAGCTGATAATATGTGCAGCAATATTCTAGTATTTGTCTCTTCGTGATTAAAAGATAATAATTTTCTTGAATTAAGTAATTTTCGAATTTTACTCGGCAATTTAAATTCCGCATTTAATTCGTTTTCGGTATTACTTGATGAAGACTCCATATTTCACAACAATGTTATAAATATATAACAATATCTAATTAAACACCATTAAAAACATGTAATGAATCAATATTCTACACAGGAGTATGCATGCATTCATCATATGTGAGCATATAGAAGAGCTTTGCGGGCCGAGGTGACCAGCGGGAAGACATGTTAAAGTGCGAGGGAAAACGACAGAGTAGAGATAGGGGGTAGGAGCAACTGGGGGGTTGAATTACATTTTTAACAATAACTAACTATTTTCTTCGTAACTCGCTTATTTATAATCCAAAACTAAAACCGAAAAAACTAGTCTAATCCAGATAGTATAGACAGCTTTTATTCTTATCAATTTTTTCAAATTTTCGTTCGTCTGCCTACAATCACAAGTGGGATGAATTTACGAAAATAGCAAAATAAATATTTGCGCGATAAGAGAACTATGCTAGGTTTTAGGAGACAGTGTACGCTTTAAACAATACATTTCTCTTACCTATAAATAGCCATAACTTTGTTATAATGTATAATTTATCAAAAATAAAAAAAATTGCAGAAAGATGAGACAAATATCTAATTTTTCGTTTTTTTTTCGGTTTTCCACCCCTGGGGGGTGCTTGGACACCGGTATCGCCAGCCGAATTTAGGGGGTGTATATACATGTTAAGTACTATATAATAAAGTACTCAGTACATTTTTACCTTTCAATGTTCCACGGAACATGTTTCTAGACGACTTTTTCGTATTCTGAGTCTCTACTATACATTAGAAACTATGAAAAAAAGTTCATATAAACATGGGTCCGGAAATCCTCCTTAAGGGCCCTGCCGGCCTCTGAAGGGGGCACCCAAAATTGACATTTCATTTAATATCTCAGAAACCTTTTGAGTTACAGTGATTGTTTGATGATATCAATAAAAGTTATTGTCTGATGTTATCCACCAAGGGTAAATTCAATCAGGGGTGCACAAAATTGAAAAGAGAGGACTTACTTCTCCCCCCAAATTTTTTAATGTGAATTTTGTGATTATCTCATGAATATGATTCCTTGGCTATAAATACATAAAAAAGGGTATCTTGTGTAACGCCGTAGGATCAACCGATTTTGAGACATTTGAACCTACAGGAACTTTTCCAGTCCTCTTGAGTAAACAGAATTTTTTTCAATGAATTTTGAAAATTTAATTAAAGGACCACGCACATTTCTTAGGTAAAAGTGGTTTCGATCAAATAAGCTGAAAATCGAATATGTTGTACTTCTTGTCGTTATGAACAAGAGCCTCAATGGGCGACCTCCGAAAATGGGCAGTTTTTGAGCTACACTGTAAAAAGATAGTATGGATGATGGTGCATATTTACTATGAGATTTGTTTAAACTGCATCGTAGCGAGGATATGGCTCAGTGGCAGAACGTTCGTTTTGCATGTGAAACGGCCCAGGTACTGGTATCACTATAATTTTTTTTATATGCTATCATTTTTAAAACTGCATATATAATTTTACAACCATAAAAATTAAAAATGAAAGAACATGATAATATTCCTTAAATATAGTTAAACGTTTAGGTACGTAGTATTACTGGTTATCATTATTATTCACAAGTAAAAATACATTTGCAAAAGCACACACTTGCTTTTTTTCCAGTGGTTATCTTATATTTGTCTAAACGAAAATTCTACGTTAATTGAATTTTAGATTTAATTAAAAAATAATAGTAGGCCTATAGCCTGTCTAAAATTGAATGTTTTGACATTTGTATACATTTTAATAATGACTTGTGTGTTTATTTGTTACAACAATTTGGTATTGTATTAGTTAACAATAGAAGAAATTCTATAACAAGCGTCTAACTTTTGGTTGTTAAAAATCCAGACATGTTTAGTCGAAGAGTAAACTGTTATATATGTAACATTGGTTTGTAGCCACGAGCATTTCTGGAAATGAAAATGAGCTCAAACGTCAAATTGCAATTCGTCATCGTAAAGATGTTAACTTACCACCTCGAGGTATTGAAGCTAACTGTCGCATATGTCTTAATTGCAATCGAACTGTCAATGCCGAGATTGATGAATTAGCACGTGATCCTGATTGTTTGAAATTAAATGTTTTAAAGCAGACCACAAATAATTCTTGTATGTTTTGCAATGGGTTACACAATCTAAGTAAGCTTTCTGTCGAGTGTAGAGTTAAAGTCTTTATCATAAAAAATATGTATATACCCGAATCAGCTCGCTGCTGTCATCATCATTTAGATGCCAATGGATTTGTTCTACGAGTTCTGTTGGAGGGTTTGCAATTGTATAATAGACCATATCTCTTAAACGGTGCACAGTTGCAAAATATTTTACAGGTTTTACGTCGATCAGCTAGAATTGATGAGCCCGATTTTAACGATTAAAAAAAGTTTTACAGAGGATGAGTTCCGGTCCATAAGCCCAATAACACACCAACAATTTCAAGATTTGTGTACATATTGTGACCCTGTACCTGTACCTGGCCATAATACTCGACATATTAGCAAAAGAGATTTGTTATTATTCCTATGCAAACTTCGTCAAGGATTATCTCATGATTTTTTAAAAGTCATCTTCAGGTACACGAGCAGGCAAGCTGTAAGTCTTATTATTACCACAGTAAGAAGATCATTGATGGTATGTTTTGTTCCTCTAAATATAGGATAGAATTCAATTACAAGAGAGCAATATATACAGAGACATGTGACGGATTTTGCGAATGAACTCTATTACTCTAATCGGGATCTGGGTGTAGCAATTGCATACATAGATGGAACTTATGCCTATATTCAGAAAAGTAGCAGTTTTAGAGCACGGAGGCGATCATATTCAGTGCATAAGGGCCGTCACTTGATAAAGCCTCGTTGTAGGATATATATTAGATATTCATGGTCCTTACTTCTCCGACTCGCGTAATAATGATGCCTCAATGCTTCGTAACGAATTTGAAGTGGATGCCAATGGGCTTCGAAAATGGTTCAATAATTTTTATTGTGGACTGTGGTTATTCAGACATTTTGCCACTTCTTGAAAATATAGGTATTAATTACATAATGCCACCACGTCTAGAGCGTGGTGAACGGCAACTTAATACCGAAGAAGCTAATGATTCCAGATTGATTATCAAAATGAGGTGGATAGTAGAGGCACGTAATGGTCACATAAAATCTGTTTTTAATTTTTTTGAAAAAATCATTCCTATGCACCATGCTATTAATATCGGAGGCTTTTATCGGATTGCTGGAGCAATACTTAATAAATAGCGAGAGCCAATACTTATGGAGGGAGCAGATGCAGAACTAGCTCAAATAATGCTAGAGAAATCTCAGACATCTAACATTCTTCAAGCCAGAGTTGAAATAGACAACCTTCAGACTAGAAATGCAAGATGGGTTCATTTAACTGAAAATCATATACCCCTTTTTCCCAGATTTAATTTAGATTATTTAAAGGAGCTGACAGTAGGAATTTATCAAGTCAACTTGGCACCTGCTTACGTTCAAGATAAACTACAAAGAGAGGATTCAGAAAGATTTCAATACGATGAACTTGGAAGGGAACCGGGTCTAATCAGAGTGCGGATTTATTCCCGTTTCAGAATACCAACTCTGGATAGCATATCATATTGATGATGATGACGATGTAATAAAACAAGCTAACGAACAAGATTTAGTTGAAGATAATGAAACGATCTTAGGTTATTACTGCACTTGTAAAACTGGAGCCAGAACGCTAGGTTCATGTATAATAATAACAATAATAATAATTTTATTTTCATGGACTTTACAAAGTATAGAAATATAGTCAAAAAGAACAGAGGGAGAGTTAAAAAAAGATCTTAAAAATATAATAATAACAATAATATCTATCTGTCAATTTTAAATCATTAAAAAAAATTACATATTAAAATATAAAGACAAAGACAATTAAATGTGCATATGTTGTAAGCGTATTATGGTTCTTAGGATATGCCAGACATCAGCCACAAGTTAAATATCCTAGCACCGCAATGCTTGCAAGTATTATTGATGCAGGTCATAGACCGCGACAAGAGGATACACATCCAGTAGCAGTTATGGAGCAGGAATAAAAATATAATCCATTTTAATAATGGCCCTGTTCTTTAATTTCCTAGTTTAATAATAACTATGGTTGTAAAATTATACATGCAGTTTTAAAAATGATAGTAATTAAACAGGAATGGTATATAGAAAAAAATCTGGTGATACCAGTGATCGAACCCGGGGCGTTTCACATGCAAAACGAACGCTTTGCCACTGAGCCATATCCCCGCTACGATGCAGTTTAAACAAATCTCATAGTAAATACACACCATCATCCATACTATCTTTTCACAGTGTAGCTCAAAAACTGTCCATTTTTGGAGGTCGCGCATTGAGGCTCTTGTCACAACGACAAGAAGTACAACATATTCGAATTTCAGCTTATTTGACCGAAACCACTTTTACCTAAGAAATGTGCGTGGTTCTTTGTTAATCTTTAAAACCTGTTGAGTCTTTTATTTAGTAATAATGTTATTTTTTCTTAGTTTATTCAAGAGAATAATAAATGCAATTTCACTAATTTTGGGTGCTCCCTGGCGAAACTTGCAGCGGCCTAAGGAGGGATTTCCGAACCCATGTTTATATGAACTTTTTTTCCTAGTTTTTGACGTAGCATCACCCCTAGAAATTAATGACTGCATACCTCAAACATCCTGTATAACGACTCCACGGTGCATAAGTTAGCCACTGTGTTAATTTCAGCTAGAAGTCAGTTATCTGGTTCTTAAACGATTTCATATATTTTGGTTCATAGAGCGATCATGTCAACTAAGGTGTCGTACATTACCAATATGAAAACAGTAGTTAAAAATGGCTGACAGTGTAGACACACAAGTGATATCTCTGCAATTATTGCAGTAGAAGGGTGATAAAAAAAGTGGAATGTACTAATTGTGGTGCAACATTTCATAGTAGTTGTGCCACTAGAAAAGTTTGTTATAGTAAACAGGTATTTACTCAAGAAAAACACCAAGAAAACTTGGGTGCAAACTCTGAAGATGAATCCACCACAGAAATAATTATAGAATCACTGAAATATGAAAATAAACTGCTAATAGAAATAAACAAGGAGCTAAAAGACTCAAATCAACTTTTGAAAGATAAAATACACTCCCTTGAGAAGCAATTGAACAGCTGCAACACACCTAGTGTTCTTATACAACAAATTTTCTTAACAGAAAGTAATGAGAAATCCCTAAAATCTTTTTTAGGTAGGGAATTAAAATACTTTTTTAAACATAATTTAAATGATCAAGATAATAAGTGTGAAAACATTCCTATCAGTGAACAAAAAATCAAACAAAAAATAAGCACTCATGTAGCAGCTAAAAACGGCAAGGCATCACTAAATCATAGCTCAAATCTAACAACCTTGGAAAGTACACAAAAACATTTAATATAAGAAATTATTAATATAGAAAAAGTTGTATCAGCCCAACAAACAATTAGTAAGGCCATAATGGGAAATCAAGAACGATCTCAGATCCATCTGTACATAGCAGACCTGGGACAATCTACCAGAGTTGATTGTTGATGCATCTAGTTGTGATGAAGATTTCATTTATCTGAATTACAATAAAAAAAGAAGAACTAGAAACTCCAATGTCGGCAAAGGGGCTCCCCTTGGTAATTTCCAGACAAATAAGTAAAAAAAAAAAAAACATTTAAATAAGTACACAAAAAACAATAGAGCAAGTTAAAATATATATATATATATATATATATATATATATATATATATATATATATTTGCATAACGGTATATCCACCTCTGTATGTACACATTGTATCATCCTACTCTCCTCCGAATTCGGAACTAAGTAGGTAAAATCGGAGGAGACTATGTATCCCTGTGTATAAGTACTTCACATCGTTAATAATAACATTACCAAGCGTTCAGCAAATTTTGAGGTTGAGGTCATTTTGACGGTTATACAAATACAGTTATACAAATAAGTTCAAGGAATTGCTACATGTAGGCGCTACCAACTAATACATATATACTGTATCGCAATAAATGCTGTGCGTACATGCTTCCGCAACGGTGCATGTGCGTAGGATCCTCCAAAGTTTGGCAAACGCGCGGTAGGCTTATTTGTGCATGTACGTGACAGCAACAATAAACACTTTTATGAGTTAAATATAGTTACGATTTCGCTTTTAATGCTAGCGTGTAACAAATTTAATTTGTATAAGATAAAAGAGTATAAATACGTAGTTTTATTATAAATGTTTTATTTAATCAAATAAGTAAAAATAGGTAAATCATATTTCACATGTGGGTGACCCTATTGCTAACGAGGAACAGATGTATAATTTTAGTTATATACCGGGCGTCCACAAGATTAGGTACACCTCGCTTTTATCATTATTTTTCAAGATAAACACTAGAAATTAGAATACAGAATATTTCACACAAAAATACATTGAAATAACCGGACCCAATAATTAACTTCCGGTTTAGCCGAAAATACTACCAACTTCATAAATTCAAGCGGCATATATTTTTTTATCTTATCTGATAGAAGTTTCAATTACTTTTACAATGTTTTTTTTTATTAAACTCGAATCAGAAATTATCTTCTAAAATACTACGCTTGTTGCAGAAAGCTAAGTCCTCATAGTGTCATCTTCAATTTCAAACTGTAGTTTCACATTTGTTTATGAATCGATTTTAAATTTTAAAATTGTGTTGGAGAGTTCATTTAAAACTCCACCGGCACAATGTCAGAAAAGCACAGGGTGTTATTTTAAAAATTCAGTTTTGGGCAGTTTATTTTTTATAAAATATTTATTCTAAAAAATTTCCGCGAATTAATCCTACACAGTCGTTTGTATTAGGTGAAAAATGGATAAATAAGCCTTTCTATTAAATACTGTTGGTATTTACTAGGTACTATTTTCATGATTACTAAGTAATTATACAAAATTCCATTTCTGATTCGATTTTGATTTTTAAAAAATTGTAAGAATAATTCAAATATCTATCATATAAGATTAAAAAATGTAGCGTTAAAATAAAAATAGGTAGTAGTACTGCCGGTTAAACTGAAAGTGTTTTCGTGGGTCTACTTATGTCTAAAAATGTATTTCTATACTAAATATCCTGTACCATAATTTCAAATTTCCATCGTAAAAAAGAAAGAAAAACGTGCGTATATACGTGATCTCATGAATACCCAGTTTATACAGGAAGGGCGAACTAAAAAAATAATTAATGACAATATTTGGCATGTAGCTAGCAGATTGATCAATAAAGAAATCTGCTACGCTAAAATGATGGAGGAAAATAATATTTAGAATATTGCGAAGGAGGCAAATCTATACACTTTTATTGAAATGGAAATGAGCACGGTCAGTCAAGATAAAATAAAGTGATGTACAAAATACCTAAATAATTACATTAGTACTGTATCTCAGATTCGAACGAATTTTACAAGAATGACATTATATATCATCAATTTTGTTTTAAATTGTTCTAGCTGATACAAATTTGTCAGGTAATTGCACGCTGACTATACTATAGCAGATTCATTTTTTTAAAGTGCTTCGTCTACTATCAGCTATTTGGAGTGACCTTGCATACGTTTGCAAAGATTATATTATGTAGTCGCGTCATTTTAGCATGAAAAATCTAAAAACTTCTAAAAAAAGGTGTATAGTCAACTGACTTCATTTTTGTTGTACAGAGTTCAGAAAGGCATTTAGAAAAACAGTACCTTTTATTTTTTGGCGGAAATGTTTCATTTCATTTTTTTCCCTATAATTAGTCAATTTTAATGGCCAATTTAATTAAATTAATTGAAAAATGTGTTATCATACACAATATGCCATAAAATTAGAACGAAAATGTTTACTCGGAGGTTTTTGGGAAATTCAAATGACGGACCGGAAATCGGGCCATTTTCCAGAAAATATGAGAGTGGATATTTAGGCCTTGAAGATCTGTACTCGGGGGGTTTTAGGGACTATCTAATCTCTCTCACGACTCCGAGAATATAAAATGTATATTAAACCAGAAAATCTACTTTTTTATAATGTTAAAGAAAATATTTTTCTTATACTATATTGGATTAAAGTTGTCTATACCGAATTGATAGTTTGGGAGTTTACAACTATTATTCATAAAAACTGTCAAAATAATTATTAAGAAGTACAAGAAATATACCCAAACTGAGGCTGTATGTATTGCTAACTCCGTTATTATATTAGGTAGAAAGTCGATTAAATGGAGAAAGTTTTAAATACTTTCTTGGACATGTTAATGGAGCTTCTAGATTTGCTTTAAATTTTTAGGTTATGAAATAATTGAGAAAAATCACAATAGTGCATTTTTGAAAGTATATCATATTTCCATAATTTAAATTTGTATAACGTTTTATGATCAAAGATAAGTTAGTAAGGGTTAGGAGAGAAAACATTTTTTATTTTTGACGTATTAATTAGTTCTGTTACCAAAGACAAAGAATTTCTCGAACTTCGGAAAGTAAACAAGAATGGCTGAAATTTGGCACACGGGTATTTTCAAAGTTTATTATTTAAAAAACGCAAATTTTTACATATCTATGTGGAGCGCTTCGGTAAAAACTTGAGATTAAACTATGGAAATTCCATTTTTCTTAAATATTTTAGGAAATATTGATCGGGTCAATAAAAAGTTAAATTAGATTTTGAAAAGGGGGAAGACATTTAAAAAAAAAAATTAAAATAAAAAAACGGCAACACGTGTCACGGTAGGCATGCGCATGTATTATTCACGACACCTTTTCTTAAAGAATTTTACGTGATTTAAACCACTTATTTTTTTCTGACGGTCGTATCAAAAGGAATTATTATAAATTGAAAGCGTCAAAATACAAGTTCTAAAATACCGAATACTGCTCGTAAATTAAATAAATCCACATTTCAAATATACCCACATAAAAGTGAATTGAAAAGAAAGTAAATTGTGAAATTAAAAACTGTGTTACACATTACATAGAACACAGGTTTAGCTTCATCTTTCAATTTTTACTTTTTGGTAGGAATGAATTTCGCGATTTCACAACTATTTCTGAGGTTAATCTCAAAACTGTCGAAATTCGCAAATTTCAAACTGCTCTGTTTTAAAGATAATAAACGTAAAACGCTCTTCGGTATTATTAAAGTATCAATTATATTATTAAGAATGCAACCCGACAGGAATGGTACATTTTGATCAATATTTGAAGATAAAACAACATTATAAATAGAAAAGTTTTTTTTCCGTGAAGCAATTTTTTAAAATGAATATACATTCTTCAGAAGCAATGCCCTATAGAAATAAATCAGTACACCTTCTTTAAGATGATTTTTCTCATTATTTCAGAGTCATTTTTTACGGACATGTGACGCTTTTTGTGATGTTGGGCCTATTGGATTTTTTAGTTTTCCTTCCATGCAATAGGAAATTAGTAAAATTTACTCATTTTACATGAAAACTATTAATCCCTCGAAAAAAATCATGACTATTTTTTTAATAGTCCTCTTCTTTAAAAAAGAATTTAACTTTCTTTCTGACCGATAAAAATTTCCCGAGATATAAAAAAAAACTGAATTTTTAAAATTCAAATTCAACTGTTCCAATGAAGCGCCCGCCCCATATGTAGATGTAAACATATTTATTTTTCAAACAGTAAAATTTTGAAAATATCATACCCCAAATTTTCAGATTAAAAGCTTTAATAACTGGATTATATTGACTACAACTTTTGCTTTTTATGTGATTTTTTGTGCATTTTTTTGTATTCGGTGGTACTTTTAATGATCTGCGATGTATTACTATAATGCAAATTCAATTTCTTAAGAAGATAAAAAGAAATAAAACCATTTTATTAGTAGTCTGTGGCCCAGTGTTTTTACCATAATGCAGTAACTCATTTTTAAAATGCCACTATTATGTTATCGTGCCTTAATACCAAGGCATAGACACATACCTTTTAAATTACGTTTCTTAATATAAAGAAAAATTGAAATACAAGAATTTAGGTAAATTTCTTAGCTTTAATTTAACTTTAGCAAGCTTTCCTCACAAAACGTATATTTTCTCAGGTATCCATTTTATTGAAAAGTCATCCAGAAATCAGTTTTTTGAAGAGTCGTTAAAATATGGCTAAGTTGACGTTCCCTTTTCTTTATATTAGAAACATCCAATACAGTCAATATGGTCTATCTCCCCCAAATTTTAAGCTAACATTGACCTTTTAAAATTGAATATAATTATTTAAACCTTAGTTTGTTTAAACAGTAATTTCTTAATAGATAGAATAATAGATTATTGTAATAAACCGATGCCTAAGATATCATTATTTTCACAAGATTTTCCATTCAAATATCTTTTATAGAAAACATCTATATAAAATATATAAACTATATTTGCACTCTAATATCTGGAAATAATAATAGAATTTTAATAAGAAAAACCGCTACCTAAGGAACCACTACTTCCTCATCCAGATTTTCCATCCAAGTCTCTTTAAAGGAAAACATTTTGACTATATTTTCACTCTAGTATGTGGAAATAATTGGTCATAAAATTTTAATAATAAAACATCCAAATTTTCCATCTAAATCTCATTAACGGAAAAGATCTTGACTATATTTGCACTCTAATATGTGGAAATAATTTGTCATAGAATTTCCATAATATTTGGGGCAGATGTCATAAAAGAATTGAGGCGGTGGTTTTTAGCATATACATCAAAAATGAAGTTTCTGAATCCTTATTAGCTTGCTCCACTTATTTTCACCAATTACGCCCCCCTCCACCTCTTCAACGAAATTATCTCAATCAGACGTCGTTACAATATATACATGTACCAAATTTCAAGTGAATATCTCAATTTAATTTTATCAACGAGTTTATTAATGGAGTATGTTGGGGAGGGTTGAAAAATATTATAAAAAAATCTGAGGCCTTGGCTTCTAGTATATACTCCAAATCTCAAGTTTCTGTACTCTTGCCAGCTTGCTTTACCCATTTTCATCTGCTTACCTCTACTTACTCCCCCCCCTCCAATCCTTTCAGCGGAATCATTTCAGCATATAATCCAGTTCCAGATGTCACTATAATACATACTTGTACCAAATTTCAAAAAAATATCTCAATTTAATTTTATCACCCCTTTTTAATAGTGGAGTGGGTGGAGGGGTTGAAAATATTATAAAAAAATTGAGGCCTTTGCTTTTACTATATACATATTTTCTCATATTTACCCCTATTTAACCCCCAAGCCTTCAACGGAATCATCTCAAAATATTATCTAATTACAGATGTCGTTATAGTACATATATGTGACAAATTTAAAGTGAAAATCTCAATTTTATTTTATCAACCCTTTTAATAATGGAGTGCAGGAGGTGAAGGGGTTGAAAAATTTAATAATAAAATTTGAGGACTTGACTTCTGGTATATACACCAAATTCCAAGTTTCTGTACTCTCACCAGCTGGCTTTATTTATTTTCCCATATTTACCCCTATTTAATCCCCAACCCTTCAACGGAATCGACTCAAAATGTAATCTAGTTCCAGGTATCGTTATAATATATATGTGTACCAAATTCCATGTGCATATTTCCCCTTTAATAATAGAGTGGGGGTGGTAGGGGGATGGAAAATATTATAAAAATATTTGAGACCTTGGCTTCTTGTATACCGGGTGAGTCACGAATTGCGCTCGCCCCGATATTTCCTAAAATATTTGGAATAGAAAATTGAAATTTGGAGGCCTTATTACACGACTAAAATGAGATCTTTTCAATAACAAACCAAGTTTGGTGCACATCCGGTTTGACCGGAAATGCCCACAACTTTCGATTTTTAAATGGAACACCCTTTATATTTTTACGTTTTTGGAATCCAGAGGAAATTTTGAATACAATACATCCATTTTCGTCACTTTTTGATAAACATTACAAATTTTATTAAAAAATCTATTTCTGAATCAAGAGTGCTGTGGTGCCCAAAATATATTTTAGTTTGTGTGCTACGTTACTATAAAAATAAAAAGAGCAACATTACTTAATTCTCTAGAGGCGTTAAAAATTTTTAAATGTGATTTTTACCCACTAACTCGGTTTTTTTAAATGGGAATTTAATCGTTCACCAACATTTTTAAATACCTCATTTTCATACGAATCTAATGATACCAAAATTTTGAAAATCCGCTCAGAAATATTTGAGATTTCAGCCAAAATACAATGCAACCAAGCTTTTACAAACATGCGGCTAATAAATAATAGATTAGTGGGCTTTGGAAACTAAAATGGCACATTTCTGTGTAAATCTGATAACCTAATAACATTGGAAAAATCATAGTAGCCATTGAATGTAATAAAACAATATCAGCTGTCAGACAGACTCGTGTAGTTATAGGCAATCTTGAGCTATCAAACATTTAATAATTGTGAGCGCAAAGAACGTTGCAATTAAGTTTAGCATAGGTATGTGGAGGTAAACACAATTACATCCACAAGGACATTTGCAATAGAATGCGACATCAGTTCGGTTTTCAGAGTTTTATTTAAATGAACATAAATATCGGGCCTATAAATAAATAAAAATCAATTCCGTTTGAACAATTAAACTCAAACTAGGTAACAGTAGGTATCTTTAAAATAATTAATATAATTAAACCATAAATTGACATTTATAGATATTGTTCAAAATGACCATTTTTTTCTATACACAATTCGGCTCTGCGTACAGTTGCTTGGATGGCTCTACGCAATTCAGCCGGCGTTATTTCATTAAGAGCCCGTACAACTTTATTTTGCAGCTCTTCTCGGGTATTTGAAGAAGTTTTATAAACTTTATTTTTGAGAGTGCCCCATACATAATAGTCGAGGGGTGTTAAGTTAGGTGTCCTAGGAGGCCACCTGATATGACCTTGATTTGCAATAAGGCGTTCACCATGCAAGTTGTTTAAATATTCCATCACTCTTCTGGAATTATGTGGGGGAGCACCATCTTGTTGGAAAAACAGATTTTGTAAATAGGCAAGAGGAAGTAAGTCAAGAAATTCTGCTGTCTGGTTTTGTAAAAAGAATAAATATTGTTCGCCACATTAAAAAATATGGGTCCAATTATTCGATCTCCAAGTACTCCAAGCCAACAGTTAAACCCAAATCTTTCCTGAATATTCCCCCGCCCTACCAACCTCGGATTTTCTTGAGCCCAGTACCTAGTATTATTTCTGTTAAACATGCCTTGGTTCGTAAATCTACTTTCATCTGAATATAAAATATGAAAAGGAAAACCTGGGTTTTGTTGTACTGCATTTAAGAATCAGTTGCAATATACTAGCCTCCTGTCGTTATCATCTCCATAAAGATGTTGGTGTATTTAGTATTTATAAGACCGAAACTCATGTTTCTTTAAAATTCTGCAAACCGAAGACTGACTAATGTCGCATTCCATTGACAATTCCCTTGTTGATGTTGTTGGCTGTACCATCACAAATCCTAATACATCAACTTCTTTGTCCTCACTTAAATAAATGTTTGATGGTCATCTTGTTGATTGGGTTCGTTTCTTAATTCTTGTTCCACTCTGGCAAACAAGTGTCTGCTTGGATGACGCCTGTTGGGATATCGTTGCTGATATAGTTCTGCAGCTGCAGTATAATTTTTGAGACGCTCTCCATATATCAGTAACATATCGACCTTTTCATTTCTACTAAAATTATTCATTTTCTTTAATTTTTACTCAGAGATTTCCGCAACGCTTTATTTTGTATCTGTCTGACAGCTGATATTGTTTTATTACATTCAATGGCTACTATGATTTTTCCAATGTTATTAGGTTACCAAATTTACACAGAAATGTGCCATTTTAGTATCCAAAGCCCACTAATCTATTGTCCATTAGCCGCATGTTTGTAAAAGCTTGGTTGCATTGTATTTTGGCTGAAATCTCAAATATTTCTGAGCGGATTTTCAAAATTTTGGTATCATTAGATTCGTATGAAAATGAGGTATTTAAAAATGTTGGTGAACGATTAAATTCCCATTTAAAAAAACCGAGTTAGTGGGTAAAAATCACATTTAAAAATTTTGAACGCCACTAGAGAATTAAGTAATGCAATCATATTGCTCTTTTTATTTTTATAGTAACGTAGGACACAAACTAAAATCAATTTTGGGCACCACAGCACTCTGGATTCAGAAATAGATTTTTTAATAAAATTTTCAATGTTTATCAAGAAGTGACCAAAATGGATGTACTGTATTCAAAATTTCCTCTAGATTCCAAAAATGTAAAAATATATAGGGTGTTCCATTTGAAAATCGAAAGTTGTGGGCATTTCCGGTCAAACCGGATGTGCACCAAACTTGATTTTCTATTGAAAAGATGGAATTTTAGTCGTGTAATAAGGCCTCCAAATTTCAATTTTCTATTCCAAATATTTTAGGAAATATCGGGGCGAGCGCAATTCGTGACTCACCCGGTATACACCAAATGAAAAATTTTTGTACTCTTATCAGCTTGCTTTAATTATTTTCCCGTATTTACCCCCAACCCTTCACCGGATATGATAAAAAAAACAATCCAGTTCCAGATCTCGTTATAATACAAACTTTTATAAAATTTCGCGAGCCAGGGCTCGGGGTAAATATAGAAAATATCGATCAAAATCCGCGCCATCACCGCCCCGTCGTCCAAGCAGGTCGAAATTACTACTGAACGTGGGTCACATTTTGGGTCTGTAGAGTGGCCACATTTTGGACTTTTGAGGTGGGGCTACCGGGCATTTACCCGATTGCTCGGTGGTCCAGTCCGACACTGAGCTTACTTTACTTATTTCCCCTATTTAACCCAACCATTCAACGGAATCATCTCAAAATGTAATCTAGTACCAGGTGTCGTTATAATATATTCGTGTACCAAATTTCAAGTGAATGTCTCAATTTAATCTTTCCACCCCTTTAATAATGAAGTGGGGGTGGTGGGGACGGACGGAAAATATTATTTAAAAAAACTGAGGCCTTGGCTTCTAGTATATATACCAAATTCTTGTACTTTTACCAGCTTGATTTACTTATTTTCCCTTGTTTACCCCTACTTATTCCCAACCCTTCATCGGATAAGTTAAAAAAACAATGCAGTTCCATATCTCGTTATAATACATACCTGTATAAAATTTCAAGTCAATATCTTAAACCAGAGAAAACGTGCGCACAAAAAAAGTTACAGACAGACCGACAAGAAGTTTTTCTTCGCTCAAATTTAAAATCTCTACGTTTCATGACATTCTAAACCTATTTCAACAAGAAATAAGTTTTAACATTTTTTTAAGATTACTATTCTTCCAATCCACTACCTGGATGTGGAAGTAATTAGCATTGTCATAGAAAAGGACAGTTTTTTTAATTCAAATTATTCACTAATAAAAATATTTACGCCTATAAGTAAACTCGTTTTTAAATAACCCTTCATAGGTTTTTAGATTTCATATTCTGTGAAAATTCCACTCCTTTATATTATTACGTAACATACGTAATAATAATAAAATGTTTTTAATCATAAATCATTCAGTATTTGTCGTATAAAACACAAAAAAGGAAAAATATTTTGGTAATCTGTAAAGTAATATTTTTTTATAATGAAGGCATTCTTGGGGTAATTCTTAAATGACAATTTATTTTTACCTATATTAATAAACTTAAGAACAAGGGTTTATCCAAATAACTGTATCTTGCTGAATTTTTATTGTAGAGAAACAGGCAAAAAACCTTACAAACATTTAAAACAATTTTATTAAATGCACAAAAACACTATTTACATTTTTTAAGTAAAAATATTTTTAAAAAGCATACAAAAAGCTAAATGATGGAATAGCTATTGCTAAGTTCCACCAGAACGTAATATAAAAAAGGCGATTAAAAAGAATACCCACCTCCTACGCTTGTCAGGTAGCTGATTTAGTTATTATACAATTTATTTTCCTAAAGCGTACATTATTACCTAAGTATATGATTGCAAATTTTTAGGCAGCTATGTATTTTTAAGTGATTGAAAATTACTGTTCCTGTACTATTATTGTATGAAATAACTTGTGGGGCGAGCTCTTCGTTTCACCAACAATTTTACATAGCACTGTGGTAACATTTACGACAAATATTTAGCCATAACAACAATATTGTGATAATATAATTAATTTTATTTCTACGTCGAGATTCGGTGACTAATTTTTATCAGTTGCAAAATGTAAACATCTCGGTAATCGATCTCGAATCGTCTTGCTTTTCACTATGGTTTTCAAAATAAACATTTTGTATTTAAATATTCACTTCTACGACTAGCTAATCGCCCTACAAAAAATCTGATTTGGAAAGTTCGTACTTTATAATTAATTTATTGCATTCCTGCATTCTTAGGTTTTGTGCAATATTGAGTTCAGCGCATACCACGGCACGCGAATGTGAACCATTTGACCGATGCTACCGAACGCTGATAAATCCGTAACAACAGTTAAACTAACTGGTGATACGTCCACTTAGACGCGGCAACAGTGGTGGAGGAGAGGGCGCATATTGGACATCACGCATTAACACATGGGAGGCACATATACTGCTCCGCACCAGGAGTTCGGTATATATGTTGTATATTCCGTTTTTCTACACATATACAACTTATCTTAAATACTAAAATAATTTACCCCTCTTTTGATGCCATTCTTGTATTCGCATTAAATAGTGTTTTGCAAAAAAATTTACAGGCATAAGTCGTTTCCTTGGGGCGGAGGTTTGGGCGTCTGTAGTCCGTTCAGGAGGTGAGTATGATAGCTGTGCAAATATATATATATATATATATATATAGAAATTGGCTTACCCTTAATTTCCATATTTCCGTGACACGATCCTGTTTTGTTTGCGATAATTTTTGAAACACGATTAAGAAAAAAATATTTATTACAAAATTAATTGATAAATCGAATGGCACAAAGAACAAGTTGATACCTGCAACTGACTTAGTGTCAATTTACAAACGTATTGCCATCAAGATCGAGGCCAATAAAATTTCAAAGTATCAGAATGTGGAAAATTACATTAAGATAATCTCTAAAGTAGAAAATGTGATATATCCACCTGATAGTCTGCTTCACAGGAATAATCTCCAACAACTTGTTCAAATATCTCGAAGCGCTGGCTACCCCAGTGAACTAACATCTATTTTTGAGAAAAAAAAAATATTTAGTTTGTGTACTTCTGTGGGTCATGATCTTTTGCTATTTTTATTAATTTAAAATCTATGTATACCTTTAAAAAATTTATACTTTAATTTCATAAATTTTAGTGCACTTTTAATTTATTATTCGGCTTTTTATACAAAAAAGATACCATTTTAGGGTTCTAAAGTGACAAAATAAAATGGTCGGATCGATAGCTGTTAAGAAGAATTGTCGTTTCTTTGAAATAAATAGAAAAATGACGCCTCGGATTATTTTCACTAACTCGCCATATTATATCTTTTTTTTTTGTTCAGATTTCAGATGTGTTCATTTAACTTACGTATGCTTATTTGTGTTGGCTGTTCTGTATTGTAATAAGTACTCATTGTTGTTGAAATATTTTAAAAATCATCTTTAATAAAAATAAATTTCAGTATATTTATTCTGTTTAAAAAGATAAAACAGAAAACGGAACTCGTTTTTCTCTACCTGAAGTTACTCACAATAGTTGTGCAGTGGAACCTTAAACAATGAACTGAAGACAGTGTTGTCGATATTATGGAGGACTTATTCACCGCAAATCTGATATTAAATATACGGGGGATGACTAATCCACTGCAAAGTAGGTGCAGAATATACGCTCGGCTATATACGCGCTATGGTGGCACCACCCGTTCATACGGTAAAGCCCGCAACTAAAGTATTCAAAATATCAAAAAAAACGCTGTAACTCACCCAGCTGAAAATTTACCAGCCAATGTAGGATGATGAACTGAGTCTGTTTACACAGGAAGCGATAGGTCCTCCGTATACGGGCGACCTATCGCACCCGGATGACCTATTAAATGCAAATTGTCTATTGGCGGAGGACCTATCCACCGCAGTATGCATATATATATATATATATATATATATATATATATATATATATATATATATATATATATATATATATATATATATATATATATATATATATATGCATACTGCGGTGGATAGGTCCTCCGCTAATAGACAATTTGCATTTAATAGGTCATCCGGGTGCGATAGGTCGCCCGTATACGGAGGACCTATATATATATATATATATATATATATATATATATATATATATATATATATATATGCATACTGCGGTGGATAGGTCCTCCGCTAATAGACAATTTGCATTTAATAGGTCATCCGGGTGCGATAGGTCGCCCGTATACGGAGGACCTATCGCTTCCTGTGTAAACAGACTCAGTTCATCATCCTACATTGGCTGGTAAATTTTCAGCTGGGTGAGTTACAGCGTTTTTTTTGATATTTTGAATACTTTAGTTGCGGGCTTTACCGTATGAACGGGTGGTGCCACCATAGCGCGTATATAGCCGAGCGTATATTCTGCACCTACTTTGCAGTGGATTAGTCATCCCCCGTATATTTAATATCAGATTTGCGGTGAATAAGTCCTCCATAATATCGACAACACTGTCTTCAGTTCATTGTTTAAGGTTCCACTGCACAACTATTGTGAGTAACTTCAGGTAGAGAAAAACGAGTTCCGTTTTCTGTTTTATCTTTTTAAACAGAATAAATATACTGAAATTTATTTTTATTAAAGATGATTTTTAAAATATTTCAACAACAATGAGTACTTATTACAATACAGAACAGCCAACACAAATAAGCATACGTAAGTTAAATGAACACATCTGAAATCTGAACAAAAAAAAAAGATATAATATGGCGAGTTAGTGAAAATAATCCGAGGCGTCATTTTTCTATTTATTTCAAAGAAACGACAATTCTTCTTAACAGCTATCGATCCGACCATTTTATTTTGTCACTTTAGAACCCTAAAATGGTATCTTTTTTGTATAAAAAGCCGAATAATAAATTAAAAGTGCACTAAAATTTATGAAATTAAAGTATAAATTTTTTAAAGGTATACATAGATTTTAAATTAATAAAAATAGCAAAAGATCATGACCCACAGAAGTACACAAACTAAATATTTTTTTTTTCTCAAAAATAGATGTTAGTTCACTGGGGTAGCCAGCGCTTCGAGATATTTGAACAAGTTGTTGGAGATTATTCCTGTGAAGCAGACTATCAGGTGGATATATCACATTTTCTACTTTAGAGATTATCTTAATGTAATTTTCCACATTCTGATACTTTGAAATTTTATTGGCCTCGATCTTGATGGCAATACGTTTGTAAATTGACACTAAGTCAGTTGCAGGTATCAACTTGTTCTTTGTGCCATTCGATTTATCAATTAATTTTGTAATAAATATTTGTTTCTTAATCGTGTTTCAAAAATTATCGCAAACAAAACAGGATCGTGTCACGGAAATATGGAAATTAAGGGTAAGCCAATTTCAACTCATATATATCTCAAGAAAGCAGGTATAAAACCGTTCGATGCATCGTTGGAGAGACTATTCTCTTTAGAATGAATTGGAAGGTATTTAAGCCTTTTCTTTTAAAGTTGCAACAAGATAAAGAAAAAGATGTCAAAACCAAACTTTCTACTGTCGATATCTAAAAAAAGGATCCAGATATCGACCTGTAACCTATCCCATTCAATCTGCCTCATCATTTTACATATCCAGATTTTTTTTTAATTCTTTTGATAATCGAATAAAAAATTTCATTTTCAGAAAAATAATGTACTTTTTAATATGCAAATATTTGTAAAAGATGCAGAATGTAAATTTCCATTCCATTATCTAAAAATCTGAAGAAATTCTTGGACACGTAAAATAAGGAGAAGAACGGAAGTGCATAGACCACAGTCCGATATTTCGAATAGTTCTTAGGATACTGACGTGAAAAATTGGAGGAGGATGCGATAAGTATATCAAATTCGATGTTTCACCATCGATATTTCAGAAACGAATGGAAGTATAAACTTCAGGTTTACGCCAGTTTTCGTTCAATTTTTTATAAAATATATTTCTCTTAAAGCGAGCCTTCATTCGAGGAGAAATTACGTAGCATAAAACTCGACGGTGTCACCAGCAGAATAAGATTTCGGCCATACTTCAGATTCGCGAGCTCATATCAAGAACCGTTGAAGCTACCAACTTATTCTTTACGCCATTTGATTTGTTTTTGAATTTTATATAAGCAAACTCTCCTAATATTGTATCCTGTACGAAAAGAAAATTATCACACATAGAACACGACCGTGCCACGGCAAAGTAGGATATCCAGCTTAAGAAAACTTCAACTGGATAAATCTTAAGAAATAATGCAGATAGAAAACCGACCCAATACATGCATGGAAAGAGCATCCTTTTTAGAATTTACTGAATATGAAGAAAGCAGAGTTATTCTTTTATTAAGTTACAGCACGATAAAAGTATAGTTGTCAAAATCGAATCAAGTCCCAAGTTTCATTCGTCGATATGTAGAAAACGGATCCAGATATCGACTTACAGTCTATACCACTCAATTTGCTTCATCACTTTATATACCCATGACTTTTTGATTATTTTGTTATTCAATAAAATGTTTCATTTCAGGAAAAATAATATATTTTCTAATATCGCATTTGAAAAACACGAAACATGTTATCTCCATCCGGTTATCTAAAAATTTGAAAAACTTCACGAATACGTGGGATAAGGAGAAGAATCTAACTGCCTGACTCAGAGTTGGGTATCTCGAATAGTCTTCGAGATATTGACGCGAGAGTGGCTGAGAGTATCAAATTCGAAGTTTCGCAATATGTAACTCCAAAATCCGTTGGAGGTATGAAGCGATTTCACCCTTAATTTTACATCAAGAAAGTTTTTCTCAATATCTCACGATGAACAAAAATAATCGAATAGAAATCGCGACCGCGTCACGGCAAAATAGGAAATCGCGCGTAGGTCAAATTCAACTGAACATATCTCAAGAAATAATGTAGACAGAAAAGCGCTCGATGCATCATTGGAAAGAGCATCCTTATTCGATATAACTGAATACTAACAAAGAGAGTTAAATATTACATTTAGAAAATTACAGCACGATAATCCAAGTGTCAAAATCCTACGAAGTCCCAACTTTCCATATCTCGAAAACAGATCCAGATATTGCCCAGCGTTCCACACTACTTGATTTGTTTCGTCATTTTACATATCCATGATTTTTTAAGATTCTTCCTAAAATGTTAAAAAAGACCTCTGGACATGTCAAATCGGAAGGACCCAAAAAATTCTGAAAAGAATTGTGTATAAGGAGAAGAATAGAACTACGCAGACAAGAGATCGATGTCTTTTCTGTTCTCGAGATATAGATGTGAGAATGGGAAAGGTGGCTGCGATGAAAATATCGAACCCGACGTCTTACTATCCGTGTATCAGAAACGGTTGAATATATGAACTTCCGGTTTGCGCCAATAGATTTTTTTATTTAATTTTGTACTGATATAACTTCTCTTAGTGTCGAACCTCTATCAGAACCAAAGTTATAGAATATAGAATTCTACCATGTTACCGCACCGGTAGAATAGGATTTCGTCCTTAACTCAACTTCGCCAGTTTATATCTCAAGAACGGTTGGCGATATGAATTTCCGAGTTTGCAATAGTTTGCTAATTTGAAGGTTTAATCTATATGTAATCTATATATAGTCAGTATCTCCTCCTATATATATATATATGCCACTTATAACTTCTTTTTGTTTATTGTCCCTCTATTTACTGGCATGTGATAGTAGTGGCTCCTTAGATCCCTGGTTCTTTTGTCCGCATCTCTTCTGCCTCCTGGCATTACCATTATTTTTATTATTATTTTTTTCGGTTTATCCATTGCAGGATAGGGTTTCCGTGCTTTCCAACAGATTCCACGCTGTAGCTGCGCCGGCGATAATTGCAGCCGCTCCCTGTGTGTTGTTATTATTATTATTATTATCAACTAAATGTACAAATATTTGCTGATTTATGAAATATTATTTTATTGCACGTATTTCTGAGTATCATAATGTAGTACAATATATGTATAGCATTAATTCTTTGTCAATTTTGACTTTAAATTTGCGCCTAAAATAGCATTATCTATATGCTCCTGTTATAAAAGTACCATTTTTGGTCCTGAAGATTAAAAAAACGATATAAACAGAAAACATAATAAAACGTATCAATAATGCAGCTATTAGTAATTACTTTCCATTATTTTCATATTTGTTCTGGACAGTGATTTTGATTTTCGCCAATCTTTGTTTTTTAATAAATCAGGGTCCTTTAAAATGAGACCATTACGTTTAGCTTTCTATAGAGATTCTTTTTCTTTTATATGAATTTTGAAGTGTTCTTTTGGTGTTCTGTCTATAAAATCAATAATTTCTTCTGTCTCATTTGATTATATCAAAACTTGTCTTTGCTTTAACCCAGCATTTGTTTTATAAAATTTATCTCTAAATTCAAATTAATTTCATCTAAATTCTGACAAACCTCGCCCTATTCCATATTATGTATAAGAAATTTGGATATTCTGACCTTCTGGTAAACATCGTCAGCAAATCTATAAGCTGTTGGAAGGATTCCTGAACAGCGCCAGCTTTTTCCATATCATTTCTTACCAGATTAAATAATTGAAGTTTGACGCAAGACACTTTCACTACTGGTACTGCTCTTGTTTGTATCAAATATACTTAAATATAATAAATAATAATAATATCATTTATTTTCCTTAAGACAATACGTTGTATAGGAATAGTCAGCGTTTCTCACTTACTAGGCATGTCGAATTTTTTATAAAAATGTACCTAAAGTGTAAGTAATACCATAGTGAACTATTACATTTTCTCTTTCTAGAAAAAATAAGAAAACTCACAAAAAGATATAAAACTTACAAACTAACGCGTACACAAGAAATTCGATATAGAATAAAAACATTTATTTAGTAAGAATTCTTTTAGTTTGATCTGCGAAATATGTGAAAGCAGAGAGCTGGGAGAGGAATTATTTGTGTTACATTGTTTGATCAATAAACGCTGGCAACGTTGCCGGGCCACCGATCCACCGTGGTTTGTATATTATGTATATAATGGGAGACTGAAAGCTGAGAAATGGTTAACAAAATATACATCCGGATGACGCAACCACTGTGATTTAGTCGGAGGAGGTAAAGATCGCAACTTATATGCAAATTTAAAATATTAAATTCGATTCTTTTGGTGGAATTGTTATGAAGGTGACTTAATATACTATATACATGAATTAAATTATATATATATTCACTATTTCTGGGGGATGACCTATTGCTGCTTCCCATGGGGAGGACTTATCCACTGCAGGATGTAAATATATATATATATATATATATATATATATATATATATATACATCCCAATATCGTTAGAGCGTCCTTTCACGAAACTTGAATAGAGCGTCCAAAAGAGTATATAGGAATTGCTGCTTTCACTTTAACCTCAAATGAGCGTCCATTCATTTCGTCGCGTATATAGCGTCCGCTAATATACTGGTATTTTCACAGCAGAATCTTTAAAGCGTCCGTTTTTAATATATCTGTTTAATAATCTATCAATTTAGCGTCCGACAGCGTTGCCAGGTTTAGCAGTTAAGAGAAGGCGTGGAAGAGAGCGTATATAATAATGTTCCTGCTACTGTAACTACATCCAAGCGTCCTTAGATAACATCAGGAAATTTAAAACCTGTTGAATTATGTTAGTTTTGTATCAATTTAGTTTCTTATCTTAAAATGTGTGTGTTGCTTTGACAACAAGAACAAAAAAAATAATAATTATTAATTGTCAAATGAGACAATTTTTGATTGCAAATAAAAATATAAATAAAGATAATTTATTTACTGGGTTTCTAGTAGAGTTTTCAACAAAACCCATTTGGGAAATAATAAATATTTAGAATTAATCGATTGGCATAAGAAGCAAAAAACTTCCAGGTAAGAAATATTAATTTTATTGCAATAAACGACTCCGTATGTGACAGTTGTTACAAAGGGTCAACATAACTGCGAACACTGTTAGTAAACACTATTAACTAACAATGTTCGCGGCGGTGTGGACCGGGGTTACAAATTAAGGTAGGCGCGCATTTGTTCATATCGGACAAACATATTGGAAAAACGGAATAAACAAAAATTATTTACGTTATTTTACATGGGATAAATCACATTTTTTCGTATCGGGCGTATGGAATTAAATGTCATGGAAGACAGAATCAGAATCAGAAACGACAAAACGAATTTTTACAGTCGACAAGCTACGTAGTGTACATCAAATTAAAATAGCCCAAAATGCCATTCTAAGGGGGTGAGACATCCCAAAAACTATACGTAAAAAAATGCAACTTTGGTCATAGAGTTTGTAACCAAAATAATATTTAATAAGATGATAGAGAAGAGCATTCCCGAGATATCGTATTTCGGATTTGCCCAAAATGCCATTCTAAGGGGGTGAGATATCCCAAAAACTATACGTAAAAAAACGCTACTTTTATCATTGAGTTTGTAACCAAAATCACATTTAATAGAATGATAGAGAAGACCATTTCCGAGATATCATATTTCGGATTTGCCCAAAATGCCATTCTAAAGGGGTAAAATATCTCAAAAACTATTCCTAAAAAAATGCAACTTTTGCCATAGAGTTTGTAACCAAAATCATATTTAATAGGATGATAGAGAAGAGCATTCCCGAGATATTTTATTTTAGATTTGCCCAAATTGCCATTCTAAAGGGGTAAAATATCCCAAAAACTAGTCCTAAAAAAATACAACTTTTGTCATAGAGTTTGTAACCAAAATCATATTTAATAGGATGATAGAGAAGAGCATTCCCGAGATATCGTATTTCGGATTTGCCCAAAATGCCATTCTAAAGGGGTAAAATATCTCAAAAATTATTCCTAAAAAAATGTAACTTTTACCATAGAGTTTGTAACCAAAATCATATTTAATAGGATGATAGAGAAGAGCATTCCCGAGATATTGTATTTTAGATTTGCCATCTTATTAAATATGATTTTGGTTACAAACTCTATGACAAAAGTTGCATTTTTTTACGTATAGTTTTTGGGATGACTCACCCCCTTAAAATGGCATTTTGGGCAAATCCGAAATATGGTATCTCGGGAATGCTCTTCTCTATCATCCTATTAAATATGATTTTGGTTACAAACTCTATGATGAAAGCTTTGTTATTTTTAGTTGATTTTTGTGGTGTCTCACCCCCTTAGAATGGCATTTTGGGCAAATCCGAAATACAATATCTCGAGAATGCTCTTTTCTATCATCCTGTTAAATTCTAATTTGGTTACAAATTCTATGAGAAAAGTTGTGTAATTTTTAGTTTATTTTCGGAGTGTTCCACCCCTCTTAAAATCCCTGTTCCACCCTCTTAAAACCTTATTTTCATCAAGCCTGACTTATGCTATCTTGGATATGCTCTTTTCTATCATTTTGGCATTTATCAATATATTAAAAACCGGGAAACGAGAGTTACAATAATTTTATTAACTTTTGGAACTGTTTCCCTCTTAAAAGTCTGATTTTGCTTTAAATAATTTTATTTGCTCAGTTCTTTTTAACATACTATCTTGTTTGTTGCCTAAGGATATATTTTTCAATTCCACAGTTACTACAAACGAAGTTTAATGAAATAATTAAGGCTATTTTAATTTGATGTACACTACGTAGCTGGTCGACTGTAAAAATTCGTTTTTCGTTTCTGATTCTGATTCTGTCTTCCATGACATTCGAATTAATGGACGAAATTGCGTCTAAAATTTTTGACTAACAAAATTCGATGCATCCGTTGCACCCGATGCGTACAAATGTGCACTTACCTTAAATGTGCTGTGTTTATTCTATATAAAATAACGTTAATAATAATTAATATTCGTTCGTTCCGTCTTTCCGATGCATTTGGAATTTAAAATGGAGATGAGTTACAACAAAATAATTCCTAAGCAAAAGGGCGCAAGAAATAAATTTAAATGACAAAATAGACACCGAAAAAATGTAGAGGTAAGGTATTATTTAAGTTTTAGCAAAATTAAAATTTACTTTATTTTTCTAGCTACCCCCCTCACTTTGTTTTGTCTTCTGGACAGGCACGAAACATACGTCTGTGCAATAAAGGGAAGATGATACAAGTTATTCAATTTTCATTTAAAATTTTTCTTTTAAGATGTGCAATTATTTTGATATTTTATTTAATTAATTAATTCTTTAGAAATTGTGCATGTTTAATAAAGAACTGAAAATTTTTATTTTTTATAAGTAACACTTTCATTTTCATCTTTATTTATGTACTATTATGTAATATATTTTTTTATTATTACTATTACATATTTTTAAATTGTGCAAAACACACACAAGCTTTCTGAGCTTAGATGATTCGCAAATTTTCAACACTTCTCTTAATAAACGAAACCGAATAAAATGATTTGATTTGAAGTTAGTACCTCTGAAATTTTAACTGCCATTTTTTGAATAACAAGGTTAGTGACGATACGGCAATCATAATAAGTACGGCAGCATAATGGAGGTCCTATGCACCCTGTGGACGTTCTAATAAATGCAATTTCGCAATGTGTGGGCGCTCTAATGATAGCAGCAGCTAACTGCTGGCGCTCTACTGATTGCAAAGTGTTTCTGACATTTTCCGCCTCGCTAAAATACTCGAAAACTCATATTTTATTATAAAACGACAAAATCTGCAGATACAAGGTTGTCAAATTATGAGGACGCTCCATAAGTGAAGAAGTGAAAGAAAAAGCCGCGTCGATTCGCGATATACGTATATCGCGAATCGACCCGGCGCTCCCTCGTGTTAAAAGCCTCAAACCAGACATATACGGTTATCGTTCTATGTACGTATATTTCGTCTACAAAATAGCGTCCGGCGAAATTTTGCCAAAGGGTGAGGGAGGGTATCAGAAGTCATCTGACTAAGTTTTACATGGGATGTGCATAGAGCGTCTGTATATGGACGCCATATGCACCCGGACGCTCTATTAAATGCAATTTCATAATGTATGGACGCTCTAATGGTAGACGGATATATATATATATATATATATATATATATATATATATATATATATATATATATATATATATATATATATACAGAGATTAAAATTAGACGACTGTCTAAGTTAAAAACAAACATTTTTAATTTAACTTCAGGGATGCAGTCACTGGGTTCAAAAAAGAAGACTCTTTTTTAAATTCAAGCTTTCGAAACTTTATTGTTTCTTCCTCAGGAATTCTACAAAAATGTTTATACATTGTAATTATATTATTTAAAAATGTGAAAGGTACTTACTAAATTGAGGTTATAAATAAAAATTGGCATGTCCTAAGGACCATAGAAAACATTGCTATTACAATTTAAAACACTACATTTTGATTCAATCTAAGTTAAAAGCAAAATCCTTAATCAAGAAGTTGCATCAGCCACTTCGAAAACTGAACAGATACCAGTCAACTACGTTTTATGAAAATTCGAAAAAAGCAGCGGAATGTTGACAAAAAACCACGAAATATCAGGACTGGAGCAGAGAGAGAGGGGGTGCCAAACCCCTCTCTCTCTACTCCAGGCCTGACATAAATGGATGCCAACACAACAGATCAAATGAAACCAACTAATTGTTAAAAGTAGTGTACAGGGTGTTGTCACTGTTCCTTCTATTAGCGTGTGCATGTAATAAATACGTGTATAAAATACTGAGACCTTCGATATCACTTCTGGCATTCATAGCATCTGGTTCGTTAAAGATATGACACATCTCCAGGAAAGTCCTTTTATGAAGGTTTTTTTGAAAGTCCAAAATCTTAACTTCATCGTAGTTAAGATTACGGTTTAACGTTAGAGCATGTTTGGTTAACATCGAAGACTCTTTGTTGAGTCTCACGTCGCTCCTGTGTGAAGTGATCCTATCTTTAACTTTTCTACCAGTTTGACCTATATACTTTTTTTCACAATTCATGCAAGAGATGCAATATACCACATTGGAATAATTTTTTAAATCGTCTTTGTCTTTCAATTTAGCAAAAAGATTGTTGATGGTTATTTTGTTTTTAAATGCTAATTTTATGTGTGAGAATCTTGAAAATAATTTCCTTAATTTAAGAGACACCAGTGCTATGTTCGGTACAGAAAAATAAAATACGTTGTTACCCATGTCCTGGTTCTCAACCATACCAGGCACAATTCCGTCACGACGTCCATCATTTAAACTGTCATTAGCCATTGTTCTGCTGAAAATCAGTTTTTTTGTTAAAGTCGGTGGATAACCACACTTAACAAATAATTCTGACAATTTTTTAAGATTATCTGCTACAAGGGAGGTATGTGAGGTGTTTATAACCCTATTTTTCATTCCCAACAGTACATTGATTTTTTGTCTTTCAGAGTGGAACGATTCATAGTGTAAATATCGTCCAGATGACCCTGGTTTAGTGTACCAAGAAGTGATAACCTTATTGTCTACCCGCCTTATCAGTTGGGTATCCAAGAAGGGGACTCTGTTGTTTTCATCTTCTTCTTCTATGGTAAATTTCAAACGTTGATTGTAATTATTGAACACCTCTAATAGGCGTTCTTTACAATTGTTGGGAATACTAAGTATGATATCGTCTACATATTTTTTAAGAAAGGGAACCTCAAAACCTAGTTGCAGCAGACAGTCATTGATCAAGTCGTCCATGACGTATTGTGCCAATATGGGTGAGACCGGACTCCCCATAGGCATGCCTAAGGTTTGTTTGTAAATAATATTATTGAAACTGAACACAGTGGTGTCAAATAAAAAAGTTATTAGTTCCAAGAATCTTCTTTTTGAAATACTACAATGTAATTGTATTTCCTCCCAGTGGCGTTCGACCGAGCTTTTCGCTAGGTCTACTGTGATATTATTGAACAAAGATTTAACGTCTAGACTTAATATGACGTAATTGTCTGGCAATTGGAACTCTTGTATGAATGTGCTGAATTGAAAGGAGTCTTTAATGAAAAAGTTGTTATCTGTGCTATAAGCGTTCGTAAGTATATCGGTAACTAATTGGGCGATACCCCTATTAGGGCTATTAACCCCAGAAATGATGGGTCTCAGTGATAGTGTTGGCTTATGTATCTTCGGGAGACCATAAAATTTATTTATTACACCGTTATAACATCTATGTTTTTGACCTTCTCGAGGTGATATCATTCTACTTTTTTCCAATTGAGAGATAATATTGTTAGCTTTACTTTGTATCGTGTGACTGGAATCCCTGTTGAGGATGCAATAGTATTCATCGTCTGCCAAGATTTCTGTTGACAGTCTATCATATTGTTCTTTTGTCATGATCGTGGTGACTTTCATTTTGTCTGATTGAATGACTTTTAACTGAGGGTTTTCATTTAGAAACCTCTTGCATGTTAGGTAGCTGTTGTAATACACATTAGGGCTTTTACCTCTGTGTAAAAAATTTGTAATCATGTTGGTGGATTGAGTGAGAAGCAGATTTTTTTCTCTGTTATTAATCGTATCTATGTTATTGACAATATGATCGACGTCTGACAGAAGCCTTGGTATACTGATGTCTTTTGCTAGTGGTTCTATACTAAATTTGGGGCCAAGTGCCAAAAAATTAGAAACCTCACCAGGGATTTCAACATTAGTTAGATTCTTAATCCAATGTGCTGGCGTTTTAAGTTTCGATAGAGTTGACTGTTTTAAATTGTTAAATTTACGAACGTTAGTGTTTTTGACCTGGAAAAACTTTCTATTATATTTGACAGATTGACTTCTAAAAAAGTCAACCATGATGTAGTAGGGTAGCTTATTGCTAAGTCTATTTTTTAATGTTCTAAAAGTTTTTTCCATGTCTCTAACACTATCGTGCGTAACTTTAATTTCTAAATTAAGTATTTTTGTTCTTAACCTTTGATTGAATTCTGATGTCTGATGTAAAGTCCTTCCAACGGCTGCCCCCGTTAGGTTGTCCACGTTCTTTACACCTGTCGTGATGTGGGTAGGAATGATACCATGTTTTCTGCATTGCAACAGGAATGTCTTTCTATTTCTTAGAGATGCCAACTTGATATTGATATTTGCCACATTCTTCAGCTCCTTCATAGTAGCGTACCCATAATTATTTCGGATGTTCTGATAAAACCCCATATCGGCTATAAGTACAGAGATTAAAATTAGACAAAAAACCACGAAATATCTCTCTCTGCTCCAGTCCTGATATTTCGTGGTTTTTTGTCAACATTCCGCTGCTTTTTTCGAATTTTCATAAAACGTAGTTGACTGGTATCTGTTCAGTTTTCGAAGTGGCTGATGCAACTTCTTGATTAAGGATTTTGCTTTTAACTTAGATTGAATCAAAATGTAGTGTTTTAAATTGTAATAGCAATGTTTTCTATGGTCCTTAGGACATGCCAATTTTTATTTATAACCTCAATTTAGTAAGTACCTTTCACATTTTTAAATAATATAATTACAATGTATAAACATTTTTGTAGAATTCCTGAGGAAGAAACAATAAAGTTTCGAAAGCTTGAATTTAAAAAAGAGTCTTCTTTTTTGAACCCAGTGACTGCATCCCTGAAGTTAAATTAAAAATGTTTGTTTTTAACTTAGACAGTCGTCTAATTTTAATCTCTGTACTTATAGCCGATATGGGGTTTTATCAGAACATCCGAAATAATTATGGGTACGCTACTATGAAGGAGCTGAAGAATGTGGCAAATATCAATATCAAGTTGGCATCTCTAAGAAATAGAAAGACATTCCTGTTGCAATGCAGAAAACATGGTATCATTCCTACCCACATCACGACAGGTGTAAAGAACGTGGACAACCTAACGGGGGCAGCCGTTGGAAGGACTTTACATCAGACATCAGAATTCAATCAAAGGTTAAGAACAAAAATACTTAATTTAGAAATTAAAGTTACGCACGATAGTGTTAGAGACATGGAAAAAACTTTTAGAACATTAAAAAATAGACTTAGCAATAAGCTACCCTACTACATCATGGTTGACTTTTTTAGAAGTCAATCTGTCAAATATAATAGAAAGTTTTTCCAGGTCAAAAACACTAACGTTCGTAAATTTAACAATTTAAAACAGTCAACTCTATCGAAACTTAAAACGCCAGCACATTGGATTAAGAATCTAACTAATGTTGAAATCCCTGGTGAGGTTTCTAATTTTTTGGCACTTGGCCCCAAATTTAGTATAGAACCACTAGCAAAAGACATCAGTATACCAAGGCTTCTGTCAGACGTCGATCATATTGTCAATAACATAGATACGATTAATAACAGAGAAAAAAATCTGCTTCTCACTCAATCCACCAACATGATTACAAATTTTTTACACAGAGGTAAAAGCCCTAATGTGTATTACAACAGCTACCTAACATGCAAGAGGTTTCTAAATGAAAACCCTCAGTTAAAAGTCATTCAATCAGACAAAATGAAAGTCACCACGATCATGACAAAAGAACAATATGATAGACTGTCAACAGAAATCTTGGCAGACGATGAATACTATTGCATCCTCAACAGGGATTCCAGTCACACGATACAAAGTAAAGCTAACAATATTATCTCTCAATTGGAAAAAAGTAGAATGATATCACCTCGAGAAGGTCAAAAACATAGATGTTATAACGGTGTAATAAATAAATTTTATGGTCTCCCGAAGATACATAAGCCAACACTATCACTGAGACCCATCATTTCTGGGGTTAATAGCCCTAATAGGGATATCGCCCAATTAGTTACCGATATACTTACGAACGCTTATAGCACAGATAACAACTTTTTCATTAAAGACTCCTTTCAATTCAGCACATTCATACAAGAGTTCCAATTGCCAGACAATTACGTCATATTAAGTCTAGACGTTAAATCTTTGTTCAATAATATCACAGTAGACCTAGCGAAAAGCTCGGTCGAACGCCACTGGGAGGAAATACAATTACATTGTAGTATTTCAAAAAGAAGATTCTTGGAACTAATAACTTTTTTATTTGACACCACTGTGTTCAGTTTCAATAATATTATTTACAAACAAACCTTAGGCATGCCTATGGGGAGTCCGGTCTCACCCATATTGGCACAATACGTCATGGACGACTTGATCAATGACTGTCTGCTGCAACTAGGTTTTGAGGTTCCCTTTCTTAAAAAATATGTAGACGATATCATACTTAGTATTCCCAACAATTGTAAAGAATGCCTATTAGAGGTGTTCAATAATTACAATCAACGTTTGAAATTTACCATAGAAGAAGAAGACGAAAACAACAGAGTCCCCTTCTTGGATACCCAACTGATAAGGCGGGTAGACAATAAGGTTATCACTTCTTGGTACACTAAACCAGGGTCATCTGGACGATATTTACACTATGAATCGTTCCACTCTGAAAGACAAAAAATCAATGTACTGTTGGGAATGAAAAATAGGGTTATAAACACCTCACATACCTCCCTTGTAGCAGATAATCTTAAAAAATTGTCAGAATTATTTGTTAAGTGTAGTTATCCACCGACTTTAACAAAAAAACTGATTTTCAGCAGAACAATGGCTAATGACAGTTTAAATGATGGACGTCGTGACGGAATTGTGCCTGGTATGGTTGAGAACCAGGACATGGGTAACAACGTATTTTATTTTTCTGTACCGAACATAGCACTGGTGTCTCTTAAATTAAGGAAATTATTTTCAAGATTCTCACACATAAAATTAGCATTTAAAAACAAAATAACCATCAACAATCTTTTTGCTAAATTGAAAGACAAAGACGATTTAAAAAATTATTCCAATGTGGTATATTGCATCTCTTGCATGAATTGTGAAAAAAAGTATATAGGTCAAACTGGTAGAAAAGTTAAAGATAGGATCACTTCACACAGGAGCGACGTGAGACTCAACAAAGAGTCTTCGATGTTAACCAAACATGCTCTAACGTTAAACCATAATCTTAACTACGATGAAGTTAAGATTTTGGACTTTCAAAAAAACCTTCATAAAAGGACTTTCCTGGAGATGTGTCATATCTTTAACGAACCAGATGCTATGAATGCCAGAAGTGATATCGAAGGTCTCAGTATTTTATACACGTATTTATTACATGCACACGCTAATAGAAGGAACAGTGACAACACCCTGTACACTACTTTTAACAATTAGTTGGTTTCATTTGATCTGTTGTGTTGGCATCCATTTATGTCAGGCCTGGAGTAGAGAGAGAGGGGTTTGGAACCCCCTCTCTCTCTGCTCCAGTCCTGATATTTCATGGTTTTTTGTCAACATTCCGCTGCTTTTTTCGAATTTTCATAAAACGTAGTTGACTGGTATCTGTTCAGTTTTCGAAGTGGCTGATGCAACTTCTTGATTAAGGATTTTGCTTTTAACTTAGATTGAATCAAAATGTAGTGTTTTAAATTGTAATAGCAATGTTTTCTATGGTCCTTAGGACATGCCAATTTTTATTTATAACCTCAATTTAGTAAGTACCTTTCACATTTTTAAATAATATAATTACAATGTATAAACATTTTTGTAGAATTCCTGAGGAAGAAACAATAAAGTTTCGAAAGCTTGAATTTAAAAAAGAGTCTTCTTTTTTGAACCCAGTGACTGCATCCCTGAAGTTAAATTAAAAATTTTTGTTTATATATATATATATATATATATATATATATATATATATATATATATATATATATATATATATATATATATATATATATATATATATATATATATATATATATATACATCACGCTATCTTTTATGCGTCTTTCCATTTTGCAAGGGTTCTGCGTCCATCAAAGTATATCTACATATTTTGAAACCTACAAACGTAACCTATTTTTCTGCGCTTATTGATACATAATTTTTATTATATACATATATACTTGTTTCAAAAATCACAATTATAGTTTTGTGTACACTTTGCAATGCTTCTGCGTCTCTACAGTTTCCTATTATTTCGAGCTCCAGTATATATTTTACAAAATTCTATGTTTTCTGCGTCCTTAAAAATATATATTTACATAATTCAGACCTTTATGCGTCTGACATTGTTGCCACCTCTCTTAGACAGCATTTCCAGCTGGCTGGTAACAAATTATAGAAAACACTGTGTGGTACTTACCACGAATTGTAAGTGATATTTTCAAATAGAGAATGCAGCTTAGGTGGGCCCCAGGTTTCCTAAACATTCGAGATCTGAAAAATCAGTTACTGTTCTCGGTTAGCAAATAGTTTTTTGCAGCACTGTGCAAATCAACGAAAGGTAATAAGTAATTGTATATTGAATTATTGACAACGACCTGTTAAACTGGAATTTTCTATTTTAATAAATTAAGCACAGTCTAGAATTTAACAAATGACAGCTCAATAATTAAATAATTCCTTGGATAGTCAAGTCAAGTTCGGGCATAATATTTATTTATAGTGTATTTAACAATACAAAGAGATATCGAAGAATCTGCGGGTATTACTTGTGCCGCGCTTTTATCAGAAATATCGAAGAAAACGCATGAAATTATTTATGATCTTTTTAAAAAGTCGGTTATTAACCCAAAAATTACTATTTTTTATCCTGGCAGGTAAATAAATTGGTGCATTGGGCTGTAAGTAAATAATATAGCCTTGCAACTATGCTCATTAATAACTGAATTGTAATGTCGATTTACTCTAACAAGAATTTGTTAATAATAAAGAACTTACATTACACGTAGTGCCAAAATGAAATTTAAACCTCGTTGGCATATAAACACACATTAACGTTGGACTTTTCATCTTTATATTCACACAAATAAAAGTTGCAACACCAGCAGGTATATTGATTAATTGACTGATTATGCGGTTTTCGTCATAGTTTTTGAATATGCTGTGAAAAGTGCAATTGGACTTTAAATGCGAGAAGTAGCGAAAAAATTACAATTTCATTACCTATAGTACTGATGAAAAATATTCTTTATAGTAGTAATGATGTTAGAGACAGCTTTGCGATAATTATCGATAATAATGATAATGACTTTATTGAAGAAGGATTACATAAACAGGTAAAGCAGTAAAAACAATCAAATAGCATCAATTAAAACAAATAATATAAAATACACAAATAGTTAGATACACAAATACATTCGTTAATAAGGAACTTTTTAATTTCTGACTTGAATAATGTTTATCAAAGCAGATGATGTCATTGTAATTGAAAGTTGAAGTAATTCATTAAAACTAATTTTCCAGAAGTTAATATTTATTTGACAAGTGCAGCGATACTTCAACAGGTTATGGGCCCAGAAGTGTGTACTATAGAATAAATATTGTAATATTGAAAGTTTGGATTGTCTTGCTGAATATGTATTTTGCACTTGGTAAAACATAATTGTCTACAATGAATTCGGAAGGTGAAAAATATGGAATTCCTTTGTTTGACGGAAAGAATTTCAATAATTTAAAATTCAGGATAAAAGTATTGCTAGAAGGGCACAATCTTGTAGAATGTTTAACTGAAAGTAGTGATAGTTTATATGTGATCTTACCAAAAGCAACGGTAGCAGAAAATAACTACAAATCAATTAATGTTACGAAAGCAACTACTAATAATGAAATTAAAAGAAAACGAAACGTTAGAGGTACAGTTTCTTAAATTTTATAAAGTTATTAGGGAGTTAGTCGATGCTGGAACGAAAATGACAGACGAAGATAGAGTTTGTCATTTATTTCTAACAATGACTAAAAATTATGATTGAATTATAACTGCATTAGAAACTGTAACAGGAACAAAACTAACATTAGAATTTGTAAAGGAAAAACTTATGGACGAGGTGATAAAACAAAACTAAGATTGTTCAACTAGATCTGAAAGTCCTAGTAAAAAATCAGTTGTTTCTACTACAGGTCAATTTAAATATAAATGTTTTAATTGTGGAAAAATTGGACATAAGACATCTGAATGTAAAAGCAAGTATAAGCAAAGGTCAAGAGTTGAAAAATCAAATGAGAGAAAATATAAAGTTTCTTGGCAAAAAGTAAAAGAACTGATAATGTAACAAACCCAAATAAATTAATGTTTGTACCGGATTCTGGGGCAACAGAACATATGATAAAAAATGAAATATATTTATCAAATCAAGCAACTTTAAACGAAAATGAGAAAAATCAAAATATCTGTGGCAAAAGTGAATGAATCTATGGTTGCAACAAAAATTGGAAAAATCCAAGCTGTAAGTAGAGTTAATGGCAACAAAATATAATGTACCATTGAAAATGTATTGCTTATTGAAGCATTAGAATTTAACCTACTGTCAGTTCGAGAATTGGAAATGAGTGGTTTAAACATTGTATTTGAAAAAGGACTAGTTAAAATTTTCAGAAATTCAGAGCGAATTGTGATTTGCAATAATAAACTCTATGAACTTGAGTTCGAGTGTAAAAATATATGGACAAAGGGTACTCAAACAACTAATGATTTAACGGAAGTGTGTCATAAACGATTGGGACATATTTCAAACACAAATTTGCAAAAGTTAGCTCATTTGGGAATGGTTCTTGACATTAACAATCATTTGTCAGTAAATAAAAGTATTTGTGTTAGTTGTATTGAGGGAAAGCAAACAAGAAAACTTCATACAAATAAAAGACGGCTAACAAAAAGGTCCTTAGAATTAACATATCCGGATATATGTGGTCCAATAGAACCATGCACCTGGAAAGAGGTATTTATTTACACTGATTGATGATTTTAGTCATTTCACGATAACTTATCTTTTGGAAAATAAGATGTAGGTTTTCAAATATTTCCGAGAATACGAAGCTATGGCGGCAGCTCATTTTGGGACAAAATTATCACGTTTGCGTTACGGTAATGGTTCTGAATATAGATCACATTTAATGAAAATTATTGTATTGAAAAAGGAATAATTGTTGAATATACAGTACCGTATACGCCTGAGCAAAAGTTGCAGAGAGTATTGTGTGGAACGAAATTTGAGAAGAATTTATGGAGTGAAAGTGTTTTGACGACTGTTCATGTCATAAATCGTAGGCCGACATCCTGTTTGAAAAATAAAATGGTATGGTGAAAAGCCAAATATATTTAAAATGAAAATTTTTGGTTGTATTATATTTACATATACCAAAAAGATTCCGACGAAAGTGCGATACAAAATGTAAAAAATTTAATTTTGTGGGCTATGTGCCAAATGTATATAGGTTGTGGAATCATAAAAATCAAAAAATAGTCATAGGACATGATGTTATCTTCGACGAAACTAAGTTTATTCATTCGGACGTATCAAATATATTGGAAAGCAATATGTTGGAAATGATGAATATGATGATTGTTCTGTAATCGGTGAACAATTGCAAGTTGATAAGGAATATAGAAATGAACCCGAAGAAGAAATAAAACAGCTAGAATTAGAAATCCACTGTCCTGGGTTAGGGATTATGACATGATCTATTTAGCACTTAGCGCTGAATCTTATATTGAAGATTTGCATATAATCATGTCAGATATTAAAGGAAGATCAGACGAGGAAGATTGGAAGAAAGCGGTAAAAGAAAAGATGGATACTCTAAAAAGTAATAACACTTGGAAATTAGCAAGATTACCGACTGGAAAACATGCAACTGTATCCTAGCAGTACATCGAAATTTTGTATCTTTTGATAGTCCTCATTAACTTTTATAATACTAGAATAAAATTGACTACCTAATACGTAAAGTTGGCTCCTGAGAAACACATTGTAAATTATACAGTTTTAATATTTTGTATATCTTCTTATTCTTGTGTGCCCAATCAAATACTTTAGTAGCATTTGTTCTAAAATTACAATAAAATACCGTTTCTTTAAAATATGAGAGTTTACATGCCTCAGAGATCACCCTGTATGACGAACATGGCCTTATTTTGCTAACAAATGTTATAAAAAGAAATCTGTAGCTTCTAAAATCATTATAGTTAAAAGAGTATCAAATTATGCCACTTTTAAGTTGGTATTAGGTCTCAAATTCAATTTCGCAGCACGCAGCACCCCCTCCCCCTCAATATATGCACATAATCACACAAAAACATGTTTGGTTTACAAAGCGCTATAATAGAAATATTTTGAAGTTTCAATTCCCTCGCTTACCGAAGTATTCTAATCGTGAAAAAAACATCCTCCGAGATTTCTCCGCATTTTCACGTTTCAGAGTAAGTAGATTACGAAAATTAAAACCGTTTAATTCCACCAGTCTGTCTGTCTGTCGGTTTCGCGTCTGTTGGTGCTATATCTACAAAACCACTTGACGGAGGAGGATAATATTTGAAAAAATATGAAAATATAAGGTGGTCACTCTAAAGAAATAAACAAGAAATGTGACGGATGGAACTATTTCGAACCCAGAAAAAATTATTCAAAAATGAGATGGATAATATTTCGCATGTACTTAACACAAATGTCAAACGAAAATATACAGGGTGGCCACCATAAAGAAAATTATGAGGAATGTAACATATAATATTTTGCATGTAGTTAACACAACTCTCAGGGAAAATATGAAAAATATACAAGGTGAAACATGAATAAACATAAATATGGTGGATATAATATTTGGATTGTACTTGATATAATTACCGAGGAAAAAAGCTGACATAGTTGAATGAAATGGTCACTCTTAAAACTAACTAAGTGGCAGAGGAACATAATATTTGGAATGTAGTTATCGCTTGTTAGGAAGAATACCTGACATGCCTTTATTTAAAAAAGTATACAGAGAGTCATCCTATAGAATAGACAACACGTAAATGAAAAACAGCTGTCCAAGGAATCACTACTTCCATATCCATATTTTTCGTCCAGGTCACTGTAAAGAAAACATCTTGACTGTATTTGCACTCTAGTATGTGGAAATTATTGGTCATAGAATTTTAATAATACTTGGGGCAGATGTCATAGAAAATTTGAGTCGTTGGTTTCTACCATTTACGTTAATAATTAAGTTTCTAGCTTGATCTACTTATTTTCCCCTAATCACAATCTACTGCCTCCCGCCCCTTCAAAGGAATCGTCGCAATCAGTTGTCATTACAATACATACGTGCAGGTACTAACTCTTAAATGAATATCTCAATTTTATGTAATCAATCCCTTTAATAACGGAGTGGAGGTGGTGAGAGGGCAGGGGTTGAAAAATATTAGAAAGAACTCTGAGGCCTTGGTTTCTAGTATATACACCTAATCCCAAATTTCTGTAATCTTACCAGCGTGTTTTACCTATTTTCCCTATTTAACTCTATTTACCCCACTCCTTCAACGAAATCATGTCAAAATATAATCTGGTTTCAGATGTCGTTATAATACATACGTTACAAATTTCAAGTGAATATCTCCATTCAATTTTATCAACTGTTTTAATAAGGGAGTGGGGGTGGTGGGGGGGATGGAAGAGATTATTGAAAAAATCTGAGGCCTTCGCTTCTAGTGTATACACCAAATTCCAAACTTCTGTAGTCTTACCAGCTTGCTTTACTTATTTTCCCCTATTTACCTATATGTAACCCCAACCCTTCAACGGAAACATCTCCAAATTTCAAGTGAATATCTCAATTTTACTTTATCAACCCCTTTAATAATGCAGTAGGGGTGGGGTTTAAAAATATTATAAAACATGTGAGACCTTGGCTTCTAGTACATACACCGAATGTCAAGTTTCTGTATCTTACCAGTTTGATTACTTATTTTCCCCTATTTACCCCGATTTAACCTCCAACCCTTCACCGTAATAGTCCCAAAATGTAATCTAGTTCCTGATGTCAAGTGAGTATCTCAGTTTTGTTTTATCAACCCCTTTAATAATGGAATGGGGGTGGTGGGGGGAGGAATTTCAAGTTTCTGTACTCCTACTAGCGTGTTTACTTATTTCCCCCTATTTACCCTCCACTCATTTACCGGATATGTTCAAAAAACAATCCAGTTCCAGATCTCATTATATTTTATACGTGTACAAAATTTCAACTAAATGTCTTAAAGCGTTCCGGAGAAAACGTGCGGACAAGAAAAGATTCAAAACAGACAGACAGACCGATAGTCGCAAAATATTTTTCGCTCAAATTTAAAATCCCGACGTTTCATGACATTCTAAACCTATTTCAAGAAAAAAGAATTTGAAAATTTTTTTGGTGGATGTGGAAGTAAAATGAAATTCTAAAAGGTTGCTATCTAGGCTCGTACACACACTAAATCGCAATTTTATCTACGATTAATGATGTATATGAAATAAATACACTGTTGCCACATCCTAGGACGCAGAAACGTCTTCAAATTGCTTTAAATTATACACTAAGAAAGAATACACGTAAAGTAGCAGCGCTACCTGCCGTTCAAATGTATGAACTAAATTTATACAATTTTGTACATTTTAGTATTGTTTCTGCGACCGGCAGAGAAAATTTCAATAGATTATATTATTTAAACGAATTGGTTTACAGTGTTCTATTTTGCGACATTCAAATTAATGAAGTGGAGTTTCAATAGAGGTCAGTACAAATGTCGAGATTCAAAATAACGTGGAATTACCTTTCTGCGTCCATATACAGACGGAGAAAGGAGGTGGACGCAGAAAGATATGTAAAAATGCAATGTACAGACGCAGAAAAGATAGCGTGATGTATATATATATATATATATATATATATATATATATATATATATATATATATATATATATATATATATAAAGTTAAGTAAACTCATTAATATTATATATACACACACTTTTGAATTAAGTATTGTTTCAGTAGTCTTTTAAAACAATTAAAATTACTGGCATTTAGAATGTGTATTGGCAATCTGTTATATATTTTGATGCCTGAAAGATATGGTGATCGTTCATATAGAGACGAATTATGGATAGGTATAGTTAAAGAAGATCCATGTCTGGTAGTGTAGGTGTGAAAACTACCATTATTTTTGAAACAATGTAAGTTTTTTCTTACATATTTAGATATATTGTATATATAGATTGATGGGAAACTTAAAATCTTATTGTTTATGAAATATGGTCGACATGACTCGATGGTTTTTAAATTAAATATGAGTCTAATGGCCCTTTTTCGTTGGATAAAGATTCTACTAGCTGCAGGTGCTCTACCCCACACTATAATGTTATATGATAGATGCGGATACACCATAGCATTATAAACATTGAGTAGATACTCCCTAGGCAGGTTCTGCCTTAGTGATGCAATGGCAAACAGTGAGCTATTGAGCTTTTTTGCAACATGATCAACCTGATCCTCCCATGTGAGACATGAGTCCACGAAAGTTCCAAGAAATTTGACAGACCTAGCAAACTTAATATTTGTGTCAACTAGAATATAATCGGGAGCAATTGTTTTTCGAGCAAAGAAATATATACAATCGGTCTTTGCAATATTTAAGATCAGAGAGTTTTGTAAACATCATAATTCGAAACTATGTATCACCTCCTTTAAGAGGACCTGTAGTTCCACAAGGTCAGGTGCTGAAACCATAATAGAAGTATCATCTGCATACATGGTAATTTTCCATTTTATATGCAGGGGAAGTTCGTTTACATATAGCGAAAATAGTAGTGGCCCCAGCACAGAACCTTGTGGGACTCCTAGATTGATAGAGTGATCATTTGAAGTGGAGTTTTGTATTTTAACTCTTATTTGCCTATCAGAAAGGTAAGATTTAATCCAATTTAGGATGGTACCCCTAAAACCAATTCGGAATAGTTTTTCATTTAGGAATTCAATATCAACTGTGTCAAAGGCACGACTAAGATCAAAAAATAATCCTATGACATGATGGCTCTTATCTAGTTCATCGTAGATATATTGCAGAAACTGATTAGTAGCGGTTTCAGTAGAACGATTTTCACGAAAGCTATGTTGTGAGTTACTAATTATAGAGCATTTTACTAAGAACTTACTAATTTTGAGGTACACAGCCTTTTCAATTATTTTGGAGAATATGCTGAGAATAGATATAGCAATCCAGCAAGCTTCCAAGATCTCAGCCCCGGAAGTATTCTGAATAACCCAACAACATCGCAGGAGTCCCAACCTCTTTTTTTATCGCAGACAAAAATACGTCCACAAAAAATTTAGCAGATAAATCATCAATTAATGTTATTAACTCATCAGTGGTGGGAACACAATTCTTTACCCTACTGCGTCTTAATGTACAATCTCTAGGGAACAATACTATAATATAATACTATAGAAGTATTTTTAAATGAACTTAACCCCTTCTTTTGTTTGCCTTAGCGAACACTGGGCTAAAAGCGACCAAATGGAACAGGTGATCCTCTCAGGTTATCACAAGGTCAGTAGCTTCTGTAGACAGAATAAATTGTACTATCATTCTTACTAAAAATAATTTAATATCTGACTGCAAGGAACTACCTAATATTTGTAGCCTGTCTCAAGAACTATCCTTTGAATGCTCACTGATGCCATTTGATAAAAATACCGCAATTATTTGCATATATAGATTGCCTAGTAGTGATATCGACACTTTTACCATGAGACTATCTTATATGATGACCTTATTAGTTTTAGCACGTATAGAAATATTTTTATCTGCGGAGATTTTAACATTAATAAATCATCTTCTTTAAATTCGTTGTTTGAGGAAGCCACTAGAATGGGGTATTTTCCTATTTTTTTTTTATTGAATAATACCATAGAATAGGTATAAACAAGTCTTCCAATAAAGATTTCCGCTAAAATAATTATCAATTTTTCGAGAAAACAAAAGTTAAAATAAATGGCGCGAAAATCGTTTTATATTGATGACGTAGGTAGACTGTCGATGACGTAGGTAGTCGGTGATCATTTCTTAATAGAATGTGACCATCCATGGTTTTATACAAAACAGTGTGGTGTTGCCAAGTTGACATTTCTCCTCTAATTCTAGTAAAGATAATTGAGATAAACACGAGTGTAATGCTCATTTATTAAATCAATTTTAATATATTTAACCACAAAATGTAATTTTGTGATGTATAAAATAATAATAGGCGTGAATTATTAAATATTTTAAATAATTTTTAATGCCGATTAGATTTTTAAAAACATATTTAGCAATATATCGCAACAATGTCACGGCTATTCAAATGACAGATATGTTCTAACCTAACGTCGTGTTGGTTAGAAGCAAAGAATTTTCTGTTATCCAGGTATTTGCTGTAATTTACAAATAATAGATAATGTCATTTAAAAGGTGTTTTATAAAAAGTTGTGAAATCACAAATATAATTGCTCCTGGCAAAATTTTTGTATCTGTTCCGAAAAATATGGATATTCGAAGAACTTGGTGGCAAGCTTCCAATATTTCTAGTATCATCCCTACAGGGACGTCTATATTTTGTTGTGAAGATCATTTTGAAGTAAGTTTAAACCACTACTGTAGATTTTTGTCCTAATAACGTATATTTTAGTTAAAGAATGACGCTGAAAACTGGCACTATTATAAAACAATGGGCCAGAGAATAATCTTAAGACCTGGAGTTATACCACATAAAAATGTATCCTGTGTACATAAATCAACGGAATCTGAATCTCAATTAAGTCCAGCAACAAAGAAAAGGAAAATAGAGCTACTAGAAGGAAGGAAATTGAATTCTGAAAGTAAGCCAAGTACGAGCATACATGGTGATAGTTCAAAACTGTGTACGACCTCGGGCAAGTTTACTGTAGTTTCAAGTCCCAAAAAAATAACAGCGACTTGTGTGGAAGTAGTTCACAGATATGTGATGGCTAAACCAAAAATGATTTCAAAATCCACTAATACAAAAAGGAACTGTGCTGACAAGGCAGTAAACACAACAAAATTTAAGGTGATTAAACATAGAGATACTAGTGTTGACTCTGAAAATGATATCAGTGACAGCCCTTCTACCAGTGATCCTATATCACAACAATCTTCGAGTACATCAGCAATGACCTTAAGTTTACCTGAGAAGGACGCAAATGAAGAACTTGAAATATGTAAGCTAGAAAATCATAGCAGTTTTTATTTGGGATTACCAGAGGATTGCTATTTTGTAATAAATTTGATTGTGGAGGAAAGTCACCTGTACTACTCAGATGTAATGATAACCCTTAAAAAAATAAGGACAGGTGATCAGTTCTCCCGCTTAGGAATAGATTTTGTTAAAAGTACCAGTTACATTAGCAAAATTTTTAGTAAGGCTGTACCAATACTTGCAAATTTAATGCAACAACTTATCATTTGGCCTGCGAGCTGGCAAATTAAAAAGTTGTTGCCAAACCAGTTTAAAGCCTATTATAGTAATGTTCAAGCCATTATAGATTGTTTTGAAATAGAAATAGAGAAACCCTCTAGTGCTTTAAATCAGGCAATAACTTGGAGTGACTATAAAAAATGCAATACCATAAAGTATTTGGTATCGTGTACGCCAAATGGATTAATAACTTATGTCTCTTGTGGGTTCGGAGGTCGAGCAACAGATGTAAATATTATACAAGACTCAAACTTTATGGATGTTCTTCCATTTAACAGTGTAATCATGGCTGATAGAGGCTTCAAACAGGTCGAGCAGGTGCTACATACCAAAAATTCAAAATTATTAAGACCACCAAGTGTTAGTGCAAAACAAAAACCAAGTAAAAGGGAAGTTCATCATGGCAAAATAATAAGTGCGCTAAGAGTACATATCGAACGATTAATTCGTCGGTTACGTGAATTTAGCATGTTAAAACCTCATGCATGTGTGAGTTTAAAATTAGCCCATTTATTAGATTATATTGTTATTATAGTGTGTGGGCTTGTTAATTTGCAACGACTTATAAAGTATTAAAAACTATAAAATTTTTAAAGTTAGTTTTGTTATAAAACAGCTTTATATATATATACACACGTATGTAAAAATTAAAATAGTATAATATTATTTGATTGATATAGTTTTATTAGTTAGACTTCAAATAATATGTAAGTATATTAAATTAGCTCAAAAAAAAAAAAGGTTGTCGTATTTTATACCTAATCCTCTAGAAATGTTTCTTTTTATGTAAAAAAATGCTTGTTTGTTTAATAAGTATATGAATTTTAAAATGTGCTACCGTGCTATAAAATACGCTATTTCAATCATTTTTCGTTATTTATAAAAATAAGGCTGGGCACTTCATCTAATATATGCTTACTACTTTGACACTAAAAAACATATTAGATGAAGCACGCAGCCTAATTTTTGTAGATAACGAAAAATGATAGCATACTTTATAGCGTGGTAGCACAATTTAAAATTAATTTTTTATTTTAATCAAACGAGCATTTTTTAAGATAATCTAATGAATATATTAAATAAATCAAAATGTATATTCTGGATTTTTTTTTTTATTAAATTAATTATTACAGATATCTAGACAATTTAAAATGGGTCTGCATTTATAAAATTCTCAACAATTTACAAAAGCTAACCAGAGAAATAACCATGCCTTTACGAAATTATAATTGTAATGAGATAGTTCCTCAAAATATTTTATTACTACTACACGCCAGTTTAAAACCTTACTGTTTGAGTTATAAAGGGTTTAGCCGGATAAGTATGACGAGTCGGCCCCCAAATGGCAACCTATATCGAAACTTATGTTTTAATATCTACTTGATGTACGAACGTGATTTATATGCGTTTTACCGCCGCACTCCGCATTGACCTTGAGATATGAGAAAAAAATGAGAGTACGCATGACTATCGTTCAAAGAGACATATCTCGAAAATTAATTGAGCTAGAGAGGTAGAACAAACGCGAGGTTTTAGGTAACCTTCAAGAGCATATTTTATATTTTTTTTTGGATTTTTCGAATAATTACGTACACCATTAAAAAAATAAATAAAAATATAATTATTATTATTTCAGTGTTCTCTATGACTTACAATCACTAAAATAATATATGTTGTAATACTTGATATGTACTATTACACATAAGAATTGCGTTAGAAAAAAGTTGGTGCAACACTTCGAAAAAAAAAAATCGACACGCACCACATCATATAAGGATACAAACTTAACATAGGACGCACATATATAAACATTTTATGTATCAGAATTATTGCTAGAAGAGAAATTGAATGAAAATATAAAGAACTGTCACGTAAATATCTATTTCACAAGGCGCGGTGCCGAAGTACGAGCGGCAATCAAGTTCAAACTTGTTCACGCGCTGCTTATTATTTCGTACGTTTCACATGCTCAAGACTAAGACTAGTTTATTTAAATACTCCTTCGTGGCATCATTTTCTGTAGGGAGTAACTATTATTTATTATTAGTAGCTATTATTTTATTTTGTTATCAATAATAATGTCAGATAAGTGTAAAAACTGTAATAAGTTTCTTCGCAAGGTTACTGGTTATAAAAAAGTTATAAAAACTGAAGAAGAGGCGAAGTTGTTTAGTGACTGTTTGAATAAAATAATAATAGTTAAAGATATCCTCTGTAACAAGTGTCGTCTTATTCCATATAATAGGAAATACGCTTCGTCTTCAAGATCTACAGCATGTGACGAGGTGTCTGTAAGCATGGAAGTATGCGATGAAGTACTAGGGACTACAGAAGTACCAGAAGAAGCTTATGACGTCAACACTGAAGATTCCGATACAAATAGTGACAGCGATATTACATAATATGAATACCATCAGAAGGATGATTATATAGAAATGCCATTTCAACGTGTTGCATCTACTCACAAATGTTGCATTATATGTCGAAAAGTAACTGATCTTAAGATACTATCTTTAGAAACACGAATTAAAGTTGATTCATATGGGAAATTGAACGACACTATAGTACAATACTTGAAAAGTAGGATGGACGTAGAAAATACTCTGAGCCAAGAAGCTTTAAGTCAGCGTTGGAATCGAAAAAAAACTACACTTAAACATTTGACGGCATCTAAACCACTTGAATTTCTGCGTTTAAGTGAAGATCAACTCAAGATTTTATTCACAGGCTCTTATCAATTTTCACAGGCTCTATCTTATTTAGCTGAATTATTGGACGATCAAAACAATCTTTAAATACAATACGTAAAATCAACACCTAACATTATTAAAGCAGAAGTAAAATCAAGGCATATAAGTAGCAAAGTCTATCGTATTTACATCGACTACATTTCTGATGGTAGTGATTACAATAGCATTCAGCGTTATTGCTGCGATTGTCCTAACGGCAACTGCACAATGGGATGCTGTTCTCATGTAGCAGCTCTAATTTATTATTTATCATATGGACGTTATTTATCCAGAATTTTGCGTACTGCTGAGGTATTATCAAAGATATTTCAGACTCAAAATATTACAACTGTAATTAATTACGATAGCGATGATGATTGAGATTATTTCTTTATAATTTGATTAATAAAAAATTATAGATATTGAGTGTTTTTTTCTTTATCTTTTTACTATGGATCCAATTCATAAAATATTTACATATGTGCGTCCCATGTCAAGTTTGTATCCTTATGATGTGGTGCGTGTCATTTTTTTTTTTTTTGAAGTGTTGCACCATTTTTTTTCTAACGCAATTTTTATGGGTAATAGTACATATCGAGTGTAACAACATATATTATTTCAGTGATTGTAAGTCATAGAGAACACTAAAATAATAATAATAATATTTTTATTTATTTTTTTAATAGTGTACGTAATTATTCGAAAAATCCAAAAAAAATACAAAATATGCTCTTGAAGATTACCTAAAACCTCGCGTTGGTTCTGCCTCTCTAGCTCAATTAGTTTTTGAGATATGTGTCTTTGAACGGTAGTCATGCGTACGCTAATTTTTTTTTCATATCTCAAGGTCAACGTGGAGTGCGGCGGTAAAACGCACATGAATCGCGTTCGTACATCAAGTCGATATTAAAACATAAGTTTCGATATAGGTTGCCAGTTGGGGGCCGACTCGTCATACTTATCCGGCTAAACCCTTTTGTTTTTTATTATTTCACAGTATTTCCAAACAACAAAAAGTATAAATTTAACTATTTACAAATACTTCATAACATTGACTTATTATAAATGGACTGCACGTTCCATATTCTACCAATGCAAGCAGAATGTCAACATAGTCGAGTCAATGTAGGCAACTCACATTACCCATTAAGGCCAAAAAGCTCCATTATTCCATTAGAAACACAATTATGTTGTTATAAAGAATACTACAAATTGTTACAAATACAATTTTTAACTGGTTTTTAATTGAAAACAATATTAGTTATAATAAATATACAAAAAATACAACAATTTCTCAGATTACAAAAAATGTGATTTTAAAATAAAATTACGATACCTACTAATTCCAAATTCTATCTTTTAAATTTGTGGTGTATTTTGTAATTACTCCCTGAAATTAAACATTACATTAATTATACAAAGCTGTGTATGTACGACTTTGGTGCGATTTTTGCCCTTAATACGTACTGCTGGTTGCCTGAGATATTGACAACACAAATTTTCTATGACACGCAGTCTATTTATAATAGGTTTATGCTTCATAAATAAATACTAACAAAAACTTACATCAACAATAGATTGTACATATACTTCATTAAAGTACAAAATTACAATTAGCTAATTAACTTTGGGAAAATTGCTTTTTTCCAAAATTTAGTGGCTTACTCCATTACTTCGATGCAAAAAGTTTTATCAAGACAAATTTCATGGATAGAAACCTCCATGTTATTGTCACGCAGTACTGGAAATTTATTTGGGACACCTGGTAAATCGTTTGTGGGTAACGGATATGATTTGTGACATTAGATCGGCTTAACGTAGTTCTTTGCATTTTACTTTGTTTCGAAAAAGCTGAGTTAGCTGGAAGCAGGTTCACCACACTACATTGTCGCCGGGGCAAAAAATGCTGTGTCAATTAAATTAATAACAATACCTCGCGCAGTAAAAAAAGTCAGTTGGGTTTTGAGTTCGAAAGTAGAAAGTCCGCGGGGTACTGCGTGGGCCCAACTCCTTCCCCAGGATGGTCCGTCCCCAAGGGGTTGTAATAACAAAATGTAAGTATTCTCTTTTTTTGTATTGTTTCAATCTAATAAACTTATACTTTGTTTTCTACCTGTATGTTTTATTTATTAAAGTATTCATTCAATAATTAGTTAAAATCCTCTCGTATGCCAAGCGAGTTAAAGTGGCTTCATGGGTATCGCCGATAGGACTCCGGGTAACCGGACGGTATGGGAGATACCTGTGGACGTCGCATATAATACTCAAGAATAGGTCTTACACCCCTAATAAAAAGGGTGAATGCGACATTTGGTGGAGGCCGCCGTGTTCGATTCCAGGGGTGATTCTTCATAATCACTCCTCCTCTTAATTTTAATACTTAAAAATATTTTTTTAAAATTTTATAGCGAGTTAATTTTCTATACTGTATTTACGTAATTATTCATTATTAACTGACTTTAAATTTTTTTTTTTTTTTGCTTTTTATTAAATGTAGTACAGGCCACCACTTGTATACGATTTTTTTTTTTACCTTAAAATTGTTTTAAAAAAGTTGAACTTAAGCAGAAAATTATTTTTTTTAGCATACTTATGGAATTTTTCGCATTTTAATAAGTTATTTTTAAATATTTAGCTTGTATTTTTCAATATTGAATGAATACTATGTATTTTCCGTTTGATCGTAATTTTATTTTATTTAGAAACTTAATAACTTCGCGTCATATAATTTTTTCTGGTAAAGTCTGATGGTAGAAATCAAGTGTACAAAAATTATTTAGGGGCAGTGAAATAAGGAATGAACTAGGGTTTTTTTTATTTTGATTTGGTATTTATAAAGGCTAATGATTTTTAAATGAGAATTTTCATTTATTTGGTTAGGTATTTTAATAGTTAATTTGACTATTGACCTTATGCATAGTCCTCATGCTGGACTCTTAAACATTTTTCCATTAAATTTGGTGCGTTTATGCATTGGATATTTTAAATATGTATAAATATATATTTTAATTAATTTAACTACAGTATTTCTCACATTATGATAATAATGACGTTTGAATTGAATTTTAACTAGTTTGATATTTTATTAATTTGCAACAGCAGTATTGTACACCCGTTCGGTGCAGTCAGAAGTATTTTTTTTTAAATAAATCTCTCGCCTCCTTGCGGAAAGCTAAGTAAGATTTATTTTATTACACGAAAGTTTTTTCTTTTTCTACGGGTAAATTTTGGAAAGGGGTGGTTGCCCCTATGTTCACAATTTCATTCACTTCAATTTCAAAGAGTATTTCCGTGTCTGGAGAAACCCTATTAAGTTTCTCTTAAGTTAATTGTGTCAAAAAATTTTTGGGACTTTTCACTTATTTTCATCGATTGTCCCTCAATTTCCAATCCTATTTTCCTTGCTGATTTCTTCTTAGAATGGTAAATTATCGTGTATTTCGCCAAAGTTTTAACATTTTCCATCCTCCACGTTAAACTTGGACGTCATACCGTTAAAAAGCTAAGTAATTTTGTCAAGTATAATTGTAGTAATTTCTTTTCTAGAAATGTATTTTCCGTCCATGATTTAACATTTACCATCTTCCACGTTAAACTTGGACGTTTTACTGCTAAAATGGTTGACAAATTCTGCCAATGTATTTGTAATAATTTTTTATTTTTTTTTTCTCTCATAAATGTATATTTTCAAGTATTTCGCCCCTGATTTAATATTTACCATCTCCCACGTTAAACTAGGACGTCTTACCGTTAAAATAGCTCAATACTTATGGCGTTGCATTTTTATTCATTTATTTTCTTTTATTACGTTCTTTGAGTATTTCGCCATTGATTTAATATTTATCATCTCCCACGTTAAACTAGGACGTCTTACCATCGAAATGGCCCAGTACTTATGCTGTTGCATTTTCATTAATTTATTTTGTTATTGCAGTCCCAACAATTTTTAGCGAAAGGTATTTTCTCGAGTTTTAACCCAGTTTTAACATTTCCCATCTCCCACGTTAAACTGGACCTACTTATTTTCGAGCATTTTGTAAAACGACTACCGTCCATAAAGAATAACCTTCATTTTTTTTCCCTTTTAAATATATTTTGTTATCCCCCTCATTTCAAACGACATCTCGTGTCTGAATATGGGAAAGATAATTTTGATTTTTTTTTATTAGCATCCCTAACAATTGAAGTTTTGTACGTAAAACTTAACCTATGTTATGTTTAACATTTTCACCGCTTCAACCTTTTAAGTTGTATCACTGATTTTTTCTTTTTTTAAAAAAGAGTTTTACATAATATGTGTATAGATATATTTTTCTATCGTGAACATTCGTATCACGAGGGTAATTTAATATGAAAAAAATGAATTTTAATGGAAAAGATGAATAATACTGTAGTAGCCTACTGCAGAATTTTTTTTTTTTACCTCGCTTCGTGCGGTTCGTTGTTTTAAAGTACAAGAATAATATTTTTGCCTATATTATCCCTAAGAAAATTTCTCTAGGAGAGAAAACAAAGTTTATAATGCATTGCAGAAAAATAATGAAAGTTTAGTTAGTTTAAGTTCATTCCTTATTCCTTATCTCGCGTATAAGTTGGTAATAATGTAATATTTTTTCTGAGTTTTGTCGTTCGTTAAGTTAATGTTCTATGATTTAATTTTAATGCTCCTAAATAAAGTACTTACATTTAGGAAATACACGCAGTGCCATATGTTAAGATTTTTTAGATGTTTTTGGGGAAATTTTTTTTTTTTTTATAACGCTATAGGAGGAACCTAAATATTATTAAATTGCAGCGATTTATCTAAGTAATTCTAATAATTTTAATTCTAAAATAGAGTGAGAAATTGCCATTTGAAAATTAGATCCAAAATATTGTTATTGAAATATAATTTTTTTGTTGTTCAATGAAAAACAGAGTTAGTGAAGATTTGAAATCTACAAAATAATGGTCCAGGATAATTGAGTAATTTTTGTAACTTAAGTTAAGAAAAAGGGGAAGCCTTAAATCAGACCAAAATATTATAGAGTGTGTGTCAAATTCGTGACAAAGTACAGTCACGGCAAATTTATTTTTATATTTTTTTGGGGAAAATACCAACATAAGGTATATTAAAAGGAAAAACAAGACAACAAGACTATGTTACTGACAATATAGTGGCTAAAAGTTGGAAAAAGAACTGTTTTTTTGCAATTTGATTTTAAGTGAAAAGGGGTAATTTTTTAAGTAAAATTGAAAATTATAGAGTTGTCATTTTAGACACTAACTGTATTGACCATATTGATTTTTATGAAGTTTTTAAGAGGAAAAATACCTAGATAAAGGTATAGTGAAATGTTTTACCCATGAATTAATAATTTGTTTATATCGATTTGATTATGTTACAATTTTATGATGAAAATATAAAATGTATAAAAAAGGGAATATTGACAATTAGTGAGTTACTTAATTACGTTGAATTGTTGTACCAAGACCCGGGTCAAGTCAAGTTTAGGGAAATCGAAAGCGCGCTTAAGAAAGAGAAAAGGTTTATTTTTGTGAATTATGAGAAATAATGTGTTATTAAAAGGTACTAAGTTTTTATGAGTTTATAAGAGTTATAATAAGATATTACGAGTTGATTGTTTTATGAGATAAATAATATGTTATTAAAGGGTACCAAGTGTTATATGATTTTACAAGAATAATTATGAGATATTATGAGTTGTTACGATTTTTAATGTGAGTTATGAGATAAATGTGTTTTAAAAAAGGTATCAAGTTTTATGAGGTTAGAAGGGTTGTAATGAAGAGTTACGAATTATTAAAATATTTAAGGGTACCAAAGCCAAATAGGTGGCGTAAATGCTTAGGACAGGAAAAAAGGGGTTTGATGACAGTGATATAGTCCGGTCAAATCTACTATAAGGGGAAGTTTAAAAAAACTATCCGTTAGTCCGGTCAAAAAAGCATGATTATGATTTTTGGTAAATAGGTGATGATTTTTATTATATGTTATGGTACCAAGGTTCCCTCATAGGTCGATGAGGATGCGTCAAATGCATTTTAGGAAAAGACGTAGAAAAAGGGTTTGATGACAGTGATATAGTCCGGTCAAATCTATTGAAAAACAAAACATGTTCTTTTCTTTTATAATTCAATGTTCAGGGGGGCAAATAGCCGGGAAAGTAGTTGTAACATAAAATATAAGGAGATTAATAATAAAGTTATGATGGTTTATAATGTATTATGGTACCAAGTTTCCCTCATAGGTCGATGAGGATGTGTAGAATGTGTCTTAGGAAAAAGACGCGAAAAAAGGTTTGATGACAGTGATATAGTCCGGTCAAACCTACTGAAAAAACAAAACATATTCTTTTCTTTTATAATTCAATGTTCAGCGGGGCAAATAGCCGGGAAAGTAGTTGTTTAAAGAAGAGTACGCCTTGTAAAATTAAATATAAAAGATGTAGAATGAAGAAATGATGATTTTTTTTAATGTGTTATGGTACCAAGGTTTTCTCATAGGTAAATAAGTGTGTGTAAGAAACGTCAAATAGGAAAGACGTAGGAAAAAGTTTTGATAAATGAACTGACTAGTAAGGTCAATATCAAATTTAATTAGAAAAGGTGCAATAAGGGTAACTCTGATTCTTGATTCGTAAGAAATTAAGCGTAAGAAAACGAATATCGTTATAATGTTTGGTCAATATTCCTTAAGATGTAAAATAGTCCTAAAGAATATAGGTAAATGTAATTATAAGGGTATGTTGTTGCAGCCTAGGTCAACAACAAACCGAGAACATTAGTATCGAAGGGTTAAATACCGTGTGGTGGTGTAAATGTTAATTTTTTTTTGTTTATACGGAATCAAATTGGTAAGTGTTGTTATTGGGTCTCGAAGCAATGTTGCTGGGCGATTTAAGCTAGTAGCTATTGCGAGGTTACTAGATAAATGGCACAGTAAAGTAGGGGACGACCTAACACCAGCTACAATCCAATCAAAATCAATTTTGTTAGTACAATAAATAGGTACGTACCCCATGAGGGATCCCTTGTCACCATGATATTTTTATAAACGAGTACGCACCCATATAGAACAGGAATGTAACAACCCACGGTATATGAAATTCAAGAATAGAAAGTAAATTAGTAAAAGTTATTATCCTCTATGGTAAAGTTTTTTTTAGTAACAATTGTTTTATGATGTGAAAGCTACAATAAGTGATAAGAGAGAGATGGATATATAGTAAAGTACATGCAATTAAGATTGTTTTTCCCCACTTTCCCCCAAGAGTAAGTGTTTAAATGGCAAATAGTTTTATATTATGAAAATATTTTGTTTGTCAAGAAAGAGAAACGTAATAATGATAACAGGTCCTCCTAAGAAATTTTAGCTTCTTTGACGAATTTTATAAGTATTGAGTTAATTTTTATGTCCAGGGAAGAATATTAATAAAAGAAAGTTAGTTATAATTTGTTTCTATATAAAGTACAAGGTATTAATAAACTATTAATTTCTTTAATATGACTAATATTTTTTTTAATTTGGAATATTTTGCGTTTCTTGGATAGTTAAAGATCAATGAATAATTTTAGAGATACCGAAATACGTTTTCATTTGATTTTTTTCCTATAAGATTAAAATTATGGAGTATATGTATTTTTATTTGTATATTGGAAAAGATAAAAGTCAATAAATAACTGTAACGGCATCAAAATTATAATAATAATCATAATAATAATAACAATCGTCTTTGTTATGTACTGCACACAAAAAAACACATTTTCGTTTTATTATGAAGTTCAATTAATGGAGTACGTTTTTTTGTTTGATTTTGTTTGTGTGCTGAAACAAATGAAAGTTAATGAATAACTTAACGGGATCGAAATATATCTATTCTTTTACTATGAGATTAAGTCTATGGAGTAAACAAGAGTATTTTTACGTTTTTGGAGAAATCATTTAGAGATGTTAACTTTAAATTTTTTATGCAAGCTCCAAATTAGAGGGGCATAGGAAAATAAAGTAGATTTGTCCACTTAAATCGTGAATTTTTTTTAAGGTTGTAATTTTAGGGTTGATCTAACCATAACAGGTAAACTACCTATTACTACTATTTTTTTAATGAATTCCCAGATGCTTTCAAATTGGCCATACTAATACCAATACCGAAAAATGACTGCTTATTAAATATCGAAACCTATCGTCCTATCGCTTTACTTAGTGTAATATCAAAAATAATAGAAACCATTATTTCTCAAAAAATTAATGAATACTTAAATACATATGGACTATTAAGTGACAGTCAACATGGTTTTAGGAAATGCTACTCTACTGAAAGAGCAACTAGGGATTTCATTCAACATATTAATGATAAAATAGATAATAACGATATCGTCATTGGAATATTCTTCGATTTATCTAGGGCCTTTGACACCCTCCATGTGGACTTTGTATCTGACAAATTAAACTGTTTAGGAATTCGTAGTAACATAAACAAACTTCTCACATCATACTTATCATACCGTAAATTTTACGTTAGACAAGGAGACGGTAAATCAAAACAATATAATATTGATATTGGCACCCCACAAGGGAATGTTCTTGGACCTCAAATCTTCATCCTCTATGTCAACGATTTTCCAGAACACATTAGTGAAGGGAAGACTTTTATGTATACAGATGATACATCAGTCATCATATCGCACTCTGATCCAAAGGAAATTGTACATAAAGTCAATATTACTCTGCGGCAGTTCTGCGCATGGTGTAATAAAAATCGCTTAATAATAAATGCCGATAAAACTGTTATCATCCAGTTTCATACAAGATTCCAAAAATCTTACAACTTTAACTTCTCTCTGTATAATAACACAATAAAATTTGAACGAAAAACAAAATTCAATGATCGACAATCAGTTGACTTGGGAACCACAGATTACCTTTTTAGCAAACAAACTAAATAAAGCATACTACGCTATTAATCAGCTAAAAAATTAATTAAACCCGGATGCTCTATTGCCGGCTTATTACGCTCTGTGTTACTCAGCCATAAGCTACAATATTGTAGTCTGGGGTCAGTCTGTTCCTGTTAAAAGAATCTTTATCCTACAGAAACGAATTATCAGGCTGATTTATAACCTTGATATTCATACCTCGTGCAGAGATACTTTTAAAAATAATTTTTTTTTTTACCTCTAGCATGTATTTACATATTAAAAACAATATTATTCTGTCATTAAAATAAAAAACAATTTTTAACACACGCAGATGTACATAGTTATGATACGAGACACAAAAATAATTTTTACTCAAATCAACACCGTTTCACTTGCTACGAGAAATCTCCTTTCTATAGCGGATCTCATTTGTACAATCTACTACCAACAAATCTTAAACACTTATCTGTCCATGCTTATTAAAAAACCATACAAAATTTCCTAACCTCCAATTCATTTTACGCCATTGGAGAGTTTATGTTAAAAATTAGCCTAAATAATTATTTTTTATTCATTGTGATATGCTTTTAATGTGTCTTTATATTTTAATGTGTTTCTTGTATCTTAACATTTTTTATATTATATTGTAACACCTCTACTCCTCTCATATATGTTCCTTATACTTTATATTCTTATATCATAAACTGTAATATGTAAGTTCCAACTTTATACTTTGACTTATCTTATCTAGGTACTATCATTGTAGCCACAAAGATCAATAAATGTATCTATCTATCTATCTAAAGATAGCATCCAATTCACACGATCATGAAAGATCGAGATTATCAATGTATAAAATACGAATTTAAACAAACTTCATTTTCAAATTTAAGTTAATAACTAGCCTGCAAAATATTGGCAATTAATATCAATATTTCACTGTAAACATAATTCCTTGCAACCCAAATGTAATATGAAGAAAAATAACCATTAAATGACATGAAAATAGAATTCACTAATTATGAAAAAAATATGAGTTAACGAATATTCCACTGTGAAAATAATTTTCCACCATATAGCCAAGAATTCAAGCCACCCTCAACATGAAAAAAATTGAAGGGTCGAGTGGATGAGATAAGTAACATTTTATCAAAAATTCGACTTTATGTATGAATGATGGTTGTAAGTGATAATCTTTATTTACCAGCGACTCCCATATTGATGTTATCTTAAATAAAGAAGTTTCTTGTGGCTAAATGAGGTCTGCAGCATTTTTTGCAAACATTCACAAATAAGAGAGGTAAGTGCCACAGATAACACCTTTATCCACTTCCACTTGCAGTTGCCCCCTTTATCCATATAAAGCAGATACATTTCTGTTAAACAGATGTATTATATGCCTCTACCAATATTTGGTCTTGAAGGGAATAGTGAAAGCAATTGATCATAAATTCCCTGAAGTAGGCCATAGTTACCTTGACTCAGACCGAGACTTAGGTAGGATTGAAAAAAATTTAAGAAAACATGAATTAGTAGTATTGCCTGAAGAATATCGGGAAATTATCAGCAAAGTAAAAAAATAACTGTGTAACCGATACGGCCCTTCACTTTCGAAATTTGACAAATTTGGCATTGGACCTTAATCTTATAAACCGGAAAAAAAATGTTCCTAACGAGACCGTTCACTTCAGGGATGGGATCAAATGGACACGCGTAGACGAATATGGGTCTTACCTTTACAAAGAAACGTACGACCCCTATATGCTTTTCGAAAAGGTTGCTATTATTTTGGGATGTTCTAGACTGACTCCTATTCGGGGCATGCTGAGTACGTTAAAGTGGCTTTCGGTAAAAAAATATGTTACATTCTTCACCCTGGTTTTTATATATAAAATTAAAAATAACTTAGCTCCCAAATATCTGCAGGATATGTTAGTCTATAATATAAATGTACATAATTATAATACTAGAGCTAATTTAGACTTTCATATACAAAGATACAGGAAAAGGTCAACTCAAAACAGTTTATTTTTTAAGGGATTAGGTGAGTATAATGAGTTACCTGAGAATATTAAAAGCAGTTCCACTTTAAATACATTCAAGAATAGGCTTAAAAAGTATTTATTGGATGAGTAGACATTCGTATTGTCTGTTGAAAATGTCCAGCCTAAATTTAATTTTAAGTACGTACTTGTTTTTAAAGTCATGTAATTACTACTGATTATTATATGTTCTATGACTGTTTATTTATTTAAGTGAAATTTTATAGTGTGACAAATTGTTTGTTATATACAATTCTTGTGTTGTTTTTATATATCTTTTTTCATTGTCTATTTACTACTTATATGTATATTTTTGTATATTATTAGTCTTTGGCTAAAATAAAAGGATTATATATATATATATATATATATATTATATGTAATTCCCGTAATATAGAACCCCCCAACGTGGAAATTGCAAGAGTCGGTGAAAAATATGGAGAACTTTCGCGAGAAAAAATTGAAAATCTCAAAACTCAACTAGCATTCATTAAACCACAGTTTTAATGGTACTATGAACAAATTATTGCCGAACAGGTAAACAAAACTAAGTGAATCTAAACTTTAAGTATTTCTATTGTTATTAATATCATTATTAGAAAATAAAATAAATTTAAGTTGTAACATCGTTTTATTTCAAAATAAGGTGGCACCTTATTCCGGTCAAAAGCAGGAACTTATTGATTTTTCTTAAGGTGGATAAAGGAGGTATATGTTCTTTTTTTGAAAATTTGAGGTAGGGCGCTAATTTTCTTTTACAGCTAATGTCTGTAATTGTTTCTACAATACTTCTTGTTGCATTTAAATAAATAAACCTTTTAATATACATGTACAACTTTTTATCTACTAAAAAAATTATCAAGAACTTTAAATCAAATTTTCTGCATTATTAGATTTTGTTACTTATCTCCTTCATCCACTCGACCCTTCAATTAATAGCTAACGAACGGAATGAGGTTTGAACATAGTATTTACTCAGAAAAATGTTGTATATTAATACCAACATTCTACTGTAAAAATTAGTTCTCGCAAATCACAAGCAAGATCATAAGCCATCCTCTAATATTAAGAAAATAAATTATTACTAAACGGCATGAAGATCAAACTTACTAACTACTAAGAAAATTTTTCAATTTTTTGCAACCCCCATGCAAGGAAACAAACAACCCTCTAATAATAGGAAAATTAATGACTGGCAATCTGCATGAAACTCGAACTTACCAACTACTTATAAAAATATTACATATTAATAATAACACTCATCTGTAAAAATAATTTCTTGCAACCCACATGCAAGGGCACTAACCCCCACCTCTAATAATAACAAAATTAATTACTGCTGAATGCCAGGAAGCTCGCAATTACATATGTTCAAATCTGATGCCATTTATTAGCTATTACATTAGTAATTTCTTCAGGTTGAGTGTGGTATAACCCTTGGCCGTATGGTGGGAAATTATTTTCACAGTGTAAGATTAGTATTATAAACACATATTTTTTTCATAATTTATAAATTCTGTCTTCATGTCGTTTAGTAGATTTTTTTCTTCATATTACATGTGGATTGCAAGGAATTATGTTTAATATTGATATTGATAAACAATATTTTGCAGGCTAGTTATTAAAGTCCAGTCGGTAAAGTAAAAAATACACCAGAAGCTCGCAAAAAATGTTATCTGAGATTTTCCTTCCGTAACTGTTAGTGCGAGGATTAAACATCATAAAACCACAAAAATCAGTTCTGAGGGTGCCGCGCAACCCCCCAAAAAGACCACCCCTACAGTGAAAAAAAGCTTAATTTACTGATAACTCGTTAACCGTTGAGGATGTAAAAAAATTGCTCACCATAAAAAAGAAAGCTTGACTAATTGCCTAAAAAAAGTGCCCTTGTAATTTTCCTGTATATGCCATGGTTTTCGAGAAAATCGAGATTGACAAAAATTGCAAAATTTTTATTTATAATGCGCGAGAATTTTCGTTTATTTGAGATTTTTTGCGCGCGTCCTATAGAAACAATTAAATTGCTCGAAAACCAAACAATCTAGGAAGAAAAATCAAAATGGGTTTTAAATGGGATATAAAATTCTCTCTTGTGTTGCCATTTTTGAGGGCTATGGATATTTATTAGTGTATAAAAGTAACAATATAATATAGTTATCTCTTGATTTTTTGTGCATCTAACTTTTCACAGGCCTATAAAAAATAATAATAATAATAATAAGCTTTATTCAATAAAAAAAGATGCCGTGTACTCTGCTCGGTTACACTGCAGTACATAATGTAAAAACACTTTAAAAAACCTTAAATCTAATAATTTATCATACAGGAATAAAAGACAGAAAAAGCTAACTATCACACATTACAAAATTAAAATTCAGAGTCAGAGAAATACTCCTCCACCTTATAATAGCATTTTTTAACTAGAACATGTTTACATTTTTTTTTAAATTTGCATAACGGCAACTTTCTCAGTATCTCTGGTACATGGTTGTAGACCTTAATTATTGAGGTTGTTACACCTTTCTGTACTTGTGTAAGATTTGTACAGTACGGGACTGGTAAATCTTTATGTCGGGTTTCATAAGGATGTGTTTGTTCGTATTCTTCAAAAAATGTATAGTTTTTCTTATAAAAAACTGCTCACTCAAAGATGTAGAGTGACGTCAATGTAAGTACATTATTTTCTTTAAAATACAATTTACAGGAATCTGTCTTTTTTAGATTAAATATGCTGCGAATACACCTTTTTTGCAAAACTTGTATTCTATTAGCGTCCACTGAGTTTCCCCAAAAAATAATTCCATATTTTACAATTGAATGGAAATAGGAATGATATACATTTAAACACATGTCAATGCTAACGTTATTTCTTAGGGAACGAACTTGGTAGCACAAAGAACTTAGTTTTGGAGCTAATTTTTTAATGTGTTCCTGCCAAGTTAATCTAGGGTCTAGATGTAGGCCAAGGAATTTTACTGTTTTCACGTCTCTTAATACCATCTTATTAACATCTATATATTGACGTCCTCTTCCACTAGACATGATGATGAAACTGCATAATTTCAGTTTTTTCCAAATTCAAGGTGAGTAAATTTTTATCATACCAGTCACTTAATATGTTGACAGAGTGTAATATTTTATTTTTCAGGTCCTCAATATTTTTTGCAGATATAATAGCAGAGTTATCATCAGCAAATGCTATTACTGTTTCTGGAAGGATGTCAGGTAAGTCATTTACATAAATTATGAATAACAGCGGCCCCAATACTGAGCCCTGAGGTACACCTCGATGCACAGATCTCCATTCAGAACTAAGCTTTTGACCATTTGATTCAACAGCTTCAACTTTTTGCTGCCTGTCACTTAAATAAGATTTTATAAGATTGTAAGCTGTACCTCTTACACCTAGCCTCTCTAATTTAACTAATAATCGACTGTGGTCTATAGCATCAAATGCCTTTCACAAATCTAAAAAAATTCCCTCGGTTTTGTTTCTTTCGCTAATCGATTTTAAGATTTTATCTATTGCCTGAAAAACAGCTCGTTCTGTTGATCGTTCTTTTAAGTAGGCGTTTTGAGTTATTGAAAATAATTCGTTTTTGTTGAAAAATGCAATTATTCTTTTTGCTAATAGCTTCTCAAAAATTTTCGAAATGTTTAAGATCGCAATTGGTCTATAGTTTTTTATTTCGCTTTTTTGTCCTTTTTTGAATATTGGCCTAATGATAGATCTTTTAAGTCTTTCAGAAAATACATGATTTTCTAGCATTAAATTGGCTATGTGCATTAGAGGTGCGGCAAGGTATATTTTTAGAGACTTCAAAAGCTTTATAGGTATGTTGTCTTCTCCTACAGCATTACTATTTTTTAGATTGCTTATTATTTCTATGATTTCAGACACACGTTTCCGATAAAAATATAGAATCCATTAACGTCCCAATGTCAACATGCATATTAGTTTTATCTGTTTTACAAATGTTTATATAATAGTCATTGATTCTATTCAAAGCTTGTATGTTAGTTTCCCGTTCATTTTTAATGTCAATATTAAAATTTTCCATTCTCTTGTTTTTGTTTATTATATTCTTTATAATTTTCCAGCTACTTTTGTTTTTATTTGAAGATTTTTTTATAAAGTTGTCATTTTGCATAATTTTAGCTTTTCTTATAACTCTTTTTAATGTGTTTGCGTATTTGTAATAATATTCTTTTGTCACAAATCCTTTATATTGACCATTTAAGAATTTTTTGAGTTCACATGAAGTCCTTATTCCTATGGTTACCCACGGCGTTTTTTGCATTTAGTATTGAGTATTCTTACTGGAAAATATTTGTCTTGTAAATATTGTAGAATGTTTAGTAAATTATTATATGCTTTATTGACATGACGACAGTTGTAGATTTCATGCCATTCATAATTTTTTACTTCATTTATACAATTTCCTAGGAGTTCAGTTCGGTCGTCGATGAAGGCAGACGCGTTTTTAAGTGGATTCCATGAAATCCCGAAAAACTAGAGTAAACACGGTGTGAAACGCGCAAAAATGTGTTGAATTAAAGAGTGGAAAATCCTACATTAGTTGATAAATATTAACATAAATTTGGCTAATTCATATAGCTGATATTTGATATTTAACTATGACATCACTAAAGGCGTATATGGGCAGCTCGACAAAGGGTACAGACATCTGGCAACATAACTCGGATAAAAAGAAAATAAACACGTTGAATGGGACCAGGTCATAAACTCGTAAATTATCCACAAGTGCATGTACCTAAGACGACCGACCACCCTCCCAAAGTGGCTAGTACGAAGGATGAAAGATAAGTGTTATTTCTATTTATTTCTAAGATAAGATATATTTATTAAACCTTCACAGATGGGAAGAATGTTGTGATTCGGAAATCCATTGTTTCACATATACGCGAATGAATGAATTCTTCATGTGGAACGGGTACTTTTGTTTAAGAAATAATTTATTTACTATAAACTTTTTGTTTCTCGCTGCAGAGTTATTAGTTTTATATGGGGAATTTGAATTAGGCACTACAAAAATCAAAACAATATACAGGGTGTGCGGAGGTTTCTCTCGGGCCGCTTTCTCATTTGCAACTCGCTGTAAAAAATTATTTTACCGCGATACAGATAACATAATAAAAAGACTCTCTTACAGCAAGCTAATATTGGTTTTGAAAAACAAGGCAAATAAAATGGACACACTAATACAGGACGTTAAAACGAGAACACGTCAATTACTGGTACAAAAAAATCGACGGCGACGGAAACTGCCTATATGGAGCATTAAACCACCAACTGGAGGGAGAAAATATAACATCACAGGCACATACCAATGCGATGAAAATCCTACGAAAACAAGTAGCTGACTATATCGAAAATCACTTAGACCATTTCATGCCATTCATGCAGGCATCCATCCATGAACTAGCACCCCGTTACAATAGATACAACTCTAATACGGGAAAAATAAATGCATTCATTCGAGATCTGAGAAGAGAAGGTTTTTGGGGGAGGGGGGGTAGGAAACAATTGCAGTAACAACAAATATGAAAAACAGGACAATAATAGTACATCAAGAGAAGAAGGAGAGCATATAATCTTCCATCCTACTAACCAACAGGGAAGAGAGAACACACCACTAGAGATAGTATATAGGAAGCACTGAAACGAAAGAAATCACTACGATAGCGCGATTATTGCACAAGAAAAACATGAAGCAGAACAACCAGAAGAAACATACGCTCGAACTGGGGCTATAACACCCCGCCCAGAATTAGAGGAAGCAACGCACATAAACATGTACCAAATATCACAAAGAACAGAGGAAGCCAACAGTCAAGAATTACAACACGATGACATCATTCTGGCGACATGGAATGTCAGAGGATGCATAACGAGAGAGAAAAGAGAAAAAATCGATGAGGTTCTTATGATGGAACACATACACGTTGCATGCATACAAGAGACACACACGATAGACGGAACTGCAGTTACTCAAAACTACAAATGGCATCTAAGTGGAGGGGACAAAGAAAAAACCAGCAGAGGAGTCGCATGGGCAATAAGACGGAACACCCCTATCCAGATAAAGACAAGAAAAGTAAACGAAAACATAACCATGGCAGACTTACAAATTGGAAAGGAAAACATATGCATACTAGGAGTACATGTGCCCACCGACAAACAGGCAGGACGAGTATTCAGGCAGATTACCCAAGAGACTAGAAGAAATAGGAATAGAAAAATGAACACAATAATACTAGGAGACTTCAACGCGCATATAGGAAAGGACGACCAAACACATGAAGACAAGAATATCATAGGAAAAACCTTACTTCACACATGGACAAACGATAATGGAAGCTTGACAGGGTCAAAAATATGAAGGCAAAACAAGCAACAAACGTCAAAACAGATCACAAAATATTATATGGAACACTAGTAATAAAGAAACAAGAAGAAAAAAAAGAAAAAAAAGATACAACAAAACAGCAAATGACACATGGAACATCTCACTGCTACAAAACAAAGGAATAAAAAAGAAATACCAGGAGGAGATAGAAAAACAGTTAACAGGAAAGGAACTAAATTGGTCAACAATGGGTTTAAAAATCAAAATAGCGGCGAGGAAAACGTTGAAAAGGAACAAATCCCCTATGAGCCCAAAAAGAAAAGACACGAAAAGAAATTACGAAAAACTAAAGAAAATAAAGGCCACAGGAAAACAATATACACCAAACATAGACAAAAAGATAATAGAAGCGAGGAAAGAAAGAAGAGACACAGAGAGGAGGCACGAACAGAAAAAAAAAATGCAGGGAATTCTTCGAAAACATAGAATCCACTCCAGCAGGACAGAGATTAAACCAAACCTTTAGACACCCCAAAACATACAGGAGAAACAACAATACGCAGTCAAGAAAATACATACCACTGCAGCATTGGGTCAGGAAACTAGAAGAAGGAAACGCAGAGAGAAGTCAAATAGAACCAATACAAGAAATGGACCACTGGCCTCTGGGAAAGCCACCGTCAAAAGACGAACTACTAGAAATAATGGCCAGAGCTAAAAGAAACACGGCCCCGGGAATAGATAAAATAAATAACGAACTAGTATACTATGGACCAAATGAAGAATATAGGAGTCAAACAAGGATGTCCCCTATCCCCCCGACTATTCACCACAGTCCTGGACCAAGTCAAAACAGCCTACAGAGTCACAAGAGCTCTACTACCCTTCATTGAGGACAACAAACCACCATAGTGCCTAACCAAAAAGGTATACACGACCATCATAATGCCTACTACGATGATATATGGAGTCAAAAACGCAGCAACGATAAAGGCCAACCGAAGAAGCCTGAGAAGAGCTGAAAGGGACATTATCCAACTGTTAGCAAAAACAGGAAAACCACAAAAACGACAGAAAACGTCAACATTACTAGAGGGAAGAACAATAATCAAAAGAATAGAATCATACGCGATGAAATACTGGAGACATGTCCAAAGACGGGACACGACACACCTACTGAAGAAAGCGCTGCGAATGAACAGCAACAAACTGAAAATAGGGAGGCCATGCTACACATGGATTACAACAATCGAGAGAATTATGAATAAGCTAGGAAAGGATTATACACACTGGGAAAAGTTTGCACAACAAAAAATGGAATACAATAAAGAAATATCAAGGATATACACACTGCCAGACTCAGAAACAGAAGAAACAGAAAACTCAGAAGTAGAATAGGAGAGAAGATGATCACAGACAGAAACTAAGAAGAAGCATATCACAAAAACCTAAAAGTAAAAAGAAGCACGAAAACCTAAAAGAAGCATCTCACAAGCGCCTACACTTTCCATCCGATGAAGACAGAAGGAAAACAAGAAGAAACATCTCACAAACACCTACACGCTCCATCCTATACTCCTACCCCATGCGTCATGCGGCTCTCGCTGCTGACAACAAGCATGTCCAATGTCCAATCCAGCGTATGCAGCTGGTCCGGCGGTATACAAAAGCACTGGGGGTTTGTTCTGGCACACGGTGGGATGATCGGTGGGCGATCGGGCTGCGTGGTGGAACAAATCTCCCTGCACCGGAATTGGCAGCAATGCCCACCTTACGCTGGCAAATCAATCAATCAATCAATCAATCATTTATACAATTTCCTATGTTTTCCTCGGAAAAAAATCGTTTTTTGTATTTAAACTCCGTATGAGTGTTTATCTCAGAATCATAGTCTACTGTGATAGTTTGAGCTAGGTGGTCTGACAGAGAATTTGAAACATTTGTTGCATGCAATAAATTTACCTTGTTATTTATTAGTTTAGTTTAGTTTTGTCTTTATTAGTTCTTGTAAAAATAACAAAACCAAAAGGTTGTAGAACATGTCAAAAAATACAGAATATAATATATAACTGGAACATATACAATATAAAATACACAATAAATCACATCCAATTTGGATTAGTAACATACTAACATATAGTGTAAAATACAATTAAGACAATTATGAATAAGCAAAAACACCGGAGATGAAGTTACACAGAAAAGGAAAAAAAGACAAAAAAAATAATTATTCTATTGGAGTGTATCATTGAAGTACTCATCCATTGTGTAATATGCTTTTTGTATAAGTAGAGCTTCCAACTTTATTTTTAGTTTTTTTAATGGGAGGTTTTTAATTGTTTCTGGAAGTTTGTTGTATACTTTAATTAACGAGAAGGGTATGTTTTTCTGAATATAGGTATAGCTAGTTTTGATATTTAGTAGATCTTTTTTATTTCTGGTGTCATATGAGTGATTTCTATCATAATCCGAAAACAGAGAGATATTTCTGATTACAAATATCACACTTTCAAAAATAAAGAGACTAATTAAGGTGAGTATGTTGTTTTCTTTAAAGACTGGCTTACAGCTGTCAGTTTGTTTGATATTAAAGATGTTTCGTAGACATTTTTTTTGCAGTAAAAATATTTTATATATGTTACTCGTGCCGCCCCAGAGAACCATACCATATCTGAGTCTACTCTCAACATAAGCATAGTAGGCTAGAAGTGCAGCCTCTTTATTGATGTTTTGTGATATTACTTTCAGTGCATAGCAGTACCTAGCTATATTCCTTGTCAACTCATCAGTATTGGATTTCCAGTCAAGTCTATGATCAATTTCGATGCCTAAAAATGTTATTTTTGGTAATGTTTCGATAATCGTGTCTCCGTTAGAAAATATTTTTTTATAGTTTATGTTACTACCCGTAAATAATATGGCTTGAGTCTTATCCATATTTAGTTGAAGATTAAGCGGTGTGAAGTATTCCTTTAGCTTATCTAATGCTAAAAATATCTTTGCTTCTAAGTCTGTATAGTCAGGTGATTTGATAATTAGAGAACAATCATCTGCATACTGTACTGTGTGTTCGCCAATTGACATTGGTAGATCATTAGTATATACAATATATAGTAGTGGTCCAAGTACTGACCCTTGCGGAACACCTCTCTTTATAGTTAGTGGCTCAGATTTCAATAGTTATAATTATTATATTATCAATAAGAGAATTTTCTCTGGTGGGATCAGTAATTGTAAAATTATAGTCAAAGTTTTTTATTAAATCAGTAAATTTATTTGCATTTGGACTTAAATCTAAAAGATTGATGTTAAAATCTCCGCAAATGAAAACTTTATATTTTTGTTTAATTACTAAAAAATCTAATATGCTTTCCATCATGTTTAAAAAATTTTCATATCACCTGATGGAGATCTGTACACCGAGATAATGATTATACCCAGTTCTTCCACCAGAGTCGCTGAGCATTCACAATCTAATTCCTGACTTTTTTGTTTTAGAATAGGTATCCAATTCTAAAAACTTGTATTCTCTTTTGATGAAAATGCAGGATCCACCATGACTCAGCTGGGATCTTGAGTAACATGTCGCATTTGTATAACTTTCAATACGAATAGATTTAAATTCTTCAGATTTAAGCCAATGTTCTGTGAAGATAAGGGGATATGGGACTTCATTTATTTCCAAAAATGTTTCAACTTCTAATACTTTATTTCGTAAACTTTAAATGTTTTGATGTAATATGTTTATATTTCTTTTTGGTGTAATTTTGACCTCATCTATAATTATATTACGGATACATTTATTTCCTGCATAGGTTATCGAGTCAGAGACACTGGGGGATCCTTTTGAAAATTTTTTAATCTATTTGGATCATAAAGTCGAACAATAGTCTTTTTTGGCCATATTTGGCCACAGAGTACCTTATCTTCATCAGCTTTATTAACACCAAGTTTAAATGCAGCAATTTCATTTGAGAATGTCTTGAGTTTAAGGCACTGTGAGATTTTGATATCATAGTCTTTTAGATAATTTGAGACATCTTCCACTCTGGTGTCCGGTTCTAGTCTAGATACGAAAATATAACTAAGTGAGTTAACTGCTCTAAGTTTTGTTGAGTTTTCATTTTCTCCTATGATTGTTTTTTGCCTGATTTTTTTCTTTCTGGGAAATATAAAATCGTTATTTGTTTTTTCATCACTTTTTGAGGAATCTGCTAGCTTGAGCTCATCTGGGGAATATGCTGTCATATTATTTTCCTGGTCATGATTGTTATCATGCCCTTCTGTTAGATTAGATACGACTATATTGTTTAAACTTGTCTGCATGGTTTTTGGAGAGCTGGATTCTAAGTTGATTACTTGATTCATAATTTGAAGTTGCTTACTTTGTAGATCATGTAAATTTGTTTGTTTGGTTGCTTTTTTTGGAGACCCAAGTCCACTTTTTGTTCTTGTGCTGTATTGTAGTTTTTTTGTTGAGATAATTTCATTATCTGTTGTTGTTTTTTCTGATGTAGGTTTTTGTTTTGATTTATCAGTTTCCCTTAAAGATTCTAGTCTGTTTACTTTTATTTTCAGTGCATTAAAATCTTCCAAGTATAGGGAGAACTTTTTCAGCAGCGATAATATCTTGCATATCCATCCCTTTTTTGTCTTGATTGTTTCTGTTTATTTCTCGTTTATACATTTCATTTTCAGTTTTAATTTTTGTGATGTCCTGCTTTAGTTGCTCAACTTGCTTATTTAAGACTGTATTACATTCTTTTAATTCCTGATTTTCCTTTAATAATTCTTCGTTTGTAGTTGTTAATGACAATGTATCCATTTCTTCATCAACTATGACATCATTCCAGTCTTCTGTGGTTTTTTCAATTAATTTTGATTCGCAACATACAATTCTTGTTGCACAGCTATTATGGTACACTTTATCGCACTTTTGGCATTTAATGAATTTTTTTAGAACTTTTTGTTTGCAGTAATTACATTATGCATTATCGTTTAGTTCAAGGTAGTACTTCATTGCAGAAAAAGTTAGGAATAAAAATATTCATTTACAAATTTAGCAGCATGTTAAAGTTAGCCAAAAAAAAATCCAAAGAAGGCTGCATATTCAATTTTTTGATGACATTTTTTTAATACAATTTTTTAAACTATTAAATGATTAGAAACAATGATATATAAACTGAAAAAAAAATTTCCGAGCTCAATTTTCAAGATGTTTGGGTCTTTTTTATTTTTTGGAAACAATAAAAAATTGGCCAAAATTTGGCTAACTTCAACATGTTGATAAATGTGTAAATGTGAATATTTTTATTCCTAACCTTTCTGCCTTGAAGTACTACCTTGAACTAAAAGATAATGCATTTATAACTTATATTAAAGTCAATTATTTTTATGGTAGGTAGAGAGCCGGCTGTATAGATTTCCTATGAATAAGACACATGAAAATCTTTACGTGAGTGAGTAAGTACTACCACAGACATACAGGGAGCCACTTTTCATTTTCGCAAATTTTGCCCGCATCGTGGAATTCTGACGTCACTTCCGGTCACGATTTTTTGTGTCATCGAATACATGAATGAAACTTACGTCAAAGAGTAGGTTTTGAGGTGTACAATGAGATTGTAGTGGGCTGCTAGGCTTAATTTGCCCGCAACCCTGTGACACACTCGATTAAAGTTTCTTTTTTCTGTTTTCTTAAGTCATGGAAAACATTAATTATTTTTTTTAAGTTAAAGTACAAGCCTTCTAGTTATTAAAAAGAATTCAGGAGAAAGAAACAGGCTGCCTCTTCTTAATTGCCCGCTTCCTCCCATTATGACGTCACTTCCGGTAAAATTCCATGACGCGGGCAAAATTTGCTTATATGAAAAGTGGCTCCCTGTAGGTCTGTAGTAGTACTTACTCACTTATACAAAGTTTTTCAGGTATCTTATTCATAGGAAATTTATACAGCCGGCCTCTACCTATGGGCCTGTGAATAGTTAAGAGTGCAAAAAATCAAGAGGTAAGTATATTATATTGTTATTTTTATATACTAATAGATATCAATAGCCATCAAAAATGGAAACACAAAAGAGTATTTTATATCCCCTTTAAAACCCATTTTGATTTTTCTTCCTAGTATGTTTGGTTTTCAAGCAATTCAATTTTTTCTATATGCCGCGCGCAAAAACTTTCAAATAAATGAAAATTCGTGCGCATTAAAAATACATATTTTGCAATTTTTTTCAATATCGATTTTCTCTAAACCATGGCATATACAAGAAAATTACAAGAGCACTTTTTTTTTAGGTAATCAGTCAAGTTTTCTTTTTTATGATGAGCAATTTTTGTATATCTTCAACAGTTAACGAGTTATCAGTAAAATAAGGCTTTTTTCTCCGAAGGGGTGGTTTTTTGGAGGGGTTGTGCGGTACCCCAGAACTGATTTTTGTGGTTTTGTGATGTATAATCCCTCCACTAACATGCAGTTACTGAAGGAAAATCTCAGATAATTTTTTGTTATGGAAATCTTTATAATTATTGGACTATAATACAAATTTGAAAGTTTAAGTTCATATTTTACACATTGATGGTAACGCTCATGCATGATCATGTAAATTGGCTGCTATTTTTAGCTGCTGTTTTCATGTTGGTCCATATATTCCACTCTGTATTAAAATATTATTCATTATATAGTGGCTAGGGCTGCCGGTAAATACTGGCAACTGTGCACACATGCTATGCTAGAAATTAAGTACGTTTTGTTTTATGGTTTTATTTACTTCTATGAAATGCTCATAATCTCGCAAAAATCTTTTGTTTAATAGGTATCCTAATAGTGGAGTAAGAAAAGGACATTGACGTGTATAATTTTGTAACAGTAATATTATGGTTTCATATCTTCTGGTGTATTACCTGGAGTATATATCTGAGTTTTGAACTTTCAAAGCCTATTGAGTTTTTTCATATGAACAATTATTTGAACAGCGTTTTTTTAGGTAAAAATGTGAATATCTCCGGTTCTAGAGGTCCGATCCGGACAAACTAAAAACCAAAAACCTTCGCAATTAAAATTCCAACAAATCTGCATTGGTTTTGAATCATTTAAGTATGTACATAACGTGCAAAATGGAATGAACTTGCTAAAAAGCGTTTTTTTTTTTTTCATTTTAATGCCCAGGGTCGTCAAGAGTTCCGATCGACTTCAAACTTTCAGAAAATATAGCTTTTGTTGAAAACAAAACATTCTGAAATTTTAATGCCTAAATATTGAACCTTGTGGACACCAATTAATTTGTTATCTGAAATTTGAATTGCCCGCCATTTTGTGCCATTAAGTCCAAAATGGATCATTCTTTTCAAAATGTAGTTCTGCACGCCAGCTTTCCGATCACATTAAAAATTAATTCTATTAAAGCCATTTTGGCCACTTTTTTAGCATTTATTTATAAACCAAATGACAACGAATAGATTTTTATAATTTTATAAAGTTAGCAGAATATCAAATTCCTCCAAATACATACGTTAATTACCAACCTGAGTAAGTCGGAAGCAATTGAGTACAGTGCAACAAAACGAGAGGTAATCTTGATATTGAAATTTTGAAAAAGCTATTCAGGCTAATAGAATAGAATAGAATAGAATAGAAAAAGTTTATCGTGTCTTAAAAATTCATACAAAAACACAAAGGGTATTAGGTACAGTAGAAACTGATATTTAAACCTAAACCTAACTGCAACAATACATATCCACATGAAATTAATTATTACTTTAAAACAATAATTAAATGTTCAATAATACAACAAAGTGATGTCAAATAAGTAAAAATATCAAAAGAGGTTCAAATTGATCCTACTTTTTTTTTTAACATTGTATACGACATTTGAAAAAGATCAACTGGAAGTGAATTGTATACATGTGGTGTCAAGTAGGAGAAACTAGAGCAAAAACCAATAGTGGGATGGTGTGGCAAGTCTAGTAGTGTGTGTGGAATAGGGTGGAGCTAAAAAAAATTTTTTTGATTCTTGCATGCGGACACGTTGGTAACTGGTGCCGATATGGAGCTTAAATATGTATGTAAAATTTTTTTTAAATTAAATAATATTTGGGGGTGGACCAAGCCTCTTGAAATTTTGATAAATTTTTTTATTTTTAAAACCCAGAGATTATTACAAACAATTGCACTAAACTACACATTTGTTATGTATTTGAAAATCAAGAAATACTATTATATTATTTTTCGTCTAAAATTGTTTTCTTTCTGCTGTCATGGTATCGGTTTCGATGGTCTTGAACTACTTGAAGTAAATATGGTAGTTGCTCATCGTCTTTGGTAAGAGAGCGATTATATTCTTATATTAATGCTCCTCCCCTTTCAGCTGTATCATTGATTACACGTAAACCTTTTACTATTTCGAGGCCAGAGACATATTGTTCATTTTGTGGCCATAAATTAGGTTCAAGTTTCATAAAATCAACGGGAATATTGCGAATATTAAAGAACGACATAGTGTGCTTCGACACAACATCATGTAACTCCAAATTTGCCAGGGAATCAAGGGTTGGCAGTTGTTTTGTTGGTTCGTCAGATCCCATTCATGAAAGAATATTAGATATTATTAATTTTTTTGAATTATCAGAGATATGCGCATCAAAAAATGCCAGACCTGTTAACTCTTCGGACAAATACTACAAGTGCCCTAAAAATTTTCGGGCAGCAGCTTCAGCTACTTTCTTATTTACTGTAGAAAATGCTAACAAACTTTTCGCAAAAGTTAAATCATTTCTAGGAGCATCTGTGGAAGAAGGTTCTGAAAACCATACCTGAATGTAAAGTAAAATGACAAAAATAGTAATGTCATGAAGAGCTTTATATTCTCTCTCTGTTAAATGGAATTGTTTGTGAGACATCAGAACTTTTGTTGAATAAATCCCCTTTGCCATCCACCGTGCGTAATGCATTGATCCAGGTGCTTTGAAGGTGACTTTTTCACGGGGGTTATTTAGGAATAACAGAGTTAGTTCCAGAAATTATTCGTAATCATCACGCGGCTGGCAGCTTTTAAGCTGATTTTTTATAAACAAATCAATTTCAGTTTTTTTAGGCCCCAGTGCATTATATTATAAACTTCTTCATCTTCTCTAAATGTTACATAGCTCGTTGTGTCAATCTTGTCCCAGAAAGTTCCAAATCTTTTAAAAAGTTGTATTTCAGGAGACGATGTAGCACCTATGCACTCTTCAAATACAGCTTTCAGAATAAGCTCGAATACATGACGACGACAGACAAGGTGGAACAGCTTTGTTTGTATTTGTTGTTCTAACAACACGCAGGCTCCATTAATTCTGCCCGTATTAGAACTTGTTATATTAAATGACATACCTGCTTCTTTTAAATAATTCCCCAATGTTCCAAAGCCTCAACCACAGCATTCGCTTGAACAGCACCCGAACTTGTCTCACACCTAGGAAATCCTAAAAACTGCAACACGATCTGTTTGAAGTTTTCCTGTTAGATTAGGTAGTAGTTTACCATCGCAGTGAACTACCAACGGTCCAGAAATTTTAACATTAATTTTTTTTTCTTTCTTTTATTCTTTTTGTTTTCCTTCTCATTTAGCACGTAAACCATCTTATCTTTTTCACTGTCGCTTTCTGAGATGTCTTTGCCACTGGAATCCTCTATCAATAAACTTGACAAGGAAGACGTCCCTTGCCTTTCCTCATCTGCGGTATTTTTTCGTTTTTGTTCTTGTAAATTTCTTTTTTCCGCTTTCTTCTCTAGTTTGGGTAATGTCATGTCTACTTCAGGCATGCAACCGCATCTATTTTCTCGCTGAGCTTCCAGAAAATTCCTATCTTCTTTAATTTGTATCATTTTCATTGTGTCCTGATGTGCAATGTCAAAAAGCTTTTCCAGTGGTTGAAGAAAAATTTGCTTCATTTTTCTTTTGTGTTCCTGTATGTCTATTTTCGCTTCAAGCCTGCGTACGTGGGACACTACATAAATTTCCGTTTGTTGCCAAATGTATTTAAAAGGCAATATATGTAGGTAAACTTATCAAAGTAAATGTATTAATGTTAGATCACAAGCGACACAACTAACTTTTTAAAAACTTTATTCACTTGAAAGGATAGTAATTACTATCCTGAATAAAAATGAAACAATTTGATTGACTTAAGACTAAGTGAGTATGGAGACTGAAGTACAAATGTTATTTTACATATATTTATAAGATTAAAAGTGCTGACTTGAAGAGTCTTAGAACAAAGGAATATTGTGAACGAGCCTGTGAATCAGGTGATGTTGAGTTAGCAAAAGGAGCAGCTGCCATATGAAATATGATACGCCTGATAAGGGTACTTTCATATGACTCTAAATATTATAAGTTACTTGGTAATATTTTATATAACAACTTCCCCCTTATAGAAAAAGTTGGTGATTATACAGCAACTTTTGAAATTGAAATTAATTGAAAAATATGAAATACAAGATACAATAAAATGTGACAAAAATGTAAAAGGTGCAAAAATGTAAAATTGTAAAAGTATAAAATGTAAAAATATAGAATATAAAATAGTAAGCGTAAAAATGCAATACAGTGCATGTATAAAAAGCATAAAAAATATTGAAATAAAATAGAATAATTTTCACTGAAGTCTCAGTACAAAAGTTTATGAAAGGCACAAAACTGTTTAACTAAGTTCTATGTCTTCTGATTCTTCGTCTTCTCTTCTTAGTGGAGGTCGTCTTCGTTGAGGGAGTAGGCTAGTAAATGTCCTGGAAAGTTTACTAGGTCTCGAAGGAGCTGGAGGCGATGTGGAGACATCGGTGGTCAAACTTCCTCTGCGTATTTTGCACTTGTAGACTAAATACACAAATAATAGTCCGAAAATTAGAACAATTATGAAATAAGTGAACCAGGAAATGTGTTTATTAACGAAAGGTTCGTTTATTAAATTGTCTAAGTCTTTTGAGTACTGGTCCAGTTTGTGTTTGGCGATTTCGAGGTCCTCGGTGTTTAGGTTGTTTAACTTTAGAGGTTTTAATTTGGGCACTCGAATGTTTTCGGGGATTTGGCTGCAGCACTCGAATGGAATCTGGATTGGGTGATTATCGTCTTTTACACTGGTAAAGTCATTTACACTGGATTGGATTTTAGTGATGCCTACGAAAGCGTAGCAATTTGATTGTAACTTGATAACTGAGTTTTTGGTGATTATGTCAGTTTTTTGACTTGTTTTGGGACAGTTAATGGTCACATGTAAAGGTTCCGCGTTTATCACTAACCACATGTTTTCTTCTAGTTTTTGGACATTGTAGCCTTGGCTGGTGATGAACGACGTCTGGCAGCTTTCGGGTAATGTGTCGAGGTTCTTGAAGAGACGGGCTTCGCATATGGCATTGTCGTCAATTGGATATGCGAATAGATTTGGGCATAGCTTGGTGTTAAAACGAATCGATTTGCAATCTTTGAGGTCTGCGATGGGTATGAACATCAAAGAATCATCATCTCTCGCGATATATTTTTGAGAAGTTGATAAAATATGAGATAGACCAGTTCTACTATCCAGAATAGGAATGGGATATAGTTTAAAAACAGAATATGTTTGAGGGTCTATTAGTGGTATGTCTAATACAAATATTAATTCTGAATTTACCTGAAAAGCTTTTAATTCAATAATATCTAAGTATTGTGAAACCTTTGATAATTTAATCGGTAGTGGTAAATTATTCTTTTGTAAGTTCTGTGAAATCTCTTGCAAAGAGTTTACTAAATCTTGGGGATTGATGATCGATGTATGAATTATTTTGAGTCTCGCAAAAGTGATAGAATTTAAAATATCGTTTAAATTGTCTTCGATAAATAAATAGCTTGCCATGAGTTGCTCGCAAATACTTAGGAATTTTAATTTTGTGTATGCTATTCGCGTTTCGCCTTCGATTTTTAAAATTTGTTTCTCGATTTCCTTTATGTCGTTATTGAACGTCTCTTCGTCAATTTGTAGTTGTTGAACAGTTAGATTGAAATTCTTTATGACCGAAGTTGTGACTGAAATTTGGTTTTTGAGTAAGTTCTCCAATTGGTGTTCGTCATTATTAAGTTTATTAATACAATTTAGATAGTATTCGCCATCTTCAGCATCTAGATTGCCGGTGGGTGATTGATTTAAATATTGAACCTATACCGTTCAAGGGTCCGCGTTTGTAGCGTTTCGTGTCGAACAGTATTTCGTCGAATTTACTTTTTATGGATTTAGAAATTTGCGTTAATAGACTAAGGTGTGTTTTAACTTCACTTGTGAAGGTTACCATGTCTAAGTATGCCGGGTCAAGAGTAATGAAGATTTTATCTAGGATTTTGTCGTTCCTGTCAATGGCTGTCTTGAGTGTGGAAATGTTCTTATGTACTAGTAACGTCCATTTCTTGTGGGAGATTACAATGTCAGTGTCTCGGTGGTAATACACTCCGATAGTATTGTTTATTGGCGTTATTGAATATTGGGATACTGCTGATCCGAACAGCAAGAGAAACCTGAAAATAAAGTTTAATTTTCAAAATAAGGTTTCATCCTGTCAAAGTTAACTTTAGTTGTCTGGTCTGTTTCTGGATTAGATAAAAGTGCTGAATTTTTAAAAATTTCTTTAATTTCGAATGGGCCGTTAAATTTGTTTTGTAATTTGTCTTTGATCTGGGATTCTTTTACATAGACTTTGTCTCCAATTTGGTAATCTGGTCGTTTTGCAGGGACGTGTTTGTCAAAGCGAATTTTGGCTTTCGCTTTTTGGTCTAGCGTACGACTACGTGCTATTTTATAATAATGCGAGATTCTATTGTTGAGGTCTCTAACATACTTAGTTATCAGTTCTTTTTGATTGTACAACGTTTCGGGGGGTCTACAAGATGTGTGTCCGAATACTAATTCGTATGGACTAAAACCATGAGTTTTGTTGACCGAATTATTGTAGCAGATTACTGCGTAGGGTAAAATAGTCAGTGGGTGTTCGTCGGGGTTTTCGGCTTTATGGACCCTAATCATTTCAGCTAAGGTAGCATGAAATCGTTCTATCGATCCGTTAGATTGAGGGTGTCCTACGCTTGAATACGTTAGTTTTATATCATATAAGGTACAGAGATCTTTTAATAGTCTATTATCAAATTCGCCACCATAGTCACAATGGACTCTCAAAGGGGTGCCATAGTGCTGGAAATATAGTAGTAAGGTGTTTACTACGGATTTTGCAGATTTATCTTGTATAGCATAAGCTTGGGTAAATTTAGTTAACTCGTCGCGAATAGTAAGAGCATAATTTCGAGTTGGGGTTTGGAATATGTCGATGTTAATTCGTTCAAATGGCGTTTTTGGTGTTTCCGTAATTACTAAAGGGCTAGTCATGTTTTTGCGATATACTTTATTCTTTTGACAAATTTCACAAGATTTGATAAAGTTTTCGACATCTTTAGATAATCCTTGCCAATTATATTTATTTTTAATTCTCCGCATCGTTTCATTTATTCCGCGGTGAAGATTATTTTTACCGCAGTGATGCTGGTCTAAAATGATCGGAATTTGATCTTCGTCAGGGGTCTGAACGATATTTTGGCATATTACAATTTTTAGGTCTTTTTCTGCGAAAATGAACGATAGCATTTCGAGAATAGGGAGATATAAGTTGTTCTCAACGTAATACGTTTTGGAAAGATCTAAAAGTAACTTTTCTTTTATTGATTTAATATCGAATGGTAAGGGAATAATAAAATGTTTCCTATACTTGACCGATTAGCATGAGGTTATGATGTTTTTGTGTTTTTTGTCTGAAAGCTGTTTGTTTGAAGTTTTGCTTTTAGAATAATCTATTAAAGATTTTATTTATTTATTTTTTTTTTATGTTACAATTTCTGTGCGATTTATTGTTCAGTTGTTTCGTCAATGTTTTAATGATCTCAGGCTTCACCATTTTTCATATTCAGTCGAATTATTTGTTTTTTTTTTTTCTTCTGGAAGACGTATTGTATACGTATTAATTATTGTATTGTAAACGATGTACTGATTTAAACAATACGTTCTAGTTTAGGTTCCAATTTAATTTTGAAAATATCTCGGTCCGTTTTCTTTTTGAGTGTTATTATTAAGTTTAATCTTTTTGTGTTACATGTAAAATGTATATAATGAGACATAATAAACATTACAATACAAAGCTAAGGGGTTAGGTATCGCACAATTCTTGATCATATGTTTTTATTTAATACATGCAAGACGTGCTTCTTTTAAGAAGGTTTAGATTACTGAAAATTTCTTGAATTTGGTTTAAGTATATCCTATGTCATTTTTACAATAAAATTAAATTGATTGAAATTATAATTGAACTGTTCAATGTTTCTATTTCCTACAATTATTAAAACTTTATTGAAGAAAAGAAAATTATTGAATGATTTTTCGATGAAAGAGAAGTAAATTAAAAGTATCTGTTTATAAATTAAAATGGTTTTAGAATTCATTTAAGTTGGTATGTAAGTTTCCTTTATAAAATTTTAAAATATTTAACTTAATTATAGACAGTTAAAATTTGAATAGCTGACAAAAGGTAAACGATGTAAGATGGTTACAATTAAATATAGCTAGTTTGAAATATTGACTCTAGTGAAATATTTTATTTGGTCAATAAAATAAATTCTTACGACATAGTTTTTGAAATAGTTTGTTTCCAAAAATGCTTTTTTTTTTTTGTATATAATATTTGATTTTGTTGTTTTTATTTCAAAGGGTCGATATACGGTTGAGACAAAACCGGGTATTATAAATTAAATTTAAATATAGATCTAAATTTTTGAATAGGCTCGAATTTCAGATTTGAAAATTCTATGATTTTAGGTATTGCCTTAATAGATGTTAAAAATAGATTTTCCTCATTTGGCCTCATAGCCTTGCGTGGTTTATAAAACTTTGTTTTATTTTGATTACGAGAAATTGCGTGATTAGTTCTTAAATTATTCTTCACATCATTAAGCATTTTCCTAATTCTCGGTTTGTTAGGTATTCTGTTGATTTCAAATGTAGTTTTTGAATCGAATGTCTTTCTCTTAGGAGTGATTATTTTCGTTTGTAATTTCGAATTATTTTTCAAGGTGTTAAAATCTACAGTTGTCAAATTAGGTTTTTTGGTGGTATGCGATTTTGTATCCGAAAGAGAATTATTTATTAGTTGGTTGGCATTGTCATTATTAAGATTAAAAATTGATTTAAATTTTTGTATCGGTTCCAGTTCTAAGTCTGAAAAATTGATAGATTTCGGGATGGTATTTGCGTTGATTACTGTTGTGAAAAATGCTCCGTTTTCATTCACTTTAATACGAGCATTAGGTAAACGAACTGTCTCTTTTTCCTGAGCTAACAGTATAGCTTCAGTGTTCCGCAAATTACATTTTAATTCAAATCTTTTTTCCACGCGTGGTCCTATGGAAATTAAATTTTGATTTTTGTTTTCACAAGGGTCCTTTGAAATGGGAATTTGAGAACTGCAAATAATTTTTGGTGGTGGTTCTGGTAAATCCTGATTTACCTCGAAAAGTGGGACAGTTTTAAAGTTAGTAATTAACTTGTTGTTATTCATGTCAATAACGCATCTATAATGTTTGAAAAAGTCGGCTCCTAATAATCCGTCGAATTCGATGTCTAAATCGCAAATGTATACTTTATGCGGATCATTAGCTGTAAAAGGTATAAGAACAGATTCGGTTATCGCAATTTTTTGTTCTGTTATACGTTGTATGACAACGTTCTCAGGAGATCTGCGCTTGTAATTTTCGGCAAGTTTTGGTTTAAATATTGATATGCCTGCACCGGTATCGAGTAACATTTTGAACCTATTTGTAATGTCTTTAATATAATAGAGGTTCCTTGAATTTACAGTTAGAGATGGATACGAGATTACATTAAAATTTGTTCTAGATGGTTCAGGGACGGACTGGGGTTGTCCTTTAAATTCATGGTTTGAATTTGACTCGACATTTGGTCGATTTGGGAATCCGGTTGCTGAGTTGGAGTATCTGTAGGATACTCCGGGCCTTGGTAAAAATCCGGTTGATTAAAAGAATAATCCGTATGAGGGTTTGGTGAATAATCAAAACAATTTTCGTATTGATTTGGTGGGTAATCAATATGATTCTCGTATTGGTCTGGTTGATTATAAGCATGTGGATTTTGATAATCCCCATTACCAGTAAAATATTCTTGGGAATGTACCTCATTATTAAAATTAGAATTATTTTGGAAATTTTCAAAACTATCAAATTGTTGGTAGCTTTGATCACAATAAGGATTACAATTGTCATAATTTTGTGCATCATAGTAATTATCAAAATTAACGTGGTGAGTTTTTTGAGGGTTTTGACGGCTAAAATTTGAAGGTTGTTGATTGGGAGGTCTTTGTTGATAATTTGGATTAGGTCTTATCACAGAAGGCCTATTTTGTTGGGGAGAATTATTTTGCGAGAAATTTTGTTGCGGGGCAAAGTTGCCTGGGCTATAATAATTTGATGGACTTTGAAAATTTGGCCTAGAAAATTGTTGGAAATTGGGCCTAGGAAATTGTGTTGGAGTTCCACCAAAATTGTTTTGCCTGTAGTTGGGATTTTGTTGTGAAAATTGCCTTGCGCGACATTCATTAAAATTATGTCCATTTCTTTTACAGTAGTTGCAAAACTGCTGCGAATTTGGACGTCTTTGCTGGGTTTGCACGGAATTTTTGTTAACTGATTTATTGGGAAATTTTTGTGATTCGAAATATGAGAGTTGAAGTTCTCGCTTAACTCTACTAATAGCATCTAGCATATTTCTAGGGTTACCTGCACGAATTATTTGACCTAATTTGGGTTCAAGTCCTGTAAGTAACGTATTCAGTGTCATTGTTTCAATAAGGCGTGATTGTGCATTTTTCTCTTCTAATGTCAAGGATTGTTTTTGCACAGCGGCGTGCATTTTGGCATTATGAGTTTGAAGACGAGAAATAAAAATAAGTGCGGTTTCATTTTGCAATTGATGAACTCTTTGCAAATCCTGTATAAGCGCTGTTAGGTCGCGTGAATCGCCAAAGTGCGCCTCGAGCAAGCTTTTTATTTCTGCCCAAGTAGCAGGGTTTCGCGAATTTATGAGCTCTGACGCTTTTCCGCGAAGCTTATTTTTTATATGTAGAGTCACTAAAATTCTCTGATCGTCTACTGCCATGCCTTGAGCATGAACACACGCAGAGATAAATGTATGCAAAAATATGGGGTTCCCATCGAACTCAGGTATTATAGAAAAGATTTCACTTAACTTATAAGGTTCGATGTTTACTGTTTCATTCATTGTAACGTTCTGATTTTCATTTCCAGTGACTTGATTGTCAGTCATTTTTAATAGGTTATTGTTTAACTTTTAAAGAAAAAGAAATTTTAATTAATTAAAAAATTTTTATGAGGTGAAAATCAGAATGGTACGGCACTGGTGTGACAAATGTTTCACAAACTTATGATTTACTGATTAGCTTGGAATGTGTTTCAATGCAAAATAAATGTTAACTCTGAAATATTTCTGTGTTGTAAAATTGAACTTGAAATCTGATATATTTAAATGTATTAAATTTCTTGATAAGTTTAATGAGACTTGCGCTAATCTGGGTTATAGAACTGCTGTTATTTATTTTACGTTACGTAAATTAAAATAAATTGAATGAATGGGTTTGAAAAAATGTTAAATATAAAGCACAAAATAAACGAGATGATTCTTATTTGTACTTACATCAATGTTTTCATCTCCGTGGAGTTTTGTAGTTGAATGCGACTTCGTAAAGCGTGCTCCGTCTGTCTGACGTCGAAGACACCAACTTGTGCGACCAGGGATGATTTCTTATTTGCTAAAGTTTTGTTGCTTGTTGAGTGATTGCTTCTTGTGTGGTTGCTTCTTAAAATTATTTGATTGTTGAAATGTTGCTTGTTGATTTGTTGCTTGGAAAAATTGTTTCTTTGAATGTTGAGTTGTTGTGTGCTGTGTCCGGGTTCTTTTTCTTCTTAAAGAATTGAAATTCACCACTCCTGCCCTAAAGTGCTCCTTGTTCTTCCAGTCTTTCCCTCCAGTTAGGCACCTTTTTGCAGATGTTCTCCTTATTCTCTCGGGTAGTTTCTGGTAGTTAGGCTCCGGTACAGGGTGTTTTGAAGATCCTTTTCGACTGCGCCAAATTTTGTTAGATCACAAGCGACACAACTAACTTTTTAAAAACTTTATTCACTTGAAAGGATAGTAATTACTATCCTGAATAAAAATGAAACAATTTGATTGACTTAAGACTAAGTGAGTATGGAGACTGAAGTACAAATGTTATTTTACATATATTTATAAGATTAAAAGTGCTGACTTGAAGAGTCTTAGAACAAAGGAATATTGTGAACGAGCCTGTGAATCAGGTGATGTTGAGTTAGCAAAAGGAGCAGCTGCCATATGAAATATGATACGCCTGATAAGGGTACTTTCATATGACTCTAAATATTATAAGTTACTTGGTAATATTTTATATAACATTAATACATTTACAAGAGCGCTATTGATATCGAATAAAATAATTTTTTTTTTTAATTAAGGCCTTGGTCTACCTCTAAAAATTATTTTTTTTTCAAAATAATTTAGGAGGATAATTTCCACAGTTAGTGTCATTCAAAAATAGGGTGTCATATAAAAAAAAATGTAAATAATTTTTTTGCTATATACTTTAGCTCCACCCTAGTGTGGAATGTGCCTGAGAATACGTTCGTGAATTTCATTGCGTCTTACAAGTTTACTATCTAAATAAGCAGGTAATTTGAATTTTAAAATGTTATATACCAGACAGCAGAAATGAACGAATCTTCGTTCCTGCATTTTTTAAAGTTCAAATTGACGAATGTAAGGAGTTACATGAGCGAATTGTGGGATATTAGTGATGAATTTCATACTTAAATTTTGCAATTTTTGCAATTTATTTTTTTGATCTGCTGTTAGACATGGCCATACTATTGTGTCACAATAGTTTAGGTTTGAGAGAACTAACGATTCAATTAATATAATTTTGGTCTTGGTATCTAAATCAGATTTAAATGAAAATAAATGTTTTAACTTATAATAACCATTTCTTAGACTATTATTCACATGTTCAGTGAACTTTAATTTACGGTCTATTATCTTTGGCACTTTCTACGGGTTCCAATTGTGATCTATTCAGGCTTATTGCTAGGTGTTGGTCTTGTTTGTGAAATAAGATATGTTTGCATTTATTCGGGTTTAATATTAATGAGTTCTGCTTGCACCAATCACTTATTTCTGAGAGATCAAAATTTATTTTGATTTGCGCGTCCATAGTATCTTGGACAAAGAAACTATAGTATATCTGAATGTCGTCTGCATAGAGCTGCATATTACAGTAAATAGGTATTGTTTGCAAATCTGAGGTAAAAATACTGAACAGTAGGGGCCCTAGGACTGAGCCCTGGGGTACCCCAGAGATAAGATTCTTTGGTTCTGAATATATCTTACCCGCTGGACTGTTTAAGCAGACATTTGCTGACGACCTTTCAGGAATGATTCCGTCCAACCAAGGAGGTTATTAGAAAATCCATAATTATTTAAGTTTGGCAATCAAAACATCAATACTGATGGAATCGAAAGCCTTCGACTATATTAACCGCTTAACGCACGAGTTTTTTTTTTTCGGAATTTCTCCATTTTCAATCCACTTTTTTTATTGTTGTTTTTCGAAGAATGCCTGTTGCTGAAACATATCCTATAGAAAAAAATAATCAAACGCGGGGGTTTAGGGGGTAAAAATTCATTAAAATCATACCTGTTCTCTAACCCGAGTAAACTCGGGATCATTAAGTACCACAATTCAGCACTGTTGAACAAAACAAAAAAATGTAAACAAGTAACCTAACACAAATATTCTTGAATTCACCAGCAAAAAAAAAAATGCAAAAAAAAACTGAAATCTCCCGAATTAACTCGGGCCATAAAAACTATATACTACAACTTAAATGTTTGTTACTGTATGGTAAACATGGAAGCACGGCGTTACACACAAAGCTACCTCACACTGTGGGCACCAATATCTGCTTTCCCGCCGAATTTTCTTTCCCCTAGCATCCCTCACCCTACTACAAATACCACATTGTCTTGTGGGGTTGACTTTCTTTTCTGTTGCGGGTATATATTCAGGAAAATGACGTCCACTAAGCCGTGATGGGGGTAAAACTGTTGATGGGAGGCCCATTTTGGCAGAAAATTCAGGCTTGTGGTACTTCTTCATCATAAGCTTGACAATATCCAATCTATAATTGAGTGCTGACTTCTTTCCACCATGCTTTTGGTATAGAATAAAAGAATTCCAAAGCGCCAGATCAAGTAAATGGTAAAATATTTTTTTATAATATTTTTTGCCTCTCTTTCTTGGCAAAGAATAGTCGGTCAAATATTGATCAACTCGGTCAACTCCACCCATCGTGTGGTTGTAATCGATAACAGCCTTTGGTTTTAATTTTGGTCTCGATTTTGTGGCAACCTCCTGTGTGTCGATGTTGTGCACTGTGAATATTAGGCACACATCTTTTTTGTCTCTCCATTTCATAACGGTGACCTTTCCTCTTTGATAGCCAACAACTTTCCCGACGTGTATCTTTTCTTTTAACTCTTTTGGAACCTCCTTTCTTCGTAACAGCAACGTCCCATATACATCCGTTTTGTTTTGTATCAGCAAGTCGGCAAGTTGAGGACTATTATAAAAGTTGTCCATGGTTAGACAATATCCCTTTCCTAGAAGTGGTTTGGTGAGAGACATGACCACTTTAGAAGACACTAAGCCTAACTGATCATAATCAGAATCAAGCATGGTTCCTTTGCCGGTATAAATGAGAAAGTTCCAAACATAGCCACTTTTGGACTCGCACAACATGTATGTTTTTATTCCAAATCGTTCTCGTTTTAGAGGAATGTATTGGATCCATCCTAAACGGCCTTTGTATAATAAAAGACTTTCATCGATAGTTATATGGTTTTCAGGCACCACAAATTCACGAAATTTCTTCACTAACATGTCATAACTTAGAAAAATTTTGTTTAGTTTTGGATTAGGATGCGTTTCAGGATCGTATATTTCATTGTTAGAAAAACGTAGGAATTGTTTCATATTTTCAAACCGTTTACATGATATCGCTTTTGGAAAAAAGGAGTGATTAGTAATGGATTTTTTGACCAATACATTTTCATGTCTGGTTTCTTTACTACACTTTGCAATATAATTATGGCTAAAAACACCCTAATCTCGACAGAAGTTACTGGGATCCAATTGTGAGCCCCACGACTTGCTGCATTTTTAGCTAAAGTTTGAAGAGCATATCTATTTGTCTCCTCAGTTATTGTATTTATCAGTTGATCATCAACCAACTTTTCAAAGAAAAAAAGCTCATTCTCATCTCCAGCAGTTCGAAAGGTAACGTCAACGTTTTCATTAAATGGATATTCCGGTGGAGCCGGTGTATTTTCTCCAATTTCACACCATACTCTAACATTTTCAAATAATTCCTCACTTTCATCATCGTTTGAAACTTCTTCATATTCCGTCTCTTCATTATCATATTCACTTCCGCTCGTTTCTAAGTCATCCTCTATATTAGACCCTACCGTCAGTTCATATTCATCACTTTCCCTATTGTCCCTATCGGACACACTACTAACATCATCGTTATCAGATTCCATTTTTAGTAGAAGTTTTTGTTGTAAAAATGAGAGCGTTCGCAAAAACGAACATCTGCATACAATCTTAGTTTCTCAACTACTAATATATTTTGTAGAATAACAGTCGAACACAATGCACCACCTTACGCATATGCACATGATTGGTCACCCCACCATAATACCGGAACGTATAAAACTTCATTGGCCTAATTTTATACGATATAATTCGGGTTAGCACTATTTAGTGATGTTTATGACACGTACAAAATCGGGTTGTGGCTTATGATACGGCTTTTGAATACATGGCTCGAGTTAACTCGGGTTGAAGGACAGAGTACCGAAATCCGAACCCGATTTAATTCGGGTTAAATCGGTAAGTGGTTAAGAACGTATTTTTTTTATTGATCTGTAGCGCTGAGAATATCATCTACGACTGTTGTCAATGCTGTGGTGGTACTATGTTTTTCTCGAAAGCCTGATTGGTTATGTGGCAGGACCTTATTTATAATTACATAAGTCGACAATTGTTCATGTAATGCAGCTTCTGTGATCTTTAGTGGAACTGATAATAGACTTAATGGCCTTAGCTCGTTTAAGTTATCAGGATCACTCTTTTTTGGTATTGGCTTTACAATGGATGTTTTCCATAGAGAGGCAACACTACCCAGCTCGAATGAAATATTTATTATATGTGTGAGTGGAATAGTAATAAGCGGGAGGCTTAACTGCAACATTTTTCCAGAAATTCCATGAGAGCCCATAGTGTATGGTTTCTGTTTATGTATCAGTTTTGAAATAGTTTTAGCCTGAACTGGTATGTACTCGAAACACAACGAATTGGAAAATAACGAATTGCTAATGTTTGCATGATAATTATTGTCAATTTCAGGGACTGAGATAGAGTCTATGAAATGATCATTTATTAAGTCATGGTTAATTAAGTTCCAATATTAGCCAAAAATAGGTATTTGTTAATTAACAATTGGCCAAAATTCTAAAAGTTAAATATTTCGAGTTCAGACAGGTGAAAATGAACTTCTTTTTTTTTTAATTTAAGTTCTCACAATTCTCTTTTGTTCTGATAGAAATTTTTTAAAAATGTTTTCAAAATGGTCGAGAAAATCTATTTGTTGTCATTTAATTTACAAATAAATGAGAAAAAAGTGAACAAAATTACTTTCAAAGAAATTATTTCTAATGTCATCGGAAAGCTGGCGTCCAGATACACATTTTGGAAAAAAAATGTTAATGGCACAAAATGGCGGGCAATTTAAATTTCAGATACTTAACAAATTCATTTGTGTCCACAAGGTACCAAAATTTCAGAATATTTTGTTTTCAACAAAGTGAAAAGTGAAAGCTTAAAGCCGATCGAAACTCTTGACGTCCTTGGGCGTTAAAACGAAAAAAAAATGCTTTTTAGCCAGTTCATTCCATTTTGTACGTTAAATATGTACTCAAATTACCCAAAACCAACGCAGATTTGTTGGAATTTTAATTGGGAAAATTTTTTGGTTTTTTGTTTGTCCCGATCGGACCTCTAGAACCGTAGATATTTACCTTTTTACCTAAAAAAACACTGTCCAAAAAAACAAAATTGTTCATAGAAAAAAACGCAATAGGCTTTGGAAGTTCAAAACTCAGATATATACTTCTGGTGATACCCCGGAAGGTATGAAATCATAATATTGTTGTTACAAGACTGTGCATATCTCATTGTTTATTTGGTCTTTTTTTACTGCATTATATAATCTACATACCAACTTATTTTTAAGTGTTTATTAAAATACAACTAATATAATGTACATTATACAAATTATAAAGGGGGTTGATTGCAAATTTATAAGTGACTTTGTAATTTAGTAAAAGTATGTTTCAGTAGGCACGAAATTTTCGACACGATTTCGAGGAATATCAGAAAAAATTGTAGATATTTTGCATAATTGACAAATAGTGTTTCAGGGGTACTAAACAGGAGCATGAAAATATTCTAGGATTTAAATGTATTTAGATTTCACTTCAACTGCAAATATCTCTAAAATGGAGACAGAATTTTTTTTTTTTTATTTTATCTTTTTGTCTATTGTAAAACACATCTGGTGTAATATGAGTAACTTATATTATAAATTAGACATTGCTATTCGGAATAATTAGTTAGTCTGTTGTAAAGTTTCGAGCAGTAACATCTTAATTATTCTTTCATGTTTTGAAAGGAAATAAAAACATTATATTATAAAACTTCGAAAATTATTTTTAAAATAGCGACTATGGAGCTGTATATTGTTAGTCGTGTCTTTCAGAACACGATAATAAAGGTGTATACAAAAATCTAGCTTTGGAATTTTTTAAAAGATTTGGGAATTTTAAACCTGAAATTACTGGGCTATAAATCAAAAATCGATAAAAATCATACCACAGCTTTTGGATTTTTTACTAATAATAATAATAATAATAATAATAGATTTATTGCCAAACAGATAAAAAATCCAATTACAGGACACACATGAACAACAGTACAAGCTTATAACTAAAAAAAAAAAAAAATGAAACTAATACTAATAAAATATATTATATGTATAGTGTCAGTCGAGTATCCAAGATGTAACCCTGGGGGTTCCCCAAGGCTCAATATTAGGCCCTCTGCTATTTTTGATATATATTAACGACCTGCCAAATTATATTCAACATGGTGTTACCACGATGTATGCAGATGATACCACTGTTTCGGTATCAGCTGTCACACAGGAAGAACTGTATCACAAAATTTCTGTTACACTTGACGATGTACACGCATGGTGCCAGAGAAATAGGCTCATTTTAAATGACGAAAAAACAGTTTTTATAAATTTTAATTTTAGGAGAGCATTAACGTCTAGTGGTAACATAACTTTTACCGAGTCAACAAAATTTCTGGGCACCTACATAGACAGCAGATTAACATGGGAATTGCATATAGATCATATTTGTAAATTGCTAAATAAAGCATACTTTGCTGTTTTACAGCTAAAAGATACAATTGCCCAGACGGGTCTATTAAGCGTGTACTATGCTTTAGCTTATTCACATCTGTCATTGAATATATTAACCTGGGGACGTTCAACTCATATACAAAGAGTTTTTGTGTCCCAGAAAAGGTTACTAAGATTAATTTTCAATATAAATAATAGAGCTAGCTGTAGGCCGTTATTTAAAAAATACAATATACTTACAGTCCCTAGCATCTATATTTACAAATGTCTGGTATTTGCAAAAATTAACTTGTGTACATTCTCCACCTCTGCAGATAATCATCTGTATAGTACAAGACATAAAGATTTGTTGGTGATCCCAGTGCATAAAACAGCTACATTTCAAAATTCACTACACTATAATTGTATTATTTTATTTAACAGCGTTCCTAAAACTATGAGACAATTAAACTTACCGTCATTTAAAAAAGAAATAAAAAAACTTTTAATAACAAATGCATTTTATAGTGTTGATGAATTCCTAAATAGATAAAAATTTTATATATTTTTTAATCTCCCTGTCTATTTTACTATATTTTTACATTAAAAGAGTTTTTATATGAGGTTTGTTTATTTTATACGTATTATACATATACATATTATACATTATTTTATTATTGTACATTTTTTTGTATTTATGTGTTTTATAAGTTTGTGTTTTTATGTGCCTTATTTTAACTTTTATTACTATAACGAAACATAAATTAATTATGTTTTTAATTTGTACGAATTAACTTAAGTAAATATTGTTTTATTGACGTGCCAAATGTACATATTTGTATCAAAAATTGGTAAAATAAATTCTATTCTATTCTATTCTATGGTTAAGTAACAATATTACAATATTTTAAACAGCGATGGCAAATAATGAAAAGTAATTAAAAAAGAGGAAAGAAGTAAGTATATACGATTATGTATATACGATTTATGCACACACATACACACACATACATATACATTACACATGTATATATATATATATATATATATATATATATACACATATACATATATATACATACTTATATATAGGTATAGTTCTACTCAACTATTGATAGTTGTGAAAGTTAAGTTAAAAGCATTCATAATTTCTGAAAATTTGCTACAATTTATATCACATACATTTGATATTTTATTGAAATTATTGCACATAACATGTACTGGGGATCTAAGAAGAGCATTAGTTCTAGGCGTTTTACAGTAAAACGTATGAGTTTGTCGTGAGTTTATTCGAGGAACTTGGAAAGAAAACATATCTAGGAGCAGTGAACTGTCTAATTTGTTGTGTAACAGATTGTATAACATCTTCAAACTATTTATTGCACGCCGCAATTCCAACGAAGTTAGATTAAATTTATCAAGTAATAACGAGTGTTGGTAGCCTCTTTCTGGGTAAAAACCGTCAATTTTTAATGATAAGAACTTCAGAAATCTTCGCTGTACATTTTCGATGGCGTTTTTATGACAGGCATAGTACGGGTACCAGACTATCGAGCAGTATTCTAGCTTGGATCTTACGTAGGAATAGTATAGTGTTTTTAAAGCAAGTTCATTAGAAATCGAATAAGAGTTTCTAATAATAAAACCTAGCATTTTCAAAGCGGATGATGTTACTTGCGCCACATGGTTCGAGAAAGTAAATTTCTGATCAAATATTACTCCCAAGTCTTTTTTTGTTGCAGAACGTTCAAGTACTTGGGAATTTAGGGAGTAGTCAAATACGACTGGATTAGATTTTCTTGAATAAGAAATAACTTTACATTTTGACGCATTCAAGTGGAGATTGTTTTGGATACACCAGTTTTCTACTATTTTTAGTTGTGCTAGAATATTTTCACAATCATCCACGCTGCGTATTTCCGAATAGATCTTCATATCATCAGCAAACAACAGTTTGTCGCACTGTACGTTGTTTGTGAGATCATTAATAAACAACAGAAACAGTAGTGGCCCGAGATTGGAACCTTGAGGTACACCTGAAGTTGCTGTAAATAGTTCAGATTCATATCCATAATACATTACGTACTGTTTTCTTTGATATAAATATGACCTCAAAAATGCTATGAAATGACAGCTGAACCCAAACATATTTAGCTTACCTAATAGAAGTTCGTGATCAATCCGATCGAACGCCTTCGAGAAATCAGTATATATCACATCTACCTGACCTTGCGAATCTAGTACTTTCGCTATAAACTGAGTTATCAAACATAAGTTAGTTGTAGTTGACCGCATTTCCATGAAACCATGCTGGGAGGGTGATATTAAAGATTTTATAGAAAGATAGATGGGAGCATACAATGACATCTCGAAGACTTTGGCAAAGTTGCAGAGAATTGATATAGCTCTGTAATTACTTATTTCAGATGTATTCCCAGACTTGAAAATACGACATAATCTAGTTAATTTCCAACAATCAGGAAATACGGCTGTTTTTAAGGATAAGTTATAGATAATAAGAAGTGGTTGGGCGAGGGCACATGCACAGTCTTTAACCAGAAAGGAGGGAATTTTATCATGGCCTGAAGTCATCTTATTCTTAAGCTTCTTAGTAGCAGATATAATTTCATCTTCGGTTAAATAAGAAATGTTAAAACATGACACGCCGTGTAGGCATTGTTAGTTACTCTATCACTAGACGACAGATAAACACTACTGAAAAAATGACCAAAGCCACTAACTATTGATTCTGGGCTATCATAAGTAGTTCATGCATCAGTACGCCCGGAATTCTGGTCGTGTCTCTTTTGTTTTGTATAAAAGACCAAAAATTTGATGGATCAGTTGTTACCGAATTTTGTACATTATTTAGGTAGTTTTTATAGGCAATGCTTATCTGAGTCTTTATTACTGTTCTCAATCTTTTAAATTCTTGAAGATAGTGCTCATTTTTTCCTTTTTTATATTTTGAACGATATTTATTTTTTAATGTTATGTTATTTTTAATTTCACTAGTATACCATTTGAGATATTTAGGTTTGTTCTTAGCTCTCTTATTGTATGTTGGAACATGCTGGTCAAGGAGAGAATATAGCACGACATAAAATTCTGAACATGCCTGATTAACGTCATCCATGCTAGACAAAAAACTCCAATCAACACTCAAAAGGGCATTATATAACTCATGGTAATTAGCTTTCCTAAAGTTGTATGCTTTACTTGTTGAATTGTTATCAAAGTTGATACTATTTGCATCGTTTAATGTTACGTATAAATTTAGAGCTGGATGATGCGAGTCCTCCTTTACTAGAGGACAATTATCTCGAATAACCTCACAATTATTATTAGAAAAAATGAGATCCAAAAGTCGATCATTTGTGTTTGCCATGCAATTGACCTGCGATAAATTAGAAAATGACATGAAATTTGATATAATTTGGGTTTTATGGTCTCTTAAATGTTCGTGGTTGAAGTTCGTTACGTTAAAGTCACCTAATATTAAAATATTACTGTTTGTGCTTGAAATTTGCTCAAGTAATTCAAAAAAGTTTTCAAAATCGTCTATGAGCATATTCGGTGGAACGTAAATTACATATACATATAATAATACACTTAAATCTAAATGACACTTACAGCCTACAATGTCAATATTTGGAAATGGTATTGTTATTGCACTTAGATCCAACTTGGAAACCTTACACTTATTGTTGACCGCCAACAGAGCTCCACCTCCGCAGGAATGTCCTGTGATATCCACATTTCTATCTGCTCTAAACACCGAGTATATATTGGGAAAATATTCAGAATTAGAAATTTCGCTTGTCAGCCAAGTTTCAGTTAAGCCTATTAAATTAAATTCATTAATACTAATAGAAGAATAAAATTCGTCTACTTTTGTTCTTAAGCCTCGCACATTTTGGTAGTAACATGAGAGTTCAAATGTCCTAGTGTTTGGATTGTTGGGCTGACTTAGTTTAAATTTAAATTAACAATTTTAGGAACGCCTCGTACATATTTGATTTTTAAATTGGTTTCACCAGCTGCCATGCGGTCGTTAAGTTGCCTCTTGACTGTCCAATAAAGTTCGATTTGTCTGGGTGTGCGATCCAATGAGATGTTAATATTTTTATACTTATTTGTGTTTTTCAGATTATTTGCCCCATGGATGATATCGTGCACGACAGACTCATGGTTGACCATAACTCTGAGCGGGCGGGGGGTTTCTTTCGTTCCATCAAACTTTCCAATGCGGATTGCATTTATATTTTCATTCGCAGAAATATTAATCGAATTAAATATTTGAGTAACAAGTTGTTTGTCTTTGTCTGCTCGAGTTTGATTGTCAGAGATAGGCTCCTCATTGGCACCGAATATAATAATGCTACGTTTCCTTTTTTCACGTTCGCTCATTTCTTGCACAATTTCTTCAAGGTGGTAGTTTTCTGATTCACCTGGTACGTTAGCATTCATTTGCCGCTCCAAGTCATGTAACTTAGATCTTAATTGCGTGTTTTCTTTATTTAGGTTTTTATTTTCCTCTTCTATATTATTTATTTTCGTTTCTAAGAAATTTAATTGCTTATTTATTTTATCAAAGTCATCTCTTAGATTTTCAACTACGATGCCTGATATTTGTAGTGCCAACGTCTCCATAAAAACCTTGTCAGTGAGACTGTCCCTGATTATTTCTTGTGTTATTTGTTTAACATCTGTTTCTTGGGCCTTGGTTAAAACCATGATATTTCTTGCTATTTGTTCTTATTGAGTCAACGCAAAAGTAATAAAGGGATTTATGAGTACAGGCCAGATGTTGTTAAGTAGATACCAACCACTTCACCGTAGGTAAAACTACACTGTACCCTTGCCTTGTCGCTGCACTTGTTTTAGATTCGAATACTCGCACTAGCTATTCAATTCTTATTAACTACACTTTATTATTAATAATTAATGTTATTTTAATTCAGTCTTATGTTGGATTATGTAGATTGTTTTTAGCCATAACACAATACAATTTTATTTAATTTCTTTTAAGGTTTGACCGGTTTCTTTGCAATTTAAAGTGGAGCGACTCGACACGCGTCTATTCAGGGTGACTTACGAAAGAGATCGGACTAATACACTTAAGTACCTATGTGTAGTTAGAGTGGGTCGAACAAATCGAAAACTAATAGTGCGAAAATGTTGCATTTGGTGATCAGTAAGAATTGCTGCAAAATTTCACTAAAATCAATATAGGTTTTGAGGTTTGAGAATTTTTAATTTTTATTTAATAAGATTTAAAAGTTGTATTGGGTCATTAACAATGTGTTTCCAAAAACTCGCTAAATTTAGTTGGTGTTAACAGTTCCACCACTTACTTTGAGTTTCGAAGAATTCAAGTTATTTTAAGAAATTGGTTGCTACAGTTAAAAAAGTATTTGAATGTGTTTAATAATTGAATGTGTATATGCACAGCACCTAATTTACTTGACGTTTTTCAAAGCAGGGCTCACAACGAAGAGGTGTCTGTGTCAAAGTACCTTTCTTTAACAAATTAAATCCGGTAATTCATATTTTCAAAATTAAGAATTAACGTTCCTCTGTCGCCCTTTAAAGCCCGTGAGCTAGAAAAAACACTTTTCACATTTTTAGAATAAGTCGAAAAGCAAGCCTTCGGCTGCTGGAGTCTTCGATTTTCGAACACTTCCAGAAGCTTTGATTTCTCTTATATAAACCGAGACGCGCTCAACGCAGTAAGTCAGTTCGGGATCCAGCCACGCAACAAAAACAACAACAAAAGGCAAATTTCTACTCCAAAGTGTAATATTCAACATAATCAATTACATTCAAGATGGCCGACGAGGAGGATCAGATGAATGACTCTGATGGTCTCAAAGGTGCTTTCTTGTGCTGTAAAAAAAGTGCTCAGTAGTGGTGTGCATAAACTGTGCAGGAGTATTTCACAAGTCATGTGCATTCAGGAACAAAAATTATGAAATTGTTAGTGACTCACTAATTAAATGTTGTCAACAAAAACCTAGTGCCGATGATGATCAGATTCTAGAAAATGGAAATGAGACAAGTGCCTATGAAGTACAGAAGCTAACATTGGAAAATTTAATGTTAAAGAAGCTTCTTGAAGCATCCGAAAGTAAGTTTCAATTATTGCAAAACAATAATAAATTATTAGAAGAGAATAAAAAACTCCTTGAGGAAAAAGTGGAACAGAAAGAATTCGAAATAAACACAAAAAATGTCAATAAAACTACACAAGCAAAAAATCATAATAAAGAGAGCTATAGTAAGGTAGCCAGTAAACAAACACCACGTATACAAAAAAACATAAATAAACAAGAAAATGAAGATGTAACCTCACAAGTACAAGCCAACCTAAAATCAACAAGAAATTAAGGAAGATTATATGAAAGAGCTTGAAACTGCACAGATAAATATAATGAATGGTTATAAATCTTGAGGTCAGTTCTGAAAATATGGAAACAACCAGAATTAATGACGGTAATTTCATACAACAAAGGCATCAAAGAAGATCTATAAAAAAGAGACTTGGAAATGGATTAGTCTCCGAGGAACAAAAAGATGAAGGTTTTTCAGGCAAGGACAGGAAAGTCTGGCTATACATAAATAGGGTAAAAAGGCACGTTACATCTGACATGATCGTTAAATTTATTTAAAAAAAGGAATCGTTTAAAAATGAAACAGTGGATGCAAGAGAATTACCTTCAGATCCAAAAAGGCTTAAATGTTTTGTTGTCACAGCTCCCCTAATTAGGAAAGATGAGATGTATGATCCCAACTTTTGGCCTGAAAATATTGGAATAAAAAGATTTGATTTTACCAAACATCGTGAGTTTTTGCAAAACAGCGGTGATTTTTTATAGATGGCATGCCGAATGTAAATATCATCCAGGATAAGGTAAAAAGATATGAAAAGCCACGTGGGAAAAGTAAACCCGAGTGTAGCATGAAACCTACCATCAGAAGTACCAACTTAAGAGTAATGCATCTTAACTTACGAAGCCTAAAAAATAAAATACTGGAAGTAAATGTGTTACTGTCAGAGACTCTCCCAAGTATATTTTGTGCAACCGAACACTGGGCTAAGGAAGAAGAACTTGAAAGAATGGCGCTTGGCGGATACAATCTAGTTGGTAACAGTCGCAGAACGGATCACAGAGGTGGCGGAACAGCAATATATGCAACAAAAGGTTTAGAAATTTCAGCAGTTACAAGCGTTCCATCTCAAACTGAAAAACAAATAGAATATTGTTGCTGTAAATTTGTCATGAACAAAAAGTTGTTTATCATAGTTTGTATTTATAGATCACCATCAGGTGATATTGCGTATTTTATTGAGAAATTAATTGAAATTTTAGATCAGTTGTGTACATCGTCTAAATATATAATTGTATGTGGAGATTTTAATATAAATTTTAGTGTAAATAGTAATGAGTCAAATAATATAAGGCAGCTGTTTTCAAGTTACAGTCTAAACTCACATGTTACTGGCATAACAAGACCAAATTCTTAGACATTTGGAACCCAAGTTGACAATATATTTAGTAATATTTCAGAAAATCTCATAAACTGTTCAATACTGGAATCTGAAATCTCTGATCACTTCAGTCAAATTCTCGATATTAAGATACATACGCATGGAAAACCAACCTATATCAGGAAAAGATTTTATACAGATTCAGTGTGGCAAATTTTAAAACTGCTTTAATCTCTGAGACATGGGATGAAGTATATCGTAGCCAGGATGTAAATACAAAGTATAAGAATGTTTACAATATTTTATTTTATCACTTTGACCTCTCTTTCCCATTAACAATAAGTAAAGTAAAAAATAACCAAAATAGTTCGATTTCTAACGAATTAAAAAAATATTCTGCCTATATCAGAGATTTATATACTCTATATTTACGGACCAAATGTGATAATGTTCTGATCAAGCATAAACAGGAAAAAAAGGCTTACAAAGAGTATTTATCTGAGTACAAAAAAACAATAAATGATAGCAAAATAATTTCATCAACTAACAGATCAAAGACAGTTTGGAGCATATTTAATAACATGAACAATAGGAAAACATCTGACAAAAATATAACACTATCCGGAGTAGATAATATAACTATATCCAATCCAGAAGAGGTCGCAAAAAAGTTTATTAGCCATTTTACATTAACATCAAATAATGACAATATTACCATTCAATAGGTGACAATATTAATTCAATTTTCTTGCAACCCGTAACACGTAATGAAGTGTTCAATGTTATTACTCAATTGCCCACCAAATATTCCTGCGGTATTGATGGTATTCCACCATATATACTCAAGAAAATAGCTGAATATATATGCGATCCTCTTAACGGATATGATTAATGAATGCTTCACATCAGGTACGTTTCCAGATGATTTCAAATTAGCAAAGGTCACTCCAATACATATAAAAGGATCAAAATTAGATATTAACAATTATCGACCAGTATCAGTTCTACCATCACCATCAAAGGTCTTTGAAAGGATAATTTACAACAGGTTGGTACTATTTCTTAATCATAATAACAACGGTATGGTTTCAGACAAGGGATGAGTACTGAACTTGCAATCTTTAATACAGTTACTTATATAACTGATGTTACATCATTACTTGGCCTTAGAAAAATTAACAATGGTATCACCGGTTAAGGTGATAACCAAAGGCAATTCAACCAACACACAAGTAGTGACGGCGAACGGCTAGCTAATCTGGTGCGTGGCTGAGATTTCGTGGGTTCAATTAATATATATATTTTTTAAATCAGCTAGAGGTTGAACCAATATTTTTGTGATATTTTACCTAGCTAGTTTGTTCCAACACTCAGAGGTAGCTTTAAATGATGTAAATATTATGAGCGCCATCCACGGAAAATTTAAGAGTTACTGCTACCCCTGTGATGGTGAAACCAACCGCCGTGGAAAGATTTGATCTTATGGCGGACAGACAAACAGAAAAATTGAAAAATTGAATTTTACGATAAAAGAGACATATTTATTAATAGCTTCAGAAAAATCATCAATATAAGAACAAATCAACGAATTTAATCAATATAAAAAGTAGAAAATAAAGTTATCAATTATGAAATAGAAATATTAAGTAATATTATCACAATTTCCCAAGGAAAATATTTATAGCTTAATTAATCTATCATTAAAAGAAAAGAAATATCTTGTGCTATGAAAGTTATACAGTAAATATTACACAAAAAAAATATCAATGAAATTTTCAGAATCTCACCAATCCTCCTGACGATGGATAGATAGTGGATGAGGGCTCCTGGTGAGTTCTGGTAGCTTTTCCCAACAGCCTCTCCGAACACAGACGGCCCCTCGACGTGGTTTGACGTCTTGCTAACCTGTATAACGCTAGGGTTTTGCTGTTGGTTTGGATTGACTGGACTAAACGGGACTTGACTAAACGAAATTTCACTAGGCTATGTTGAACTTGACTAAACTATGTTTGACTGGACTCATGAAATCTAGCAGGCATTTAACCATCAAACGAAAGGAGTGATTTTCCTTGTGTAAATTATGTAGACTATTTCTGTAAATTATTTAAATAATTTGTATTAACTATGTAAATTATTTATTAATTATCTATATGGTTTATTTATGAATTATCTCTTTATTAATTATCTATTATCTATATAATCAGTTATTTGGCAGCAAAACTCTACGTTTGGGAAGAAGAAATAAATAAATAAATATTATCAGCACGTTTCAGAATTATGGTTGTTTAGTTAGCAGAAATGAAAAATATGGCTAAAGGCCGTTAAATACTAATGAGAGGAATCAAATAAATAAATGTAATTACCTTTTATTAGATAGATCACTAAGAGAAAGTTTGATAACAGCAGAAGTGACTCAACTCGTGACTGAATGATTATCAAAAACTTTAAGTCAAAGTGTATGCTGCTACAGAATTGGCTACAGAAATGGCCAATTCTGCTATCAGCCAGCTAATAAAAGAGATATCCCCTCTCAAGTCTTAATTAACATATTACCATATAAACTAAAAATTACTAAGAATTTGGGTCTGCGTTGTTCTATGCAACCCACAATACTTCCTGCAGTATATTTGGTTTAACTAATAATTAAGAAATATGTGCTGTGAAATAGATATATTTACTATGCGATTGAAGCCCCTGTGTTCTACGAGAGCTGTTAGCAAAAACTGAAATACAAAAAGAGTTAAATGGATAAAGCATGAAAATATAATAAATGTGTACATTCCTAAATTTAAACAAATTACCTACGATAATTTAATGTCTCGGATTTTAGTTACTAGAGTATGGTAAATACCTGTACATATTTCTCAAAAATTCAATTTGTTTACAAGAATTTAATAAAATTACTTAAAGTTGCCAGATGTACGCAACCACGTTTGTTAAAATTCACAACGAACTATAGTATTCAACTATGAGATAAAAATTTACAGCAACGCATTCAAAACTATTTTGGACTAAGCGCCCGGACTATTATCTAATGGGCTTGTTCCATGATATTCTTTTTATATGGTTTTTATACTTTTTCATATAGTACTCGATATTCTCATTATACAGTTAAAATTTCGTATTATTAACTTTTTCCGTTCTTGAGATATAAGGAGTTGAAATTAGTAATAGTTGCAAAAACCGAGCGCTCATTTGTGACGTCACTATACGCAAGTGACGTAAAAAAATGGCTTTCTGGGACCTTTCAAATTTAACCTGAAAAGTCGAAAAACATGGAATTTTTAAACGCTGGTAACTAAATAAATACGTCGAGTGGGAGTACGTTCTACATGTCTACGGAAAGGAGAAGGTCGGCGATGAATTCTAATCGTAAATTGCAGGGTCGAAATCGAAAATTCGTTCCGGCAGGAGCGAGAGAAAATTGTAATTTTTTGACATTTCACCAAATTGTACTCCCCTAATGTCAAGTAGTAAGCAAAACAAACAATACTTCGAAAACATTTATAATTATAACCAATAAGGAGCATCAAGTCTATTGAGATCACCGAGTCTATGCGTATAGTGACGTAGCGCCTGGCCACGCCCCATTTTCGCGAGATGGAAATTTGTAATAGTTTTTAAGATACTAAACGTGCGAATAAGATTCTGGTTTTTTGCAGATCCATTAATTTATACTTGTACTTTCGATTTATGAAATAAAAAAAAATTGCTGAACAAGCCCATTGATGAAAAGTGAAAACTAAAACTGAAGACTTACTGAAATTTCTTCAAAGTATTAATAAATATGTAGTCAGTCTAAAATCTCTTAACATCGTCAAACTCGAAATTTCGCAGATAAAATTTAAAATAAAATATTTACACAAGTGTAATTAGATATGCATCGATCCAAACACACCAAGTTGCGAAACCAAACTAAACTAAAAAGGCAGAACTGTGTCTGTCTGTGTGTGTCTTCACGCGAAATTAATCGGTAGTGTGAAGTCACCTTAACTCAAAAGTTTGACGATTTTTTTTTTAAAGCAGATATTTGGTGTTGAGTACCGCTTTGTAATGCGGCTAAGTTGGAAGTTACGCATTTTAAGTGGCCCTATTTAAAGAACCTCCACCCTACCACCCTATATAATCTCAGCGAAAAAAATAAAAAAAACAATTTAAAATTCTTGCATTTGTCAAGAAGTATCACAGTAGATGCATGAAGTATGAAAAAAAATTATGTCGCTAAGTTTTCGTGTGATGTTATGCACTTTTGAGTGCTTGTCTCAAAAACTGAATAATCAGAACTAAACCTAAAAGTTACTAAAATTAAATGATCGGCCAATCAAACTAAATCTATTTAAACCTAACTAACTAACACTAAGTAGCAGTATAACTAAGGTATTTTACTAAAATTACTTTTACCCTAACTGACTGTTATGGTGGCGTCTAAATATTTTCTGAATACTGCGACGCTCTACCGCAACTTATCTCACTATACTATACCTAACTAAACCAAAGTTAGACCTACAAATGGTTCTAGAATCATTAAAGATCCGTGGTTGAGAGGTTTGGTTGCAAATCAACCCTCTCGTTAACACAAAAAGCATTAAATTAGTACTAAAGCACTATAACTCAGTTGAAAATGCAGTTTGAAAAATTTTCATTAATTTTTCAATGTTGAAACCGCAAACTAAATCTGACAAAGTCATTGTCCTACTTGACCTGACCTGACTAAAAATCGAGACGTCGTTTGAACTAAGCGTCGAGACGGCGCTCTTACTGAACTGGACTAACGAGATTGTGCTCGTCTTAAATTAAATTTATTTTAATGTTCTGTAAAATAAACGTATTTTATTCCATTTCCTCTCAAAGGAAATTTTAGAATATGTTAGGCGTCCCTAACCAAACCTGACTGAAATTTTTGTTTACCTACTCTACCATATGATTAAACAACTCAAACCCAACTGAACCTAACTGTCGAGACTGAGCTCGAACTAAACTAAATTTAAACTGTGCCCCCAGATTAAATTTATTATATTCCATTTCCTTAAATAGAAAATTTTGAAAGATTTTATGCTTGGCGTCCCAACGCATATTTTTTTTATGCTTGGCGTCCCAAAGCATACCTGACCTGACTAAACTAAAATTTTGTCTGATTATACTCCGTGGCATAATCGGACTTACGGGAAAACTTTACTAGACCTGACTAAACTGTAATGTTTGGGCAAACTAAACTAACTGAACTTCAATAAATTTAATAAGGGACTAGGTTGTACTAAACTTACTGAACTAAAAATTAATTTTTAAGGACGTGCACTGCATACAACATTTTTACAAAGCACTAAAAGCATGTCAGAGCTTATGGTTCTAGACCTCGTGCAAGCTGGCGTTCGAGCCCAAATAAGGCTTAAGCTTCGATACATGCCAAGTACCAGCTGGAGTTCCGTCTAGGTGGTTCAGCTCATATGCAACTTTAGCTAATACTTTCTTGACAATACACGGTACATAGCGATTAGCTAATTTAGCAGAAAAGAATTCTGCGGCGTTACTCAACACAAAATTTCTGAGCCAGACTTTTTCTCCAACTTTGAAAACTTTGTCTCGTTTTCTCAAATTGTAATATTTGGCACCCTTTTGATACGCAACATTTAACTTAACTTGAACATCCCTATATAACTGAGGAAGTTTATCCATTTCATTGGCATATGATCTTCTACTTTCTCCAAGGTCACTCACATCTGAGACGTCGACTTCGTCATAATAATCACCCACAGGCAGCTTTCGCCCAAAATTCAGGAATGCCGGGGTGAATCCGGTCACCTCGTGTACGGCTGAATTAATCGCAGACTGAATATTTAAAATATTTTCGTCCCATTTCTTATGTGAGCCCTTGAGAAAACTTCTGATCATAGTGCCAAATGTACGATTTACCCTTTCTAGGTGGTTTATTTGGGGATGATAAAAACAACTATACCACAACTTAGAAATTTTGAATTTCTTAACAAAGTTATTAAACATATTGCTAGTATGTGCTGTAGCATTATCTAGCAATAAAACTTGTGGTGTGCCATAAGTTAAAAATACTTGTTCGAGAAAAGTTGTGATAGCCTTTGAAATGGCTTCACGCGCGGGGTTTCATTAGCACAAATTTAGAGAAATAGTCTACGGCTACTAACAAAAACCTATTGCCCTTCGTACTTCTGGGAAAAGGTCCCATTGTATCGTATGCTACAAACTGAAAAGGAAAAGAGGCTTTCTTTTCTGCGCCCATTTGCCCAAACCTCTGCGTGTTCAGAGACTTTTCTCTGCCGCAAATTTCACATTTTCGAATGTACGTTAGTATGTCCTTTCGCATTTTAGGCCAATAAAAGTTTTCTGCTACTTTGTGTAGCGTTTTATAATAACCTAAATGCCCAGAATTTTCATTCTCGTGGCAGTCAACCATAACTTTTTGCCTTTCTGCTAAAGGGACTACTAGTTTCCATTCTGAAATGTTTGTACGCAAAATTATTTTACTCTTGGTATGTTTGAAAAGATACCCATCTTTGACCATCCACTGAAGAAACTTATGTGGATTTTTCATAATTCTCTCTCTAAGTTTTAGATACCAAGGTTCGAGATTATCTAAAGAAATACCCAAAGTATCAATTTCTGCTACTGGTACTGAACGCGACAAAGCATCAGGGACTACATGTAGAGTACCCTTTCTGAGAATGATTTCAAAGTCATACATGGAGAGTCTGAGTGCCCATTGAGACAAACGCCCGGTTGGATTTGACAGTTTACTTAAATATCTCAAACTAGAATGGTCAGTGATGACCTTAAAGTGAACCCCCTGTACATACCCGGCAAAACTCTCTACTCCATGCAATACCGCTAAAATTTCTCGTTCACAAGTTGAGTAATTACGTTCAGCCCTTGACAAACTTCTACTCGCACAGGCAATTACTTTTTCAACCCCCTGTATAGTTTGGGTAAGCACTGAACCTACGCCAAACGCACTAGGTACTATCAGACTGAATGCAAAATTCCTGAGAGAAATCAGGTGATGCAAGTATAGGAGCAGAAATTAATCTTTGTTTTATTTCCCTGAAAGCTAATTCGGCCTAATCGTTCCATGGTGTCGACTGTTTCTTTTTCCGTCCCTTAAGCAAATCGTTAAGCGGGCTTATTAAAGTACTAAAATGTGGGATAAAACGTCGATACCATGAACACATGCCCACAAAACGTCTGATTTGGGTTGTAGTTTCCGGTCTTGGATAATTTAACATAGCTTCGATTTTATCGCTTGAGGTTCTCAAACCCTGCGCATCCACCCCGAAACCCAGATAATTCAGAGATTCTCTGAAAAATTTACACTTTTGGAAATTAACAGTCAAGTTTGCTTGTGACAATCTTTTATATACTTCTTTTAGCAAAGCTATGTGTTCATCAAAAGAACTTGAAGTTATAATAATATCATCAAGATACACAAAAACTTTAGGTTGTAGTTCTGGGGTGAAAATTCTGTCCATTAAACGCTGGGTAATCTGCGCCGAATTGGCCAGCCCAAAAGGTAAGACTTTAAATTGGAACAGACCTCTCCCCGGAACTGAAAAAGCTGTTTTCTCTTTGCTAGATTCATCTAGCGGCAATTGCCAAAAAGCTGACTTAAGATCCACACTAGAGATAAACTTTGCATTAGATAACATTTTTAAAATGTCGTCGACTAAAGGCAATGGATAAGAATCCTTCTTTGTGATTTCGTTTAAAGCCCTACCATCAAAGCAAAAACGCCATTCCCCACTACCCTTTTTAACTAACAATACTGGACTATTCCAGGGGCTAAAAGATGGCTCTATTACGTTCTGCTGCAACATTTTGTCCAATTCTACATTAAGGTGTTGCTGCATGTAGGGGGATAATCTATATTGTCGCTTTTTAAACGGCAAGGCATCACCGGTCTCAATGTGTGCCTGCATTAAATGTGTTCGCTAAAGTTTATCTTTAGATAAGGACTTAAAAAGATCTACCTTTTCCAGTTCCCTATTTTGAACCTTAGTAAACTTAATGTTGACGTCTAACTTGACTCACTTTGTTTGGGTGGTTCGGTAATCACATTGATTAAATAATCGTGGACGTCGTTAAAAACTTCCCAGGTGTTATTTTGGAAATTAAGTCTTAAAGAAAACTGTTTAATAAAATCACTACCTAAAATCAAACTACAGCGTAGCGACGGTACTACACGAACTTCAACTAATTTACAAATCCCATCTATACATAATGGTAGTTCACAAATCCCTGTAATATTCTGGGCTGTTCCGTCTGCTGTTCTTACTACTTTATTTAAACTTTTGTCAAGTTTAATTTTATATTTGTCCAACAAATTTAAGGACAATGAACCTAAACATGTGATATTTGCACCACTATCAAGCAATGAGATTACCTCCTCATCAAACAAAGTTACTGAAATATAGGGCCTATTGTCATAGGGCTTTTCTAGAAAAACTGGTGACACAACTGACTTACTAGACTTTAAAAAGTTTTTGACTGTTACTTTCCAATTGTTCCAATCGGATAAATCCGTCTTTGGTTTGACTATATTGAGAGAAGTGCGACTACTAGACTTAGAAATAATCTTTATTTGACTTAATTGTGAATTATAAAATATACGGCCATTCTGAGGAGTCGTCTGACGTCGGCCTAAGTCGACAGACCTCCTTACTGGTTTTTTTGGAATCAACCTAACCTCATTACAAACGGTACATGTTCTAACGGTACAGTCTGGCTTACCACACTTAAAACAAAGCCTTTTTCTAGGTTCTTTGCATTGTATAAATTCGTGACCAACTTTCTTACAGTTGAAACTCGTGCTTATACTTGAAACTTTATTTTCTGGGATTGTTGTTGTTGCCTGCACTACTTTATTAACTGAAGCTAAGTTCTTATTAGAAAAAGTTTTACATTTTTTTCTGAATATTTTGTTGCCTTTTCGAAGATGACGGTTCTGAACTTTCTACATAAGCTAAATCGGATTCAAGGGCATTAGTTGCACTTGGAGGCGAATATTTATTCTTGGCCTGCAAGGCATTATCGATTTTCCTGCAAAATGTCACTAGTTCACCAGTGTCCCTAACATCAACTAAAGCCAATCGCTCAACATAAACTGGTAAAATATTTTTTCTAATTATTCTTAACTGTTCAGCATCGCTGACAGGTGATACTAATCTATTGAATAAATTCTGCATGGTGGCAACATATATAGTTATTTTCTCACTACGCCCCTGCTTACGTGATTTAATTTCATCTAATAAAGTTTCATTATACTCTAACGGTAAGAAAGTATTGTGCATTTCATTAACCAACTGATCCCAAGAGGCGACCTTATCTCTAACAGATCTGTACCAAATTAAAGCATGACCTTCAAACAAGTCTATTGCAGACTCACAAAGTTCTTTAAAAGTGACGTTGCGAGCTTTTGACAACTCCACAACTCTTTCTAAAAATGCTTTTACGCTTGTTAGGCCATCATATTTTATATTCCACATATATACTGGTATTGACTTTTTATTGCCAGAGGTTGAGGGTAAGACTATGTCGCTATTATCTAACTCTACGGTTTTGATAACATTATTTGCTAGTTTAGCTTCTAGCTCTAGACATGCCGCTTGAGCATCCTGTTTAAACTCGGTATACAAGGTTTTAACTTCAAGTGGTTCCTCTGGAACTTTAAATCTATCCACTCTATACGTTAATGAAGCTAAACGCGAAGATATAATTATGTACATAGTATCAATTACAGTTGCTGAAAAGTCTAGAATTAATGATTCGAGTTCGATAAGTGTCATCTCAATCACATTTTTCTCAGTGTCCAACTCAAAGTTTGGATCTTTTAACTTCTTGATCTCCCCATTTGACTTTTCTAAAAATTTTCTCAAAACGATTTTCTTGTCTTGCAATTTTCTACGAGTACTTATTACACCCCTGATTCTAAGTTCATAATCTAACTCAGCCTCTGTCAAATAAGAAGGATTTATGACAAGCGGTGAGTCCATCTTGTTCACTAAAGATACTTAAACTAACTCAAAAACAAATTAAAAATCAATACCTGTATACGTCTCCACAAGAAAAACGAACTATAAGTGGTATTAAAATAATACCTAACTGAAATTTAATTATCAAGTAAAGAATACTCTATAAAATAACGTAAAAAGTCTAAACTGAAGCAAACTGAAATAAAGATTGTACAGGTGTACAATCGCTGACTCACTGAACTAAACAGATTTGATTTAATTTCAATGTCGTAAATTTATTAAAATACGCAAAGTTTTTATTTGCTACTTTGAACTAAAATTGCTTTGATTTAAAAATCAAATTAGCAATACCTAACTCAATTGAACCTAATATTAAAATAAACGGAGTTACTAATTCGCTATTTTAATTTTTAATCACCTTGATATTTTTAATCAAATAGGTAATTTTAAACCCAACCCAAATGTACTAAACTTAATCCTTATCACTGGATACTAAATTCCTTAAAAGTGCTAAGATTTTTTTATGGTTAAATAAAAACTAACAAAACATCGCCTGTTTTATACTGCTAGAAGAATTCGTATAGTCCTCTAAATTAGATATAAAATATTGAATTTTATACTTTGTTTCTGTACCTAGTATTTACCATATTATAATGAAATAAATTATTATAAAATAACTCAGCAAAATAGGCAAATTTTTCCAGACATAAAATTATTGCACAAATAATATTTTCAAACTGACAATAACTAAATTTCTGTCTCTCATAAGATCAAACTAGCTTATGCCTGATACCACAAAAACTCTAAAATTCACCTCTACTCATTTAAAAATCTGAAACTTACATAACTTGACTAAAAAAATGAAACTTACTGAACCTTATTCGGGCCCCACGTTACTGGGCACCATTGTTACATCATTACTTGGCCTTAGAAAAATTAACAATGGTATCACCGGTTAAGGTGATAACCAAAGGCAATTCAACCAACACACAAGTAGTGACGGCGAACGGCTAGCTGATCTGGTGCGTGGCTGGGATTTCGTGGGTTCAATTAATACACATATATTTTAAATCAGCTAGAGGTTGAACCAATATTTATGTGATATTTTACCTAGCTAGTTTGTTCCAACACTCTGAGGTAGCTTTAAATGATGTAAATATTATGAACGCCATCCATGGAAAATTTAAGAGTTACTGCTACCCCTGTGATGGTGAAACCAACCGCCGTGGAAAGATTTGATCTTATGGCGGACAGACAAACAGAAATAATGAAAAATTGAATTTTACGATAAAAGAGACATATTTATTAATAGCTTCAGAAAAATCATCAATATAAGAACAAATCAACGAATTTAAACAACATAAAAAGTATAAAATAATGTTATCAATAATTATGAAATAGAAATATTAAGTAATATCATCACAATTTCCAAAGAAAAATATTTATAACTTAATTAATCTATCATTAAAAGAAAAGAAATATCTTGTGCTATGAAAGTTATACAGTAAATATTACACAAAAAGAATATCAATGAAATTCTCAGAATCTCACCAATCCTCCTGACGATGGATAGATAATGGATGAGGGCTCTTGGTGAGTTCTGGTAGCTTTTCCTGACAGCCTCTCCGAACACAGACGGCCCCTCGACGTGGTTTGACGTCTTGCTAACCTGTATAACGCTAGGGTTTTGCTGTTGGTTTGGATTGACTGGACTAAATGGGACTTGACTAAACGAAATTTCACTAGGCTATGTTGAACTTGACTAAACTATGTTTGACTGGACTCATGAAATCTAGCAGGCATTTAACCATCAAACGAAAGGAGTGATTTTCCTTGTGTAAATTATGTGGACTATTTCGGTAAATTATTTAAATAATTTGTATTAACTATGTAAATTATTTATTAATTATCTATATGGTTTATTTATGAATTATCTCTTTATTAATTATCTATTACCTATATAATCAGTTATTTGGCAGCAAAACTCTACGTTTGGGAAGAAGAAAAAATATTATCAGCACATGTTTCAGAATTATGGTTGTTTAGTTAGCAGAAATGAAAAATATGGCTAAAGGCCGTTAAATACTAATGAGAGGAATCAAATAAATAAATGTAATTACCTTTTATTAGATAGATCACTAAGAGAAAGTTTGATAACAGCAGAAGTGACACAACTCGTGACTGAATGATTATCAAAAACTTTAAGTCAAAGTGTATGCTGCTACAGAATTGGCTACAGAAATGGCCAATTCTGCTATCAGCCAGCTAATAAATGAGATATCCCCTCTCAAGTCTTAATTAACATATTACCATATAAACTAAAAATTACTAAGAATTTGGGTCTGCGTTGTTCTATGCAACCCACAATACTTCCTGCAGTATATTTGGTTTAACTAATAATTAAGAAATATGTGCTGTGAAATAGATATATTTACTATGCGATCGAAGCCCCTGTGTTCTACGAGAGCTGTTAGCAAAAACTGAAATACAAAAAGAGTTAAATGGATAAAGCATGAAAATATAATAAATGTGTACATTCCTAAATTTAAACAGATTACCTACGATAATTTAATGTCTCGGATTTTAGTTACTAGAGTATGGGAAATACCTGTACATATTTCTCAAAAATTCAATTTGTTTACAAGAATTTAATAAAATTACTTAAAGTTGCCAGATGTACGCAACACTGAAAACATTGATAAAAGAAAATCGGTAGCAGGACTGTACTTTGACCTTCCAAAGGCATTTGATACAATTGATCACCAGTTTCTTTTAAGTAAGTTGGAGAGCTATGGAATCCGAGGAGTCTGCCTCAATCTCATAAAATCATATCTATCAGGGCGTCAACAAACAGTGTGCATTAACAATGATGGTTCTCAGTATTATTCTGAGTTAAATAGAATTACACAGGGTGTTCCCCAGGGTTCTATATTGGGACCGATACTTTTTCTACTTTATGTGAATGATCTTTCAGACAAACTAAATATTAAAACAGTTTATCAATTTGCTGATGACACATCTGTGATACTTGCGAATCAAAATTTACAAGATTTATCATTAGACTAAACAAATGTTTCAGAAAGAATGGCAAATTGGTGTAACGAAAATGTATTAAAACTAAACACTACAAAAACTAGTTTAATAGTTTTTGGTAACCCCAGAAATCAAATCACAACCGAATCTTTATATGTCCGATTACTGACCAAATCTGTAGAAAATTTAAATAGTATTAAATTCTTGGGAGTTTTTATCGACACCTGCTTAAGCTGGGATCTACATATTCAGAAACTTAACACGAAACTAAGTTCCATCTGTGAGGTTATACGTTGCCTGAGAGATCAGGTCACAATAGATAGTTTAAGAATATATTACTTTTCCTGTGTGCAATCATACTATATGGTATCATATTTTGGGGCTCCTCACCTAACACAAAAAAAAATATTTATCACCCAAAAAAGAATAATAAGATGTATGTTAAAGGTTTGTCCGAGAACATCTTGTAAGCCCTTTTTTGCTGAACTTGAATGTCTAACTGTTCCTTCTTTATATTTTTTATCTCTAGTAATATTTGTTAAAAAAAAATTACATTTATTTCCAACGAACAGAGAATTTTATTCATATGACATATCTGTATCTACTAGGCAGGGTAATGAAATTAGAATTACAAACCACACTTCTACTTTTTTTGAAAAAGGACCATACTATTCCGCTATCAAAGCATACAAGTCACTTCCATCTGATATCAAAGAGATTTCTGATTCAAACAGGTTTGCAAATTCAGTTATCGAATACTTAAAAACTAAATGCTACTACTCATTTGGCTGTTGGTGGTAGTAAATTGTAAACCATAAATTTTTGTAGGCCATTTCTTGTCATGTCAAATGTTTGTTTTTTTTTTACTATAAATATTCGTTTGTTATATACTACTGTTGTTATTATGTGTGCGTATAATTATTATGTAGTTATTGCAAATTGTGTTCTAATTTCTTGTATTTTTGATGTTGCTGTATCCATGATGATCTTCTAGCAATAAAGAATTATCTTATCTTATCTTACATCAAACCTATTTAGTGACAAACAAATGTATTGTTAGAACGTGAACAGTAATATATCGTTATTTTGACTCCAGAAAATTTGACTTTTAATTATTCGTGTAAAATTGATACAGGGTGTTACTTTTTCGCCGGACCAAACAAAAATAAAATCATACCAAAATTAATTGTGCAGTCTTCTTGTGTGCGAATCTGACTAATACGAAAGTCACGTTTGTGTTCATGGCGCCCGTGCAACGTGGGGCTTAGAGAAGTGGACGAGAAGAAAAGAACAAAGAAAGAAGAGGAGAGTAGTGTGACTTGGGCTCTGAACTGAGTAGGGGTTTCATAGGTAAGGCAATAACGCTACGTGAAGACCAATCAAAGGGCCAGAACTTCTCAAGTCCATAATAATAATAATAATAATGATAATAATAATAAAAGTACTTTATTGAGTGAAAACCCAAATGGCCATTGACCGAAGTCCTTCAGCCTCTTTTTAACAATAATATAATAAATGGATTGATAACAGACAGCAAAATTTAGATAGCATGTGAGAAAAAAAAATCAGGTAAATATGTTACAATGTTACAATTATTATTGACTTTTTATCATGTGGTCCTTATTTCACGAATGTGTTCCCACAGGGTTTTGTCCGGAAACTTCCTACTGCTGGGTCTTTCATGGTTTCTCGTTTTGCACAGAGGTTGAAGTATTTCTACGTTGTGGTCTTTCTTGGCGAACTTAGTGGATAATTTAAATAGTATCTGTGGAATCGGCTCTGTATTAGTTATTTGGTAAAGAAGAGCGTTTGGTGGATTGTGCAAGGGATTTCTTGGGTGTCGATATTTAGTGATGGCTCTGAGTGATGATGTTTCTGCAACATGGATGTTGTTTATTGCTGGTTTTCTGGCATTTAAGTAGATGGGATGGCTGTAGTCTAACATTGGTCTGCATATCGATTTGTATATGTGTGCTGCTGTCTTTTTGCTGATTCCCTTATTTTTGTAGGTCATGCAGCGAAAGTGTTTGTTTCTAGAGATACACCTCGTTTTCATGGATTTGGTGTGGTGGTTGAAGTTTAGATTTTGATCTAAGCTTATGCCTAAATATTTCACTATTGTTTGAGAGGTTAAATTATGGTGGTTGACAGTAACTGTTGGCGAATTGTTGTTCGGTGCATGATTAAAAATAATGTATTGGGATTTTATTGGGTTGGGTTTCAGTCTCCATTTGTTGAACCATGTCATTGTCCTGTTCATTAGTTCTTGCAATTCAGCAACGGTTTTTTCTAAGGTGCTATTATGGCTAATTAGGGCAGTATCATCAGCATACTGAAGGATATATGTATCGGGATTAAAATATTCGAAGTCTTTTTCAAAGTTGTAAATATCGTAACAGAAAATGTTGTACAACAGGGGTGAGAGAGGAGAGCCTTGTGGTAGTCCTTGTTGTGTTTTAAATAATTTAGAGTAAGTCGTATTTATTCAAATTTGTAAGGTTGTTTCATTTAAATAATTTTTTACTATGTATATAAGATGTTTTGGACAGTTCAGCACTGCCATCTTATACAGCAAACCTCCATGCCATACACTGTCGAATGCTTTGTATATATCAATAAGAATTGCCGCACTATGTTGTCCTTCCGAGTTTCGCTGCCTGGATGTTTGACGTGATGATTGTCAGTGGGTGCGTTGTGGAGCATTTTTCGCGGAATCCGAATTGGCCAATAGCGTCAAAGATAAATTTTTTAAGCAACTGTTCGAGATTTTTAGCCAACACTGGCAGCAAAACTATGGGACGATAACTATCTGCTCTATGTTGATTGGTGTTTGGTTTGAGGATGGTGATAACAATTCCTTGTTTCCATTGCATGGGGAAGTAATGGCTGTTAAGGCAGTATTCGTATATTTTAATAATATAGAGATGTACATTGTATCCTAGTTTTCAATAATATTTTTGGATATGTTATCTTTTCCAGGGGCTGTGTTTCTTCCTTTATTTAATATTTCGAAGTATGTCTCCTCGTTTATCGTATTATTTTGTTCTAGCAGTTCTTCTGAGAAAAAATTATTGCCCCAATTTCTTATATCTTCGTAAATTGTTTCGTCATATTGGTTGTCATTTGTTATCCTCTAGATTTTTTCAAAACGTTCAGCAAATAGTTCTGCTTTTTCGAGGTCGCTGTTATAGGATATATCATGTTCTTCCAATGCTGCTATGGATGGGGTCTGCTTGTATCTCGATAATTTTCTGATTTGTTGCCAATAGTTTCTTCCATGTTGTTGATTTATCTCATTACAGGCATTTGTCCATTTGTGTTCCTTATATTAACTTTTGAATATTTTTGTTGCAATCGTTGAGAAATCTTTTGTAATTTTCATTTTTATTCTGTAGGTAGTCTCTGTACATTTTCCTCTTGTTTTTTATTAATCTGATGATAAACGATGGTAATTCGTACAAGTAGAATTTAGTCCTTCTTTTTGGAGAGTTATGTATTATTGCCTCGGTTAATTTTTCATTAAAGTTATTTATTGTTTGTTCATCAATTGGAAGGTGTTGACGTTCTTCTACGTATTTTTCAATTATTATGTTAACTTTTTCGATGTCGCATTTGTGGAAATTGATTCGCTCTTCTTCTACCTCACTTATTGCTTTGTCGAGTTCTATGTTTACCTCTATTGCCAAATGATCAGATCCTATGTCAGGGTAGGTTTCGATCTTGTTTATATTGTTTTCAATATTAACGGTGTATAGTAATAGATCTGGTGTTGTATCTGGGTTATTCCTCATAATAAATGTAGGAGGTGTGTCAGCCTTTTTGAAGGAAGAGTTACTCAAAAATGGCTGAAGCTGACGGTCTTTTATTCTGTTGATGTTAAAATCACCTATTATTATGCCATATTTATATAAGGCTGCTTTAGTAAATATTGTTTCTTCAATATTTGATGGATGTATATATACCAAGAATATGTGAATTTTATCATCTTGGAATGGTATTGAAAAATGTGTGACGTTAAGCGGATTGTTTATCCGCGGAGGATTTTCCCTTTTCATTTTTAAAATAGGATCTACTTAAACTAAACTTCCACCTCTTATATTGTTATTTATCACATTTCTGTTAAACTGCAATACATCCCAATTTCTGTAATGTGTATTACTGTTTCCTTTTGTTTTAGTTTCGACGAATAGTGCACAGTTAATTTTATTTTCCTCTATTATGTTGTTGATTATATGTTTTTTTGGAATGTAACTATTTACATTAGCGTACAGTACCTTAAGCATCGACCTGAATTTGAATATTATTTTTTCCAGGTAGTGGTTCAGTTGGTGAGATGGTTAAGGGTTCGTCTAAATCAAACATTAAGATGTACAGCCTGTTCCCCGAAAACGAGGCCACTGTGTCGATGTTGTATTGTGTTAAGAATCGTTTCCTTAGCTTCTTTAGTAGTTCTTCTCTATCTCTATTCTTTTCTTTGTTTATTTTTGATATGTAAGTGTTTGTCATGTCATGTATTGTAATTGGTGAATGAATTTTAGAGTTTTTTGTAATTTTTTTATCAATTTCTTGGCTTCTTTTGTTTAGTGGCTTAATCTGTGTGTTAGGAAGGCCTTGTATTGATTGTGTAGGTCTTTTTGGACATTTGAGTGACCATGCAGCATGTTCTTCTGATCCACAGCCCGTACATTTCATTGGTAGTGGAGAGTTGCATTTGGAATGGTGGAGAGGTCCGTTGCATTTAGTACACTTTAATGGAGTGGTGCATTGTTCTTTAGTGGGTGTAAATTGTAAGCATCGTGAGCATGGTTGTGGAATTGGAGCAGGAGGTAGGCTTGGAAAAACTGGGTAGTGTTTATGTTTGTAGAATATGCCCTCATTAAGCAATTGCTCACTGGATTTTAAGCAGTTCGTTATTATTCGAATCATTAGTGTTGGTTCATTGTTGACTTTTGCAATTATTCTTTTGCAGTAATGGTGTTTTATTCTCATTCGTTTAATGTGTTCGCTTATCTCTGAGTCCGTTATTTCATGTTCGACTGACCCAATAATTACCGAGTATCAACTTGTAGTTAAAGGCGTGTCTTGATTGGGGGTGTATGAGTCTGAGGTTTCTTAGTAATTTTTGATTTTTTTGTCAGATATAAGTTTATTTAAAATCTGTGTGGTTATTTTCTTCTCTTTGTTTGTTTTTATGAGGAATCCTTTTTTAGTTTGTATTATGACTTCATCTGATTGTGGTTGTGCCGCCTCCCATATTTCAGACATATTTTTTCTAGTTATGTCAGTCATAGTGGTGATGTAGAATAGGTGTTTGAATTGTTTGTGTAGCATTTCACTCATCCTTGCTGAATAGTTTCTGTGTGTGTATATTGCATTGGTTTTCGTTTGTTGGTTTTTTGTGGATGTATTTATCTCTGTGCTTTTTGTACTGCTAGCATTTGAGCCTAATATTATTTCATTGACATCTTCTTGTGTTAATCTGTTCTTTTTGTTTGTTTCCTGCTGCCTCTCCTTTTGTTTTTCTTTTGTGTCTCACTTTCTTCCATTGTCCATTATCTTCTAATTCCATTTCACTATAACTTCCATCACTTTCAGAAGTCATTTTGGTTTAAATCAATTCTTAAAGTGTTCATTATCAGGAGTAAATTTACAAAGGTTTTCACTCTACCACTGTCTATTAAGAACTGTCTTAAGTCCATTTTTATTACAATAAAAAGAACATGGAATTCTACAAAAACGTTATAAAAACAATAGGAGAGGCAGGGACACGACAAGGAATAGAAATGCCACACCTAGAAGGACAACCATCTTCCTCGGGGAGGGAAGAGGACCCCGTGCAACACATATACTCGAACACTGCACAACCAGGTGAGTCGATTTTACATACTTCAACCCCACAACGAGGGGATCAAACAAACGTAAATATTGAATTAAATCAAATCTTCGTGGGCATGGCGGAGGCAATTAAGCAGGCTATTCAAAATCCTACTACGAGTCATGAAGGGGGCAAAATGGAAAAGGTTATGCAAACTATAAGGAACTCCCCCATGCATACCTTTTAAGGGCTGGATCACGAAAGTGCAAACACGTTCATATTCAATATAGAAGAACATTTTCGAAAACATAATATTACTGACCGAACAGAAAAATTAATAATGATCACATCACAATTAAAAGGCCATGCAAAGGAATGGTACGAGCCACATAAAAATTTAATATACGATTACGAAACGTTCAAATTAAGGCTAAGGCAGACCTTCGACACCATAGCCAAAAGGGCTCAGGCAGTACACATTTTGCATACAAAAATGGATTTAACGAATCAATTACGTTATTCATCTCTAAGAAAATACGTTTATTTAAGAAATTATTTAGAAATACCAATAACGACAATTGGAGAAATCGTCCAAACAATAATAATAATAGTAACTGTGAAGAGGCACCGAGAGACGCAACCAATACGATGACCAGAAATACAAACCAGAGGATAGCATCATCAGGGGAAAATACACAAGAAAGCCGACCACCGACGACATGCCGATTTTGCGGAGGATGGCACTGGCAGAGAAATTGCCCACAGAATCCATATACCACAGGGCAAAACCAACAAGCCAATAGGCGTCAGAAAAACCCCCAAGGGGCCGGCGCCCGTCCCCAATCCAACCACTAAATAACGGTTCCTCGGCGTCCGGCCCAAATAATATAACCAACCCGGCGACTCTGCCAAATTTCGACGATGTCTTAAATATCTACAATTTTTCAAGAAAAACCGATAAATCACATGGCTACTCAGACTGATTCTGAGAACATTATGAACATTTCCACTATCTTAGAAAAAACCACGCTAAAAAACGTGGCGACGCAGACCGAAACTGTTCCGTTGTTATCAATGCAAGATTTACGAAAATCAAGGCAATTACCACATATTAAAATCCTCGCAAATGGACAGGAAATAAACGCTGTCATCAACACAGGTGCGGAAAGCAACGTAGTCAGGGCAGGACTCGTCGACACCGAGCCTCAAATCAAAGACAGAAAATTGTTTGCGATGGAATGCGGAGGACATACAACAGAATCCTTGGGAAATATCGCCCTAGATCTAGACATACAAGGTAACAAAACTCAGGGCGAGTTTGAGGTAATTAAAAAATTAAATAACGAACTTATTCTTCTTGGTGCACCATTCCTTGAGGATGAGGGTGTCCATCTAGATTATGAAAGAAAATGTATGTATATGGGAAAAACGTCAAGGAAGACCGAATACTGGAACCAAGAAACTAGGTATACCCCCGAATTTCGACAACTCCACGAAAAAATTCGTATTCCGCAGGAGGCTGAACAATTACTTAAACCCGTATTTATGGAATTATCCGACATATTCAATGAACGACCTACTAAAGGAATTACAACCACGACTACGAAACACGTCATTACTCTATCCACCCCAACCATAATAAACCAGCGATGTTATCCGATGATACCTCATAAAAAGATTTACTACGAACAAATAGACGAGATGCTAAAAGCTGGTGTAATAGAACCCTGCAACTCACCTTACAGTTCCCCTCCAGTCATAATCGAAGCATCTGGTAAAAAAACCCGTTTCTGCGTGGATTATCGGGAGCTTAATGCTGTAACCAAGGACCAATCATCCACCCTACCGAAAATACATGAAACTATCAAAACCCTAGGGAAAGCCAAGGTATTCACGCTGCTAGACTTAACATCGGGATATTGGCAAATTCCCATAGACCCGGAATCAAAGAAATACACAGCTTTTACCACCCCAGATGGAGCATCATATCAATTTACAGTCATGCCGTTCGGCTTAAAGACAGCCCCATCCACATTTTAGAATTTCATGGTTCGCGATGTATTAGCAGGATACATACATGACTTCGTACAAGTCTACCTCGATGACATTATCATATACAGCAACAGTCTAGAAGAACACCAAAGACATTTAGTCTTCGAAAGAATCCGCCTACATAATGTAAAGGTTTCACCGGAAAAACATCGTATTTAAATGGAAGAAGCCAAATAGTTCAAGTAAATAATATTACAAGAACTAGTCGTGATATTAAACAAGGTGTGCCGCAAGGGTCAATTCTAGGTCATTTGCTGTTTATAATTTTTGCAAATGACATTATAAATTTCTTGAACAGCAAATTCCCAACAACTCGTACTATATGTTATGCCGATGATACTCCTCGTTGCTCGAACTGAACAGTTCGAGCAACGAGGAGCAGCAGCAGTAGCAGCAGCAACAGCAGCAGGCAGCTTTCAGCTAGAACCTGAAGATGGCAGATGAGATTCCGCCGAAACGTCGTTCAGACAACCACGGTTCCAACAGGAGCCTACCAACTACACGGGAAAACACCCGGAAGCACGTCAACACTTCATATATATATATATATATATATATATATATATATATATATATATATATATATATGTGTGTGTGTGTGTGCGCTTCTTTGTATTTTTAGCTATGCTAGTAATAAAGAATTATTATTATTGTTCATACAATATTATAAATCACAAAAGTGATGCTCTAAAAGAAATTAAAACCAGATTTACATTAAAATGTTAAGATGAAGAATAAAAAGATAATAATTATTATTGAATAATACCTATTCTAATACATAAATATTAAAACTAACTATTTAAAATTTCCTCTATGGAATAAAATGTTGAAATAATACAGCTTTGAACGTTCTGTAGCTCTCTATAGTACCAAGTACTCTTACAGCGCCATTATAACATGATTCCTTGATATGCTGGTGCATTCTTGCTGACCGTTAATCGTGAAAACGGTAGTCGTAAATCAATCTTTCTTTTTATGTCTAAAGTGACCAAATATATATAGAGACATGGCAGTGTTAAGATAGCTAAATTGATAAATATTTGTTTACATGATTCTAGTGGACTTGCTCCCGCCATACATCTTATTATCTTTTTCTGGATTACAAATACTTTATGCATATGAGCTGAATTTCCCCAAAATATTAGGCCATATGTAAGTATTGAATGGACGAGACCAGTCATAGCAATTTTTAAAACATCTGTAGAAAGTGTTTGTTATAACTGTCTGATAACAAAACAGATGCTACTTAGTTTGGAAATGAGGCTATCGGTATGCTTTTCCCACGTTAGTTTGTGATTAATGGTTACACCTAAGAATTTTATATCATCAACTTGTTTCATTGATTTATGATTGATTTTTATTAATGGACTGAAATTGTAGCTTACACTTTTTGTTGAAACATCATATAAAAAGTTTTGTCACCATTAAGTAACAATCCATTGTTAATGCACCAGTGGTATAATTTGTTGGTACATAAGTTGGCATTATCCACCGAGCTAGCAAGATCTTTTTTGGATACGATTTGATTCGTATCATCAGCGTAGAGAATCATGGCATCTGCAGATGCGCATGATAACTCAATATCACTCATAAATATTAGAAAAAATAAAGGTGCCAGGACTGACCCATGCGGTACACCTGTTGTAACTAGCCCCGGGCGTGATCTGACATTGTTTATAACTACAGTCCGAGTCCTATTATTTAAATAAGAGGATGCCCAATCATAGGTGGCACCTAGAACACCATTACAATACAGTTTTTCTAAAAGTAAATCGTGATCAACAGTATCGAATGCTCTACTTAAATCAAAATAAAGAGCGATCGGGAACTGTTTGTTATTAAGATAGGTATATATATTATTACACAGTTCTTTTACAGCTGTTTCAGTGGATTTATTTTGTCTGAACCCATGTTGGCAGTTGGGTATCAGCTTCTTCTGATCCATGAATTCCGTTAACCTCACATTATAGCTATAATCAATTACTTTTGCAAACTGCGATTGCAAACTCACATTCCTGTAGTTACTAGCATCATATCTAGATCCTTTATGCTTGTAAATTGGTATAGATTTTGATTCTTTCAATGAGTTGGGGTACACCCCTGTACAATATGAAATGTTTATAACATGTGATAATGGAGTACAAATTATATCACTTACTGCTTTTAACGTTTTTCCATTAATTTCATCGATTCCCGCAGCCGGCTTGTGAGTAACTTTTTTAATTATATCATTTACCTCCTTAGGAATAGCCGGATATAAAAAAAATGTAGAGGTTAAGAATGGTGCCAATTTGAGCTTATTAAAGTCAGGTTTTGTTATTTTCATATCTAAAAAAACATCATTAAAATGATTACACAATATGTTATTGTCCGAAATATTTTTATTATTTATGGTGAGTTCATGTATTGAATTGTTAACAACTGAGTTCTTGGTTTCATTTATAATTCTCCAACTTTCTCTGCTCACATTACTTGCATTTTCAATTCTATTATTATTGTATTCTACCTTGCGTTTTTTAACTAATTCCTTATGATATTTTTAGTTGTTTGTACCTATTTTTTATTATTTCATTGTTTGTAGATCTAGCTAGCTTTGACATTTCACGGAGTGTATGATGCATTTCTTTGATCTCATGGTTAATCCATGGCTTTATATTTTTGTTGATGGTAAATTTCCTAAGGGGAAAAGCATTGAAACAGTGAAATTTAAAAGTTTTATTGAAAATATCAAATGCTTCATTTGCATCATTATAGCACTTATATGTGTCTACCCATGTCTCATTTAACAGCAAGTTCCGAAATGACATTAAGTTGGCATCTGAATAATCACGTCTGTATAATGCTTTGTCCTGTTTGTCGATAATTGTTGGTACTATAAGTTTACAAACTTGAAATGTATGATCCGATATGTGTGTATCCATAACATAAACCGAGTTAACAGATATGTTTGAAAAATTTACATCGATACTTTTTGTAATTCGTGTAGGTTTATTAATGTGGTTTTTTATGACGAATTCAATGAACATATCTAGTACTTTCTTTGATTCATTAGTTTCTACTAAGAACTTAACATTTATATCGCCACATAATGTAATAACAATTTATTTCATAGATCTCACACATCAGAGCATACATTTCATCCAAAAACAAATCCAGGTTGCTTTTGGGAGTCCTGTATATGGTAATTACAAATAATGACCTTCTTTTTGACATATTCAGCTTTGCTAAAGTTACTTCAAAATCCTTTTCTATACATCTATTTATTATACTGATATGGTTTTAGGTGTATATGGTCTTTGGCAAAAATACAGACTCCTCCATGTGTATATTCCTTACGACTGAAGTTGTTGATCTGTGTATAGCCATTTAAATGTAGATGTTTAATTTCTGAGGCTGTGAGCGTGTTCTGAGAAGCAGGCAATGTCTGCTGTCACTGTGTCTAGAAGCACTTCTAATTGTGGCACCTTACTTGCTGTAATACCTGTATTTAAGTGCATAATACTTAAATAATCTTGAATATTTGCTTCATTTGATATTATGTGGTCTGCGTCCTCTTGTTTTGAATATATGTCTTCACTGATGTTGGAAGAAGCACTAAAATTCATGTTTTTAAAAATCCGGATCTGAGAGGTATTCTTCACCAAACGATAGATCTGAGGTTATTTTCGAAGAAGAACAAGAAGTAATGGTAAAGGCCCTTCGAAAGAAACCGAATGTATTCACCCTCTTGGACAGGCCCACATCTAATAACCAAAACGTTTCCGACGAAGCATACGAGGTCCGACGCGGGAACAACACTTATCTGGTACAAGTAGACGATATCAGGCCCCCCAGTCGCCGGAAACGAACCTCCCGAGCAGCTAGATACCGATGAAGAATCGGACCCCGATGATGACAATTTAAATGACGAAAATCCTGCAGACGATTTTCCAGACCACCCTGAAGTCCCTGAAGACCATCCCCCTGATGATGAGGATAGAGACGATGAAATCCTACTACCTGCCTCAGCGCATCTACCTGCCTCAGCGCATCTATCTGCCTCAGCGCATCTACCTACCCGCCTTAGCGCACCAAGAAAATTTACCTGCCCCAGCGCACCAAGAAAATTTGCCCGCCCCAGCGCACGACGAAGATTTGCCTGCCCCAGCACATCAAGAGAAATTACCTGCCCCAGCGCACCACGAAAATTTACCTGCCTCAGCGCACAACGAAAATTTACCTGCCCCGGCGCACCAAGAAAATTTGCCTGCCCCAGCGCATGACGAAAATTTGCCTGCCCCAGCGCACGACGAAAATTTGCCTGCCCCAGCGCATATAGAGAAAGCAACAGCATCAACTCCGGCACTCGATGAGCCAAACACCTCAACAAGGTCAACACAAACACACGGAGAGACGAACAGACCAAATAAACCCAAGCGACGACGAGCAAGACTGGTCATCATGGACCTCTAGAAACTGTATCCTTCTTTTCAGAATCGCGTTTATTTTCATTATCGAACATATCTTAAGTTTTAGCATTGTATAAATGTTAGTCCTTATTGCTCATAAAATACGTTGTACATATCTTAAGTGAAGTAGAATTGTATACTTTAGGTTTTCAAACTCAATCGTAGAAATTTGCCTTAGCAAACGGGGGGAATGTCAAAGTACCTTTCTTTAACAAATTAAATCCGGTAATTTATATTTTCAAAATTAAGAATTAACGTCCCTCTGTCGCTCTTTAAAGCCCGCGAGCTAGAAAAAACACTTTTTACATTTTTAGAATAAGTCGAAAAGCAAGCCTTCGGCTGCTGGAGAGTATACACAAGCCACTCCCCCCTGAACGAGTATCGAGGCATACTGATCGAATTTTCGGGAACGGCGAACAATCTGGAACGTCTAGAACGCCTGGAGTCTTCGATTTTCGAACACTTCCAGAAGCTTTGATTTCTCTTATATAAACCGAGACTCACTCAACGTAGTAAGTCAGTTCGGGATCCAGCGACAAAAACAACAACAAAAGGCAAATTTCTACTCTAAAGTGTTAATATTCAACATAATCAATTACGTCAAACCTATTTAGTGATAAACAAATATATTGTTAGAACGTGAACAGTAATATATCGTTATTTTGACTCCAGAAAATTTGACTTTTAATTATTCGTGTAAAATCGATACAGGGTGTTACTTTTTCGCCGGACCAAACAAAAATAAAATCATACCAAAATTAATTGTGCAGTATTCTTGTGCGTGAATCTGACTAAAACGAAAGTCACGTTCGTGTTCATCTGCTCCTCAAGGCCAACCCATGCCCTCTCAGCCACCTTTCTATTCAGGGTACCTTTAGAGAACTCTGGATCCTTTGTAATTTGCACAAAATTAGGCATTATGACTCTAGAATGCATCTCTTCCTAATGAGATCATCTTGATCTTTAATTCCAAAAACTGACAATAATCTTAATACATCTTTCCATGCCCTACATGTGATAAAAATAATTTGAATTCTTTAAAACTTTAAGTAACTTGTGGAACCGGTAAACATCAACTAAATTTAGCGAATTTTTGGAAAACCATTGTTAAGGACCTAATTCAACTGCTAAGCCCTATTAATATATTTTCCCGCATTTTTTTTTCAAAAATTTCAAATATTTAAGTGCCTTGTGGATCTCTAAAATCTAAATTGATTTTAGTTAGATTTTGAACAATTTCGATTTTTTTTATTCGCCCTAATGTGTACCTACCTAGTATATATCCCAAAGTTTGACACTTTCCTCCGACTCACCCTGTATATCCATTGTTATGTAGGTAGGTACTTACCCGAATATTATTTATATAGGGTAAATGCGCCATTATCGGCCATTTAATTAATATTTGAAATTAAATCTAAAATTATGATATATCAAAATACAAAAACTTTTTTCATCCCAAAGTTGATATTGTTTTTAATAAAAACTAAGTCTCCAGATAGTCTCAATTTACTGCATTAATTTACTACAAAAATAATTATTTAAAAAGTGCGGTTCTACTAGTTTTCGGCCGTCAAGAATCGGTTCTCAGCCATCTGAATCTAAAATTGTGATATATCAAAATACAAAAACTTTTTTCATCCCAAAGTTGATATCGTTTTTAATAAAAACTAAGTCTCCAGATAGTCTCAATTTACTGCATTAATTTACTACAAAAATAATTATTTAAAAAGTGCGGTTCTACTAGTTTTCGGCCGTCAAGAATCGGTTCTCAGCCATCGTTTAAGCAATTTTCGGCCCTCTAGAAAAACTTTCTTTATTATTGTAATAATTATTTACTACATTATAGGGGTGTAGGATTTGTAAATAAAACATCAAATTAATAAAAATATGTATAAAATAAATATATAAAAGAACAGCCTATTCATTTTTAAAAACAAAGAAAGAAATAAAATAAAATCTCGAATAACATAAATAATGTAGGTACATAGGAATTTAATCACAAAATTTACATTGGTAGAGGTGTTTTAAAACCTCATGAGCCGTGACCTTCATATGCGCAGAGACATAATCCGTCCTGTTGACTCAGTTACACTTCTTAAAAATATTATGTTTATTGTTTACAATTTATCCCGAGCTCTTGTTTATGTATACAGCAAGGCAGCCTCCAGTGTCTTCAAAAACATACTTATAACTCAGATTAAACTTTGCCTTTTGCGCATTTCGCGGCTCATGAGATTCTGAAACACCTCTAGTCCAATGTGGCAGCCTCTTCATAGGGAATTCCCAAAAATCGAGTACATTTCAAATGGTACCACAAGTGACATAAATCGCAACCTATGTTTTTGTCTTCCTCATATTCAGTGTCTGTGTCAAGCTCAATGTTACAGGTTGAACAGAGAATTTTCTTTTCTGGTTCAGCCGAGGATTCAGTCGTCGGTTTTGATATGGTTGTCTCGACAGTTTTACCAGTTTTATTTTTTTTTTTACTTCCACATCCACGTAGTGGATTGGAAGTATAGTAATCGCAAAAAAAATTTCAAAAATTTTTATTCGTGAAATAGGTTTAGAATGTCATGAAACGTCGAGATTTTTTTATTTGCTGTTTCTGTCTTATTATGTTTTATTTACCTTTCTCTTGCATTTCTTTCTTTTTCTTTCTTAATATTCCCTTTGTGTATATAATATTCTCGCCATTTTGTGCTTGGTATTGCGCTAGGTAGAGTTTCTCTTGTTTTTCCTTTGGCTGTTTTTAGCAGAATTTCCGGTGCTGGGTACATTAAATGTTGTGCAAACGGATCTACTATTGGACTTTGAGTGCCTAGGTTTTCATTAGTGTCTTTGGTTTCTTCTGGTAACTCACTGGGAGTAATTGTTACATTCTGCAAGATTCTTAATTTATTTTTATCATTATTTTCAGGCATATTTAAATTTTTTGAAATTAGAACAGCTGATTCCTTTTCAGAATTATTGCCAAAAGAAGGCACGGGCTTTTCTTCAACGTTCTCTCCTAAAACAGAATTTATCTTTGGTTGATCTTTTTCTACTAATAATGTATTACTTTCCATATTCGCATCTGCTTGACTGTCATTGACTATTGGTTCAGTAAGGATTATATTCAAGTTGAATGGTTCAATAATTTGCACATCCAGCCAATTGACAACTGATCCTACTACTGTTTCGTTACTTGCATTATTTTGTTTTTCTTCTGTTTATGAATTTTCTAAATATTTAATTTCATTTGTATAGTCCACATTAATTTCATAAGAATGAAGTTTGTGTTCGATTCTTTTTATAACGTTTTCAGCTATTCTAAAGTCTGTAATTTTAATTGGTTTATCTATCTTATCACCAGTTTGATGATTTCTTTCAATGATATTTTTCACGCATTTAGTGTGAGGGTCTAATGGGAATAGACCACATTTCCGAAATCCATGAATAATTGCATCACACATTTCATAGTTTCTTAAAGTTTCATCAAAATGTGAGCAGAAGCTAATTCTTGTAAAACAATTGACATTTTCTGGTTTGTTCTGCCACTTTCTGTGTCTTTCCAACCCAGTTTCATTGGACGAAAGACGCTAACATCGGCAGGTTGTAAAATATGGGTGGTATTTGGCGGCAATGCATACAAAATAATTTTATTTGCTTTGCAAAACTCACTAATGGCCATGGTCATATGAGATTTATCATCGTCAAAGAAACAGAAATATTGTTTTTTTTTATATTTTGCTCTTCTATCCATTACACAAAATCGTTACAAATAGAACGACCCAAAACTCACGTTTTTGGCCTTGACTCTGTCAATGCTTTCGGTGGTCGGATGTAAGGAAATGCAACCAAAGGTGGGCAAACTTTCCCACTAGCAGTAAAAGTCATCAAAACAGTACTGTTTTCTTTTCATTTCCCATTTGTACTGTATAAAGATTTTTTATGCCTTTAGGTGCTAACACCTTGCCTGTTTTAGGGCAAAGTTGAAAACCTGCTTCGTCGCAATTAAAAATTCTATCCTGGTCCTCAAACACGCCTGTAAAGTTAAACCATAATTAAATACTTTTCTCTGTAATAACTACCCTAGCCTTATTGATTGTTGCTTCGGCCTCTTGTAGAGCAATGACGGGGTGTCTCTTCAAAAAATTGTAATACCAATTTTGGCCAGGTTTTCCAACTCTAAATAATGATTCTTTTTTTGAATCCTTCAAAATTTTTTAACTGTTTCTATCAAATCGGACTTTTTCAACGGAAAACCACATTTAGCCATGTTTTTAATCCAATCTACAATCTTCTTTTCTCCTTCATTTGTTAGCAATGGTTCAGGATAGGTCTTTCTTGTAATATCTTCAATTTTCCCATGAATTCTATCCTGTTCTAGGCACCCCAAACCTTTTACTGGCTTCGCGAATAGTTAATCCATTTTCTCGTATTTCACAAAGAGCCTCATTATATATAATCTTTTTTGTATTGAAAGCCTTTGCGTCTTTTGCTTCTTTTCATTCTTCTTTTTTGAAGGTGGCATCTGTAAGAAAACAAATATTGTAACTGACCGATAATTGCACCTTTTGTCGACCTCAAGAAAAAACTATTTTGGCGGCCGAAAACTGGCTACAATATACTGTTACCAGCATAAATATTCTGGAGTGGTGTGGCGGGCGACATCTAGATTCAGGCGGGATCACTGCTAGGGTTTCTGATTTCCCGACTTTTTTTCATTCCCGGGAATCGGGAAATAGAATTTGCCGTTCCCGGGAATCCCGGGATTCCCGGGAAACAATAAATTTTTCATATATTTCTAGAAAAACACACTTTTTTTTTTTAAATATCACACCATTCAAATATTCATTTTTTAAATGTTTGTTTTCTTCCTTTGGTCAAAAAATAAATCCGTCAGTTTTGTTTTGCTTTATTTATAATTAAAAAGACACAACACTAACTACAGGAAATAATACAATAACGAAATAAAACATAATCCGACGCGCACGCTCGGTAAAATTTCGGAGCCCGCGCACTCTTCCACGTCTCCGGTACACTCGTTGCAGAGTTGATTTATGTGATGAGAGCACGAAATTTAATATTTTTAAAACCTATTTTTATTTCCAAAGGCCCGGGAAATCCCGACTGTTATTTCCCGGGAACGGGAATGATAAAAAGTGACATAATTCCCGGGAAATCCCGTCCCAGGATTCCCGGGACAGAAACACTAATCACTGCACATTCAATCAGAACATCATGTGGCGAGAGTATGGTGAACTCTACCTTATCGGTGTAGCAAGTAGTTATACATAAGAGGCGCTACAGGCAGGCAATGTGAGCGACTGGCGAGGTGGGAGAATAAGTTAACTGTGGTGGGTCAGGCGGACACATTGCCTTCTTGTGTGTGCGTAGATTTTAAGTTTTCTCTGGGAATCATTAAAGTGTATTTAACAATATTTCTAATCAAAGTATAAGTTCATATGCGCCATAATGTAAAAATAAACAGGTATCAAATAACGAGAGTAGGAGATAACATATCAAGCAAAATTGAGATTAGCTGCTCCCGGTCCCCTTTTGTTTGTCATCTATGTAAATGATATTTATATAGCTTTAAAAAAATCATTTGTCAATCTATTTGCAGACAATACTTTAATTTGTGTTGGTGGAAAAGACTTCAGGGAAATTGTTGATACTCTGATGCTAGCTCCACACGTTGGGCCACATTGTGGCCGAAACATTTGCCAAAACAATTGCCGAAACATTTGTCTGCAAATATACCATCCAGATGTTGGCCGATACCAGCAATTCCACAGCTACCGAATTCTGATGAAGTCTATGAAAATACTGATTTATTATGAAATTGTGTCGAACACTTTTCTTAAGTCGGTATAACTGAAATAAAAAGAAAGGTGATTATGAAGTGAGTGAAATTTGTTTTTTGAAATTCCCTGTACCGCGCATCGATACGAAATCTACCGAAAAATTTCAACCTATTCTACCGAAATCGCCGGAAAGGCTGTGGCGACACTGGACAATACAGCAGTGCTTGAATAGAATAGAATAATTTATTGGTGTCAAATACACAATGTGCTTACACAAGTCAATAGAATGGTAGTAAAAAAAACAGTTTAAATTTATAAAATTAAAACAAACATATTAAGTCATATAGTTAGGTATACTTAATCGTTAAAATTACATAGAATGTATATGACATACTTAAGTTGTAAAAGACAAAGTCATTAGGACAAAACATTTGACAAAAAGGAATGAGTTACACGGATAAATTTACTATTACTTGGTATCTACCCCTGAATTTATATAGAGATTTACACCCTCTTGAAAGACCACAGATAAACATACTCAGTTTGTTATTGTTTATGAGTATTACAATTAAATTTAAATTTTTGTCAGGTCGCTCATTAAGAATTCATTCACGCTATAAAAGGCATTTATAAGCAGGTAAGTTTTTATTCTGTTTTTGAACCTGGAGTGATTTAAGAGCTTCACGCTTGCTAGAACCTAGAATATGATAGACGTGGAAATTGCAGATTTTTCTACGATTTTTACTTTCCTATGGTTCATAAACACTCTGATAATATTACTGGAATGTAACATAATGCAATATTGTTCTATAACAGCTCCAATATGTTATTATGTAATATTTATAAAATTATATTAAAAACACTTGTCATTAAGGTGGCCATTCCCTGGAAAGAGACATCCGATAGGGAAATATTTATTATTTTTGACCATGACTTTCTTTTCTCAGTACGTATATTTAAAAAACTATAAGGGTACCTAAGTGGAACCATAACAAGACTACTACTATGAATTTTCACTGAATAATTTCAGGGGTTTACAAAATAGCTAGATTTAAATAAAAAAATTCTGTTAATCTCCCAATTTCCGTAGTTTTAAGTCGAGCTATTTTGCAAACCACTGAAATTATTGAGTGAAAATTCATAGTAATAGTCTTGTTATGGTTCTGCTTAGATACTCTTATAGTTTTTTTAAATATACGTACTGAGAAAAGAAAGTCATGGTCAAAAATAATAAATATTTCCCTATCGGATGTCTCTTTCCAGGGAATGGCCACCTTAATGACAAGTGTTTTTAATATAATTTTATAAATATTACATAATAACATATTGGAGCTGTTATAGAACAATATTGCATTATGTTACATTCCAGTAATATTATCAGGGTGTTTATGAACCATATGGCATATATGTTATATTTTAAACACAAATAATATTGATTTCTTGTAACATAGCTGTTTTAATAAATAATGTTTTTTGGATATATTAAAATAAAATTATAATTACATAAAAACAATATTACAAAAAAAACATTGACAAAGTAAAAAAATTGTTTTTTAATATTTTAGTTATGTTTCATGTTTAGTGGGATACTTCCCGGTATATACGAGGAAAGTAAAAATCGTAGAAAAATCTGCAATTTCCACGTCTATCATATTCTAGGTTCTAGCAAGCGTGAAGCTCTTAAATCATTCCAGGTTCAAAAACAGAATAAAAACTTACCTGCTTATAAATGCCTTTTATAGCGTGAATGAATTCTTAATGAGCGACTTGACAAAAATTTAAATTTAATTGTAATACTCATAAACAATAACAAACTGAGTATGTTTATCTGTGGTCTTTCAAGAGGGTGTAAATCTCTATATAAATTCAGGGGTAGATACCAAGTAATAGTAAATTTATCCATGTAACTCATTCCTTTTTGTCAAATGTTTTGTCCTAATGACTTTGTCTTTTACAACTTAAGTATGTCATATACATTCTATGTAATTTTAACGATTAAGTATACCTAACTATATGACTTAATATGTTTGTTTTAATTTTATAATTTTGAACTGTTTTTTTTTACTACCATTCTATTGACTTGTGTAAGCACATTGTGTATTTGACACCAATAAATTATTCTATTCTATTCAAGCAGTGCTGTATTGGCCAGTGTCGCCACAGCCTTTCCGGCGATTTCGGTAGAATAGGTTGAAATTTTTCGGTAGATTTCGTATCGATGCGCTGTACAGGGAATTTCAAAAAACAAATTTCACTCACTTTATAATCACCTTTCTTTTTATTTCAGTGATACCGACTTAAGAAAAGTGTTCGACACAATTTCATAATAAATCAGTATTTCCATAGACTTCATCAGAATTCGGTAGCTGTGGAATTGCTGGTATCGGCCAACATCTGGATGGTATATTTGCAGACAAATGTTTTGGCAAATGTTTCGGCCACAATGTGGCCCAACATGTGGAGCTAGCATCAGAGTATCAACAATTTCCCTGAAGTCTTTTCCACCAACACAAATTAAAGTATTGTCTGCAAATAGATTGACAAATGATTTTTTTTAAAGCTATATAAATATCATTTACATAGATGACAAACGAAAGGGGACCGGGAGCAGCTAATCTCAATTTTGCTTGATATGTTATCTCCTACTCTCGTTATTTGATACCTGTCTATTTTTACATTATGGCGCATATGAACTTATACTTTGATTAGAAATATTGTTAAATACACTTTAATAATTCCCAGAGAAAACTTAAAATCCGTCCGCCTGACCCACCACAGTTAACTTATTCTCCCACCTCGCCAGTCGCTCACATTGCCTGCCTGTAGCGCCTCTTATGTACAACTACTTGCTACACCGATAAGGTAGCGTTCACCATACTCTCGCCACATGATGTTCTGATTGAATGTGCAGTGATCCCGCCTGAATCTAGATGTCGCCTGCCACACCACTCCAGAATATTTATGCTGGTAACAGTATATTGTAGCCAGTTTTCGGTCGCCAAAATAGTTTTTTCTTGAGGTCGACAAAAGGTGCAATTATCGGTCAGTTACAATATTTGTTTTCTTACAGATGCCACCTTCAAAAAAGAAGAATGAAAAGAAGCAAAAGACGCAAAGGCTTTCAATACAAAAAAGATTATATATAATGAGGCTCTTTGTGAAATACGAGAAAATGGATTAACTATTCGCGAAGCCAGTAAAAGGTTTGGGGTGCCTAGAACAGGATAGAATTCATGGGAAAATTGAAGATATTACAAGAAAGACCTATCCTGAACCATTGCTAACAAATGAAGGAGAAAAGAAGATTGTAGATTGGATTAAAAACATGGCTAAATGTGGTTTTCCGTTGAAAAAGTCCGATTTGATAGAAACAGTTAAAAAATTTTGAAGGATTCAAAAAAAGAATCATTATTTAGAGATGGAAAACCTGGCCAAAATTGGTATTACAATTTTTTGAAGAGACACCCCGTCATTGCTCTACAAGAGGCCGAATCAATCAATAAGGCTAGGGTAGTTATTACAGAGAAAAGTATTTAATTATGGTTTAACTTTACAGGCGTGTTTGAGGACCCAGATAGAATTTTTAATTGCGACGAAGCAGGTTTTCGACTTTGCCCTAAAACAGGCAAGGTGTTAGCACCTAAAGGCATAAAAAATCTTTATACAGTAAAAATGGGAAATGAAAAGAAAACAGTACTGTTTTGATGACTTTTACTGCTAGTGGGAAAGTTTGCCCACCTTTGGTTGCATTTCCTTACATCCGACCACCGAAAGCATTGACAGAGTCAAGGCCAAAAACGTGAGTTTTGGGTCGTTCTATTTGTAACAATTTTGTGTAATGGATAGAAGAGCAAAATATAAAAAAAAAACAATATTTCTGTTCTTTGAAGATCATAAATCTCATATGACCATGGCCATTAGTGAGTTTTGCAAAGCAAATAAAATTATTTTGTATGCATTGCCGCCAAATACCACCCATATTTTTCAACCTGCCGATGTTAGCGTCTTTCGTCCAATGAAACTGGGTTGGAAAGACACAGAAAGTGGCAGAACAAACCAGGAAATGTCAATTGTTTTACGAGAATTAACTTCTGCTCACATTTTGATGAAACTTTAAGAAACTATGAAATGTGTGATGCAATTATTCATGGATTTCGGAAATGTGGTCTATTCCCATTAGACCCTCACACTAAATGGGTGAAAAATATTATTGAAAGAAATCATCAAACTGGTGATAAGATACATAAACTAATTAAAATTACAGACTTTAGAATAGCTGAAAACGTTATAAAAAGAATCGAACACAAACTTCATTCTTATGAAATTAATGTGGAATATACAAATGAAATTAAATATTTAGAAAATTCATAAACAGAAGAAAAACAAAATAATGCAAGTAACGAAACAGTAGTAGGATCAGTTGTCAATTGGCTGGATGTGCAAATTATTGAACCATTCAACTTGAATATAATCCTTACTGAACCAATAGTCAATGACAGTCAAGCAGATGCGAATATGGAAAGTAATACATTATTAGTAGAAAAAGATCAACCAAAGATAAATTCTGTTTTAGGAGAGAACGTTGAAGAAAAGCCCGTGCCTTCTTTTGGCAATAATTCTGAAAAGGAATCAGCTGTTCTAATTTCAAAAAATTTAAATATGCCTGAAAATAATGATAAAAATAAATTAAGAATCTTACTACTATGAATTTTCACTGAATAATTTCAGGGGTTTACAAAATAGCTAGATTTAAATAAAAAAAATCTGTTAATCTCCCAATTTCGTAGTTTTAAGTCGAGCCATTTTGCAAACCACTGAAATTATTGAGTGAAAATTCATAGTAATAATTGTTATGGTTCTGCTTAGGTACTCTTATAGTTTTTTTAAATATACGTACTAAGAAAGAAAAGTAATGGGCAAAAATAATAAATATTTCCCTATCGGATGTCTCTTTCTAGGGAATGGCCACCTTAACATTGTTGTTAAATTAAAGTTACATTTATAGGTTATAATTATAAATGTTATTAAACCAACATTCATCTATAGTCACGTGATACGCCTAAATGCTATTTATTGGCTATTTCAGACCGAACGTAACGGACACATCCGAGACGGTTAAACAAGAAGAAAAGGAGAATCGTCATGCATTCGTCAGTCACACGCCGTCACGCCATTTTGCCTCGAATTTGTTTGCAAAGATAGCATTATAATACCTAATATTTAATAGTGTTCAGTATGTCCGAAAACAAAAGAGTAAGCATATTTTGTCCTGATTTCGTCATTAACAAATTGATTGTTGAAGTCCTGTTCACGAAGACGACTTAGTCAAAGATTATCTTTGGTTAGTGTTCAATATGTCCGAAAACAAAGGGTAAGTAGGTAAATAAGTGTTTATTGTACACGTACTTGATAGTTATTTATTTATGCAACGAATGCGACACTTCTTTTCACAAGTGGGAATTTCCGATAATCCCGGTGAAAAAGGCTCATTGCACTTATTAATATTAGATTTAAGAAAATATAATTTCATATATTCTGCTGCAAAACTGTTGCCTTCATCCTAAAGATGTACTGTGCTGCACAGGGCCACTTTGTAATTAAGTTTCAGTAATATTTAACATTTTTTCGAAAGTTTGGTTTCCTTAAAAATCAAGCTCACATTGACAAATTACATTGAGTAGAGACGAAAAATACTTTGGTACTTTACCTAGCTAACGGTTCACACTTATTGATAATGTAAAAATGTGTTTTTATGTATATTTGAAATTAATGAACTAGTGTTTTAAATCCCTATTTTAGGAAGCAATTAATCTAGGTCAAGCAACTCTTATATAAATTCCAACTCTTATTTGATCTTGACAATTAAAGCTACGATGCAGCGGATCTTAGAAGCAGTAAATGCAAGTGGTGAAACTACTGAAAAGGACTTGTTGAAAGACGAGAAAATTCGATGAATTTCTGCTAGTAAAAGAACTAAAAACAGATAATAACATGGAGAATCGGTAAGTGAAACTAGGGTATTCAATGTTTAAAAATAAATTTTGATTTTATATATATACATGGAACAATCATTTCAAGTTTTTATATTAGAAAATTGTCGGTCAAAATATTTTTTTCTTGATTTTCTGCTTTCCCATTAGTTCTACCTTGAAATTAGTTATTACCAATATTGTAGGAAATAAAGGTTGTAACATTTATTTAAGCATTTTTTTCTCTATCAATATTTTGAAATTTACAACGACTACAAGATGGCGCCAAGTGATGATGAATCAGAAAGTGTTGCTCTCAAAAGTAATAGTGATAAAACCATATATAAAACTTTCAAGTGTTGTCAATCTAAACCCAGTAAAGTATTAGTTTGTATAAAGTGTGGAAATGTATTTCACCAATCCTGTTTAGCAAAAAATAATTGGAAATATACTAAAATGTGACAGTAGAATTACCTGCTGTGAAAGTACAAATCCAAGTGAGAAAGAAGTAAAAACTACAGATATACACCAACTAAAAGTAGAAAATGAACTTTTGAAGAGTCTATTAAAGGAAAAGGACGAAAAATATAGTATATTATTAGAGAATGTAAAATTATTAAAGCAAAATAATCAATTACTAGAAGACAAATTAGCAACCACAAAAAATAATAACAAAAAACAATCAGATAGGACAGAACCCAAATTATACAGCACAGCAACAAAAAATGAACAAAAACCTGCAGATAAACCAATAACTAATATATCAGACCAAAAAATGCAAAAAAAGGAGATCAGTGTGAATAAACAATATAACAGGGAAATTGAAGCACAAACTAAAATAATGAAGGAAATAATTGATTTAGAAACAGATAAAGAGATAGTTCAAGAAAATTCGGACGCTCAGGAATTTATTTCAGTAAGACATAGGAAACCTTTTAGAAATCGGACAACTGAATTCAGAAAAAAAACTCTGGGCGTAAACGAATCAGAGGACTTTGGAATCGAGAAAAACGTTTGGATATACCTCTATAGGATCAAAAGACATGTAACAGAAGATATGATTATTACATATCTGAAAAAAAAATCCGTGAAATGTACAAATAACAATAAAAGGACTGCAAACATCTGAAACACAAAACAAATGTTTCATGCGAGGTTTCATGCTTAGCGCAGATTACAATCTGAAAGATGAACTGTATAAACCAACTACCTGGCCAAAAAGTGTTGCTTTTCGTCGATTTGACTTCAAAAAGTATCATACCTACCAACAACGGGTACATGACAGAGATCAGGATTTTTAAAAGACATGAATCTTAGTGCTTCTTCCAACATCAGTGAAGACATATATTTAAGATAAGAGGACGCAGACCACATAATATCAAATGAAGCAAATATTCAAGATTATTTAAGTATTATGCACTTAAATACTCAAGGTATTACAGCAAGTAAGGTACCACAGTTAGAAGTACTTCTAGACACAGTGACAGCAGACATTGCTTGCTTCTCAGAACACTGGCTCACAGCCTCAGAAATTAAACATCTACATTTAAGTGGCTATACATTGATCAACAACTTCAGTCGTAAGGAATATACACATGGAGGAGTCTGTATTTTTGCCAAAAACCATGTACACCTAAAACCATATCAGTATAATAGATGTATAGAAAAGGATTTTGAAGTAACTTTAGCAAAGCTGAATATGTCAAAAAGAAGGTCATTATTTGTAATTACCGTATACAGGACCCCCAAAAGCAACCTGGATTTGTTTTTGGAAGAAATGTATGCTCTGATGTGTGAGATCTATGAAACAAATTGTTATTACATTATATGTGGCGATATAAATGTTAACTTCTTAGTAGAAACTAATGAATCAAAGAAAGTATTAGATATGTTCAATGAATTCGACATAAAAAACCACATTAATAAACCTACACGAATTACAAAAAGTATCGATGTAAATTTTTCAAACATATCTGTTAACTCGGTTTATGTTATGGATACACACATATCGGATCATACATTTCAAGTTTGTAAATTTATAGTACCAACAATTATCGACAAACAGGAGAAAGTATTATACAGACGTGATTATTCAGATGCCAACTTAATGTCATTTTGGAACTTGCTGTTAAATGAGACATGGGTCAATACATATAAGTGCTATAATGATGCAAATGAAGCATTTGATACTTTCTCTACAACTTTTAAATTTCACTATTTCAATGCTTTTCCCCTTAGGAAATTTACCATTAACAAAAATATAAAGCCATGGATTAACCATGAGATCAAAGAAATGCATCATACACTCTGTGAAATGTCAAAGCTAGCTAGATCTACAAACAATGAAATAATAAAAAATAGGTACAAACAACTAAAAATATCATATAAGGAATTAGTTAAAAAAGGCAAGGTAGAATACAATAATAATAGAATCAAAAATGCAAGTAATGTGAGCAGAGAAAGCTGGAGAATTATAAATGAAACAAAGAACTTAGTTGTTAACAATTCAATACATGAACTCACGATAAATAATAAAAATATTTCGGACAATAACATATTGTGTAATCACTTTAATGATGTTTTTTTAGATATGAAAATAACAAAACCTGACTTTGATAAGCTCAAATTGGCACCATTCTTAACTTCTACATTTTTTTTATATCCAGCTACTCCTAAGGAGGTAAATGATATAATTAAAAAAGTTACTCACAAGCCGGCTGCAGGAATCGATGAAATTAATGGAAAAACGTTAAAAGCAGTGAGTGATATAATTTGTACTCCATTATCACATATTTCATATTGTACAGGGGTGTACCCCAAGTCATTGAAAGAATCAAAATCTATACCAATTTACAAGCATAAAGGATCTAGATATGATGCTAATAACTACAGGAATGTGAGTTTGCAATCGCAATTTGCAAAAGTAATTGATTAGAGCTATAATGTGAGGTTAACGGAATTCATGGAACAGAAGAAGCTGATACCCAACTGCCAACATGGGTTCAGACAAAATAAATCCACTGAAACAGCTGTAAAAGAACTGTGTAATAATATATATACTTATCTTAATAACAAACAGTTCCCGATCGCTCTTTATTTTGATTTAAGTAGAGCATTCGATACTGTTGATCATGACCTACTTTTAGAAAAACTATATCGTATGGTGTTCGAGGTGTCACCTATGATTGGGCATCCTCTTATTTAAAAAATAGGACTCAGACTGTAGTTATAAACAATGTCAGATCACGCCCGGCGCTAGTTACAATAGGTGTACCACAAGGGTCAGTCCTGGCACCTTTATTTTTTCTAATATTTATGAGTGATATTGAGTTATCATGCGCATCTGCAGATACCATGATTCTCTACGCTGATGATACGAATCAAATCGTATCAAAAAAAGATCATGCTAGCTCGGTAGATAATGCTAACTTATGTACCAACAAATTATACCACTGGTGCATTAACAATGGATTGTTACTTAATGGTGACAAAACATTTTATATGATGTTTCAACAAAAAAATGTAAGCTACAATTTCAGTCCATTAATAAAAATCAACCATAAATCAATCAAACAAGTTGATGATATAAAATTCTTAGGTGTAACCATTGATCACAAACTAACGTGGGAAAAGCATACCGATAGTCTCATTTCCAAACTAAGTAGCATCTGCTTTGTTATCAGACAGTTAAAACAAACAGTTTCTACAGATGTTTTAAAAATCGCCTACTATGGTCTTGTACATTCAATACTTAAATATGGCCTAATATTTTGGGGAAATTCAGCTCACATGCATAAAGTATTTGTAATCCAGAAAAAGATAATAAGATGTATGGCGGGAGCAAGTCCACTAGAATCATGTAAACAAATATTTATCAACTCAGCTATCTTAACACTGCCATGTCTCTACATATATTTGGTCACTTTAGACATAAAAAGACACCGATCAGACTACATAAGAAATAATGATATACACAATTACCACACCCGCATTAGAAATGATTTACGACTACCATTTCACGATTAACGGTCAGCAAGAATGCACCAGCATACCAAGGAATCATCTGTTATAATCACGCTGTAAGAGTACTTGGTACTATAGAGAGCTACAGAACGTTCAAAGAAGTATTATTTCAACATTTGAAAGATAATGCATTTTATTCCATAGAGGAATTTTTAAATAGTTAGTTTTAATATTTATGTATTAGAATAGGTATTAGGTACTCAATAATAATTATTATCTTTTTATTCTTCATCATAACATTTTAATGTAAATCTGATTTTAATTTCTTTTAGAGCATCACTTTTGTGATTTATAATATTGTATGAATGTGTCATAGTGTGAATGTATTGTTGTATGTATGTCTGTATATGTATCCCTGGACTAGTCTGATAAGTTTTATACCTGTAGTGTGTTAAACTTAAATTGATGAATAAAGTTCTATTAAAGTTCTACAAAGGTGAAAATATGTCCTTCACTGTACTTTTTCTTTTTGCTTCATTGCTCCTGCGTATAGTCATTAGTTTGGATCAACTGACAAATTGACTATTAATATTTACTAAAACAAATTAAAGTTTTTTGATTGCAAGAATGGTATTCCACATTTTTTTAATATACCTACCTACTCCATTAATTCAGTATTATTATTGCATGGTTTAATTTTAAATATTCAATTTGTTAATAAGTATGTGTCAAACTTATAGGTTGTGTTGTGATAAATTTTACATTTAAGAGACTATCCAAAAAAAAAACATGTTTGCAAAAGCAACCTCCCCCCCCCCCCCTTCTCCCTTGTAACATTTATGGAAATTTATATTAAATAATGGACATTATCTCAAAATACATAATACAAACCAAATTGATTATGATAAACTCCATCAGAAAAAAATTTGTGTGGTGAATATTATATCATCCGTACTAATAATTTAACCGGGTTTGAATAATAAAGAACATTTATAAATTTCTACTGGTTTTATTCATAAGCTGGTTCAGAACAGGTAATACACTATGTATAAACGCACAATTACACATAATTGTGCATTTTCAAATTTTTATTTTATTTTCAATACAAAAACCTCTAGATAATTCTGTTCAGTTGTCGCACAAGTGATCTCTAAGATGTTTCTAATACATGCACTTTATTTGATTTTAAAATTCGAAATATAACAAAATATATTAAGTAATTCTGGAATTCAAATAATTAACTAATTTTTTAAATTCACCTATTCTAAACATCATTGAAAGGCACAAAAGTTATATTTGGTGCTTTGTTATTAATAATTAGTGAACAATTTGTAAAATGCAAGCCGTTTTGAAATGCTAAGTGTATTGTGTCATACATGCACATATAATTGTGATTATGTTTTATAAATTCTCAAATAAATTTTCATGATTCTATGATACAATGCTATATTTTATAATTATTTACAGGGTGATCTTTAAATTATAGGTACCTACAAGGTTCTTTCACAGAAAACGTTTCTTCTGCTTTTTCAATTTTGTTTGGAAATGACTGAATGACATTTACACAATTCTAAAATTGAAGGGATGAAAAGTGAAAATATAATAAGGTCACAATTAAAAATCTAACAGCACAAAGTGCAAGGAATGTAATGGCAACTATACTGTACAGTAGCATATTATATTTCTTGCATTTTGAGCTATTAGATTTTTAAATATGAGCCTACATTTTCACTTGTTATCCATTCAATTTTAGAGTTGTATAAATGTCTTTCAGCCATCTCCAAACCAAAAGTAAGAACATAGAGGGGAAGCATCATTAAAGAATCTTGTAGCTATCATTTAAAGATCACCCTGTAGATATTTATAAAATATAAAATTGTATAAATGTTAACAAACAGTACATCAAAAGAACATTATTTAAAAATAATTTTCATAATTAAATTGTTTCTTTTAATATTACTGAAATATTATTGTAGTAATCAAATCAAAACGTTTATTTTGTTACATTTAAAAAATGTAGTCATAATGTAGTATTTAAAATATAGCATTAAAACATTAATGTAGATATGTTGAGAGGATATTGCTTTAATGTTGTCTTTTTAATAATATAACTTTGTAACATTGTTAACTGGGACACAATCTATAACATACTTGTTACTACATTTTGAAAAAAAATGTAGTATACGTTTAGCATTTTTCCGGTGGACCATCGAAACCCGAAAAAAACGTCGAATCGATGTGAAAGTCATATCTATCGATTCGAGAGCGAATTTAGAAAATTCCGTCCGTTGGTCAGTCGGTCGGTCTGTCTGTCGGTCTGTCACGCCCAGCCTCCCTAATCCGTTTTCGGATTGCGATGTAACTTGGGTGGTTAATAGGAGGTCTTTAGAAAACCTTAACGCCGGAAGCTCGTCTCCGTTCGGAAACCGGAAGTACCCGATACAGACGTTTCGAGTTTTTCGGGAGAAATTGAATAACTCGATGACGGGTAGTCGGATCGAGACATTTCAAAAAAGAAATGGTGCCGCTGGCAAAGCTCTACAAATAAGCATACCAGAGGCTATGTCGAAAAACAAATGAAGATTGATTTTTTTTGCAAGAAACTGGTTTTCTCGAAATCGGGCTAGGAAGCCGGTGCATTAAATAAAAAACGACTTTACAGAGAACAGTCAAATTTGATAGGTAGCTGACGCTACTGCCACCAAAGAAATGGTGCTAAACTTTCACTGGAAAATAGACAGGGTTGACCGCCTAAAGAGAATAGGTAATGAAAAAAATTTTAAATTTACACGTTTTACCTATGACATTCTAAACCTATTTCAGAAAAACAAATTTGGAAAAATTTTTAACCACGAATAAATGGAAAAGATAGTTCTTGCTTAAATATAAAATGTCCACGTTTCATGACATTCTAAACCCATTTTTTAAATATTTCTGAAAATAAAAAGAAAATTTTTAAACTAAAAAAAAATCGATAAAGGTATTTACACAGAACTTCCGTCTTTTTTATACAGGGAGATCACTCTAAATATGCCAAATACTATTGCCATCTATCATATTTTTAGTTCACATCCACGTAGTGGAGTGGAAGTATAGCAGCGATTACATTTTTTTTTTTAAATTTTGAAATAGGTTTAGAATGTCATGAAGTACAGAAATTTTAAATTTGAGCACAACATTTTTTTTTTCATCTATTCTAGTAGTGAAAAAATTTTCAAAATATTGTTTTAAAGTATGTTTAGATTGTTATAAAACGTGGAAATTTTAAATTTCAGCAATATAATGTTTTTTCAATCACTCGTGTTAAAAATTTATTTTTAAATTCTCTTTTTGAAAAAAAAAATTTTAAAAACATTAGAATGTCACAACACGTGGAAATTTAAAACATCAGCGAAAAATGTTTTCTTTTATTATCTATTCCCTTTAGACGGTCCACCCTGTATATTTTTCCGTGAAAGTCTAGTAGTTTTTTAGTTAATGCACCAACAGACAGACAGACTGATGGAATTGAAAAACCTATATTTTCGTAATGTACATGATCCGAAACGTGAAAATCCGAAAAAATCTCGGATAGCGATTTTTTTCTCGAATACAATACTTCCCTTCGGTACTTATGCGAGGGAAGTAAAAATTGCTGAAAATTGAAAGAAATAAATTTACCACTACTATAGAGTAGATAATGGAAAAAATGTTTCGTCTCATTTAAAATTTCCACATTTCATGACATTCTAAATCAATTAAAAAAAAAAAAAAAAAATCGAAAATTTGTTTACTGCCATAAAATGGCGGAAAAAACATTTTTTTTTTTGCTGAAATTTTAAATCTCCACGTTTTATGACATTCTGAACTTACCTAAAAATCTTTTTTCGATAAAAAAAATACATACTTTTCGTAAGTTGAAAACAAAAATTTTTTGTGGACGCGAATTGGTATCTGACTCGAGCACGTCCACAATTCCTTTGATTTGTATACTATTTACCGACACCGAGGCGATCACAGGCAAACTTGGCCCATTCGAGACCAATCAAGACAGCTAGCATGAATGACGAACTTCGAACTTTGTACAAAATGGCTTTTGGCTTTGCAAAAATAAATTAAAACTAAATACATCAAAGACAAAGTGTATGGTGAGAGGTTCAAGGGCTAATTGTAGAAAATTTGCTGAATTAGACTTAGGCATCAATATAAATGGTGACCTGATTGACTATGTGTTGGAAATTAAATACTTAGGTGTCTATTTAGACCCCCAACTCAGTTTCTCTCCTCATATACAGGGTCCTGCAGCTCACCTCCCGTCTTCTACTACACCTAAACGATTTATTTTAGAAAAATGATTCAAACGGGACAATAGACTGTTTGTTAGAGAGCACATGTTTAAAATATTTTTGAATATACAGGGTGTTCCAGAAATTGGTGGTGCATCAAAGTTGTATCTTGTTAAATGGAACACCCTGTAGTTTTATTGATTTTTGGGACCCTTTCGAGCTACTGTACATATCCCTAGAATATTATCAAATTTGATTTGATAGTTCCAGAGGAATAAATTAAAATCGAAAAAAAAAAAATTTTTCGTCATATTTTAAAAAATTTATAAAAAATAGAAAAAACATCTTCAAACCAAAACTAAGGAACAGGTTGCTTATAATAAAAGGTTAGTTTATCCTACTATTAATATCGTAAAAATAACTTATACAGGATGTTCAAAATTCAATGCCAAACTTTTCAAAATGTAATGCTATTTTTCTCCATTTTTTCAAATGGGACACCCTGTATATTTTTATCTCATCGGATGCAGAATTAAAAAATAAGCATATTTTTTAATTACAATTATCTCGACTATCTTAAAGGTTTCACAGATATTCGTCAAAAACTACTACAAATCGCAAAATTATTATCTAATAGTTTTACTTAACATTTTTCAAATCAATAACTAGAACTTATGTTCAATATTTCTTCCGTTCTCTTGGAGGCACAAACGAAGGCGGGTATGAAATGATCTTGCTACTCTTCCTAATAGGTCGGGTGTAATGTTTTGAAATGCGTTCCTGATTCTTTGCTGCATGTTTTCTGGTGTGGTTGGAGGTTCCTGATAAACGATTTCCTTAACGTAGCCCCACAAAAAGAAATCCAATTTAGTGAAGTCGGGTGATCGGGGCGGCCAATTACATGGCCCTCCTCTTCCAATCCACCGGTTTGGAAAGGTTGTATTGAGATGGTCCCTGAACTGTAATGAATAATGTGCTGGGGCTCCGTCGTGTTGCAGCCACATTGCATCTCTCAAAGGTATTGGTAAATTTTGACATAAATTTGGCAATTGATTTTGCAAAAAATCAAGATACATAGCACCATTCAAATGTCCGTTAAAAAAGTGAGGACCAATAACATGTTCACCAATAATTCCCCCCCACACATTTATTGACCATCTGTGTTGTTGGTCAACCTGCCTAAAAATCCTTGGGTTGTGGTCGGAATAGTAATGAAAGTTATGGCGATTCACAAATCCGTTTTTATGAAATGTGGCCTCATCAGAAAACAAAACCTTATCAAAAAACTCACAATTTATCCTAATTTTAGCTTGCGCCCAATTGCAAAATTCGACACGTTGCTCAAAATCTGCATCGAAGAGTTGTTGATGAAACTGGATATGGTAGGGATGAAAACGGTTGTCCTTTAAAATTCGTTGAACGGTTCTCTCACTTACACCTACGGCATCACCGACTGCTTTTTGACTAACGAAAGGGTTTTCCGTAACAGATAATAGCACAGACAATTCATTTTCTTCATTTCGAGCGGGTCTATTTCTAACTGGTTTTGTATAGTCTACATGTCCCGTTTGTACAAATCTCTCTAATAAGTTGTTCAGGTTTCTTTTGTCTGGATGTCTCCGTTCCGGATAACGCTGTGCGTAAACTCGACTTGCCAAAAAACAGTTTCTTTCTGATTCTCCTAATATGAAAATCATATCTACTAGCTCTTCTCTGCTGTACTCCATCACAAAAATGCTTAAAACTTGTAAATTACTAATACGTAATTTAAAATATTGACATATGTCTATTTGTATGACAGTTTGTAAGCAAATTTGTCTCCATGGCTATCTACTAAATTACCTTATTATGGTTAAGAAACAACAGGAATATGATTTCTGTTTACTCCCCTTCATTTACGCCTACAAGAGGAGAACTGCATAGACAGTTATATGAGAAACTGTCTAATTTAGGTATTTGCTTATTTAATAACATTAGAGGAGCTAAATGATAAAACGGAACACATATTGAACATAAGTTCTAGTTATTGATTTGAAAAATGTTAAGTAAAACTATTAGATAATAATTTTACGATTTGTAGTAGTTTTTGACGAATATCTGTGAAACCTTTAAGATAGTCGAGATAATTGTAATTAAAAAATATGCTCATTTTTTAATTCTGCATCCGATGAGATAAAAATATACAGGGTGCCCCATTTGAAAAAATGGAGAAAAATAGCATTACATTTTGAAAAGTTTGGCATTGAATTTTGAACATCCTGTATAAGTTATTTTTACGATATTCATAGTAGGATAAACTAACCTTTTATTATAAGCAACCTATCCCTTAGTTTTGGTTTGAAGATGTTTCTTCTATTTTTTATAAATTTTTTAAAATATGACGAAAACATTTTTTTTTTTCGATTTTAATTTATTCCTCTGGAACTATCAAATCAAATTTGATAATATTCTAGGGATATGTACAGTAGCTCGAAAGGGTCCCAAAAATCAATAAAACTACAGGGTGTTCCATTTAAAAAGATACAACTTTGATGCACCACCAATTTCTGGAACACCCTGTATATTAAAAAATATTTTAAAAATGTGCTCTCTAACAAACAGTCTATTGTCCCGTTTGAATCATTTTTCTAAAATAAATCGTTTAGGTGTAGTAGAAGACGGGAGGTGAGCTGCAGGACCCTGTATTATCTCTGTAAAAAAGTGGGTAAAAAAAATCGGATTTTTTAGTCGTATTGCTAGTTGTTTATTGCAGTGGTCTAAAATGTTAATGTATAATACCTCATTTTAATTATTGTAGTTCTTTGTTAATATTCTGTACAAAAAATGATATACATCAGTTACAGATACAGCAAAATAAGGCAATGCGTCTTATACTAAATTGTAATAAATATACCCCGGTAGAAGACATGTTGCAAGCATTGGAGTGGCTGACAACTTGGGAAGCGAACTTAATACTAATCTACAAAATAGAGCATAGATAATTAATTACTTGCATACTTAAATGAATTTCTTGTTAAAGGACTAAATTTTTACAGCTATAATATACGTTCTAAGCAAAGTTACAATATTGATTCCGTTAAAATGACGTCCCTACAAAAATCCTTATTCTTCCAAGAGGTTCGACTCTTTAATGCTCTTCCTGAGGAAATTAAGGTATCCCTAATCTAAATGTCTTTAAACGTGAAGTGTTTAGTTACTCAAGCAATAGATAAGAGTGCAATTTATTATTATTAAATTTGTTATAATTGTTATTATTGTATGTATGTAATAGTACTGTATTATTGTATTTCCTAACTAGCCAAGTGCTAAATAAATAAATCATTCATTTACTTATCAAAGCTATATTCCCAGTTTTCGGCCAGGGCGGCCGACAATAAGAATTTCCTAAATATCTTTTGACCTATTGTCAATTATATTTAAATTAACAACAAAATTATTAAACAATTTTTACATAAATGGGTCAATAATCATATATAAGTCTGCTTGGTCTGTTGAATGAGAAACATGTTTAGTATGTGCTCCTGTGTTAAGTGCAAAAAACAAAGTCCAGATACTATTGCAATATGTGAAGTCTGTGAAAATGGATTTTGTGGGACTTGTGCTAATATTTCAGCAACAGAGGCAAGGGTTTTTACATTAAAAAACCGAGTTTTACTATTTATATGCAGTGAGTGCAAACCTATAACGGATGAAAAAGTTAATTTAGTTAAGCTAATTATACTGTACAAAAAACGAATCCATGATAAGGAAACTATGTTAACTGATAAACAAAAAATTATAGATATTCTTGAAGACAAGAACAAAAATGAAACAAATAAAAACACCATCAAACCCAAAGATATAAAAACAGATATTCCCAGTGGTTCCCAAACAAATGCAGGAACAAACAATGCTAAAAGGTACGAAATAGAACAAAGGAAAATAATGCAGAAAGTCATCGATCTCGCTAGTCCAATACACAAAAATCCACCTTCTCTCTTACAACAACAAAACAGAGTGGAACAAGAAGAAAATTGGACATTGGTGAGGAACAAAAGAGGCGAGAAAAGAACTAAATCGAAAAATAAAGTTATTATAGGAAAAAATACTACAACTGGAGAGGAAAATGGAGTATCAGGTATCGATAAAAGGGTTATTTATTTCAAAAACAAAACTACATGTTACTGAGGATAAAGTATCAAAATATCTTACATCTAAACCAAATATGAAAGATCGAAAATTTGTAGTAGAAGAAATAAAAGTACAAAGAAAAGGTAGTAGATGTTTTAAGGTTGGGGCAAATTATGATTTAAAGGACATAATGAACCAACCAGATTTTTGGCCCAAGGAGGTATGGGTAACCAGATTTAACTTTAAAACCAAACAAGCGACAACTAGTTCTAAAGAAGTCAATGAAATTAATGAGCCTAACAGAAGAGATGCAGATTTTTTAGGATCAGACGACCTTTAGATATCATTTATTTAAACATCCAGAGTCTATATAATCATAAAGATGAACTAGAATTTAGTGTTATTTGCTACAACCCTGTATTAATATTACTAAGTGAAACTAGAATTACTGAAGATATTGAAAGTTTCGAAATCAGTATCCATAATTATAGTACAGTAAGATGTGACTCTAACAGCAGGCATACCGGTGGTGTTACTGCATATGTAAGACAAGACGTTGAGTATTCCATCATAAATAATGAAACATACGATAATAATTATTGGTACCTAGGTTTGTCAATAAATGTTCACAATTATGTCTGGAAAGTAGGAGTTGTGTATCATTCGCCAAGTTCAGCTGATGGCATCTTTATTGAAGCAATTGAACGTAATTGTGAAGATACCATCACAAACAACAATAGATTTATAATGTTTGGTGATTTTAATATAAATTATTTAAATAACGATAACTTTTATACTAATAGAATTAGAAACACCTTTGCAATGTTAGGCTTGGAACAAATTATTAATACCCCAACACGTGTTACAAATAGTAGTTCCACCCTTATTGATTATGTAGTAACTAACCAAAGTAGAGTAAATGCGGGTATATTAAATACAATAAATATAACTGATCATGCAACTTTATATGCTAATCTTTTTTGTAAGAATAAAAACAATCTTAATAGGCAGATTAATACAACTCGCAGACTTTTAAATGATAAAAATATTCACGAAATTAATATGGAACTGATAGCTACAGATTGGTCCCTATTGTATTACAGATATTAATAAAATATTTGATGAATTCACGGTGAAGGTGATGAATATCGTAGATAGAATTTCGCCCTTAATAGTTATAAAGAACAGTAAGCAGAATCTTCCTTGGTTTGACCTTGAATTAAAAAATAAAATGAAACAAAGAGATCAAGCATATAAACAATTTAAAAAGAGCAATAATGTTAGAAACGAAAATAACATAATCTGGACTGATTACAAAAAGTATCGAAATGACTATAACAATACGTTAAAATTTAAAAAGAAAAAATATTATGAAGAGAAAATTGATATTAATAGGGGAAATCCCAAATTAATGTGGAAAACTTTAAAGCAATTAATAAAAGGGGAAGATTACTTTAATATTAAAACAATATCGTTCGATATTAATAACACTAAAATTTTAGTTTCTGAGCCAATAGAATTGGCGAACAATTTTAATAACTATTTTATTAATAGCATACATGAAATTGTCAACACTGTTGATAACATAGAAAACTCAAACATATATATCCAGGGTAAGCCAAGTTTAAATGAATTTCAACAAATCACTATACAAGATGTTAGTAAAATAGTTAAAGAATTAAGAAATAATTTAGACACCAGTTTGTTATTAAATACAAAACTTATTAAAAGCACTATAAACTCAGTGGGACATATATTGCTACATATTATAAATACATCCCTCGTCACGGGACAATTTCCAGAACAGTTAAAATTGAGCACTGTAATTCCAATACCAAAAGTAGTTAATAGCAATCTGGCTAGCGACTTTAGACCCATAAACTCTTTACCACCCTTAGAGAAAATAATAGAAATAGCTGCATATAACCAATTAGTTAAATATTTTAATGACAACAATATTCTCATGAAATATCAGTCTGGTTTCAGAGTTAATCACTCTTGTGAATCTAGTTTACAGCTAACAGTTACAAACTGGGCAAAATATCTGGACAGTGGAAAATATATTGTTGCAGTCTTTATTGACTTGAAAAGAGCTTTTGAAACCATTGATAGATCAATTCTTTTAAAAAATTAATGAAATATGGGATAACCGGCAATGCTCTTATGTGGTTTAGAAATTATTTAAGTGGGAGAACACAAATATGTAAAATAAATAACACATTCTCAGATGTTTAAAAAAAAAAAAGAATTATTATTTGTTTGCTTATAATTGTATTGAAACATTCTTTATAGGATTTTGCAAACAGCAGAAAAAATAACTATCTATAACTAAAAGAAAAACTTTGTGTAGAAATATTAATGAAATCTTTGCATTCTTTCGATAACCTGAATTCTGGTTATGCTAGCAAATTAAAATCCTAAAATGAATTTGACTAATTTCTTATTTGACAATTCAATATTTTTTCTGCTGTTTGCAAAATCCTATAAAGAATGTTTCAATACATTCTCAGATAGTTTAAAAACACAGTATGGAGTGCCACAAGGTAGTGTGCTGGGGCCATTGCTTTTTAATATTTACATTAATGATATAAACTTATCAATTAATTGTACGTTTTTAAATCTATTTGCTGATGATACATTAGTTGTAATATCAGATGAAAATTTAGAGTCGGCCATACAGAAAATGAATATCGAGTTAGATAATATAAAAAACTACTAAAAATACTTTGATATTAACAAATTAATTCTTAATACAAATAAGACCAAGGCTATGATAATTACAACACCATATAAACATGCAAATATAAATATTAATAACGTTAATTTACTAATAAATAATAGTCCAATTGAAATTGTGTCAGAGTTTAAATACCTAGGACTTATTCTTGACAACACCCTTTCACTTAAAAGTCACTATCAATATATTCAAAAAAAGATAAGAAAGAAACTATTTTTCTTTTATAGGGTATCTGCTAATCTATCAATGGCTAGTAGACTATTGGTTTATAATACGATCATTCAACCACATTTTAACTATTGTTCGTCATTATTATTTTTACTGGATAAGAACAACCAATCATACTAAGATGTAATAGATACACTCCAATAAACTTAATGCTCGAAGTATTAAACTGGCAATCAGTAACTAACAGATTGTATTATTTCAGTATGATATTTATATACAAAATATTAAAAGGTCTATTGCCCTCCTATCTCAGATCATTCATCACTTTTAATCGTGAAATTCATGAGTATAACACTAGGTATCGAAACAACTTTCATATTGAACGAACTAATTCAAAAAAAGCCATGAATTCCATATTTTTTAAAGGACTAAACCAATATAATTTATTACCTCAAAAAGTAAAAGATGCAACAACGTTGGCAAATTTTAAGAGCTACCTAATTAACCATATTAAAACATTGTAAGGGTGCTTTATATCTAGTTACGTTTTTTTATATATATAGTTAATTATTCTTTCAAATACGTAAATAAGTCTTTAATTAGATAAATTTGAAGATATCACTCTTTTGTATTAATTATACTAACTACTCTTATATTTATAGATTAGATTAAACTAGCGAATAATAATTTATGTCTGTATTTACCTACATATACGTTGTATGTATATGTGTGTGTTTGTATATGTTTTTCTTTTTTTGTAATAGGTTACTTGCCTAAATAAAGATATTTCTTCTTCTTATATTATAATTCAAACTACTACAATGTATAATAAGGAGTTTTATTGAGTACGTACCTTTAAAAATAGGGCACAACACTAAAATTTTTACAAATAAAACTGGAAAACGAGGGAGACGTTGTTAACGGCCATTACTCAAATTTAATGCTAATTACCTACAGCTACCGATAGAGGCAAAGAGTTTAATAAATAGAAAAGATAAGCCGTCGATTTGCCGGGAGTCACGGTTTGGTTGCCTTGGAGACGGTAGGCTCTCCGCCCTTGTTGCACACCTCGTACCCTCTCTCTCCACTCTGTTTTACAAAGCAACACGCGTTTTCTCAAATTTTTAAATTGTTCTGTTTACAACGTTTAATCTGTTTATAAAATTTAATTTGTATATTAATTAATTTTTTTTTGTGACAATGGTTTATACTTGTAAAGTTTGTAGAAAAACTAAGTCACCCATAAGTCTCAGGTTGGTATACACCTATTGTCACCTGTCACCTGTCATACTGTCATTGTATTGCAATCGTCACCTCCTCTCATGTACTGTGTGACAAAGAGAGAACGAACTGTGTGAGAAGGATGAGAAGCCTAAAGCCTCCCGCTGCTTATACATTACGTTTATGGAGCTCGTCTCAAACTCTTTGGATAGAGGTGGCTACTATGTTTTTCGCCTAGCATATGTGAAAATAAATCATATTAACCCCAAAAATATGACCGAAAGTAATGTTTATCGTCCCTAGGGCTGTAGTGTAAGCCTACCTTAATATAGTGTATAAGTAGCTTAAGTGTTTAAATAAATAAAATATATTAATTAGTAGGATAAGCAATTTTCATATATGTCGAAATTAGGACATCAAGCCACGGGCTAGGGGGCATGGATTTAAATTGTTAGATGATTGTAAGAAAAGAAATGGTAAATATACGTTAACCAGTAGAATGAGAAATAGAGTCTTATTTAAAAACCCTGTAAGAGGTACCCAAATACTAGAAGCGTATAAGTTAATATTACATGGCGACCCTGCCTAACCGAATTTCGTGGAAAAAGTAAGAAGCAAATATTATAATTTAACGGTACATACTATATTTAAAGATTGGCATAAAGCATTATGGGAAGTTCGCAATCGAAGGAAGAAGTGATCATTGCCCAAGCAGCAGGTAGAGACGCAAAATCCAACTTCGACGCAGGCATTACAAGAACTGAATGGATCTTAATAAGTTTGGTGGTGGTTGTTTTTATGGGATTGGTATATTGGCTCTGTAAATATTTTAAAAAATCCCTCAGGAGAACGATAAGATGAGAAATCAGTAGGAACGAGCTCCGGTCACATGGTCAAGAACAAGAAGCATAATAAATTCCGTATTTTTTATTTCAGCATACATAAAATAGAAAAAATTTCAAATGGCATACAAAAAACTAAATAGTGCGTAATAATATGGTTATGAAACAAACATTTATGGACATAATTTAATTAATTTAATGAGGTATTGAAGAGTTCTGGAGAAATATATACGTAATAAAAAAGGGAATAAGATGAAAATAATTAAATTAAATTAAATGGTGGATATGATTAATTTGTTAAGAATATTGTACAACAGGTAAAATTTTGCAATTATGCAATTTTGTTTGAGTCGAACTTTAATTGTTTAGAAATTATAGTCCATTAACCCAATTAGTTCACTTACAAACTTGCAAAGTGGCATAATTAGATATAAGAATTGTTTATTTATCCATAGGTTATTTTAATGGTGCTGTGTTAGATAGATGGGAGATAAATTATCTGATCTTCGTAGTTCTCTTAATGACAAAAATTTATTTAGTAAAAATTGGACCACAGAGACGTAGAAAAGGGGAAACTTTAAGTAGAAAATTAGATGAGGCCCGTAATCTATATAAACAAGTAAAGGAAGTTATCACAGCTATAAATATAAAAATAGCGGCATCTGAGTTAAGTGAAGCTGACATAACTTTAGCAAATAACCTCGTTAAAGAAATAAAACAAATTTTTTTCACAAATTTTAGATTTTGAAACCAAGAAGGACTCAGATTGCACAATGAGTTCCTTTGACCTTAAAGTTGCTGTGAGTCTTTTACCAGTAATGACTAGTGATGAGAGTGTCACTAAACAGTTAATAGATGCTATCGAACTATATGATTCAATTAATAAAGTTTGTTCTAAAAACGCGACTCTCACCTAGCGCGAAACTTAAGTTATCTGCTAGCTATCAAACTACAGCAGCTCTGGTCGATGATATGAAAAAATTTCTGTTAACTAGATGTTCAGACACAGCTTTGCAAATGAAACTTTTCCGGACTAAACAAGGTAACAGGTCCATTGAAGAGTTTGGTAAAGAATTAGAAGAGCTTTTTGTCAGTTTAACTATTTCGCAAGCTGATAGTAATTCGGATGCACACGATTACTACCTCTTAATGAAAGACGGCTATAAGACGATTTGCTGATGGACTTCGTAATACCAAAATTGGTACGATTGTATCAGCTAGAAATTATTCATCTCTGAGTGAAGCAATTAGGGCGGCTCAAGATGAAGAAATTTCACAAAACGACAATTCCCAAATTATGACTATTTCTAGCCGTGGTAAATTTTTTAATTCTAGAGGTTTTAATCATAATAGACGAGGACACAGGGGCTTTAATTCTTATCGAAACTGTAATACAAATTTTCATACAAATTTTAACTCAGGTAGATTAAATACGAATACGCATAGTCAGGTTAATGCAAGTAATAATAATAGGTATAGACAGGAAAATTCGAATCAGCGTTTCAACAGAAATAGTAGAAATACTAGAGGTCGACAATCACGGTATATGTCAAGGCCCGAAAATGTTTATTTTGCTGAAAATGTTGAAGCAGATCAGAACCAAAGCAGCTCATTCTATTTCAAATAATGATAGTAACTCTAATGACTTAAACCATTTTTTTCGAGACTGCTATAAATAGACAAATTTATATGTGTAATGATGTATGCATGAGTTCGATTAAATGTTGTATGAGTGGACAACCCTTGAATTTTCTTGTAGACACAGGTGCTTCCTTGTGTGCTATAAAGTATGAATGTCTTAACAATAGTGATAGTATTGAAACATTCTTTATAGGATTTTGCAAACAGCAGAAAAAATAACTATCTATAACTAAAAGAAAAACTTTGTGTAGAAATATTAATGAAATCTTTGCATTCTTTCGATAACCTGAATTCTGGTTATGCTAGCAAATTAAAATCCTAAAATGAATTTGTCTAATTTCTTATTTGACAATTCTCATTCTAACACTAGCATCCACACAGTCCCCTACGGCCATGCAGATTAAACTAGTATCCACATAACCCCCTACGATTATGAAGATTCAGTTAAAAATGAGAACAAAGACCTAAAATGAATTTATTTATCTACCTTGTCTTAAAAAATTGTTCATTCCAATGGATTACATTTTCATGAAATCTATCATTCTGTTTCCTGGAAATGCTTAGCCTTTGAAACGTTTTTCGCCCTTATTCTGGAGCTCATCAGAAAGACATTAATATTTCTACACAAAGTTTTTCTTTTAGTTATAGATAGTTATTTTTTCTGCTGTTTGCAAAATCCTATAAAGAATGTTTCAATACAATTATAAGCAAACAAATAATAATTCATTTTTAAACAATAGTGATAGTAAACTTTATGATGAAAAATTAGAAATAAGTGGTACAGGTGGAAATGTGACATCAGTGGGGTACACATATGTAACTTTGGAGTTAGAAGGAGTTCAATTAAAAGTAAAATTTTACATATTCAAAAATCTTCCTTGCAAAAGTGATGGTATAATAGGTTACGATTTTTTGAAAAAATTCCATGCAACAATTAATTTTGAAAATAATAAATTGTCATTAATTGTAGAAAACACAGAAATTATAACTGAATTACATTCAAATAACAATCATATGTTGTCAATCCCTCCAAGGTGTGAGATAATTCATTTCTTACCTACAAGCATGCAGGATGAGTGTGTGGTAATGTCGAAAGAGTTGTGTGAAGGAGTGATAATGGGTGGAAGTATTGCACGACCATATAAGGGAAATATTCCAGTTAGAATACTAAATACTAGAAATGAAGAAGTACGCCTGAACAATTCCGGTGACTGAAAAACTAAATTTGTATGAGTTTTGTAAATTTGGAAGGAATGAGGTATCAGTTAACAGAGTTAAGGAATTGTTTCAATTATTAAAATTAAATTATTTAAATAAAGAAGAGCAGATATCAATTGAAAATATTTGTGCGAAATATCCCGATATATTTCATTTACCTCATGATAACCTAACAAAAGCAAGGCTATATAAACAAACTATTTCACTAAAGGAAAATGTTACGCCTGCTTATGTAAAGCCTTATAGACTTCCACATTCTCAAAAAATTGAAATTGAAAAACAAGTACAAAAGATGCACAAGGAAGGGATAATTGAAGAATCACAGAGTGAATGGTCCTCGCCAATTCTATTAGTACCAAAGAAAATGAACAATAGCGGAGAAAAGAAATGGAGGTTGGTAGTTGATTACAGATTGTTGAATCAAAGAATTCAGGATGATAAATTTCTATTGCCAAATATATCCGAGATACTTGATTCTCTTTCTAATGCTGTGTATTTCTCTCATTTAGATTTAAGTCAGGGCTATTATCAGGTGGAATTAGACGAGAATAGTAGGAAATATACTGCTTTTACTGCTGGTGGCGGTCAATGGCAGATGACGAGGTTACCTATGGGTCTTAAAACAAGTCCAAGTTGTTTTTCTCGTTTAATGACTATTGCGATGGCAGGCTTTAATTATGAAAGATGTTTTGTTTATTTAGATGATCTCATTGTTTTTGGCAGAAATTTATATGATCATAATAAAAATCTTCTCGGCGTGTTCAAACGTCTTAGAGCTACCAACTTAAAGCTCAATCCAAATAAATGTGAATTCTTAAAAAAAGAAATTCTTTATCTCGGACACCTTATAACTGCTAACGGTATTTTACCAGATCCAGGTAAAATTAAAACCGTGCAGGAATACCCAGTGCCAAAAGATGCGGAAGAAGTTAAACGGTTCATTGCTTTTGCTAATTACTATAGAAAATTTATTCCAAATTTTGCTAAAAAGGCGTACAACTTAAATAGGCTATGTAGAAAATATGTGAACTTTGAATGGACTGAGGAGTGTCAAAATTCATTTTTATCATTGAAAAAAGCTTTAGTTGAACCTCCTGTGTTAGATTATCCAGATTCAGATAGTAATGAATTTATTGTTCAAACCGATGCGTCTAACATAGCTTTTGGATCTTTACTCTTAAATAAAAATAACAAGCCTATAGCTTACGCAAGTCGAAGTTTGAACAAGGCTGAAGTTAATTATCCTACGGTACAGAAAGAAATGGCCGCGGTGGTATGGGCCATAAGGCATTTTAGGCCATATTTGTATGGCAAACGATTTAAGCTAAGGACGGACCATAAGCCCTTAGTGTATCTATTCAACATGACCGACCCATCAAGCCGTCTAACTAAATTTCGGTTATGTCTGGAAGAGTACGATTTTGATGTCGAGTATATAAAAGGTAGTGAGAATGTCACGGCTGATGCTTTATCTAGAATTGTGATAACATCGGACGAATTGAAAAAAATGAATGAAAATTTGATGGCAGTTATGACTAGGGCACAAACAAAAATGGAAAACAGAGATTTAGATAGAAAAAAAAAAAAAAAAATGTGCTCTTTTTGTAGAAAGCAAAACCAATCCACAATCGAATACTAGCTACCGCAATTGGGACGTCTTACAGCGAAATGGAAATATAGTCAACAACAACGTTAGAGGAGGCACACTGGTCCAATGTCACCCTTCCTTAAAAATGGGCAAGGCAAACCCTCCAAGAGTAAATAATCCACTCAACGAAGCCACTCATTTCACGATACCCTTTCAGGAAGACATACTGCATGTATTTGTTGTGTATATTCACCCTACATCCAATATAGAAGATAATATATTTGTAATGGCATCTCGATTCAAGTACTCAATGATAATTGGAGATTTTAACATCAATGCTACAAAACGCAGGCAACTCAATCAATTTCTTGGGAATTCCGATTTCATTAAAGCTGACACACCCCCTACATTTTTAATGCCAAACAATAACGATTCCACCCCAGATATTCTCTTATTTAAGAAAACTATTTCGAATAATATTATAAAAGTGGAGGTCATTCCAGATGTGGGTTCGGATCATTTATCAATTAAAATAAACTTTGACTTAAACAAGGCTGTTACTGTAGAGGAACCGATTAAGTATAACTTCAATAAAACTAATATTGACAAAATTAATGAGGAAATGAATAGATACTTAGCATCAATAGGGAACGATCAAATTACACACGAACAAATTAGCTACTTTAACACATCATTAAATGAAATTATCTTACGCAATACACCAACATATCGACAAAAATTTTTCTCTCATACATTACCTCCATTCATTATTAGACTAATTAAGACAAAAAGAAAGATGTTGCGAGAATATCGACAAAGCCTCATTCCCGACCACAAAAGAAAAATCAATGACTATAATAAGAACATTCATCAACTGATAACACATTATCGTAGTCATAAATGGTTGGAAGCATGTGAAGAAATTAATAAAGCACAAGGACGAAATTTTTATCAACAAGTTAATAAATTGTCTAAATATAAGGGTATTAATAAAATCCCAATGATCGAAGAAAATGGTATAGAGTTTCACACAGATGCAGAAAAGGCAAATATTTTTTCATATAAAATTAAAGAAGTTTATACTGAGAGAGACCATCCTAACTACAACTTAGAAAATTTTGAAGCAGTGAATGAATGGTATGATAGTTATTTTCATAATAATGTCTTAAATGACGATGCAGAAATAGAAGAGGAGGAATATTTTAAAATTCTAGAGAAACAAAAGAACACCGCACCGGGAATTGATAACATACCTTGGATAGTTATTAAAAAACTTGACTATAACATACACTTACATATCATTAAAATTTTCAAATATTGCCTATCACAAACATTATTCCCAGATGAATGGAAGATAGGGAAAATAGTGGTTATATCTAAACCCAATTCAGACCACTCAAAAACCAACAATTACAGACCAATTACCCTTCTGCCAGTGATTGGAAAACTGTTTGAAAAAATCTTAAGAAACAAAATTCTCAATGTTGTCAGAAACAAAATTCCGACACATCAATTTGGATTCAAGGAAAAATGTTCCACTTTACACCCACTCACTGTTCTCGTCTCTAACGTCCAAACAAGTAAATTGTCCAATCTAAGAACTGCAACTCTATTTCTAGACATTAAAAAAGCCTTTGACAGTGTGTGGCATAAAGGTCTCCTTTTCAAATTAAAGAAACTAGAAACACCAGACTTTTTAATACACATCATCAAAGATTTCCTACAATCCAGAAAACTAGTTGTACAAATAAACAACTGCACGTCTCAAGAATTCACAGCTAATCAGGGTGTACCGCAAGGCTCTCCAATTTCACCCCTGCTCTATAATATATACTGCTACGATATACTGTCATGCCCTTCAAATCACTCTTCATACCTGCTGCAATATGCTGACGACACAGCTCTGACAGTCCATGAAAAAACGCTGTCTAAAACCATAGAAAAATTACAAGTACTTACAGACAACACTCAATCCTGGCTGAATAAATGGAGATTAGAAATTAATGCCACTAAATCACAATTAATGATTTTCAATCACACCCCGTCTAATTATTCTCCTGCCATAACCCTAGCTCAACATCAAATTCAACCAGTAAGCAATGTCAAATACCTAGGAATCCATCTGGACCAGAAGCTCAACCTAAACCACCATACAAAATTAGTAAAACGCAGAATAACTGCAAGAGCTAAATTTTTCAGGTCTCTAACGTATAAAAACAAAGGAATTAAACTCACTGCGGCCATCAAGATATACAAATCTATATGCAGACCAATTTTAGATTATGGGCATACCCTCTATCTTAACTGTCGAAACCCAGCCCTAAAAAATATACAAGTTGGAGAAACATCCGCTCTTCGAATAATCACAAAAATTCGCCACCCCAATAATCCCTTACATCACCCTTCCAATGAACTTCTGTACCAAAAAACCAAAATAGTCCCTATTTGTCAACGACTACTGAAGCTCTCCACCAATTTTACTAGAAAGGATCAGAACCTGGAAATAATGGCACCTTTATTAATCCCAAGAGACAACGTCCGTTCAAGACACAAATTTCCGGAAAGAACTATACAAAAAATTTTAACCTCGATGAGACCAACAAATATATAGTATGCACATATGTGTGCATATAAATATGTGTATATATATAAAATTTTTATATTTCTTTTACATATCTTTAATATTCAAAATGACTTTGTATTTTTTTTTTTTTTTCTACTCCATGTGTATAATATATATATATATATATATATATATATATATATATATATATAGTAACTATTAATAATGATTCTACTCCTCTGTTAACTTTGAAATTCAACTTTATATTTTGTAAAACACAGGCTGAAGGACTTCGGTCGATGGCCTTTTGGTTATTTATTTATTTTTTAACCAATAAAAAACTTTTATTATTATTATTATTATAGATAGAAAAAATGAGGATGTCAATAGCGTTCGGCCTGATCAACCAGACATTGTCGAAATTCTCAAAAGACCAAAGGATTGTATAGAATTAAAAATAATGTCAGAAATGGAGAATAGTCGAATCAAATCCTTAGAACATGTATCAACAAAATTCGGAAGTTTTTATTTTGTTCCTTCTCTTTCGATGCTCTTCTTGAATCCAAATACTCGATCAGCATTAACGCAAGACGTATTGTTGAGAGATTTGGCGTTCATATGTGCGGAGATAAATATTCACGAATTAATAGCAATTAAAGAGGAAAATAATATGCAAATGATTAAAATGCTAGCTAGCGCAATAAAAAAAAATTCTAAGTCAAAAGAGCACATATATCCAAAATTATGCATTGTAAAAGGTATTAAAAAAGTAACGGACGAAGAAACAAAAAGGTTGATACTAAACGATTTCCACTTACTTCCAACGAGTGGACACGCAGGTATCAATCGTATGGTAAATAATATAAGAAAATACTATTTTTGGTCAGGTATTCACAGAGATGTTACTAATTTTGTGAAGAAATGTGATGATTGTCAAAGACACAAATATTGTAAAAACACCAAAGAACCAATGATCATCACATCTACGGCTACATCAGCTTTCCAAAAAATTTTTCTTGACATTGTAGGTCCCTTGGAAAGAGACGTTGAAAATAATTCTTATATACTCACTCTTCAATGCGAACTGACAAAATTTGTAGAAGCCTACCCACTAACATCAAAAGATTCTGTAACAGTAGCAAAAAGTTTCGTAGAAAATTTCATATTACGCTATGGAATTCCTCAGCAAATTGCTACAGATAAAGGAGCAGAATTCATTTCGGAAACAATGAATGAAGTCTGTAAACTTTTAAATATTACAAAAATAAATTCAACAGCTTATCATCACGAAAGCATAGGAGCTTTAGAAAACTCTCATAAGGTCTTAGGTGCTTATTTAAGAATGCAAACACAAAATCACAGTGTTTCTTGGAGTATGTGGTTACCATACTGGAGTTTTTCATATAACACAACTGTTCACACAGAAACAAAATATACTCCATTCGAATTAGTTTTTGGGAAACCATGTAACATTCCAAATAATTTAAAGAATATTGTAGATCCCTTATATAGCTTTGATAACTATCCTCTAGAGCTTAAATATAGATTGCAGACTGCACAAAATGATGCTAGGAATAATTTACTGTTAGGTAACGAGAAAAGAAAATGTAATTACGATAAGTCTACAAACTCTGTTAGTTATATAAAAGGTGATTTAGTGCTAGTGAAAAGTGAAGACGGTAATAAACTAACGCCATTATTTGACGGACCTTATGCAGTAATTGAGGAAATACCTCCCAACGTAAAAATAACAAAAAACTCTAAAGAAGTGATTGTACATAAGAATAGAACAAAGCCATACTTTAGATAATATTATTTAGTATTTTAGTTTTAATGCGTACTGTAGAATTAGTATTGGCCAGGGCCCAGGCAGTTAGTTAAGTACTAAATTAAATTTAATAAACAAAAAAAAAAGGGGGGGAAGGTGTAGTGTAAGCCTACCTTAATATAGTGTATAAGTAGCTTAAGTGTTTAAATAAATAAAATATATTAATTAGTAGGATAAGCAATTTTCATATATGTCGAAATTAGGACATCAAGCCACGGGCTAGGGGCCATGGATTTAAATTGTTAGATGATTGTAAGAGAAGAAATGGTAAATATACGTTAACCAGTAGAATGAGAAATAAAGAGCCTTATTTAAAACCCTGTAAGAGGTACCCAAATACTAGCAGCGTATAAGTTAATATTACATGCTAAACTCATAACAACATGGTTTTGTAGTTTTTCACAATCTAGACACCTTTGACTGTCATTTGCATACTTTGACGTTCCACATAATTTTTCATTACTTAAATGTCAATTTAAATCAAAATTTGGAATCAAAACAAACAACAAAAGTGTAAAATAACAAGAAGTTGTGAACAATTGTCTTATTAAATTATGTTTGCATTTATAAAATTAAAGACATTTGTTATATTTTTCCTTTTCTTTTTTGGTTTTGTTTAAAGCTAGGCGAAAACAACTGAGTGTCATGCATGCACAAAACGCATTAGCAGCCCTAAGCTATCAGCTAATATACGTGGGCTACTAATGCTCATTGTGACACAGTATACTATATAGTTTCAATGATATACGGCCGAAAATATAACATGTAAAGTTGAATTTAAATGTGTAATTTTCTATTAGACATTTTATGGTGAAATGGTTAACATCCGGCGGCGGCCGACTAACCGGCGCATTTATCCTATTACAATAATAATTTTAAATTAGACCAAAAAAAGAGAGAAATTCCCTGATAGCTGGATTTTGGTATGGACCTTTTGGTATTGTAGATCTAAACAAAATGTCAAGTCTCCATCAATGCAAGTGCCGCTAAAAATTTCGGGCAGGGTCAAAGGTAACAAAAAACGGATTTTTGTGAATATCTCGTTAACGGTCACTTTAACAAAAAAAATATTTATTATTAGGTAAGCTGCAACTTTGAAAATTTTATACAAAAATGACATAATGACTTTTATTCATAGGAGTAATCATTTTCCGGATAATGAGATCTACAAAGTTGTAACGAACAGTGCACACTCCTCAACAGCATCTGTACGTGGTTGGACTTTAAATAAGACTTAATCGGGGAATTTACTTTGTTTTAGAGCCCATAATAGAAAGAAACATATATGCACTACAGTGTAACGTTGATAGAGAAGGTTTCTTTATCTACTGATATTGATGGAGCCAAGATTGTTCCTAGCCAAGAAAAATTCCTTGCTAATGTAACAGAGAGTCGATTGATTTCTATGTTGTGAATAATTTGAAGCTGTTAATGTTAACGTAAAGCATGCTGATGTTCCTATAATTTAAACAACAATCGAACAGCCTACTATGGGAAATCACATTCATGTTTGCCTTAGTAAATATATGTGGTGTTTCACCTGTTAAGAAAACATTGTGTAGGCCATATATATTCAGTATTCAGTTACTTCTAGTATTCAAGTACCTTAATTTACATGAACTTCGCTTCTTGGTCAACTGAAGCATTTTATAACAATCAGCTGCTAAATTCTGATATATTTCTTTCAGTAAAAATAACCATATTAAGTAGGTAAGTATACCAGTTAAAATATATAGGTACCTGTCTTTTGTTCATCCGCTTCACATCATCAAATAAAGTAACCAGATCCATTTTAAAAACCTCCAAAAATTTACAAACAACAACTATTGTTAAGTTTCGTATTAAAAAAAATAGACTAATAGAGTAAATTATGTTCTTTCAACTACAAAGATGACGTCAACATTACACGCTGTAGTTCATTGTTCATTGTCAAAATATTTAGTTCGTGTATTTTATATTTTCGCAGTTCAGTTAATTTCAGCGTTGCCAATGTGGAAAGATATTCCTAAATTGCGGGAAATTCGAAAGAATTCCGGAAATGCCCGAAGAATTTACATTTTGTGGGGGAAATAGAAAAACAAGTTGATTATATTTTGGAGATAAAATCATTGATACAGTTAGGTACCATATTTGTTTATAATAGTAAATAAAATGTACCTATGTTCTTGTGAGATAAGACCACGAATTTCAGAAAGTACAATGGACTTCACATTAGTTGGTTATTTACGGGCGGTTTTTATACCTAAAAGCAAAACTGTAGTTTCAGATGGCGTATAAAACGCTAATTTACAATTTACGGTTTAACCAACACTTGAAGTTAAAACACGCAAGGGATAAAACCGCCCGTTAGTACTATGGACACGAATGGTCATGGTAGAAACACATATGTACTATCGACGCGTGGACTACACTAAGTAGGAGAAGTGATCCTATTGTATTAAACTGTGACTTATTAAACTTATCCACGCATTGATAAAACGGCCCTTTAAACTATACGCGGATCGGAACAGCTGTGAGAATATTAACTCTTTTAAAAGTGCCCATACGTCATAAGAAATGGCCGTTTGAAAGCAAGAACGTATCTACCATGCTTCAATGAGTTTGTTCCTTTTGTTGCAAATTATAAAATAAAAATAAATAGTTTTTCTATTTTTATAAATGAAAACCATAATTGAGCTGCGTTTTGTAAAAACTTGATGTGTTTAGCTTGTGTGAGGATTATTGAGAGGATTTTGAACGTATGTGGGAGCAAAATGGAGCATTTGTGTTGGCGTACTATAATTATAGTATTTGTCCTATAACTATAACTTTGTGTACTATGTACTTAGCAACTAGATATAGTACGCATATTGTACTATAATTTTGCAGTTTTGCTTTCTAAATTACTACACTGAAAACATCAGTGAAAAGCAATCGCCATTTTGCTACATCTATCGGCAGTCAAGGCTAGGCGGCAGATTCTCCAGAACTAACGATAGATGGAGATACCTCAAGCTCTTTCTTGTCCTGCATCCCGCTCCTAGCTCCTATAATATAATTCCACATTCCACAGAATTCTTTATCTATGGCCAGAGACAGCTTTCTGCTATATGGCGATGGCTCCCATAGCTCCCATATGTTAGACAGTTGGCAATGGCGAAACTATTTTGATTAAACCTTTACTGCGAGTGAACTGCATCTGAACTTTGAATAATAACTAGGTATACGTATTATAGTGTTGATTTTTGTGCTATGATTAATAGAGAATATTTGTATATACCTAACTAAAATAAAAAATGTATACACCCTAATAGCACATGGACGTCCCGAAAACGTCCCAAGAACGTACTCACAGGACATGAAAACGTCCCGAGGACGTACTCTACCGACGTAAGACGTACCGAGGACGTTTGAGGGACGTTCCGTGTCAGCAAAACGGGGTGTCCCGAGGACGTCCCACCCAGGACTTTTGTGGGACGAATGTAGGTCTAGAGAGGACGTCCTGAAAACGTTGTTGGGACATACTATGCAAAACATATAGGTACCTCCCCCTCCACCACTTTTAAGGTGTATTCACAGCAGAGGGTATTTATGTTCCTTTTTAGGTTTTCTAACCACATGCATTTCTTTCGAAATAGAATCCAGTGATTGGATTCTATTTCGAAAGGAATAAATGTGGCTAGAAAATCCAAAAAGATAAAAAAATGACAATATATAATTACCATGTAGAAAAATTATTCAATTAGATTGATTTTAATACTTAGTACTTTTATTTATCAACACCAAATGACAAATTTATGCGAACATTTTATTTCTATTGTGCTATTGAAAAATAAGTTATGGCATTTGTATTTTTTTTAAATTAACTTCTTACTCTACAAATTCAAGTGTCAAGTGTCAAAAATACAATTTTTATGGGATTTAAAAGTTATATATTATAATACCTAGTACAGTATAATATAGTTATATATACATTAAGTCATATTGAATATTATAAGAAATAAGCCAAGTAAGTATGCAATAAAACGTAAGATAAATGTATATCTCACCTTCTCTTAACGTTTTGCACACTTCGTCTTTTTATAATTATCTTAGTTTATATTATTTTCTAATATTCTCTCTTTTTTGACACCCTCTCTGTTCTTTCTTTTGCCCTCTTCAATCACGATGTAATAGCCATTTCGGTGTCCTTCCAAGACTTTGAAGCGTTAGCGACTGCAGCAGCCCCTGTGCAAATAAAAGAAAAATTAACATTTCAGATGAAATCTTGACAAAAAACATTAAGACTAATATATGCCACTTGATGGCAAGCTCATATTTAAAATAAATTGTTATAATTTTCTTGGTGTCCTATTTAAAAAAAAATCACAGTTTAAATGTGAACATTTTTTTGTTTAACTGACTTTTGCATTTGAAAGGTTCCTTTGTTCATTTAAAAATTTTAAGAACGCCTCTTTATATGAATGATCGATTCTACAAATAATACCAAAGACCGAGAGAAGCAGAAATATATTTTGTGACTAACGCTACCGCAGATTAATAACATTATTATAAGTTTAAGTAAAGAAAATGGCTATGGGTTAAGATGCATTAGGATTTACGTTTAGAAGCAGGTTTATTAGGTTGAACATTGATGATGTATAAAAGTTTTTGTACGTACGTACAGCATAATTTCAGAAAAATATAACAAATAGGGCATATAAGTTACAAATTTGTAAATTTTCCTCAAAAAGTACCTTTATTAGTTTTTTCCTTATATTAATTTACTGAAATCCCTAAATATACTTTACAAGTTTGTTGATGTTTTCTGGCAAATATTTTTATTACTCGATGTATCAAACCTTACCTATTAAAAGTTTCATCACCTCCACTTGTTCATCAGAGATGTCGAACCATATATAACACTTCGTTTAACACACTGCATGAGTAGGTACTTCTTTTCAATTTTTACTTCCCTCGCATACCGAAGGGAAGTATTGTATTTATAATGTTTAACCAACAATCTTCTTTTAAGTGAATAAGTTTGCTCCATGATAAACAACTAAAAACTACATACTCAGGTTCACAGGTGATCTCCCATAGAATTTTAACAGAGCCAAATAAGGTGGGTGCATGGTAGTATATTTATTATAACCTACAAATAAGCCGCACCAAATTTATCTAGAATAAAATATCGATCTAAATACTTATATATTAATAAATCAATTAAATAGACTTACCTGTTTTTGGTACTTTCTTTTGTAGCCGTTAAAAGTGACTAGTGCCAGTGTGCGGAAGAAATAAAAATGCAAAGAATTTATATAAATTCTTTGTAAAAATGATGCAATGCCTGCCAAATCGAATTTCCCATAGTTTGACAGCAACTGAGTTGAGTCAGGTTGAGTAACATTACATAAGCTCTGCTTAAATATTGCGGTGAAAATGGCTGTAATATAACCGAAACTCATGAAAAAAATAGTTGAAACGAATATAAGATTTCTGAAATCAGAAAAATCAAATTGACAAAATTTAAATGGACCATGAAATATGAAAATGTTTTGTTATCAAAAGAAATTTTGTTAGCAAAACTTTTTAAGGATTTTAATTTCATTTTTACAGTTTTTAATTTCCTTTTTTAATCATATCCTCATCTGCTCAAAAAAAAACATCACTCCTAGAGGTTATTTCACAAATGTGTTTAGGTTTGTCTTGACTAGACTCTAGCAGGATGTCCTCAAAACGTTTTATTCAGAACGTTTTAGGGACGATAGCAAACGGACGTCCCTGGGACGTACCATGTAAACCCGGGACGTTCAGACCAAACGAGGACCTAAGTGAACGTCCTGGGGACGTTTGGTGTTATCAGGGCAGTTACTTTTTGTTTTATTGAATTGTACTATATGAAAAATTTTCCTATTTTTCCTATCAGCCCCAACCCCCACACCCCAGCCCCTTCCCCCCCAAGCTTATCAATTTTACATATATATTTGTTTTTTTTTTTAATTGTACTATATTTTTTTCAAAAGTACTATATTTTTGTTGGCTACTGTACTATAATAGTTTTCCAGCACTTGGCAACACTGCCCGGTGGCAACACTGCAGTGTTGCGAATTGTACGACAATTATCGTTTTTGTACTATAATTTCATCTATTGTACGATATACGATAGTGCCTGTACGATAATGATGATTTATACGATAATTTCAAGCATTCACAGATTAGGTCGTCTTTTTGGTAAATTCAGTAGGTAATAATAATAACATTGTACATATAGTATAAAAATTCCCTGTCCTCTACATTCCTTGCATTCGTATTATTGTATGGAAGGGGCAGTATTAGCCCTCGTCAGTGGCCAATCGGCTTTGATAAGTTTTTTTGATAGGCGGAATTCATACTGAGCTCAGCGGCGTGCGAGCACTTTAAAAGTTAAAGGAAACAGAGTGATGGGCTGATGCAAAGTATGTGTGTTGTATCAGTTACTTAGTTTTCAGATTTTATTTTGCCATTTTACAATATGTAGTTCGAGTTCGGACGAGGAAAGACGGTGTTCTATATTTTTTAAATTAGGTATATAATAATAAACGCCAAACGCGCACCCCATGCACCGCTACTGTTGTCAATCAGCGAAAGTGTACGATAATATACGATAATTTGAGCGTCATTGCTATAATTTGGTTCGGCACAGTTCGCAACACTGCAACACTGTTTGTTTATGGTTTTAGTCGTTATTCTGTGGACCTGTGGTTCTGGTTACTGACATTAGCAGATAATTTTAATTACCATTAAATATTCTCTCTGATTAAATATTATTTGTTAGTGCCACCGGCGTTGAAGAGTTCAAGTAGCGCAGTGGTAATTTTCCCCTTTGAAATAAAATTTGATAGACAAGAGAAACGTATAACTAAACTGCATTAAAAAAAAACATTAAACACATAAAATGTCTTCGTTTAAATTAACATGTGAAAAATATTTTGGAAGCAGCAATTTTTATGAAATATTGAAAGTGAATACCAGTGCAACTCATAAAGAAAGTAAGCTTTAGTTATTTATTATTATTATTGCAAACATTTACAGATCATTAGATTTTTTATGTTAAGCTAAGTAGCTTTAGTTATTTATTATTATTAGGTATTGCAAACATTTACAGATCATTAGATTTTTTATGTTAAGCTAAGTCACAACTGTCATATGATTAAGGTGACAGATCCCTGGAACAAAATGCGGGATATTTCCAAATAATGATACTTAATAATACTTACAATATATTTTTTTTAAATACTTCTGTGACTCTCCTCCGCCTACGGACCCTCGTATCGTCTTCAGTTCTTTAAGATCAACTTAAAGTTTTTGTCAGTTACGCCGATCGTATTGTCCAGTGCCGGCCGGCGCTAGGTAAAATTTTGCTACAAGCCACAAGCGGCAGCGAAGATCGGCGCCCATAGCGAGCGAAAAAATGCAAAAAGGGCGTTTTGTTATTTTCATATAGTACATCAAATAAAAGATTTTTGCGTAGGTTTTTCTATGAAACCATTGAGAGGTATGACGTGTGACAAAATAAGAGGTACACATTTTTTTTTAGTTTTCATTAGTGTTAAATTCAACTTGGTTAGGCAGGAATCAACTCGATTTTGCTAAGTTTCATATTCATCGTAAAAATTTAATTTAGGGACGTGACGCTTGTTATAAAAATTGGTGGAAACGGATTGAAATGAATGGGTAAACAAAGTATATATATTACATTTTATTGTTTACAGAGAACTACAAATAATTATAGGACATATACAATCTCTAAACATCAAAAATGAAAAAGAAAATAAAACTTCTTTGGCTTATGCTATGCTGTTATATCATACAAGAAACAAAACAAAAAGAATAAAAGTTAAAGAAACACCTTTCTCCACTTTTTCCGCACAAATTTAGCAATATAGTCATTCATATTGATTTCGTTTAAAATATCGCCTTCAATGGCCAAAATGGTTAACCCATCTAGGAGTTCTTGGGATATTGTTAATCTCAAGTATGTTTTAATTAATTTGAGTTTCGAGAATGAACGTTCACCCGCTGCAACAGTCATCGGTAACGTCAATACAATTTGAAATGTCACAGAGGTATTGAGAAATGAGCATAATAATTATTTTTTTTGCACAAAAATTTAGAATTACTTTAGCCGTTTTTTGTAGTTCAGTACTGTCTTTATCTTGAAAAGATGGTAATATAGATAATATAACCATATCTTGTTTTAACTACCCCATCTATATCAGAATGATTTTCGGCGGTTAGTGCCAAATGCAAATCATTACAATTTGTTTTTTAATTCCTCCTCTAATTCTTCTTTTAATTCTTCGCCGACTTCTGACAGCCTCGAAATATTGTAATAGAAAAATTAACTATCGACTGTTTGTACAATATTTACATAAAAGCATGGATACCGAGACCGAGAATATATTTCGGCCCAAGAATGGCTACAAAATATCGAATTTCGAATTATCGAAAGCAAAAGTATCGACAGTGAAATGTCAATTTGTATCACACATCCCTACTTTATATCAGATTTGCAAACCTTAAGCTGTTTAACTGAAGTTTTGAGTTTTGGCGCCCTAGCCAGGCTGGCGCTCCAAGCGGTCGCTTGTATCGCTTGTACCTTCCGCCGGCGCTGTTATTGCCTATAGTTTATCTCAGTTTAAAATGCAGTGCTTGTAAAGATAGGGAACATACCAGGGTTGCCGACTACATTCGCTCAAATTACCCGTGCATGGTGGTCGAATTCCCCACAATTCCCCACAAGTTGTCAGATTTCCCCACATAGTCAGATTACGGATATTTTTGCTAAATATTATACATTATTCAGTATAACCTATTCTACATAATAAATTACTGATACTATACAGGTGGTATAATATTCCTCAAACAGGATGAATATTTCTGCTGGGTCTTTTTATCCATTCCAACATCAAATTCTCAATATATAAATAACTAGTACCAAAATTTTGAAAAATATATGATCAATTATTAATTGAAAAACGCCAAGAGTCAAGTTCTATCCACGTTTTGTTGTGCGGATTATGTTTACTTGTACAGAAAATGACGTGTTCATCAAATTTCCCACAATTCCCCACATTTATTTTTTTTTATTTGATTTATTTTAATGCCTTATTTATTTTAAAGTCCTGGCGGAGTTCAGCTATTGCTGCTCTACCACTCAACCAGGACACGTACACATAGACATTAACACAACAACCATTCCCTGCGATATTGCCATCTACTGCAGCTGAGACTCGAACTCAGGAGAGATAACAGCGACTAGACATGTTGTGCCACTTAACAGCAGTCTAGCTCACTGCTACCGTCTTGGTAACACATGAAAAAACGCCACTATACATCCATACCCTGACCAGGATTCGAACCAGGGACTCCTTGTTTGCAAGCCAAACACCTTTAGCAGTGTGCCACCGAGCTGATCAACTTAAAATTACGGTCATTCCCCACAGATTACCCAAACAACGCCCAAATTCCCCACAGATTTGGGAATTCCCCACAAATCGGCATCCCTGGAACACACGTCCTTTTCTCTAATGGGTACAGACTTGGCCAGAAAAAAGTTTCCGACCTGAACAGCGTATTTCATAATTTTTCCCTGCGTGACTTTGACTGCGTTTGAGTATTATAAGCTCCGCCCAGGCGGCTGCCGCTAAGCGAATGCCTTTGAAATTAATACTGCAATAATAAATGTTTGGAGTTCCATGTCGGCAACGCAAAGACTCTTTGTATTTCATACTCACCAACTTTTTCATTCAGTTACTACTACAACCATTGATATTTGGACACTTTGCAAATGAATGAAAGAATCATGTAAATGAATAACTTTTTTTGCCGAGTGACAGCAAAGTACTAACTTTGCTGACTAATGTCAATCAGCAAAGTGTCACTTTCCCTGCCTAGGCAGGGAAAGTGATTGGTCATCAGTACAAGTAAATATTTGACACTTTTTGGTAACATTTACTAAGAAACAGTAATTAAATAACATTTCCAACAGACATTTACTTAGTTATTATTAACATTTACAGTAAAATGAGTACAATTTTGTACAAGGATCCTTCCTTTCTCCTCTTCTCCTACCTTTCTACCAACATTGATTATATTACTGGTTTGATTTGCGTCAGTATTAGTTACTACATTTGTTAAAATTTTTTCGCAAACACTAGTTTTGCTTGCTACTGAGTCTTCAATATACCCCTCGGCTACAGTTGAGGACTTCAAGTGGCGGAAGTTCTACGGAAGGAGTATCCAGTATATTCTTTAATGCTTGGCAATTTCAAATAAGCAGCTATTTCTTGGGGTATGCTACCAAATTTATGGATACCAACATACTGTTTTACAGATTTACCGTTTGTGTATTTAAAAAAAATCTTGTGTCCTTTAATTCAATCGGATGGAGAGCTACATACTTTCTAACGATATCTAAATATTCCATTATTACGAAAGTTCTTGAATTCTTCGTCTTAGTGTTTAGGAGGGATACCAATAGTTTATTGTTTATATCTTCAATATTTTCTAATTTCAAATTCAATAATTCGTCGCATCGATAAGCAACGGCAACTTCAAAAATTAATATAACCTAAAAAAAAATTATAAGTACTTTTATCATAAGTAAATAGAATAAATATATATACCAGGTGTAACAGAGTCATGATATACCCCCCTTTTCTTCTTTAGTTTTGAAGGTAATTGATTGAAATTTACGATATACTACATAATATACAGGGCCTTCATTAATGACCGTAAGACACGTGACCGCAAAATGTATGCAACCCACTAAACACTGTTGGCGCGCCCGTTTAACAAAAATCCCTAAATCCAGTGGCGTCGACTTGAAAGTTTACTGTTGGATAAATTTAATTAAACCCAATATTTACGTTTTTGTAACTTTATTCTCATTGCTAAATTGGAACCAGTGTAACAAATCAAATCAAATCAAAATATACTTTATTGTTCAGAAGAAAGAGTTTCTCAATAACAAAGTAAATAAGCGTAGGTCCAAAGCATACATAGTTTACACAATGCACCTACATTATATAAATACAAAACATAGATTACATATAAATTTTAATACAATAATAATAGTTAATGTAAAAAGTCAGAAAATACGATAAGATAAGGTAGTAAATGCCTAATTAGAATGTGTCATTATAGTACTCGTCTAAATTATAATAGGGTTTAACATTTAAAAGTCTTTTAACCGCCTTTCTGAAATTTGTATTTGAACTCATTTCTTTAATATTATTTGGTAAGTGATTGAACATCTTATAGCCATTGTAAATAATTGAGTCTTTGACTAGAGTGGATCTGGGAATTGGCAGAGTAACGTTATTGACTTGCCGAGTTACATATTGTATGGAGGAATTATTTATAATATTACTTTTATGCTTATGAACTAAACAAACTGTTTCTAGGATGTAAATTGATATCACAGTGAGAAATCCATATGTCAAGAACAGTGGCTTACATGATTCACGAATTCTAGTTTTGTGCAGGTAGCGAATAGCACGTTTTTGAAGTACCAATATTGTTTGTAAAAGATATTTACTACATGCGCCCCAGAAGGCAATGCCGTACCTTAAGTGTGATTCGATTAGTGAAAAATAAGCAGTCTTAGCAGCTGCATAACCCAGTTCATTTGTGATCACTCTGATAGCGTAGGATCCGGATGCTAGTTTGTTACTAAGTATTTTAATGTGTTCTTTGAATTTTAACTTGCAGTCAATATTTAGTCCAAGAAATTTTGAGCAGGGTTTATTTTCAAGAAAATGGTTACCTAAGGAGATGTCCGTTAAATTGCAGTGAAATGTAGTTATGTTTGTTTTGTTAATGTTGAATGAAAGCAAATTGGAGTCACACCACTCTTTGACCTTATTTATATCGGCCGACAGCGTTTGCTCAAGGACAGTATGGTGGTGTCGTCAGCAAATAAAGTGAATTTTCCTTCAATATTTATTTTTGTCAGGTCGTTGATATATAATAAAAAAAGAATTGGGCCAAGAACGGAACCTTGGGGCACTCCAAACTTTATATTTAGTTTATCAGAATAATTTGTATTTCTAACTATTTGGCTACGGTTTGATAGGTATGATTGAAACCACTTTAGGGTAGTGCCTCGAAAACCATAATGCTCAAGCTTTCTTAACAATATTTCATGCTGGACACAATCAAAGGCTTTCGATAAGTCGCAGAAAATTGCTGCCGCTGCCTCCCCGTTAATGATTTCGGTATAAATCTGACTTAAAAATGAGAAATTGCATCATTTGTACTTTTTTCTTTTTGAAATCCGAATTGTTGATCACTTAGTAGGTTGCAGGAGGACAAAAATTCTACAACCCTTTTTTTAACTAATTTTTCGAGAATTTTTGCTAATGTGGGGATTAGTGAGATGGGTCGGAAGTTAGATGGATTATTTACCTCTCCGCCCTTATAGAGTGGAATAACTACAGAAGTTTTTAAAAAAGATGGAAATGCTCCGGATTCAAACGATTCGTTTATTAGAGATGCTAATATATAAAGAGCCAAGTTTGGTAAATTTTCGAATATATTTACAGAGATTTCGTCGAGGCCAGACGACTTCTTATTTTTAATGTCGCTTATAATTTCTTTAAGTTCGTCGATGTTTGTCCTATATAGGTATAAGGTCTTATGATTGTATATTTCTCCAAGGTAGCTCAAGGGGTCATTTGTTGGAGTTATGTTTTCCATTAGATTGCCTGCGATTGAACAGTAGTAGTTATTTATAATATTGGGGTTTAAAGACGATGTTACAGGCGATTGGCTCTTACCCCTAAGTTCGTTTATAATAGCCCAACTCTCTTTTGCTCCATTACTGGCTCGTTCTATTCTGGACTTGTAATGATTTTCTTTAGCTTGTTTGATGACTTTTCTGTAGATATTACGGTATTTATTATAGCATTCAAAGAAAAATTCTTTGTTGGTGTACTTTCTTATATAGTGAAGAGATCTTAGATTTTTGGCAGATGTTTTTATACCCTTAGATATCCATGGTTTTTTACTTTTTAGTTTAATTTTTTGAACTGGAAATGCTTCATTGAATGCATGTTTAAGATACCTGTAGAAGGCATCAAATGGCTCTGCTCTATTCAGCAGATCCTCCCAGTTGTACCCAAGGCAATTTTGATAAAACCTATTATAATTAGTCCCACTATATAAACGGCCATATTTGAATTTTTGACAAGCATTCCAAGAGGTCTGTAATGAACAATATACTGCCTCGTGGTCTGATAACGCAGCTGGGATGACCAGGCAGGAGATATTTTCTTTACTAAGGTTACTACAGAAATAGTCGATGGTTGTAGCTGAGTGCTGTGAAATTCTAGTAGGTGAATTGACATGCATGTTAAGATTAAAGGAAGTTAGCAGAGATTTTAGCAATTGCGTATCATTTGATTCCAAGTCACTAAAATTTATATTAAGATCTCCAACTAAAATAATCGACGATTTTGTAGGTACCCTGTATAATAATGCTTCGAGTTTTTCTAAGAATAACTTAACATTTGATAAGGGGACCTATACATACATACAATATACATATCTAATTTACTGCAATAAATTATGGAAAATTCAAACTGCTTTTCTTCTAGGACGTCATCATATTTGTCAAAATTAACGAAGGGAAAATTATCATGTAAATCATTATTTATAAGTATTAATGTTCCACCATGAATGGAATTAATTCTACAATATTTTGATAAAACAGAGTAGTTAGGAATGTAAACTGGTTCATTACTTTTTAGCCAGTGCTCTGAGATTAAAACTAAACTAGGATAATTATGATTTTCTAAAAAAATGTACAAATCATCAATTTTAATAAACTCTCTTAGATAAATACATATAATTTATTAATCTTATTGAATTTTAAAGATGTAAGTACTCATATTTACAAGTTGGAAATCTAACCTATAATTAGCGGTCTGTCTTCAACATTGAGTTAGAATCAATATTCAACAATATTGAAAAATGATATGAATTTTAACTGAAAGAGTTTGTTAATGTTACACTGGTTCTAATCTAAAAATGTGAATAAAAACATTAAAAATATGAGAATAAACTAACAAACACGTATAATTTGAGGTTATGGGATATGCTTTTTGTGTTTTTATTTGCAGACTGGTTTCGAAATTTTCAGTTTTTCATGTGATAATCTTCATGTGTCACTAATTTATCTACCGAATTTAGGAAAAGAAGTAACATCACTGGTACAGAAACCGCATGCAATTACCTGACACATTTGTAACCGCTAAAGACATTAATCTTGTTCGTTAGAGTTTAGCAGACAACAAAAGTGATACGATACATTTTCTTAATGGTAAAAACTTCAGTAAATAACTGAAATGTCTTTTCCAATTGGTGCAAGTATTTGTTTTAAGCAAATATTTTTTTATCGATTACTTGCCACTTAGTGAACACAAAATACAACTGGCATACATCCCGGTTACTGCAGGTCCAGCGACAGACGTTCTAAACCTACAAGCTATGTCACTAGGCGTGACAAAGAAATATGATCTAATTTCTTTGTGGTCGATTAATTACCACTTAATAATTACAAACATACAATTGACTTACGCAGTTAGTAGAGTTCTGAGATATGTTGAACCAGCAAGGGGTCTACTTTTTATGCATGATTAGTAAATATCAAGCTGATTTTTCGTTAAATAATTAATTTTATTTATAAATTAAGTTTGCACCACTAAGAAACATTCTTTTCTTTTTTCTTACTTACCTGAGATCTTTAGGCCTATGGCAGCAATTCCATATATGCATGGTTCATCGGATAAATTACGAAAAGTTGGGAAGAGGTTTTCCATACGAATGGTTTTTCAAGCGGGCTCCATGCTAAGATCGGTTTTATCAAAAACCAAACATTTAAGCCAAAAGTTTTGAGAACGGATGTAGACAATCTTACGAAACGTTAACTGACTAGCTTTCATATTCATTTTCTTAGTTTATAACATTGTTCTAGTTTATATATTTTTAGGTGTGAGACATTTTGTGATAAACAAGTACTCAAGAAACAACTTCTATCTGATCCGTTTGGCGGAGGTTTTTTCATTAAAATTTTCAAATATTTTCAGTGGTAAAATACCCAACAAAAAATAAGAAAATCTGAATATTCCACAAATAAACAATTATAGACAATATAAGAAACATTCTTATATCGCTTTTCTTGTCCGCCGTGCTTTAAGGAATAACCATGTTTCTAGCTGTTACAAATGGTCAGGTAATTGCATGCTGGCTTCTGTACCAAACGATATGTTTTTGACAATAATAAAGTAGAATGGTAGATGCCTTTTATGTCAATGAAAAAAAAAACAACGTAAAGAGGGGAATAAGTCTTATGTTGTATGTTTCATAATTCTATTAATATGCAACTTTTTGAAACTTGCCATAGCCTACAAAAGATACAGTAAATTATTTGCAGATTTGTCAACAAATGGCTTTCAAGACCTGTATAAATGTCAACAAAAAATTACTCGTAAGAATGAATTTATTATATAGAATTCAGAATAAATTAATAACCTTTAATTCCAGAAACGTCTATAAGTGTATTATTTATCAAGTTATAATATTTAATAAGATTAATCAATACTATGAAATAATAAAACATGTTCAAAAACAATAATAAACTACATAAAATTACAAGTATTGAATCTACGTTAACAACCAATGGGTTTAATATATGAATCACACAACTCGGATAGTAGGTAAAAACAGTTACTTGATAAAAAAATATTTCATGATAATTCTATTGCCTTTTTATAGTGTACGGTACAAAAAGTACTAATTTAGAAGACGATAAACAAATTTTAATACAGATTGATTATGAAAAAATTACAATAATTGTTCAAAATGATGGCCTTGAGCATTTAGACATGTATGCACTCTTCGCTTCATATTATCAAATACATTTTTCAACTGGTCAACTGTTATACTGCGAATTTCTCTTTCCACTGCTTGTTGTAGTTCGTCAAGATCATGCAATCGATTTTTAAAAACGTTGCTCTTTAAGTGTCCAAATAAAAAATAATCAAGGGGTGTCAAATCTGGAGAACGTGCAGGCCAAAGTCCCTGGCTGATTAATCTATCATCATAGAATTCCTCTAAAAATTGCATAGTAGCTCTTGCTGTATGGGCAGTAGCACCATCCTGTTGGAAGTAACCAAGTTGCAATTCATCATCATGTAGCTGATTCAGAAAGGGATCCAAAATTAGATTTCGATACCTTTCTCCATTTATGGTCTCTTGAAAAAATATTGGGCCTATTATTCTTCTCCTGAATATTGCGACCCATACACCTATTTTTAACAGATGTAAACTTGTTTCCACATAACAGTGAGGGTTTTCTGTAGCCCATGTCCTATAATTTTGGCTATTGATATAACAACTTAGGTGGAACCATGCTTCGTCAGTGAAAAAGGTCAAATTCAGCACATCATCATTATTTAAATTTTCGTTAAACCAACGACAGTATCTTTCTCGTTTACCAAAGTCAAGGGGTAGTAGTTCTTGCACAACTGTTACCTTGTAGGGATGTAAATGTAGCTTTTTTAAAGCTTTATGGGCTGTACTAACTGAAAGACCTAAAAAAGTTCAAATTCATTGATTTGTTGTTTGCAGTAGGTTATTTTATAATCGAAAAGCCAGCGATATTTTTTTCAATGTCAATTGAGCAAAAATAATTTATAATTTTTCCGCCAACTTACTATTTATTAGAGGGTACAACAGCTCATCCCTAAAGCCATCAGCACAAAATAATTGTTAAACTTTTTGAAGCTATTTCTATTTATTAAACGATTAATACAAAAGTAAATCATTACTTACATAATGCAAGATTATGTGTGAGTATGATAGTCAGAGAGCTGCCTATATGTTTTTGCGACAGGTAATGGGACTATCTGCTGACCATAAAATATAATTGTTGGTAGTGCCCCAAGTCACCTAGTCAAGATTTTCAAATTTCTACGTGGCACCTTACCGGGGTGGTGGGGGCTTTGAAGTACAGTCGGTTTATGACAGGTCCAGTAACTGTCTGCCGTTTTGATATATCAGTAGATATGATTCTGAACATACCTCCTGCAAAGTCTGACGCTCGCAAGTGGTTGCGATTCAGAGATATGTCCGAAAAACCATCATTTTGGAATTTTGCCGGATACTGTTACATGAATTGAGGCGACAGGTCCCGGTAACTGCTCAAAACCTTGTTAGCTATCGTGGGGCTCATGAGAGGGATGGGAAAATACGTTTGGCAGACACGCAAGTGGTTTTGGGCAAGTGTGGCAGCACTTTGAAAGACCGAATTTTCACAAAACTGCAACTTTTGTTAAATATTGAAAAATATGTAATGAAAATATCTGCTGGTTTTTTTTTATATACCTAGATGTATTAAAAATAATAAAAATCAAACAGCAGAAATTTGTATTCGTATAAAAATTTTATATGCTAAAAAAAAACGAAAAAGCATATCTATAGATAACTCATTAATACGATATGTATAGAGCTAGTGTACACTTTTATGCACAATAAATATATGCGATGGGGTTGTATTATTATTAGTAGTTACGTTTTTATTTAATTTTTGACTTTGGCGATCGAAAGATGTTTTGATTGTGGGTTTACAAAAGTTAAATGTATTGAGAAAGAACGTAAAAAGATCTGCATAAGAGTAGGTAATTTACGGAAGTTACATTTTATAATTCATTAAAATGAAGAGTAGAGTGAGAACGCGAAGTAGTTATATATGTAACATGAATGCTAATAATCGTAAAAGAGTATAAGTAGCATAAAACTAAAAATAAATGCTTTACATACATAAAAAGTAAAATAATGGCTTCTTTTCATTCGTCCTGGATGACGATTCTGGCTCGTCGCCTTCTTCGTGGGAATGGCGGAGGAGCCGGTCCTTTTGGCATGGCCGGGTTAGTTGCGGATTGAGGGGTACCTGAAACAGAAGTTATGGACTAACATGTGAACTCCTTAGCTTAAACTGTTCTTATTGTGTAATAAATACTGTGATGCTACTGTTTTTATTATAATTACTGTAGCTTATATTTTATATACTTTAGTTATAGCTTTTAGTGTACAGTTTTTATTATTATTATTATTGTTATTATTTTTCTCTTTCCTTCGCATATAACATCCTATCTATAAAAAACTGTAATCAAACAGGCACATACAGGGGCATCACGCACCTAGGTGCCATATACAAATGCTGCACCATGTCATAATTTCTTTACTTACTTATATGTACCTACTTACTGTGTAATTTGTTTTAATAAATTTTATTCTTATTCTTTATTCTTATTCTTATTCTTATTCTATGTGGTCCTGTCCACATGGGTAAGAAAACGTCCTGTCGTTTTCGTTTGACCTTTACCATTACCATGTCGCTTTCATTGAAATCTACAGGGGGTTGAGAGCCTGGTGGTGAATAACAAGATTGATATTGTTTTTTAATAATAATATATAATAATAATAATAGGACTTGTAATCATATAAAATATTTTAATTCAAAAAGGTATTTGTTAAATATAGTTAAAATACAAGCAGTAAACATGTAAGACGAAATTCATAATAAATTATTATATTTAATAAGGACCCTACAAAAATATTAAAAATACAAACATTAAAATCTTTAGAAACATTATAAAATGACAATTAAAAAAGAAAACTGGCATATTACATCACAGGATAATTTTTAAAATCATATTCAATATCTTCAAGTGTGAGGAAAGCATATTTGATGAGATATTGTTTAATAGTCAATCTGAATTTAGACGGAGGCTGGCTTTTTATTGTATTGGGTAGTGTATTGAATAACTTGATTCCATAGATAGATAGATAGATAGATAGATAGATAGATAGATAGATAGATAGATAGATAGATAGTTTATTGATGCTTTAAATTATAAAATTTTTGCACAAGTCAAAATACAAATGTAAAATAGTAAAAAAAACTTGAAAAAACAATTAAAACAATTGGGCCACATTATACCAATGGACTAAAATGAATATAAAAGAGAACACTTACAAATAAAACATATAATACACTTATTTATATAACAAATAATTCCATAAGACGAACTTTACATAAATTATTACAGGTTAAAAATCAGAGGTTGTCATCCCTGAATTTAAAAATTCCTCAAATGTGTAAAATGCTTTGTTGGTCAAGTATGTTTTTATTACCTTTCTAAAAAGTTTATATTGGAGAGATCTCACAGATTCTGGTAACTTATTATAAAACAGCGGAGCATAATACAAAGTAGCATTCCATGATTTTTTAAATCTTAAATAATCTATTCTGAGGTCACCTTTTTTCGAGTATCGTGATTATGTACGTGCTGTGAAGTTATATGTTTTTGATTGTTATTTTTGGCATAGAGCAGGCATTCGAATATATATTTGGATGGTAGGGTCATAATATTTAAATGTCTAAATGAGTTTCTGGCATCTGAACGGTACTGCAGTTTGGCTAATAGAATAGAATAGAATAGAAATTTTTTTAATGCTAAAAGTATAAAATACATGCATAAGTCAGACAATTTATAAAAATAGATCACAAACAGGGAATTTATTAACAATTTATAAAAATAGATCACAAACAGGGAATATATTAAATCCTAGATTTAAAAGGACAAACATTGTACATCGATATATGTATACATATAGTAGATTAGTGAGTAACTCACACAAATAAAGATTTTCACCTACGTAGGTAAACCTGAATTTTAAAATGCCAGAAGGCTTACATATTTTTTAAATCGCTAATTATTTCATCCACTGAGAAATGGGCAGTCTTTAGGAGAAACTCTTTTATTTTGTTTTTGAAATTTGTTGGGGAAAGCGATTTTACGTAGTTTGGGATTTCATTGTAAAGCTTAACACCATGATAGGAGGTGCCAGTTTGGCCTCGAGATAATCGAGTGTAATTCGAGTATAGATTGTTTCTATTTCGTGTGTTGTAATCATGGCAATCGGCATGTGTACGGAAATTATTTAGATGGTTGTGGACATATAGTACACATTGTAGTGCATAGATACTAGGGAAAGTTAAAATTTTTAGGCGTGTATACAAAACTTTAGTGTCTTCACGGTACCCAGCCCCACCTACAATTCGGACCGCCTTTCTCTGCAAACCAAAAAGTCTTCGTTTTCCAGTAGAATGCCCCCATGCAAGAATGGCATATGACAGTCTAGAATGGCAGAGAGCAAAGTAGGCCGATCGAAGTACTTCTATCGAAACGGAATTAGAAAGTTGCCGTAGGGCATAGATATTTTTCGTCAGAATATCTGATATATAGTTAACATGAGCATCCCATTTTAGAGTCGGGTCAAGAAATACACCCAAAAATTTGGTGCAAGCAGGATTGTTCACTGCATCATTGATTTCACGCGTGGACGAAATCATCTTTACAGTTTTTGTTTCATTTAATGAGAGCTCATTTGCGGCAAACCAAGTTTTTGCAATTGACTGTGCCTCTTTACATTGATTTTCTAAATGCTCTAGGTTGTGATGAGACATCGAAAGAGTTGTATCATCAGCGTAGAACAAACAAGCAATGTTGCCAAGAGCGTTTGGCAGGTCGTTAATATACAGCAGGAATAGCACAGGGCCCAGAATCGAACCCTGGGGGACGCCTGCCCTGACAAACAACTCGCTCGAGTTCTCACCCTCGATCCGGACTGATTGCTTGCGATTTTCTAGATACGAATTGATCAGTTTTATGCTAATTGCGTTAAAGTTAAGTGTGTTTAATTTTTTTAGTAAAATATCATGTGAGACACAGTCAAAAGCTTTGCTGAGGTCGCAAAACAGTGAAGCTGAGTACATGCCATTTTCGAAACATTCTAAAGTGTGTTCCGTAAATCTTAGAGTGGCGTCAGATGTGGACAATTTTTCCCTAAACCCATACTGATACTTATTTAATATCTTATGTTTTTCCAGATGTTTGACAATTTGGCTTTTTATAGCCTTTTCAAATATTTTTGAAATTATTGGGAGGAGAGAGATGGGCCTGTAATTACCAAGATCTTCTTTATCGCCTTTTTTAAAAATAGGTATAACACATGCTACCTTTAGGATGTCAGGAAATACACCTGTTCTAAAACTTTCATTTATAAGTTTAGTTATGGGAATAAGTAATAGATTTTTTACAGTTTTTAGGAGGGTGATATTTAAACCATACGTGTCCCTGCTATTGTTGTTTTTTAAACTGTTGATAATATCTCGAACCTCTATGTAGCTGACTTCGTGGAAGCTAAATGGCTGATTGGTGTTAACGGGTTCCATGTATTGTAATGGATCTATGTTAGTAGCTTGTAGATTGCTAGTAATATTTTCCGCGATATGCACAAAAAAATTGTTAAATTCGGTGGGAGTGATGTTAGGTTTTTCGGTGATTTTATTGCTTTTTTGTGTATTTATTATACTCCACATAGTTTTCACGGGGTTTCCTGATTTTTTTATGATGTCATCGTTTGCTTTGATTTTTTCGAGTTTAATAGTTTGTCTATATTTGAGCCTGAATTGGTTTCTTATTTTTTTATTTTCTTCTGTGTTAGCCCGCTTGCACACCTCATTTAAAAAATTTAAATGGTCCCTCATGGTTCTAATCTCATTTGTGAACCATGTAGGTTTTGACAAATTATTGTTTTTAAATGTTAATAGTTTTTCTGGAAATGATTCAAAATATGCCAATAGGATAGTATCTAATAACATGTTCCATTTCATATTTATATCTAAGTTGCCGTCATCAATGAATTCCCATGTGACACAGGCTAGCTGTTCGTAAAAAATGTATTTCCCAGTTTCAGTAATTGGACGACACGTCTTTTTATATTTAATAGTATGATTAAAAGTATTTACCTCGAGAATTACACTTTTATGGTCAGATAAAGAACTCTCCGAGCTGTAGGAATTGTAGTCATCTGTTGAGAAATTAATAAAAATATTATCAATACAGTTCGCCTTCCTGGTGCTTTCCCTAATGGTTTGCTCCAGGCCGAAAGTTTTAAAAAGGTCGATTAGTGTTACATCTTGGTAGTTCCCTGTGTTAAACTTTACATTGAAATCCCCACAAACAATTAATTGCTTGCTAGTGACAGAGTTTAGTAGTTTTTCTAGGGTATCTATAAAAACATTGAAATCTCCAAGTGGAGAGCGATAGATAGTTAAAATTGTGACATTAAGGTTTTTTATTTTTGCTGCAGCTATTTCACAGTGTTTTTCAATAGAGAATTTATTTAAATTTATGAGTGGGTAGAATTCAAGCGATTTATGCACAAGTATTAATGTGCCCCCATGAATAGATTCAGTTCTTGCAAAATGGCTTGCTACTGTAAACTCGCCGACTTTGGTATGTTGTATTTCGAATTCTTGTAGCCAGTGTTCGCTAACGCATATGACATCCATATTAGGTTCCTTAGCAGCTAGGTACGCCTCCAGCTCATTTATTTTATTCCGTATGCTTTGTATGTTTATATGTAGAAGTCGTAGCCTCTTCTTCCCTGACCGGTTTCTGTTTACCTGAATAGAAGCACTGTTTGGAGTCGCCATAGAATGTGGAACCTTCACCTCTGCTAGTCCGAATGTTGTACTGTAGCAGGTTACTTGGGGGTATTTATTAGTAGGTTGCTGCCCATCTATAAAAAAGCATTTCTTTGGTCATATTTTCTTTGTTTATTAAAATCATACCGTTTTACGGCTGTTCCTTTTGGCCAGAAATCGGGCAGATACATTTCATCTTTCATTGCAAAAGGCGCGGTAACCAAAAATACTTTATTTTGATTCTCACTGGTGGGAAGTTCTTTGGCCTCCACTTGTATGTTTTTAAATGAGGGTTTTTTAGATATATAATTAGTTACATTTTTTTCGGTTACGTGTCTTGGCACCCTGTATACATAGAGCCAGAGTTTTTTTTCTACCCCACAGAAACCCTGTTCTTCCTCAGATGTTGCCGCAGTTCCATAGCATCGCCCTTCTTTGTAGTGAAAATATTCTATTGGCATGTGGGAAGTGTCCCCAAATAAGTATACCATAGCTGCAGATGGATTGTACAAGAGCATGGAATGCTAGAGTACAAACCTCTTGGGCTACGGTATTAACCAGGTTCTTCAGAACAAATATGTTCCTTGAAATTTTTTTGGCAATGTGGTCTACATGGATATCAAATTTTAACGTGGGGTCGAGATGAATTCCTAGGAATTTAATTGAACACGGGTTGCTAACTTCTTCATGACTACGTAAAGAAAAGATTATATTTTCTGTTTTACTTTCGTTTAGACATAATCGCTCAGCTGCGAACCAGTCTCCAGCTCTGGAGATCGAGGCCTCCATGAAAATTTTTAGTTCTGCATAGTCCGTACTAGAGCAGGTAAAACTTGTATCATCCGCATATAACACAGCACTTTGTGGGAGTGCTACTGTTATATCATTCATGTATATTAGGAAGAGCAATGGACCAAGAATTGACCCTTGCGGGACTCCATGTCTATTAATCCTATCTTCCGAGAGGTCACCTTCGTAACTCGTGATTTGTATCCTGTTGTTAAGGTAACTACGTAACAACTTCAGGTTTGAAGGATGGATTCCATAATGTTCTAATTTTTTATATAATATCTCGTGCGACACACAATCGAAAGCTTTTGACAAGTCACAAAAAGTTGCCCCCACAAATTCACCCGTTTCAAAGCCCTCGATTATGGTCTCACAAAGTTTATTTATAGCCAATACTGTGGATTTGTTTTTCCTGAAACCAAATTGCTCAGCGACTAGTAGGTGGTTTGACTCAAAATATTCCTCAAGTTGATTTTTTAATAATAGTTCAAAAATTTTTGAGATTACTGGGATCAGTGCTATCGGTCTGTAGTTATTTAAATCGTCTTGGTCACCCTTTTTAAATACTGGAATTAATTTTACTATTTTAAAACATGTTGGATAAACCCCTTCTTTGATAGATTGATTGAATAGTTTTGTTAGTGGAGCAACTAATAAGTCAGCAAGTGATTTTATTAGAGTTATATTTAAGCCATATATGTCTTTACTATGTTTGTTTTTAAGGTTACTGATGGCATTTCGGACTTCAATGAAGGTAACCTCCCTGAAAGAAAAGGATATTTCTTGTCCAGTAGTATTTGCTCTCCCTAGATACTCGTCAAATGCGGTAGCAGGATGTGGTATGTCTGCTAAGATGTTATCAGCTATATCTGTAAAGAAATTGTTAAAATCATTTACGTGAATGTCCGTCCGTCCAGTGCTGGAGACATGTTTTCTATTTGTATTAATTATGTCCCATGCCGCCTTGGCAACGTTGTCAGAATTTTGAATGTACTTTGTGTTAGCTCTCTGTTTCGCTTCATTTATGGCTTTTTTTTATTTATACTTATATCGCTTAAGACTATTAGCAAGATTTACAGTTCTAAAATTACTATATAGATGATTTAAAAATCTTAAGTTTTCTCTCATTTCTCTGAGTTCCTCATTGAACCACGAGATTTTAGTAACCTTACCTACTTGAACCTGTTTCTTTGTCAATGGGAATGCAATATCTCTATATCGTAAAATTGTGTTTAAAAAAAGGTCATGTTTTTCATCGGCATTCAAATTAGCATTTAAAAAAGGCCACGTTTCATTTGATAAAAGATGATACAAGTCAAGTTTTCCCTTTGTGGTTATTGGGCGGGAGAAAATAACCTCAGTCTTGTGTTTATGTAGAACACTTATATCTACTCCTATATTTACGGCACAGTGATCTGACAGTGAAGGGTTAAAAACATTGATATTGTGATTTAATATAATATAGATACATAAGAGTTGATATCAGTTTGCGCTCTAGAAAGCCTGATACTATTAATTCTGAGGTCATTATTACCTCTAGTTAGATGATCGTGGAAATCCTTATTTTTATTATATAGCGACATGTTATTTTTGACATATGTAATGCATTCTAATGCATAAATGCATGTTAATGTGAGGATATTATATTTTTGAAAAATGGCACGGGTTTCTTCTCTATAACCTAGATTGCCTATTATTCTTATTGCTCTCCTCTGAAGACCAAATAGCCTATGCCTACCTGCAGCATGCCCCCATGCTAATATAGCATAGGACAGACGAGATTGGATAAGTGCATAATATGCTGTTTTTAATACATTTTTTGAGAGATTTGTGGACATTTGTCTGAGTACATAGATGTTTCTGGTTATTATATTTGCAATATAATTTGTATGTTCATCCCATTTGAGAACTGGGTCTAGGTAGACTCCTAAAAATTTTACAGACTTGGAGTTTTCCTCCAGAGTGTCATGTCTTAGTGAAGATGTCATCGTAACTGTTTTATTTTTATTTAGTGTTGCAAATTTGTTGAGAACCATTTTTCTGCTCTTAACTGTGCGTCAGCAAGTTTTATCTTTAGCTCGTTAATATTTTCGCCTGATACTTAAAGTGTTGTATCGTCTGCGTAAAACAAGCAGTTGACGTTCTCTACAGCATTCGGTAGATCGTTTATATAGATTAAAAATAACACAGGGCACAAAATAGAGCCCTGTGGTACACCTGCTGTATGGCTTCTTGACAGAAATTATATTTGATACATTTTTTAATAATAACTCATGTGAGACACAGTCAAAAGCTTTACTGAGGTCACAAAATATCGAGGCAGAATACAAACCTTTTTCAAAACAGTCTAGTGTATATGTAGTGTAGTTTAAAATAGCATCTGTAGTTGATAATTTCATTCGGAAACCAAATTGGGTTATGTTAAACAAATTATAGTTTTCAAGATAATCAATTATTTGATTTTTTATTACTTTTTCAAGAATATTTGATATTATAGGTAATAATGATATAGGTCTATAATTGCTAACATCCAACTCTCCTTTTTTGAAGATTGGCACGGCAGAAGCTATTTTAAGAGCATCTGGGAATATACCAGTATTTAAACAATCATTTATTAATTTGGTGAGAGGAATTAGTATTAGATCTTTGATGGTTTTTATTAGAGTGATGTTTAAGCCATAAATGTCTTTGCTTTGACTGTTTCTTAAGGAGTCTATTATATCTCTCACCTCGATATATGTTACCTCATGGAACCGAAATTCTGGGATATTTGCATGATTGTCAAGATATTCAAGTGGGTCATGATTTCGTTTGGGAAGGTTTTCTATGAGCTCATTGGCAACACTGGTGAAGTACTCATTAAATTCCATGGGTCAATATTTGGTTTTTCAGATGTATTGAGTGTCTTTTGCTCATTTTTTTGGGAGTTTATGATTCCCCACATTGTTTTTATTGGATTACTGGATTGTTGTATTTTTTTATCATTATATCTGATTTTGGTTTCTTTTAATGCAGATTTATATTGGAGTCTAAAATTGTTTCTTATGAGTTTATTTTGTACTGTGTTATTTATTTTACAAAATTCATTGAGTAATTGAAGATGTTCGCGCATATGTTTAAGTTCATCTGTAAACCAGGTCTCCTGTGGGGAATTATTTTTAAAACATATTTTTCTCGGTGGAAATGCTTTATGGTAAGCTGTGAGTATCGTATTTAGAAAATGGTTGAATTTGCTATTAACGTCTAAGGTTACATTGACTGGAAATTCCCAATTAGCTTCAGATATATAGTTGTAAAATAAGTTTGTTCCAGAATTTGTTATGGGTTTATATATTCTTATATCTTTTTGAATTTGAGATTCGGGGACTGAGGTTTTTAATATTTGGCACATATAATCTGAGAGAAGAGCTTCTACAGAATATGCAACAAAATGATCAAGAGAAAAATTTAGAAAAATATTATCTATACAGTTATTTTCCCTAGTGTTTTCCATTATGCACTGTATGAAGCCAAATGATTGTAATAAGTCACACAGAGAGACATTGTGAGGGTGCATTGTGTTAAATTGGACGTTAAAGTCACCACAGATTATTATTCGAGAATCAGTGTTTATGAGGTGGAGAATTTCCTCAAGTTTGTTCATAAAAGTTGTAAAGTCACCTGTTGGAGATCTATAGAAATTTATAATACTTATATCAGGATTTTTTGTTCTTACAGCGCATACCTCGCAGTGCTTTTCTGTGGACTGATTATTAATATATTGCAGATTGTAATAATACAAATGAGTCTTTTAAAAAAATTAGTGTACCACCATGAATAAATTCAGATCGGCAAAATTTGCTTGCGATATGAAATCCGTTGATGGAGAAGGCATCAATTTCGTCTTCTTTTAACCAGTGTTCATTAATACATATTATTGAGGTTTCTGGAAATTTATCAACAATGAAGGCTTCGAGTTCATTTGTTTCATTGCGTAAGCTCTGAATATTGATATGCAGGACTAAGAGCTGCTTCTCTGGTTTTTTTGGCAATATATTGTGGTTATTGTGTAGCTTATGTCTGTTTTGTTTTTCTACCATTGACCTTTGTTTCTCTGCCATAGGCCATTGTTTTGTACAGTTACTTATAAAAAACTACTTGGTTGTTGGGTAGCACTTTGTTTATTTTCATTGTATCTTTTAAAATTGAAACCCTCAATCCCTACTCCTTTTGGCCAGAAAGTTTTCCCATATACCACCTCTTTCATGTCGAAAGGGGCTCCAAACATAAAGTTCTTTTGTGGGATATCTGAATCAATTTCTTTGACCACAAATTATGTTTTATCATATCCGGGTTTATTATTAAGAAATTATTTAATATCTATTTCACTTACATCACTTCTTACTCGTGAAATAATAATAATAATAATTTATTAATTCAGTCGATTGTGTTTACACAATATAGAATACGTCAATATATAATAAATATAAAATAATGCATAAACAAGAAAACAATAAAAGACAGTACATAGAACAGATTTAAAAAAGAACTACAAACAGGTAGCTGGTCAGATATAACTAATAAACTAGAAAACATTAATAAAATGTTATAAAAATATTATAAAACAACAATAAAAAAGAGTGGCAAACTGGAATTGAATAAAAAAATCAATAAAAATACATTGAAAATTTACATATGCCATAAATAAAATTGTAAAAAGAGCAAACAGAACAAATCACAATCCATCCTCTAAATACTCATTAAAGGAGTAATAACATTTGTCATGTAAGAAACTTTTTACCTCTTTCTTAAATTATATTTCATTAAGAGATTTATATTTATTAGGTAGTTTGTTAAAAGCTTTAATTGCTAGGTATTTAGGACATCGTTCATAAAGAGAAGTTTTATGGTAAGGTATCTGCAATATGTCATTGTTACGAGTAGTGTACGGATTATCTTGATTTAGAAGAGGGAAATTTTCTTTTTTAGCGTATAACAACAGATTTAAGATAAAAATAGATGGCAGTGGTAAAATTCCCAACTCTTTAAAATGAGCTCGACAGCTCACTCGTGCATTTACGCCAGCCATGTATCGGATTGCTTTCTTTTGTAGTACAAATACCCTTGAACATTCACTGGAGCATCCCCAAGCAATTATTCCATATGAGGCAATTGAATGGAAATGCGCATAATAGTACATTTTTAATAAGTCTGAATTGACTTTGTACCGTAATTGACTTATACAATAGCAGATTGGTGCAATTTTTTTGCACAACATATCGATGTGAACTTTCCAGCTACAGTCCTCGGATAAATGTATGCCCAAGAATTTTGTGCTATTAACCTGTTTTAATGAGCCCTTATTAGATTTTATTAATAAACTTTTATCCATATTGTTACGATCGTTGAAATGAATAAAGACTGACTTATCATTATTCAATACCAATTTATTGTTAACTAATAGTGTATGGACATCCGATAGTTGATTATTTGTGTTGGTGATAGTATTACTTAGGTTTTTGCTGGTACCAAGTGGTGATATATCATCTGCAAACATTATAAGATTCGAAAATTTTAGATCATTAACATAAATTATGAATAGTAACGGACCCAACACTGATCCTTGTGGAACACCCACATCAGTTTGCAGATGGGAGGATCTTATATTACCAATATCAACAAACTGGGTCCTACCTTTTAGGTAACTGTCAAGCCAGTTCAGAATTTTGCCTCTTAAACCGTATCTTTCCATTTTATTAATTAGAGTTTCATGGCTCACAAGATCAAAGGCTTTGCTTAAATCCAAGAAAACACCAACAGGTTTTTCACTGACATCTAGATGTGAATGAAGTAGATTTAAAAACTGATTTATGCCATGTATAGTAGATAGGCCAAACTGATTTGAGTTAAAAAGTTTATATTTATTAAAGAAGGAAACTATTTTATTTGAAATAACCTTTTCAAAGATCTTTGAAAATATGCTGACAAGAGTAATAGGCCTATAATTGTTAATGTCATATCAAATTCAAATTCAAATTCTTTATTCGCTTTATGCCATAAAGTACATTTATGGATTAGCTTTGTCATGCAGGTACAGAAAGATGAGTAAAAAAAAGTAGTGTATAAAAATATAAATAAAATATGTAAAAGCTATTCTACTAAAAACATATAGGAAAAAAAGGTAAGTCTAGTTAATATTACATATACACAATAACATTTTACAATATAAAACATAAACATAAGACATAAGTATGTGTAAATAAAAATACACTAATACATATTTATGTAGGCACATAAACTGGTTGGGACTGTCTAGCTGCGATACAATATTCTTCGAATTCTTTTAGACTATAAAAGCATTTCTCTAATAATAGATTTTTTATATTACTTTTAAATATACGAGCCGATTTGCTATTCTTTATTTCTGGAGGAAGCAAGTTATAAAACTTATGGCCGGCATAATATGGGGATTTTTTATAATATGTGTGGTCAAATTTATGAATATATATATTGTTCTTATTTCGTGTAGAGTACATGTGAATATTTGTGTGTTTTTTATAATTGTTAATGTTTTCATGAATATATATTAATAGTTTTAATATGTAAATGCATGCAAGAGTTAGAATTCTTTTATTAATAAAAATATTTCTACAGGATTCTCTTAGCTTCACTCCAAATATTAGACGTATTATACGCTTCTGTATAGTAAATACCCTTGAGTATTCGGTTGTCTGTCCCCAGGAGATTATGTTATATGATAAAGTGGAGTATACACAAGCGTAATAAAAATTTAGCAAGGACCCTTCGCTCAAAGTATTTTTTAATGTTCTTAGAGCGAAGAACGATTTATTTAGTTTTGAGCATATGTGAGCAACTTGCTCATTCCAACTCAGGGTGCTATCTATGAAAATGCCCAGGAACTTGGTGGATTTACTAATTTTAGCTTCGCCTGAGCTATTGTCACAATTAATACGTAATTCTAAGGATGTTTTGTATAAACCAGTGAATTCAATATATACTGTTTTGCTTGAGTTGTTTATTAGGTGGTTTGCTGTACACCACTTTGTAAACTCTTGTGTTACCTGTTCAACTTTGTGGGTTATTTCCTCTTTACTTTTTCCCGAAACTAGAATAGTGGTATCATCTGCATACATAAACACTCTTCCACCATGTGTATAATTTGGCAAGTCATTTATAAACAGTATGAATAGTAGAGGTCCAAGGACACTGCCTTGGGGAGTGCCTAGTTGAACATCATATAGTTTAGACATGGAATTTTCTATCTTAACTGCAAGCTGACGATTTGTGGTGTAGGATATTATCCAGTCATTTATATTGCCCCTTATACCTAAATGATCTAGTTTCTTAGCCAGATATACCGAATTTAGGGTGTCAAATGCTCGCGACAGGTCAAAAAACACACCAACTACAGTTTCCCCTTTGTCAATACTACTAAGTATATGTTGTGTCAATTCAGTGGTTGCGGTCTCGGTTGAGTAACCACTTCTAAATCCGTGTTGACATTTACTTATTAAGTTATGTTTTAATAAAAACTCTTTCAGGCGAATATAAACGGCATTTTCAATAATTTTTGAATCTATTGCCAGATTTGAAAAGAGGTTTTATTTTTGACGATTTTAATGTTTCGGGAAAAGTTCCTTCCAATATAGAGCAGTTTAACAGGTAAGTGAGAGGTTTTATAATGTATGGCACACATTTCTTTATTAAATTTGAGTTAATATTGTCAGGCCCGGAGGAATTCGAATTTTTTAGGCCGTTTATAATTCCAGTTACTTCTAATTCAGTTACAGGTACAAAAGCAAAACTATGTGGGTTTATGTTTACATTTAGCACTGGATTAGATTTTGCTGTAGTCATATTACTTATTAGATGTTTAGGTACATTAATAAAGTGTTCATTAAACTTATTACTTAATTCTGCTGGATCATCGGTACTTAATACATTATCAAATTTTAGTTTTAGATTATTGTCATTGCAACTAATTTCTTTTTTAATAATATTCCATGCAGTTTTCGATTTATTTGTAGAATTGGCCATTCGTGCATTATTATGCATCTTTTTGGCTTCCTGTAAACATTTTCTATAAATACTTTTATATTTTCTATAAAATGTGATAATGCTTTTGTCTCCAGATAGTGTTAAAGAGTATAAGTCCTTAAGCTTTTGGGAAGAGACCCTTAGGCCACTAGTCAACCAACTTTTACCCTGAACATTACGTTTTGTAATTAATTTTTCAGGAAAAGCTAAATCAAAATAATATACAATTGTTTTAAGAAAGCTATTAAATTTCTCATTTATCTTTTCACTGTCATTATATATCTCAACCCACTATTCATTTTTCAGTAATGAACAAAAATACCTAATTTGGTCAATATTATTTACTCCTCTAAAAGCTCTCCTTGTGTTTTTCCTACTATTCTTAGTTGAGAATGGTATAGACAATATTTGGGCATCATGATCAGAAATGGCATTTTTTGTGACTTTGGCCTCGTAGCTATTGCAATGTAAGTTGACGCAGATATTATCTATACAATTATTAAGCCTAGTAGACTCTTTGATAGTAGGTGTAAAACAGTACATATATCCATCAGATCAGTCAAGTTCTTTCCTTCCACTGAAAAATTTATATTACAATCCCCACACAGAATGATTTTTTGATTTTTATATCGACTAGTTGATTTATCTAAGGTGATGGAGAGTTTCTGAAGAAAAATATCTAACATTTTTATTGATGAGCTTCTATAGATAGCTAGTATAATAACAAAATTGATATCATCCACGAAATATTTTATTCCTGTACATTCAAAATCAAAATGTTTTTTTCAGTAGAAATCATATCGATAAAATTAAGTTTTTCATATTTTGATTTATGCTTGACATATATACAAATACCACAATTTTTAGACCCTGACCTGCAATAAATATTAGCGACCTGATAATCTTGAATTTTTAGTGATTGTATTTGTTCTGGTTTAGCCCAGTGCTCTGAGGCACAAAATATATCACAGTTTATATTATTTAGGAATAATTCGAGTTCCGTCAATTTATTACTAAGACACTGCACATTTTGATGCACTGTATGTAGATTATGTTGGATTATAGGGATAGCTTCTTCCATATGTCTATATTCATCCACTTTGAGGACATCTAATGGAGTCTTGATGGCCCTACTAGTAACCACACTTTCTTTTCAATGCCTTTAAACTTGGTTTCTCCTGCAGATGTACTTTTGTCTCCTTCTGCCACTATTTTATTTCTATTATGCCTTTTCTCATGTCTTCTTTGACTTCTAGTATACTGAAAATCATTGTTTTTTGTTTCTGTTGTTTCTGTAATCTCAGTTTCCTCTTGTTCTCCTTTTTTACTTCCCTCGCATACCGAAGGGAAGTATTGTATTCGAGAAAAAATCACCCTCCGACATTTTTTCGGATTCTGACGTTTCAGAACACGTAGATTACGAAAATATAGGTTTTTCAATTCCGTCAGTCTGTCTGTCGGTCTGTCTGTTGGTGCATTTACTAAAAAACTACTTGACGGAGAGCTGTCAAATTTGGCAGGTAGTTGACGCTACTGTCAGCGCAGAAATGATAGAAATTTCACTGGAAAATATACAGGGTGGACCGTCTAAACGGAATAAATAGTGAAAAAAATTTTTTTTCGCTCAAATTTAAAATTTCCACGTTTCATGACGCGCTAATCCCATTTCGGGAAAAAAAATTTTTGAAAATTTTTTTCACCGACATTTTTGAAAAAATTTTTACCAAGATAAACATTTTTTTTTTGTTCAAATTTAAAATTTCCACGTTTCATGACACGCTAAACCTATTTCTGAAAAAAAAAATTTGAAATTTTACCACTAAGATAGAATTTTTTTTCTTTGTTCAGATTTAAACTATCCACGTTTCCATGGCATTCTAAAACTATTCAAACAAATTTAAAAATGTTTTTGAAAAATTTTTAAAAAAATTTGAAAACATTTTTAATCTATTTATCACTACTATAGAATAGACGAAAAATTTGGTTTGCTCAAATTTAAAATGTCCACGTTTCATGACATTCCAAACCAATTTCGGAAAAAAAATTTTTGCAACATTTTGTTACCAGTTTGGAAAAAAAATTAACACTAGAATAGATGGCAACTTTTTTTACTCAAATTTAAAAGTTTCACGTTTCATGATATTCTAAACCTATTTAAAAAAAAATATGTAATTTTTAAATCTTAAACTTGTTTTACCACTATTATAGAATAGACGGAAACTTTCCTTTATGCTCAAATTTAAAATTTCTACGTTTGACATTTTAAACCTATTTCAGAAGAAAAAAAGTAAAAATTTTTTTTAACATTTTTGAAAAATTAAAATAAAAATGAAATTTTTTAACCACCACTATACTTCCACTCCATTACGTGAATGTTGGATTCATTTGACGGATGGCAATAATATCTGACATATACACCTATTATACTTTTATTGAAAAATGTACAGGGTGGTCATCCCAAGAAATAATTCAGTCATGGTGGACATTTGTAAAGGTATTTGCGCAAGCCTGCCATATGTGGCACCTGTTATTTATTATTGAGCTTTTGCTGTTGGATGAGCAATCTGTATATTTTTTTGACCAAAACTTATCAAGTTTTCTTTGTAATATTAGCAATAACTATATTCCGATTATTATTCTCAATGTCATTTCGTAATTATTAATTTTTTAGAGTGACCGCCATGCACAAATAACGAGGGAAGTTCTGTGTAAAGACCTTTACCGATTTTTGTATTTTGGGGTCGTATTTTTGTTTACTTCTCTACTCTGTGATGTATAATTTTGGGGAGTCAGCTTTTTTATTGTGTCTGTATTTTGTTTATTTAGTTGTGTTGGTATTCTTTCTATGTTTGTATCATTCTTTTGTTCTGTATTTATTGTAGGATTTTTTCTTTCTTTGCGCAGGTTGATTATCTGTATGTGTAGATTATTTATTTGTTCTTCGACAGATTTTAGTTGTTTCTCACAAACAGATTTTATGATTTCAGATAGAGATGTATGTTATGGGTGTGAAATTATCCACATCCACATTTTAAGGTAGGACTATAATCGATAAAGTCGTCGGCTTAGAGATTATTTTTTAAATTCGAAAACAGGTCTTTTAAAATGCCATCATTTTAAATGTTAGACAGCTTCGAAATAGAAATATATACATAGGGAAACATATCAATACATTGTCAGCCCGCCTGGAAGGGTGAAATGGGGATTGAAACACTTAAAAAATCAACAATTTTTTTAGCCACGGTAGAATTCTAATTCCAACGTAGATTAATTAAGCACAAAAAAACGCATCAGAAAAATGCATCGAAATTTTTTGTCAGCCCGTCTAGCAGGGTGAAATAGGGGTTGAAAGGCATTAAAAAAATCAGCAATTTTTTTAGCGACAATAGAATTTTAATTTTAACGTAGATTAATTAAGAACAAAGAAACGCATCAGAAAAATATATTGAAATCATTTGTCAACCCGTCTAGCAGGGTGAAATGGGGGTTGAAAGGTATTAAAAACCAGCTATTTTTTTAGCCACAGTAGAATTTTAATTTTAACGTAGATTAATTAAGAACAAAGAAACGCATCAGAAAAATACATTGAAATCATTTGTCAGCCCGTCTAGAAGGGTGAAATGGGGGTTGAAAGGCATTAAAAAATCAGCAATTTTTTTAGCCACAGTAGAATTTTAATTTTAACGTAGATTAATTAAGAACAAAGAAACGCATCAGAAAAATACATTGAAATCATTTGTCAGCCCGTCTGGCAGGGTGAAATGGGGGTTGAAAGGTATTAAACAATTAGCTATTTTTTTAGCCCCCGTAGAATTTTAATTTTAATGTAGATTAATTAGGAACAAAGAAACGCATCAGAAAAATGCATTAAAATCATTTGTCAGCCCGTCTAGAAGGGTGAAATGGGGGTTGAAAGGCATTAAAAAATCAGCAATATTTTTAGCCACAGCAGAATTTTGATTTTAACGTAGATTAATTAAGAACAAAGAAACACATCAGAAAAATGCATTGAAATCATTTGTCAGCCCGTATAGCAGGGTGAAATGGGGGTTGAAAGGTATTAAAAATCAGCTATTTTTTTAGCCACAGTAGAATTTTAATTTAACGTAGATTAATTAAGAACAAAGAAACACATCAGAAAAATACATTGAAATCATTTGTCAGCCCGTCCAGCGGGGTAAAATGGGGGTTGAAAGGCATTAAAAAATCAGCAATTTTCTTAGCCACAGTAGAATTTTAATTTTAACGTAGATTAATTAAGAACAAAGAAACACATCAGAAAAATGCATTGAAATCATTTGTCAGCCCGTCTAGCAGGGTGAAATGGGAGTTGAAAGGCATTAAAAAATCAGCAATTTTCTTAGCTACAGTAGAATTTTAATTTTAACGTAGATTAATTAAGAACAAAGAAACACATCAGAAAAATGCATTGAAATCATTTGTCAGCCCGTCTGGCAGCGTATAGTGGGGGTTGAAATACATAAAAAAAATCAACAATTTTTTTTAGCCATGGTAGAATTTTAATTTTAACGTGGTTTCATTAAGAACAAAGAAACGCATCGGAAAAATGCATTGAAATCATTTGTCAGCCGTCTAGCAGGGTAAAATGGGGGTTGAAATGCGTTAAAAAATCAACAATTTTTTTAGCCACTGTAGAATTTTAATTCTAACGTAGATTAATTAAGAACAAAGAAACGCATCAGAAAAATGCATTGAAATCATTTGTCAGTCGGTCTAGCAGGGTGAAATGGGGGTTGAAAAGTATTAAAAAATCAGCAATTTTTTTAGCCACGGTAGAATTTTCACTTTAACGTAGATTAATTAAGAACAAAGAAACGCATCAGAAAAATGCATTGAAATCATTTGTCAGCCCGTCTAGCAGCGTAAAATGGGGGTTGAAATATATTAAAAAATCAACTATTTTCTTAGCCAAGGTAGAATTGTAATTCTAACGTAGATTAATTAAGAACAAAGAAACGCATCAGAAAAATGCACTGAAATCATTTGTCAGCCCGTCTAGCAGGGTGAAATGGGGGTTGAAAGGTATTAAAAAATCAAATATTTTTTTAGCCACTGTAGAATTGTAATTCTAACGTAGATTAATTAAGAACAAAGAAATGCATCAGAAAAATGTATTGAAATCATTTGTCAGCCCGTCTAGCAGGGTGAAATGGGGGTTGAAAGGTATTAAAAAATCAAATATTTTTTTTAGCCACGGTAGAATTTTAATTTTAACGTAGATTAATTAAGAATAAAGAAATGCATCAGAAAAATACATTGAAATCATTTGTCAGCCCGTCTAGCATTGTAAAATGGGGGTTGAAATGCGTTAAAAAATCAACTATTTTTTTTAGCCACTGTAGAATTGTAATTCTAACGTAGATTAATTAAGAACAAAGAAATGAATCGGAAAAATGCATTGAAATCATTTGTCAGCCCGTCTAGCAGGGTGATATGGGGGTTGAAAAGTATTAAAAAATCAAATATTTTTTTAGCCACGGTAGAATTGTAATTCTAATGTAGATTAATTAAGAGCAAAGAAATGCATCAGAAAAATGCATTGAAATCATTTGTCAGCCCGTCTAGCAGGGTGATATGGGGTTGAAAAGTATTAAAAAATCAAATATTTTTTTAGCCACGGTAGAATTGTAATTCTAACGTAGATTAATTAAGAACAAAGAAATGCATCCGAAAAATGCATTGAAATCATTTGTCAGCCCGTCTGGCAGGGTGAAATGGGGGTTGAAATGTATTAAAAAATCAGCTATTTTTTTAGCCACGGTAGAATTTTAATTTTAACGCAGATTAATGAAGAACAAAGAAATGCATCAGAAAAATGCATTGAAATCATTTGTCAGCCCGTCTAGCAGGGTGAAATGGGGGTTGAAAAGTATTAAAAAATCAAATATTTTTTTAGCCACGGTAGAATTGTAATTCTAACGTAGATTAATTAAGAACAAAGAAATGCATCAGAAAAATGCATTGAAATCATTTGTCAGCCTGTCTGGCAGGGTGAAATGGGGGTTGAAAGGTATTAGAAAATCAAATATTTTTTTAGCTACGGTAGAATTGTAATTCTAGCGTAGATTAATTAAGAACAAAAAAATGCATCAGAAAAATGCATTGAAATCATTTGTCAGCCTGTCTGGCAGGGTGAAATGGGGGTTGAAAGGTATTAGAAAATCAAATATTTTTTTAGCCACGGTAGAATTGTAATTCTAGCGTAGATTAATTAAGAACAAAAAAATGCATCAGAAAAATGCATTGAAATCATTTGTCAGCCCGTCTAGCAGGGTGAAATGGGGGTTGAAAAGTATTAAAAAATCAAATATTTTTTTAGCCACGGTAGAATTGTAATTCTAGCGTAGATTAATTAAGAACAAAAAAATGCATCAGAAAAGTGCATTAAAATCATTTGTCAGCCCGTCTCGCAGGGTGAAATGGGGGTTGAAAAGTATTAAAAAATCAAATATTTTTTTAGCTACGGTAGAATTGTAATTCTAGCGTAGATTAATTAAGAACAAAAAAATGCATCAGAAAAATGCATTGAAATCATTTGTCAGCCCGTCTAGCAGGGTGAAATGGGGGTTGAAAAGTATTAAAAAATCAAATATTTTTTTAGCCACGGTAGAATTGTAATTCTAGCGTAGATTAATTAAGAACAAAAAAATGCATCAGAAAAGTGCATTAAAATCATTTGTCAGCCCGTCTAGCAGGGTGAAATGGGGGTTGAGAAGTATTAAAAAATCAAATATTTTTTTAGCCACGGTAGAATTGTAATTCTAATGTAGATTAATTAAGAACAAAGAAATGCATCAGAAAAATGCATTGAAATCATTTGTCAGCCCGTCTAGCAGGGTGATATGGGGGTTGAAAAGTATTAAAAAATCAAATATTTTTTTAGCCACGGTAGAATTGTAATTCTAACGTAGATTAATTAAGAACAAAGAAACGCATCAGAAAAATACATTGAAATCATTTGTCAGCCCGTCTAGCAGGGTGAAATGGGGGTTGAAAGGTATTAGAATATCAAATATTTTTTTAGCCACGGTAGAATTGTAATTCTAACGTAGATTAATTAAGAACAAAGAAACGCATCAGAAAAATACATTGAAATCATTTGTCAGCCCGTCTAGCAGGGTGAAATGGGGGTTGAAATACATTAAAATATCAACTATTTTTGTGGCCATGGTAGAACATTATTTTTAACGTGGTTTTATTGAGAACAAAGAAACGCATCAGAAAAATACATTGAAATCATTTGTCAGTCCGTCTGGCAGGGTGAAATGGGGGTTGAAATACATTAAAATATCAACTATTTCTGTGGGCACGGTAGAATTTTATTTCTAACGTGGTTTCATTGAGAACAAAGAAACACATCAGGAAAATGCATTGAAATCATTTGTCAGCCCATCCAGCGGGGTAAATTGGGGGTTGAAATACATTAAAATATCAACTTTCTTTGTGGCCACGGTAGAATTTTATTTCTAATCTGGTTTCATTGAGAACAAAGAAACGCATCAGGAAAACACATTGAAATCATTTGTTAGCCCGTCCAGCGGGGTAAAATGGGGGTTGAAATACATTAAAATATCAACTATGCATTAATAATTCAGCAATTTTTTTAGCCACGCTAGAATTTTTATTTTAACGTAGATTAATTGAGAACTAAAGAACACATGAGAAAAATGCATTGAAACCATTTGTCAGCCCGTCTAGCAGGATAGAGTGGGGGTTGAAATACATTACAAAATCAACTATTTTTTTCACCCCGGTAGAAATTTACTTAATCTACATTAAAACTGAAATTCTACCGTGGCTAAAACATAGTAGATTTTTTAAATCATTTCAACCCCCATTTTAATGCCTTCCAACCCCCATTTCACCCTGCCAGACGGGCTGACAAATGATTTCAATGCATTTTTCTGATGCATTTCTTTGTTCTCAATTAATCTACGTTAGAATTACAATTCTACCGTGGCTAAAAAAATATTTGATTTTTTAGTACTTTTCAACCCCCATTTCACCCTGCTAGACGGGCTGACAAATGATTTCAATGCATTCTTCTGATACATTTATTTGTTCTTAATTAATATATGTTAAAATTAAAATTTTACCGAGGCTAAAAAAATATTTGAATTTTTAACGCATTTTAACCCCCATTTTACCCTCCTAGACGGGCTGTCAAATGATTTTAATGCATTTTTCTGATGCATTTCTTTGTTCTTAATTAATCTACTTTAGAATTACAATTCTACCGTGGCTAAAAAAATATTTGATTTTTTAATACTTTTCAACCCCCATTTCACCCTGCTAGACGGGCTGACAAATGATTTCAATGCATTTTTCTGGTGCATTTATTTGTTCTTAATTAATATACGTTAAAATTAAAATTCTACCGAGGCTAAAAAAATATTTGATTTTTTAATACCTTTCAACCCCCATTTCATCCTGCTAGACGGGCTGACAAATGATTTCAATGCATTTTTCTGATGCATTTCTTTGTTCTTAATTAATCTACGTTAGAATTACAATTCTACCGTGGCTAAAAAAATATTTGATATTCTAATACCTTTTAACCCCCATTCACCCTGCTAGACGGGCTGACAAATGATTTCAATGTATTTTTCTGATGCGTTTCTTTGTTCTTAATTAATCTACGTTAAAATTAAAATTCTACTGTGGCTAAAAAAATTGCTATTTTTTTAATGCCTTTCAACCCCCATTTCACCCTGCTAGACGGGCTGACAAATGATTTCAATGCATTTTTCTGATGCGTTTCTTTGTTCTTAATTAATCTACGTTAGAATTACAATTCTACAGTGGCTAAAAAACAGTTGATTTTTTAACGCATTTCAACCCCCATTTTACCCTTCTAGACGGGCTGACAAATGATTTTAATGCATTATTCTGATGCATTTCTTTATTCTTAATTAATCTACGTTAGAATTACAATTCTACAGTGGCTAAAAAAATAGTTGATTTTTTAACGCATTTCAACCCCCATTTTACAATGCTAGACGGGCTGACAAATGATTTCAATGTATTTTTCTGATGCGTTTCTTTGTTCTTAATTAATCTACGTTAAAATTAAAATTCTACTGTGGCTAAAAAAATTGCTATTTTTTTAATGCCTTTCAACCCCCATTTCACCCTGCTAGACGGGCTGACAAATGATTTCAATGCATTTTTCTGATGCGTTTCTTTGTTCTTAATTAATCTACGTTAGAATTACAGTTCTACAGTGGCTAAAACAGTTGATTTTTTAACGCATTTCAACCCCCATTTTACCCTTCTAGACGGGCTGACAAATGATTTTAATGCATTATTCTGATGCATTTCTTTATTCTTAATTAATCTACGTTAGAATTACAATTCTACAGTGGCTAAAAAAATAGTTGATTTTTTAACGCAATTCAACCCCCAGTTTACAATGCTAGACGGGCTGACAAATGATTTCAATGTATTTTTCTGATGCGTTTCTTTGTTCTTAATTAATCTACGTTAAAATTAAAATTCTACTGTGGCTAAAAAAATAGCTGATTTTTAATACCTTTCAACCCCCATTTCACCCTGCTAGACGGGCTGACAAATGATTTCAATGCATTTTTCTGATGTGTTTCTTTGTTCTTAATTAATCTACGTTAGAATTAAAATTCTACCGCTGCTAAAGGAATACTTGATTTTTTTATGTATTTCAACCCTCACTTTACCCTGTTAGACGGGCTGACAAATGATTACAATGCATTTTTCTGTTGCGTTTCTCTGTTCTTAATAAAAACACGTTACAATTAAAATTCTACCGTGGTTAAAAAAAATACTTGATTTTATAATGTATTTCAACCCCCACTTTACCCTGTTAGACGGGCTGACAAATGATTTCAATGCATTTTTCTGATGCATTTCTTTGTTCTTAACGAAACCACGTTAAGATGAAAATTCTACCATGGTTAAAAAAATAGTTGATTTTTTAATGTATTCCAACCCCCACTTTACCCTGCTAGACGGGCTGACAAATGCTTTCAATGCATTTTTCTGATGTGTTTCTTTGTTCTTAATTAATCTACGTTGAAATTAAAGTTCTACCGTGGCTAAAAAAATAGTTGATTTTTTAACGCATTTCAACCCCCATTTTCACCCTATTAGACGGGCTGACAAATGATTTCAATGCATTTTTCTGATGCGTTCTGTCATCGGCGTCGGACAAGTTATGACTTGTCTGGCGCGCCGCTGCCCATATATATAAACTCGGTCCAAAATTTTATATATATACTAAAAATTTTGACCAATCAAAAGCTTGGATTTTTCCCAAACTTCTATAAAAGAACAGGAAAAAATCCAGCAAATCAGTAGTGTTCCAGCCTTCAGCGAGTTAGCCAGAAGTCTTGCAGCATCGATCAGTTCAGCACAAGGGTGAACGCCAGAGCTGATGAGGCTACTCCTTCTTTTGTGTTGTTAAGTGACAAGTGTGTTTTATTACCTTCGCCCGTCCAAGGCGCCTCTCTGGGCTAGCCACCCAGAAGTTACAAGTGACAGTGAAGATGCACACACGTAGTGGCAAGGCAGTAGGCACTGGGGTCACGGACGACGCTCCGGTCACGGCCCCCCCCTCACTGCACGGTGCCACTGACAGCATCTAGTCACAAAGTGCTCCGCCACCACGACGCCCTGACAGGGGGTACTGGGGTCACGAACGACGTCTCCACGACGGTGTCCCCCCACTGCATGGTGTCCAGCGCAGCAACCCGGCACGGCGAGGTAAGCATGACCACTGATTTTTCCTTAGGCACTAGTGCTACGAACGACGCCGCCACGACGGCGCCCCATTACAGTACGTCACCCAGCACAGCACCCCGGCTCAGCGAGGCAGGATCCGCTGTGAACATGGCATTAGGCACTGGGCCCACGCACGACGTCTCCACGACGGTGCCCCCTCACTGCATGGTGCGCAACGCAGCAACCTGGCACGAAGACATGGTATTAGGCACTGGGGCCACGCACGACGTCTCCACGACGGTGCCCCCTCGCTGCATGGTACGCAGCGCAGCACCCTGGCACGAAGACACGGCAATGGAACAGAGGCTGGAAAGTGACGATTCTATGGTGATGCCCCCTCGCTGTATGGTAGACCCAACAGCATACAGGGTTGGTGACGATTCCTTGTCGTCGGAGGGCCGCCGCTTCGCCAGATTCACTCCCACACATGGAGAAGCTTCCACCTCCGGCCCAGAGCTACCCAGCGGCCAGTACAATACTGCTACCACCCCCGACTGGCCACAACTCTTCAGCGACGCCTCGCTGACGCCTCGCCGCCAGCCGGCCACCCCTCGCTGCATGGTGCCATCAGCAGCAACCTGCCCAAATCAAAGTCTATCACCGAACGCACAGTACCTCGTCTCGCCTACCTCGCCGGCCGGCGCTTACCAGACGACGACGCCTAGTGCAACGCTCCACAGGCAACAAATAGTGCTCCAAGGACAAACGACCGGGACGATCCCAGTCCCCTCTGCAGCCATGACAGAGAGACTACCCACGTACGAACAGTTAGCACAACTGTTGGCCTTGACCACTTCCAATCTAGCCTCAGTAACCCAGCAGCAACAAAACTGCTGGCCACCCATCACTGCACGGAGCTCCCAACAGCCGTATGACGCAGAAAAGGCTAACTTCCGTGGACAGTTCCTTTGTTCATAATTAATCTACGTTAGAATTAAAATTCTACCGCGGCTAAAAAAATACTTGATTTTTTAAAGTATTCCAGCCCCCACTTTACGCTGTTAGACGGGCTGACAAATGATTTCAATGCATTTTTCTGATGCATTTCTTTGTTCTTAATTAATCTACGTTAAAATTAAAATTCTACCGTGGCTAAAAAAAATTGCTGATTTTTTAATACCTTTCAACCCCCATTTCACCCTGCTGCACGGGCTGACAAATTATTTCAATGCATTTTTCTGATGCATTTCTTTGTTGTTAATTAATCTACGTTAGAATTACAATTCTACCTTGGCTAAGATAATAGTTGATTTTTTAATGTATTTCAACCCCCATTTTACCCTGCTAGACGGGCTGACAAATGATTTCAATGCATTTTTCTGATGTGTTTCTTTGTTCTTAATTAATCTACGTTAGAATTAAAATTCTACCGCTGCTAAAGGAATACTTGATTTTTTTATGTATTTCAACCCTCACTTTACCCTGTTAGACGGGCTGACAAATGATTACAATGCATTTTTCTGTTGCGTTTCTCTGTTCTTAATAAAAACACGTTACAATTAAAATTCTACCGTGGTTAAAAAAAATACTTGATTTTATAATGTATTTCAACCCCCACTTTACCCTGTTAGACGGGCTGACAAATGATTTCAATGCATTTTTCTGATGCATTTCTTTGTTCTTAACGAAACCACGTTAAGATGAAAATTCTACCATGGTTAAAAAAATAGTTGATTTTTTAATGTATTCCAACCCCCACTTTACCCTGCTAGACGGGCTGACAAATGCTTTCAATGCATTTTTCTGATGTGTTTCTTTGTTCTTAATTAATCTACGTTGAAATTAAAGTTCTACCGTGGCTAAAAAAATAGTTGATTTTTTAACGCATTTCAACCCCCATTTTCACCCTATTAGACGGGCTGACAAATGATTTCAATGCATTTTTCTGATGCGTTCTGTCATCGGCGTCGGACAAGTTATGACTTGTCTGGCGCGCCGCTGCCCATATATATAAACTCGGTCCAAAATTTTATATATATACTAAAAATTTTGACCAATCAAAAGCTTGGATTTTTCCCAAACTTCTATAAAAGAACAGGAAAAAATCCAGCAAATCAGTAGTGTTCCAGCCTTCAGCGAGTTAGCCAGAAGTCTTGCAGCATCGATCAGTTCAGCACAAGGGTGAACGCCAGAGCTGATGAGGCTACTCCTTCTTTTGTGTTGTTAAGTGACAAGTGTGTTTTATTACCTTCGCCCGTCCAAGGCGCCTCTCTGGGCTAGCCACCCAGAAGTTACAAGTGACAGTGAAGATGCACACACGTAGTGGCAAGGCAGTAGGCACTGGGGTCACGGACGACGCTCCGGTCACGGCCCCCCCCTCACTGCACGGTGCCACTGACAGCATCTAGTCACAAAGTGCTCCGCCACCACGACGCCCTGACAGGGGGTACTGGGGTCACGAACGACGTCTCCACGACGGTGTCCCCCCACTGCATGGTGTCCAGCGCAGCAACCCGGCACGGCGAGGTAAGCATGACCACTGATTTTTCCTTAGGCACTAGTGCTACGAACGACGCCGCCACGACGGCGCCCCATTACAGTACGTCACCCAGCACAGCACCCCGGCTCAGCGAGGCAGGATCCGCTGTGAACATGGCATTAGGCACTGGGCCCACGCACGACGTCTCCACGACGGTGCCCCCTCACTGCATGGTGCGCAACGCAGCAACCTGGCACGAAGACATGGTATTAGGCACTGGGGCCACGCACGACGTCTCCACGACGGTGCCCCCTCGCTGCATGGTACGCAGCGCAGCACCCTGGCACGAAGACACGGCAATGGAACAGAGGCTGGAAAGTGACGATTCTATGGTGATGCCCCCTCGCTGTATGGTAGACCCAACAGCATACAGGGTTGGTGACGATTCCTTGTCGTCGGAGGGCCGCCGCTTCGCCAGATTCACTCCCACACATGGAGAAGCTTCCACCTCCGGCCCAGAGCTACCCAGCGGCCAGTACAATACTGCTACCACCCCCGACTGGCCACAACTCTTCAGCGACGCCTCGCTGACGCCTCGCCGCCAGCCGGCCACCCCTCGCTGCATGGTGCCATCAGCAGCAACCTGCCCAAATCAAAGTCTATCACCGAACGCACAGTACCTCGTCTCGCCTACCTCGCCGGCCGGCGCTTACCAGACGACGACGCCTAGTGCAACGCTCCACAGGCAACAAATAGTGCTCCAAGGACAAACGACCGGGACGATCCCAGTCCCCTCTGCAGCCATGACAGAGAGACTACCCACGTACGAACAGTTAGCACAACTGTTGGCCTTGACCACTTCCAATCTAGCCTCAGTAACCCAGCAGCAACAAAACTGCTGGCCACCCATCACTGCACGGAGCTCCCAACAGCCGTATGACGCAGAAAAGGCTAACTTCCGTGGACAGTTCCTTTGTTCATAATTAATCTACGTTAGAATTAAAATTCTACCGCGGCTAAAAAAATACTTGATTTTTTAAAGTATTCCAGCCCCCACTTTACGCTGTTAGACGGGCTGACAAATGATTTCAATGCATTTTTCTGATGCATTTCTTTGTTCTTAATTAATCTACGTTAAAATTAAAATTCTACCGTGGCTAAAAAAAATTGCTGATTTTTTAATACCTTTCAACCCCCATTTCACCCTGCTGCACGGGCTGACAAATTATTTCAATGCATTTTTCTGATGCATTTCTTTGTTGTTAATTAATCTACGTTAGAATTACAATTCTACCTTGGCTAAGATAATAGTTGATTTTTTAATGTATTTCAACCCCCATTTTACCCTGCTAGACGGGCTGACAAAAAAGTTCGATACATTTTTCTGATGCGTTTTTTTGTCCGTAATTAATCTACGTTGGAATTAGAATTCTACCGTGGCTAAAAAAATTGTTGATTTTTAAAGTGTTTCACCCTTCCAGACGGGCTGACAATGTATTGATATGTTTTCCTATGTATATATTTCAATTTCGAAACTGTCTAACATTTAAAATGATGGCATTTTAAAAACCTGTTTTCGAATTTAAAAAATAATCTCTAAGACCACGACTTTATCGATTCTAGTCCTACCTTAAAATGTGGATGTGGATAATTTCACACCCATTATTTATTTTACTGCTTGAACAATTAAGTTATTTTCCAGAGATATTTTCTGTCTTCATATCTCCAGATATGCAGTATGATCTATTTCCTACTGAGTCACATTTAGCCAATATATTCTTCAATCATAAGATATTTTACTTACAGCAAAAATTTATAAAATATGACTCATAAGATAAACATAACCTTATACAGATCCGGAAAATGTTGGTTTTGGTATTGCACTAGTTTCAATGACTTAACGGACTGCCCACAATAAACGTGTCTACCACTGACAGAGCTGCCCGCGTACATGCGGTGGGGAAAGCCGGTGGCACGATGTACAATGTGTTATACAATAAAAAAGAATAGCCTAGTTGCTTCGCTCTCCCTTGCCCTTATTGCTATACCTAAACAAACATTTTCTGAATCTGTGTACCTTATTGATGGACTTGAAAATTACAGTCACGCCTGTTGTAGTAGGTATCCCAACCAATAATCCATATTTTATTTTCAGTTAAGAAAGCTTATCATAGACTCTCACTTCTTGTTCATCCTGACCGTGTCGAACAAAATGAAAAGAAAGTGGCAACTGAAAAATTTCAAGTGCTTGGAAAAATTCATACCATTCTTCAAGATAAAGACAAACGTAAATTGTACGATGATTTTGGTGAATATGATGAAGAAGTTGACTCTTCCTTTAATTGGATTGATTATTGGAGATCCATGTTCAAGAAAATTGAAATGAAGGACATACAAAATTATGAAAAAGGATATATTGGATCTGAGACTGAATTAAGAGATATTAAGAAGGCTTATGTCAGCACTAAAGGTAACATGGACAGAATTTTAGAGATGGTTCCATTCAGCAATTGTGACAGCGAATCAAGAATAATAGAGATTGTAAAAAAAATGGTAGATGATGGTGAAGTAGATATGTACAAATCTTTTTTTAATGAAAATAAACAAAGAAAAATGAGGAGGCATAAAAAATGGGAAAAGGAAAAGCAGGAGACAGAATTAATTGACAGTATGTAGATTTTTTTTATACTTAAATTAACCATAATTTCTTGAACTTTATTCAACAGCAAAAATTTTAAATTGCAATCCGATAACTACATATTTTAATAAAATGTAATAATTTAACATTTCTATTATTTATTATTAGATATGTTTGAAAATTTATATATTAGTTCAAATATACCAAACACACCTAAACATTAATTTTAGATATAGAAAGTCGTTCATAAGACCAATTGCAAACACAAACTTAAAATAGGATTCTCACCAAGTGGAAGGTTGACAAATCTCTGTTAAAAAGTATACTTTTTTCTTTTTTAATCATTGTTTTAAAACATTTAATTCAATTCATAGGTTTCTTCCCACATTAAAATGGAAAATGTATATATTTTTTCTAACATTTCAGTTTATTACATGATCATCAGATCATAATAATACAAAGTTATAATATGAATCAGTTAAATCAAAACAGACTGTTAAACTTTAGTTCTAAGATTTTTGCAGTAATGATTATGATTTGTAGACTAGTTTCCAGATTTAAATCTTAAGTAATCTAAATATGCTCTATAATAGTAAGATCAATTTTATAAATTGTTTTAAACACGAAAGAAACAACTAAAAACACAATCAGTAGAAGTTTTCACTTCGGAAATATTCCGGACATAATTAGTTTTGCAACTAATTTGTTTAATAACAAGTGACACTCAAGGACTATTGTTGGTAATGATAACTTTTAGTTGTTCCTGACATGTTCAGAGATGTATTCAAAAAGTTACGCTTCCCGAAATTATTCCGAAATAATGCATATTTTCATCCTCTATTTACGCCATTATAATAATAAAATATTAAGATTAAATAAGTATCTCAAAACGAAACTAAATTATCATTAATATTGTATGTAGTGTGTGGTGTTTACATACCTTCAGCTGTTGTTAAATCAACTTCTTCATTACTTGGTCCAGCGGTATCTAGATCTACGTATAATGTCTTACACTTTTCATGATGATTTTTTAATCTTTGAACAAGTCCTTGCATTTCTTTTCTGCAAGTTTTACAAATCGCTCTACTACCAGTCTTTCCCTTTTCTATTTTTTTTTCTATAAAATAATCCCAAATTGTGTCTTTTTTCCTTCCACTCATTTTTATTTTACACTTCACTTGTTTACTTTTAATTTTAATTAATTTGAGCACGACTAGCATGAGTACAGAAAATTTGTCAAATGATGCAGCTTTCGAATTGGCCACCCTTTTATGTTATATTGTGCAGACAATTTTCTACAGGATTTAATAGGAAAATTCGCGCAATAACATGAACGAGTATACTAAGAATAAGAAACTAAGAAGCAGAAATATACGGTTGAACATATTGAAATGAAATTTTGGTACTTTCTAAAGTGTAACGTTTGTTGTTCTATGATGGGTCAATTGGAACTTGGAACAATGAAATAGTAGACTTCTAACACTAACAACTTTATTATCACAGACTTGCTTACATACATTACATAGGACACGAGGTACGAGGTAAGTGTCCGGTCCGTGTCAACCTACTCACGCGTCGTCCAACTAAGCACTGTCGCTTCCGCTAGGATGTCGGACATGCGCCCGGTGCGCTCCGTGCTACCAACAGAACACCCCTATTTTTTGCTTACACTTATTTATACAATGCAATAATTTATTAACTAGAGCACATGTGCTTTGTAGCTGACTATTTTTATAACAAAATTTCTTTTCGTTTAAAATTCAATTATGTAATACTATACAATAGTTGCCTAACTAGTAACTGTATCTTGTAGTTGGATACTATATATCAAAATCTTATTTAAAATTATTTATGTAAATATATTTATTTCCTAACCAGTAACTGTACTGTCAAGTCAGGGTGATTCTACAATAAAATCTTGTAACTTCGTTGGTTGTCTTCGTGCTCTGGTGGAACGTTGCCTCCGCTCTGCTCCTCCGCTCGCCTGGCTAGGTGCTGGGGATGGTGATGTGGAGCTGTGGGAAACAACAGATTTTTTACTACATTGTGGTGTTATGGTTTTACCATTGTTTATTAATGGTTCGTCACTACCCTCGTCATTACACACTAAATTATCAGAGTCATTCGGTTCTGTTGAACTCGCGTCAAGGTTTATCGGGTCTGTTGTAATGTTTAGTGGTATATTATCGTTAGCGTTAGCACTACTTACGGTTGACTCTTTTACATCGTGCATGATTTTTGAAGCTAATACTTTACCGTGACTAAACCCATCTGTCTCTGTCTCTCGTCTCACTCTTCTGCCTATGATCTGGTTGCAGTGTCGCTTCCAAATTTGCCCTGCCTCATATACCTCGCAGAGGTATGTTGTCTTCCCAATGCTGCGTATGATTCTTGCCTCAGTCCATTTCCTTCGGTGTACCGTTCTATAATCTCGGACCAGTACCTCCTCATCTGTTTTAAATACTCTATTCTTACCCTGGCTATAGTGCCGTGCTTGTTTTTGTTGTGCCTTTTTGATCGTTTGTCTTACTTGATTCTCTTCAGTGCTTACCTCCCTTTTCTCTTGTTTCCTTAAAAAGTCCAGTCTTGTTTTTAACGTTCTCCCGAACATTAGCATTGCTGGGGTTTGTTTTGTAGTGCTATGTTCTGTGTTTCGGTAAGTAAGTAAGAATCTTGATATTAGGGTAGACCAGTTTTCATCTTTGTTTCCTTCTTCTAAAGCTGCTTTCATCTTACTTGAAGGTTTTTACTGCGTTTTCAGCTTGACCATTGCTTTGCGGGTGCCCTACCGGAGTTGTGATGTGTTTAACTCCGTTTCTCGCTAGAAATCCTTCCACACGAGCTGACACGAATTGTGTTCCATTATCTGTTACTAATAAGTCTGGAATTCCATATCTTGCGAAGGCGTCCCGTAGCTTCTCTTCAGTTTCTCCTGCGGTCATGGTTTTAACAGCGTACACCTCTGGGAACTTGCTATACGCGTCGATGAGTATTAGAAAATTTTTGCTTTCCAATGTCAAATAATCTGCATGGATTCTTCTGAAGGGTTCGTGTTCCACTGGCCATGGCGTATATTCTGATTTCGGTGGGTCTGCCCTTTGTTTCTGACATGCTAAGCAAGACTACTCTGTTCTCTATGTCGGAATCTATCCCTGGCCACCATGGGTAACTCCTTTCTAGCGACTTAGTCTTCCCGATACCCATATGTGCTGCGTGGAGCTCCTCTAATAGCGCTGCTCGCAGTGACTTTGGGATGACAATTGGGTGTCCCCAGGCTAGTACTCCATCTGTGTCTGAATCTGATATCTTAAGTATTAATTATGGAGTTCCTCAGGGAAGCGTTCTAGGACCGCTTCTTTTTGTAATTTTTGTAAATGATCTCATCAATGTTGCAGAACCAAATATCAAATTAACAATAATTAATTATGCAGACGATACAAACCTTTTAATAAAGGGTCATACACTTGAGGAAGTTACGAACGCTCTCTCTCGACTGTGGCAAAATGTAAAAGATTGGTTTTATACCAATGAACTTATACTAAATGAAGCTAAATCAAGTTGTGTGATATTTAAAACAGATCGTTCATTATTAAAAGTACCAGAATTGCTAACTGACAAGGTACCAATTTCAAACATCAATTCTACTAAATTGTTAGGTATAAATTTAGACAATAATATTAAATGGTTCCTACATATTGATGAAATCGTGAAAAAACTTAACAAAACATGCTTTGCACTTAGAGTTCTATCACGTTTATTTGACACGCCGACTCTTAAAACGGTATACTACGCAAATTTTTATTCCATCGCTAAGTATGCAATTGAGATATGGGGTGGTTCTTCGGACCTCCACAAAGTATTTAAAGCTCAAAAAAGGGCAGTTAGAATAATGTACAAATTAAAATTTTATGAATCGTGCCGAGGACACTTTAGGGAAAACAAAATGCTCACAATACCAGGACTATATGTATACTCCTGCTTACTATATTTAAAAAATCATCAGGCTGATTTCAAAACATTGAATCTAAATCATATTTATGATACTCGGCACAAAAGCAATTATGCATTTCCGATGCACCATTTAACTCTAACTGAGAAAGGACCATTCTATTCCGCAATCAAATTCTTTAATGTACTGCCTGATTTTCTCAAAAACAAAATTCTTCAAAAGGATTTCAGAGGACAAGTTTTCCAATATGTCTGTGATATAGAACCATATTCAATCCAAGAATTTCTTGATTTTTAATAATTGTAATTATTTTTAAGTTTTATCTTTATAACTGTTAGTGTAGAATTTTATCTTTTTATCTCTACAATTTGTAAGTGTCATGTGTCTAGTTTATATTGCTTACCCCTTTGACCTGTTTTATACATATTTTTTCTGTAATAATATGTCAAATGAAACTAAATAAAAACTGAACTGAACTGAACTGAACTGTGTCTGCAAGCTCGTCTTTTCCTATGAAAAATGGTTTAAACAACTGTTTCTGTTCATTTGGCCACTTATCTTTTTTTATCAGGTTTAGTACTTGTTTTAAATCCATATCTTTTCTCGTTTCTTCTCTTACTCTCTTGTTATCTATAGGCCAAGCCATGTTTGACCTTATGAAGTTGAAATATTCCACTTTTCCTTCATACTCGGGGTCAATAACATTTGTTTTTAAGGGTGATCTTGATAAGTAGTCTGCCATCTCATTTGATTTTCCTCTGACTGCTCTATTTTATAGTTACAACCTGCTAAATATAGGGCCCACCTTTGTAACCTGTTTGCGTGCATCTGGGGTATCTGTTTGTGTTCTCCAAACAATGTTATCAAAGGTTTATGGTCCGTTCTTATAATAAACTTGCTATGACCTAGAAGATACTGTTCAAACTTACGTGCTCCGTAGTAGATCGCTAAGGCCTCTTTGTGTATGGTTGAGTAGTTCTCTTCAGCTGGCATCAAGGTACGAGAGTCGCAAGCTATAGGTTTTTCCTGTCCATTTTCCAGTCTATGCAATAAGGTTGCCGATACCCCATATGAACTTGCATCCGTTGTTAATATCAGTTCTAGGTTTGGGTGGTGGGAAATGAAAATACATGTGTTGAGCAGCAGTGTGCTTTTTGCAAAAAAACAGTAATTTTAAAAAAAATCAAATGTGCTAATTGTAAAACTTATTTTCATAGGAGTTGTTCAGTAAAAAAAAGTAAAAAGTGTTGTGAAAATCCGAACTTGGAAGAATTTAACCTAGAAGAGAATGATGAAGGTGAATTATCTGATGACCTATTAACAGAAAAGTCCATTCAAATGGAAAATAAAATTTTAAAGGAAAAGAACAAAGACTTGATGGAAATTAATGAATTGCTTAGAAAAAAAATTGAGAATCTAGAAAGAAATATAAACCTAAAGATTAATGAAAACAAAAATGGAAGTACAGCAGAAAAAAATCATTACACCACACAAAGTGAAATAATTATTGCAGTCACTGAAGCATTTAAATCAAATTTTAAAAATAGCATAGAACCCTTAATTAGTGAAATAAATAATTTAAAATTAAAAATTAATATGTTAAATGAAATAAATAATGCAGGAACAAGAAGTGAGGTAAAAAGTGGTATTGAACAAAAAAATTATAATAAAAAAAAGCCTCAAATAACAACAACACAGAAGGAACCAGAGGCTGTCAAACAATCTATTTTAAACTTAAAAACTAATAAACCAGATATCCCAAACATAGTGAAGGATTTGGAAGATATTCAATGAAAAATCATGGATAATGTAATACATCTAAATCAAACAGATTCTATACAGGAAGACCCAAAAAATGCTACAAATATGAGCAACAACGATGAAGAGGGCTGGAGCTCTGTAAATAAGAGAAAGACTGAAGAGGATATAAAAATGTTTATAACAAATAAAATCGGAAGTAATGAATCTGAAGAAATAATAGTGAATGAACTGAAGTCGAACACTAATCGTTCTAAATGTTTCATGGTAGCAGCTGATTTTCAATACAAAGACAACTTCTATGATCCTAAATTTTGACCAAAAGGAGTATGCTACAGGAGATTCAACTTTCAGCTACACCATGAAAAGAAGAGACAGAATATCGCGGAATTGGGGCCAAATTCCTTTTTACCTGCATAGCAAACCTCCAATTTAAAAAATAAACTTAGTGTGCAATAGTTCATTAAATAATTTAAAATCTTCCTGTGACATAGTATATACAAATATTCAAAGCTTTCTTCCTCATAAAGATGAGTTAGTTTGTGATGTAATTTGCAAAAACCCCAAAATATTGTTACTAAGCGAAACCTCAGATATATTAGATGCTGAAATTTCAATAAAAAATTATAACGTAATACGTTGTGACTCACAAAATAGGCACACTGGTGGAGTACTGATGTATATTAAATGTGATATTAATTATTCGTTAATCGGGACGCACATATCAGAGGGTAATTACTGGTATCAGTTCGTCAAAGTAAATCTCTGTAAAGTCAATTATATACTAGGAGTGCTTTACCATTCACCCAGTGCAAATCATTCATTGTTTCTTGATGATCTAGAGGCCATATGTGAAAACTTTATCATTAACGGAAATAAATTGTTACTTATTGGTGACTTTAATATAAATTTCTTAAACACAGAATATTACTATTGTAAAAAATTAAACAACATGCTTAAAATATTAGGTTTAAAACAAATAATAACATGTCCAACTAGACGTACTGATTTAAGTAGCACTTTGATTGACTTTAACAAATTTCAATATATATTGTGAAGTATGTGAGACCCCTAAAATTACAGACCATTCATTGATAACACTAAAACTTCATGATAACATCACCATAAATACTTCAACAAAAAAAACAATTTCGTAACCTAAATAGTATTAATCTTGAAAAAATTTATTTGGAATTAATTACAACTGATTGGTCTCTAGCATTAGATTCAACTGATGTTAATAATATAGTTAGTGAAATAATTAACAAATGTGGTAACATAATAAATAAATTTTCACCTATAAAATATTACATTGTTAAGGGAAGTGATTTACTTTGGAATGATTTTGAGGTTAAACAAAAAGCTAAAGAACGTGATGCTGCATATAAAAATTTTACAAGTAGTTATGATGAAAATGATAGAAATTTAAATTCGTGCATTTATAAAAAACTCAGGAATGATGTGGTCAGTTTATTAAAATCAAAAAAGAAAATTTATTACTATAACAAAATTGATGCAAATAGATCTAACGGAAAATTAATGTGGAAAACCTTAAAAAGTTTAACAAACCAGAAGAACACCAACTGTTGTGCTAATAAAATAGAGTTTAAAATTAACGATAATACATTTTTTTCTGAAAACGACAAAGATTTAGCTGAAAATTTCAATTACTTTTTTATATCAAGCATTAATGATATTAAAAAATCAATTCCAGATACTGAACCTTGGTCTACCCAACATCTACCTGTAGTTTCATCAGAGTTCTCTAATTTTAAATTGATCACTTTTGGTGAATTAAAAACTATTGTGAATTCTTTGGACAATAAATTTAACATTGCAGACATCTTAAATGCAAAAATTCTAAAAAACATATTTCCAGTGATAGGACATCTATTATTAAAATTCATCAACACGTCACTCGAAAAGGGTAAGTTTCCTAATGAACTTAAAACTAGTAGTATTATTCCGTAACTAAAGTTAAGAATAATTATGAGGCACGAAATCATCGTCTGATCAATACACTACCAGAATTAGAAAAAATTCTTGAAATAGCAGTGTACAGTCAACTCTATGAATATTTCAGTGTAAACAATTTACTATTAATTAATCAATCTGGATATAGAAAAAATCACTCATGTGAATCTGCACTTCAGCTTACTATATCAACATGGAACAAACTCATCGATGAAGGTCATTATGTAATAGCAGTTTTTCTAGACTTCCAACGTGCATTCGAAACTATTGATCGGGCAATACTACTAGATAAACTTAAATATTATGGAGTTTCAGGCATAGTTTTAAATTGGATAGCTGACTATTTAACTGACAGAAAACAACGTGTAAAAGTAAACTCTATTGAGTCGTCAGAAATTATTAATAATTTTGGAGTTCCTCAAGGGAGTGTTCTAGGCCCCCTTCTTTTTATCATATATATTAATGATATGAATTACCACATCGATTCTGAATTCCTCAATTTATTTGCTGATGATTCTCTTATTTCTACTAGTAACACAAATTTACCTGCTGCTATTGAAAAAATGAACATTGAATTAAAAAATATTGAAAAGTACCTTAATATCGGAAAACTCAAACTCAATGTTACTAAGACCAAATTCATGATTTTATCAACTAGACAGAAATATGCACATAAGTAAGTAAGTAAATAAGTAAATTTATTGTAGAAAGTGATAATATAATATAAAATAGGTAGGTCTATGAAGTTTTACATATTAGGATAAAATCTTAAACGATACTAGTAACATTAACTTTTAAAACAGATTAAAAACAGATTTACATAGTATAAACATAAGTTTATATATTATTCATGTCATTAAAATTGTTATTAAAATAGTCATCAATAGAGTAAAAACATTTATCTATCAAATAATTTTTTACCACAATTTTAAATTTGTTTAGTGACAACTGTTTCACAGTAGGAGGCAAAAGATTGAACATTTTTGGACCAAAATAATTTGTTCCCGATTTTGACTTTGTTAATCTGTGATAATCAACATATATATTTGTTCTATTACGTGTTTGATAGTCATGTATTTCAATGTGAGAAACATAATTAGACAAGTTTTGTTTTACGTATGTAAGACATTGCAATATGTATACAGGGTCCTGCAGCTCACCTCCCGTCTTCTACTACACCTAAACGATTTATTTTAGAAAAATGATTCAAACGGGACAATAGACTGTTTGTTAGAGAGCACATTTTTAAAATATTTTTGAATATACAGGGTGTTCCAGAAATTGGTGGTGCATCAAAGTTGTATCTTTTTAAATGGAACACCCTGTAGTTTTATTGATTTTTGGGACCCCTTCGAGCTACTGTACATATCCCTAGAATATTATCAAATTTGATTTGATAGTTCCAGAGGAATAAATTAAAATCAATTTTTCAAATGGGACACCCTGTATATTTTTATCTCATCGGATGCAGAATTAAAAAATGAGCATATTTTTTAATAACAATTATCTCGACTATCTTAAAGGTTTCACAGATATTCGTCAAAAACTACTACAAATCGCAAAATTATTATCTAATAGTTTTACTTAACATTTTTCAAATCAATAACTAGAACTTATGTTCAATATGTCTTCCGTTCTCTTGGAGGCACAAACGAAGGCGGGTATGAAATGTTCTTGCTACTCTTCCTAATAGGTCGGGTGTAATGTTTTGAAATGCGTTCCTGATTCTTTGCTGCATGTTTTCTGGTGTGGTTGGAGGTTCCTGATAAACGATTTCCTTAACGTAGCCCCACAAAAAGAAATCCAATTTAGTGAAGTCGGGTGATCGGGGCGGCCAATTACATGGCCCTCCTCTTCCAATCCACCGGTTTGGAAAGGTTGTATTGAGATGGTCCCTGACTTGTAATGAATAATGTGCTGGGGCTCCGTCGTGTTGCAGCCACATTGCATCTCTCAAAGGTATTGGTAAATTTTGACATAAATTTGGCAATTGATTTTGCAAAAAATCAAGATACATAGCACCATTCAAATGTCCGTTAAAAAAGTGAGGACCAATAACATGGTAACCAATAATTCCCCCCCACACATTTATTGACCATCTGTGTTGTTTTATCAACCTGCCTAAAAATCCTTGGGTTGTGGTCGGAATAGTAATGAAAGTTATGGCGATTCACAAATCCGTTTTTATGAAATGTGGCCTCATCAGAAAACAAAACCTTATCAAAAAACTCACAATTTATCCTAATTTTAGCTTGCGCCCAATTGCAAAATTCGACACGTTGCTCAAAATCTGCATCGAAGAGTTGTTGATGAAACTGGATATGGTAGGGATGAAAACGGTTATCCTTTAAAATTCGTTGAACGGTTCTCTCACTTACACCTACGGCATCACCGACTGCTTTTTGACTAACGAAAGGGTTTTCCGTAACAGATAATAGCACAGACAATTCATTTTCTTCATTTCAAGCGGGTCTATTTCTAACTGGTTTTGTATAGTCTACATGTCCCGTTTGTACAAATCTCTCTAATAAGTTGTTCAGGCTTCTTTTGTCTGGATGTCTCCGTTCCGGATAACGCTGTGCGTAAACTCGACTTGCCAAAAAACAGTTTCTTTCTGATTCTCCTAATATGAAAATCATATCTACTAGCTCTTCTCTGCTGTACTCCATCACAAAAAATGCTTAAAACTTGTAAATTACTAATACGTAATTTAAAATATTGACATATGTCTATTTGTATGACAGTTTGTAAGCAAATTTGTTTCCATGGTTATCTACTAAATTACCTTATTATGGTTAAGAAACAACAGGAATATGATTTCTGTTTACTCCCCTTCATTTACGCCTTCAAGAGGAGAACTGCATAGACAGTTATATGAGAAACTGTCTAATTTAGGTATTTGCTTATTTAATAACATTAGAGGAGCTAAATGATAAAACGGAACACATATTGAACATAAGTTCTAGTTATTGATTTGAAAAATGTTAAGTAAAACTATTAGATAATAATTTTACGATTTGTAGTAGTTTTTGACGAATATCTGTGAAACCTTTAAGATAGTCGAGATAATTGTAATTAAAAAATATGCTCATTTTTAAATTCTGCATCCGATGAGATAAAAATATACAGGGTGTCCCATTTGAAAAAATGGAGAAAAATAGCATTACATTTTGAAAAGTTTGGCATTGAATTTTGAACATCCTGTATAAGTTATTTTTACGATATTCATAGTAGGATAAACTAACCTTTTATTATAAGCAACCTGTTCCTTAGTTTTGGTTTGAAGATGTTTCTTCTATTTTTTATAAATTTTTTAAAATATGACGAAAAAATTTTTTTTTTTCGATTTTAATTTCTTCCTCTGGAACTATCAAATCAAATTTGATAATATTCTAGGGATATGTACAGTAGCTCGAAGGGGTGCCAAAAATCAATAAAACTACAGGGTGTTCCATTTAAAAAGATACAACTTTGATGCACCACCAATTTCTGGAACACCCTGTATATTCAAAAATATTTTAAAAATGTGCTCTCTAACAAACAGTCTATTGTCCCGTTTGAATCATTTTTCTAAAATAAATTGTTTAGGTGTAGTAGAAGACGGGAGGTGAGCTGCAGGACCCTGTATAGATGGGGCTGTAAGAATTCGCATCTGAATATAACTAGAATATACAAGAATCTCTATAGTTTAGATCACCTAATACTCTAACTGCCTTTCGTTGCAATGCAAAGACTCTACTGACCAAGGGCGCATGACCCCATGTTACCACCGCATATGAAATTTTGGATTGGATTAAGGCATGGAATGCTGTTGCTACAACCGGTCTAGACACTTTTACTTTTAAATTACGAAGAACATATATAGACGATGATAATTTATTGCAAAGTTTATCTATATGATTATACCATGTTAACTTTTGATCAAAATAAACTCCGAGAAATTTTACACATTCAGGATTATTTATCGAAGATGTGTCACGTAATGAGAAGTACATTGTTTCCGTTTTCGAGCAATTGAGGCTTAGTTGATTGGCATGGAACCAATTTGTAACCTTCGATTGTGCATCCGCCAGTGCTATTTTCAATGTATTTACATTTTTATTTTTGTTTACTACAGTGGTATCATCAGCAAACAAGATGAAGTCAGTGCTGGGATCGCAATTTGATATATCGTTAACATAGATTAAGAATAACAATGGACCCAGCACTGATCCTTGTGGTACACCATAAGCAATGGATTGAAGATCTGAGTTACTTCCTTTAAAGGATACAAGTTGTTGACGGTCTTTTAGATATGATTCTATAAATTTAATACTGCTTAGAGAGAAATTATAATATTTTAATTTATTGATTAATATACTAGCGGAGACACAATCAAAGGCTTTGGTTAAGTCGCAAAACAGTGAAGCTGTATAACTGCCTTCTTCATAACCATCATTAATGAGTGAAATTAATTTATTAATAGCTGCTGTAGTTGATAATGAATTCCTAAATCCAAATTGCTGTTTATTGAAGAGATTGTTATTCTCAAAGTGTTCATAAATTTGTACTTTTAATAGTTTTTCAAATAACTTTGCAAATATGGGTATCAAGGATATTGGTCTGAAATTTGACGCATCATATGAATTGGAATAACTCGTAAGATTTTGAGTACTAGAGGAAATATGCCTTCTCTAATACATAAATTAAAAAGTTTTGTCAATGGTACTGCTATTAAGTTACCAATGCACTTTAAAATTTTTGTGTTAAATCCATATATGTCTTTGCTATTCTTATTATTTAACTTAAATAATTCATCTCGCACTTCATTAATAGTAACCTCCCTAATTTCGAAGAGAGGGATATTGTCAGTTTTTATGTTGGTAAGAAATGCTTCACTGTTTATGCCAGTATTGGGAAGATCATTGAGTATGGTCTGCGCAATACTACCAAAAAAGTTGTTAAAGTCCCCACTTACCAACTGCGTTGCATGTGCACTTTCTAAATGATTCCTATTCTTATTAATAATTTGCCACATTGATTTTTGAGCGTTATTTGAATTTTTTATATAGTTGTCATGAGCTGCAATTTTAGATTGGGCTATTGCCTGTCGATATTTTTGCCTATATTCTTTTACTTGTTGCCTTAACTCCATAGAATTAGTAACATTTAGGACTTCTTGCATGAATGTAAGAGTCTCACGCATTTCATGCAGGTTATCGGTAAACCAATTTATTTTTGTTCCTGTCTCGTTATTTATAAAATGTATCTTTTCTGGAAATGCTATTTCTGATGCTTTTTTGATCTCCTCAATGAATATAGTGAACTTAGTATTAACATCAAGATTTTTATCGTTAACAAAATTCCAGTTTAAATTTTGTATTAAATTATGCAACGTGAATAAGCCTATTTCTGTAACAGGTCTAACCGTAATTGGAACATTTTTTTCTTTATGATAGTTTTGTTTAAAATATAATAATACCGCGGAATGATCGGAAAGGCCTGTGTTTAGAACTTTTGATTTATAATTATTTCTGATTAAGTTGGTTATAATATTATCTAAACATGAGTTTCCTCTTGTATTGTTTTTATTAGTTATATGAAGTCCATATGTGGACAATAGATCGATAAAATGTAATGTTTTATTATCATCTGATTTGAAATTTATATTGAAGTCGCCATTTAATAATATAGTCTTATTTGATTGTGAAATTAAGTCTAAAAGCCTAGTTATAATATCAGTAAAAATATTAAAATCACCCAATGGAGATCTATAAATAGTTACTATTAAAATATTAAGCTTGTGTGATTCTATAGCACATATCTCACAGTGGATCTCTTGAGATAAAGCTTGAATATCATGTCTTGGACTACATACATTTGCAATGTCATTTCTTACCAAAATTACAACCCCCCCATGGATGTGAGTCACTCTACAAAACTTGTCTAACAATATATAATTATCTATATTTAAGTGATCAATTTCTTTTTTTGACGTCCAGTGTTCACTGAGACATAAAAAATTATGTGTATAGGCCTCTGCCTCAATTTCAGAGATTTTGTTTCTTAGACACTGGATATTCAAGTGAAAAATACTTAAGTTAAAGTTATTTTTAGAACTGCTGGTCCATGTGTTCCTTCTGCTGCGATAGTTTATTGGTTCTTTGATATCTTTTGCTTCCTCGGTCCTTTTCTTAGTAATGCTAAGGGGAACTTCTGGTAATGTTTTTGGCTTGGCATCTATTTGACCTATTTCTTGTTTTGTTATCTTGTTTATGTTACAGGAGGAGTTTTCTGAAAATGTTTTAGACCTTTGGGATTGTATTGTCGAACGATTGTCTTTCGTGGCCACATTTCTCCAGAGAATACTTTATCTTCGTCCGATCGACTGATTCCTATTTTAAATGCCGCTATTTCATCGGAAAAGGTTTTAAGTTTAAAACATTTCGAAACTTTGATATCGTGTTCATTCAGATAGTTTGTTACATCATCCACAGAAGTATCAGGTTTTAATCGGGATATAAAAATCCAAGTTAATGGATCAACAGCTTTAAGATTTGTATAGCTTTCATTCTGCCCTATAACTGTCTTTTGCCTAAGTCTGTTGTACTTAGGAAGTGTGAAACCATCATTATTCTTTACTGATGCATCAGCATTTTCCACTGGGGTAGACTCACTGTTCCGATTTCTGTTAATTGAGTTAGTATTGTTTGAGTCTGAATTTAAAATAATGTTACTTGTAGGTGTATATTCTAAATTTATTATGTTCTCCATAACCTGCTTTTGTTTATATTCTAATTCATTTAAATTTTTTTGTTGGATTGTTTGTTTTGATGTGCCAGGTTTATTGTTTTTTGTTGCTGGGTTTTGTTGTCTGTTTTTTAGTATGTGTTCATCCTTATCTGTGGAATTGTTTTGTTTTTTATGGTTTATTTCATTGAGTTTTCCAGTTTCATTATTCTCAATTTTGTTTAAAAATACCTTTACTGCATTTAAATCATTTAAATATGTCGAAAACTTTTTTTCAATTTCTGATGATATAAACTCCTGAATTTCTACTCCAAATGTATCGTTTTTATTTGTTGACATTTCAGTTTTGTAACCATTATTTTCTTCTTGTAATTTGCAAATTTTTTCAGTTAACTGGATAATTTGCTCAGATAATTCTTTGTTGCGTTGTTTTAAGTCTTGATTTTCAGCTGTTAATTCTTCATTTGAGATGGTTAATTGCAACATGTCTGCTTCTTTAATCTCACCATTGTAATTTGTTGATATTTGTGCACTTAATTTTAAATCACAGCATGTAGCTCGTAAGGCACAACTATTGTGATATATTTTTTCACATTTTGGACATTTTACAACTTTTGTAACTGTTTTTTTCTTGCAATAATTGCAGAGCTCTTTAATTAACACTTTACTATCCGCCATCTTGAAATATAGATGAGATTAACATAAATATATATGATACTAAAATTGAGATGGTACCTGAAATAAAATACCTTGGATTTATTACACAGGTCAACATTTGATCTAAGCGGGAACACCGCACGCAGTATATGCTACAAGGGGTTTTTGGGGTCGCTGATTACGATGAGAGGGTCAGTTAACCGCCATCACGTCAGGTTCAAGGTCATTTGAAGGTCAAATTCAGAAAAACAGAAGCGGGAACACCGCACGCAGTATAGGCTACAAGGGGTTTTCGGGGTCGCTGATTACGATGAGAGGGTCAGTTAACCGTCATCACGTCAGGTTCAAGGTCATTTGAAGGTCAAGTGCAGGAAAATCCATGGAAAAAATCTGAAAAAAATCATGCATATGTTTTTGAGGTCAGGAAATCCGAATCCGAGGTCGGCTAAGCTCTGTGAGGTCAAGGTCATTTGTAGGTTATTTGATCTAAGCGGGAACACCGCACGCGGTATAGGCTACAAGGGGTTTTGGGGTCGCTGATTACGATGAGAGGGTCAGTTAACCGCCATCACGTCAGGTTCAAGGTCATTTGAAGGTCAAGTGCAGAAAACCCAATGGAAAAAATCTGAAAAAATCATGCATATGTTTTTGAGGTCAGGGAATCCGAATTCGAGGTCGGCTAGGCTCTGCGAGGTCAAGGTCATCATTTGTTGGTTATTCCAAGGTCACTTAAAACGATTTTTTCGCACTTGACCTATAATCGGATTCCCTGACCTCAAAAACATATGCATGATATTTTTCAGATTTTTTCCATGGGTTTTTCTGCACTTGACCTTCAAATGACCTTGAACCTGACGTGATGGCGGTTAACTGACCCTCTCATCGTAATCAGCGACCCCAAAAACCCTATGTAGCCTATACCGCGTGCGGTGTTCCCGCTTAGATCAAATGTTGACCTGTGTTATCGATAACAAGTTAACATTTAAAAGCCATTTTAATTATACTAAAAAAAAACTGTTCTTTTTTTCAACGCCAATATTCTTGACTAAAGATGACGGTCTCGGATGATTAGGGGTTGAGCTTGAGCTCTTTGCCCCAATCATCGCTGTAGACCTGGACCGGCCTCGTAAGAGGTGGGCCTGCTTTTTCGCCTATCCCCCCCGCAAATGCGGACGGTATTGACGATGTTAGCAAACCTCCCCTGGTCCTGGCTGTTGGATCCTGCCAGCTGGGTCGTTTCTTCTGGCGCTCTTCTGTCTTTGTCTTCTTTTTTCGCTGGCATGTATAGGCTCCCGGGAGCGTCTTTCGTCTGTCGTGAGAGGGAACGGCTGTTACCGAGCCCTCTCGGAGTTTGAAAGGGATTTGGGGATGTTGACTAGTCGGAAGCCCAGGGTGCCAATTGGCATCATGTGCTCCGATTTCGTCGGAAGGAAGTGTGAACTGTGTAGTTCAGGATTGTGTTCGGCCAGAGACGCTTTCTTAGTGTCAGAGGCCGGCACGGGCTAGGGTAAGGGTACCGAGCTGGTTGTTTGCTTGGTACCCCCGGGATCGGGTATTGGATGTTTTTGGTCATTGTCTCCTTGTGGTGTGGCTTGCAGATCGGGCTGAAACAGATAAAGAGTTAGTTATACTTACCCATTATCCAGGATCTGGAGCTTCGGCCTCTTGTGCCTCGGAGCGTCGTTGGGGTCATAGTCAGTCGCCTGTCTGACCAGCGGATTCCCATGCTCTGCTGCACGGGCGTATAGGTTCTTCGCTCTGTCCCGGATGACTTCAGTTACTGGGGTGTATTCCAGGTCTCTAAAGATGTCGGCGTTTCTGACAAACCATGGTGCATCCACGGCGCACCGAAGTGCGACGTTTTCCACGGCTTGTATCCTCTTCAGATGGGTGGCTGCTTGGTATCCCCAGGCAACGGAGGCGTAGGTCAGAATAGGTGCAATGAGGGTCCTGATAAGCGTGAGCTTGTTCCTCAGGTTGAGTTGGCTCTGTCTACCTATCATAGGGTAAAGTAGAGTCCTCCTCGTCCTCGCTTTCTGTATTATCGCTTCCGTGTTCTGTCTCCACGTCAGGCTTCGATCCATGATAACGCCAAGGTACTTGACGGTATCGTGCCATTGAATGTTCTCGCCGTTCAAGAAGACGTGTCCTATGGGAGTTTGCTTCCTGACTCTCTTGAAGAGGATGGCTTTGCTCTTCTCCGCGTTGATTTTGACTTTCCATCTTTTTTTTTTTAATTTTTTTCAATGGTGGCCACTAATTTGTCAATGAATACCAGAATCACAGTGTATCAAACTATAATACAACCACATTTTGACTATTGCGCTTCTTTATTGTACTTATTGGACAAAAATAGTAAAGCCTTTCTCCAAAAGCTGCAAAATAGGGGAATGAGAATAATACTTAATTGCAACCGATATACTCCCATTAGTATGATGCTAAAATGCCTTGAATGGTTCTCAGTATAGTTAAGAGCTAAATACTTAACTATGGTCTTTGTGTATAAAATTTTAAATAAACTCCTACCATCATACCTATATGTAAACATTACCTTTAATAATGAAGTTCATGACTACCTCACCAGAAGTAGGGATAATATGCATATTAGTAGAACCTATACTAAGAAATCAATGAATTGTCTGTTCTTTAAAGGATTAAATGAATATAACAGTCTTCCAACTGAAGTCAAAAGCTCAAAGTCCCTAAAATCTTTAAAAGTAATTTAAAAAAAATCTTACTTTAACAGTTTTTAAATATGTATAAATTGTATTTGTTTCTTTTTTCTGTATGCACATTAGATATTTTATTTATACGTGTATTGTCTTTTATGTACGTTTTTAATTATTTATTTATTTATTTATTTATTTATTTATTTATTTATTTATTTATTAAACGGGGTTGCCCCCAATTGTAGGTACAAATAAACTGAAATAAACATACAAAAATGTATAAAACAATTAAATATAACAGAAATAATACAAATTTAATATTACATCACATTAACTATTACACAAATATTTTTTAACAACATTAAGACTGACATGAAAAAAATCCAAATTAATTTCGTTACAATTAGTCATCATTCTATTAATAGGACTATTCATTCCATATAGAGTTCTGTGATGTTCCAGAGCAAAGCTGTAGATCATGCGAAGTTGTCTTTGTGGAGTATGAAAGTTTATTAATGGTAATAAATCAGGACACTCAATGTAATTATTACACAATTTATAGAATAGGATAACATCGGTATTGTATCTGCGTTTCTCAAGACTTTGGATGTTTAACCTTGTCAATATAAAGTCATATGCCATTAATTCACTTGGTATACCCATTTTGAAAGATATAAAGCGTAAAAAACGTTTTTGGACCCTTTCTACTTTATTCACCTGTGTTTGAAAATAAGGTGCCCATACACTGCTGCAATTTTCCACACATGATCTAACGTAACTAATATATAAGGTTTTTATTGCACTTATATTTGTGAAATCTTTAGTACTTCTCTTAATAAAACCGAGAGTCTTCAGGGCCTTGTTGCATATGTAATCTATATGGTATTGGAAATTTAATTTAGTATCGAAATATATTCCTAAGTCTCTTATTAAGTTAACGTTTTCAATTAATGCATTTCTAATAAAGTACAAATTGGGTGAGTTACAGTTACCTTTATAAAATTGTATGTATTTACATTTTTCAGTATTCAACACCATATTTTTCTTAGAACACCAGATGTCAAACCGATCAAGGTCTTCCTGTAGTTCTAGGGATGATAAACTATCCTTTATTTTATATACTATCTTTAAGTCATCGGCATATAGAATTACCATACTATGCACAAAACAGTTCTCGACATCGTTTATGAAAAGGTTAAACAACAATGGAGCTAAGTGTGCCCCTTGCGATACTCCAGAGGTGACTTTTATTATAGTGGAGTAAAAACTTTTGATTTTTACTCCACTATGTGTCCGATTATTCAGATACGATTGCAGCCATGATAATAACTTACCACTGATATAATAAGAAAGCACATCTATTAAGAGCGAATGATCTACTTTGTCAAATGCCTTGGAGAAATCTGTATAGATTGCATCTACACAGTTTCCTCTCTCCAGGGCACTGACAATATAGTTTTCATATAGTAATAAATTAGTACTGATCGAACGTCCTTGAGAAAAACCATGTTGGTTAGTACTGATAACGTTTTTCAATTGGATTTTTAGATAGTCATTAACTAAGGACTCTAAGATTTTTGGAATGTGGGAGATTTTCGTTATTGGTCTATAATTCAGAACCGAGTCTTTATCGCCTGTTTTTTTATATATGGGAACTACATAGGATTTTTTCCAAACTTCTGGAAATATTCCAGAGGACACTGATTTATTAAACAATCCACAATGGCCTAGACAAAGCAAACGCACAATTTTTTAAGAAATGCGCTGGTATTTCATCAGGTCCAGGACCCTTTTTAATATCGATTTTGTTTAATTTCTCTAAAACCTCTATAATTCCTATATACAATTCATTAATATTAATAGATGTGAGACTGTGGTCTAAAAACTTTACTGGGTTGCTATCAACAGGGTCATTATAAACTGAAGAAAAATGTTTTGCAAATAAATTTGCAATTGATTCTCCATCAGAGGCCACTTCATCATAATAGTTCAAAGATTTAGGAATATCATCTTCTTTCTGTTTAATACGTATATAATCCCAAAAACATCTCGGGTCAGACATAATACTATTTTCAACTTTATTGATATAATTATTATAACAGATTTCCGATTGCTTTTTACACAAAGCTCGTAGTTGACTAAATGTGTTGTAGTCATCTTGAGATTTTGATCTTTTGTATTTTTTATGTGCACTTCGCTTTGCTTTTATATTTTGCTTTAATTTTGCATCAAACCATATGGGAAATTTAAAATTACTTTTTAATTTGATTTTGGGAACAAAAATGTCAATACACCGGTACAGATATACATAAAATAAATCAACAGCACTCTCAATGTCTACATGAAGGATGTCATCCCAGTCTAAGTTTAAAAGAAAGTTATTAATAGCATTGTAATCACAGTTCTTGATGTCATAAACAAACTCCTCATAATCCAAACTCTGGACTGGCACATCACATTGAACATTAATATTTAATGATGGGTGATGTCTGTCACATTTAACTAGAGCTTCGTTTGAACATGTAATATTAATCTTAGAGCTGGTAGAAAAAACTAGATCTAATATAACATTGTTGTATTGTATTGTTAGCAGTATTGTTAGCAATATTATTATGTTGATACAAATTCAGATAAGAAAAAGATTCTAATAGACTTTCGGCAGCCAGGTTATGACTTGAAGTAGAAAAACCAAGATGGTCATTGCACCAGGTTATACCAGGTAGATTATAATCACCTACTGTGAGTATTAACGAATCACTAAATTCAGTGGCCATGTGTTCGGTAGCATCACAATGTAACTGATAACTCTCTTGACTAGATTGCGGCGGTATGTACACTGCACATAAAATAAAATTCTGTTTCCCCAGGTTAATCGATAACCATAATTCTTCAAATTTTTTTTGAGCAATACCATAATTGTAGGTGATAGTATGAGCACGAAATTTTTTATGGACAGCCACTAAGACACCTCCACCACGCATCTTCCCTGTGGCTTCCAGGTCACGGTCTCTTCTTAGAACATTGTAGTTAATGAACCCCAGTTCAGAACTGTGAATATCTGGAGATAAGGATGTTTCCGTAATAATTAATATGTCATTATTAATAATAGGTATATTCTTAATAAGTTCAGGTATTTTTGTACGCAGTCCATTAACATTTTGGTAATAAATAGTTATTCCTTCTATTTTATGAACTGATTGTTGACAATTTTCGGAAAATTTGTATCAGTGGCATTAACCCGCCCATTATCTACATCTTGACTCTCTGCTTTTTCTGTACCTTGCTCCCAATTTTGCTGTACTGCTGGAATTGCTGCTAGTTTCCTTTTGAAATTAAATCTCCTGAAGATTGTTCCATCTGGCCAAAAATCGGTAGAGTTTATCAGACCAAAATATTGATAATTGACTCCAACCTTAAAGGAGTTTAAGTGCCCCGCTGTATTTAATTGTTCAACTATCAGGTGGTCCTCATTTTTTATGGATGCCTTTGTCTCTATATATTTTCTAACAATTTCAGTATTTACCTCTTTCTTAACTTTACCTATATATAACCACATTTTACTTGGAGAACTCTTAAATAATTCTTCATCGGGTAAAATTGCAGTCCCTCTGTTAACTCTAGATATGTTTTGCCTTTTGTATGAGACTGTTTTGAACTTTCCTTCTGATTCTGATGACGCAAGAGCATTATTTACAGCAGTTCTAACCTGAGAGGCAGAAATCTGAGCATAAGTTCTTTCTGGTTCTGATTAGTAGCTATTAGCTACTTTCTATATAATTACAAGTGCGTTATTAATGTAAGTAAATGTATTATGAATTAGGTTGTACCTATTTAAAAAAAAAAAAATAATAAATTAAAAAAAAAAATCAATAAGTACAAATTAGGTTCATATAAAAATATCAAATATTTCAAATTTAAAGTTCATGTTTTTACTTAGTATTTTATTATAATAGTGATTTGACATACCAAATCTGTTATGAAGATCTTTTTAATATGTAATTGTTATATGTACATTAGGCTTGCCTACTTTCAATAAAGTTATTATGTACTGAACCAACACAATAACTTCCGCTATCACACAATTTTTTAAAGGTATTCTTACATTCTTCAGTCCATATAAAAGGTACGTTCTTTCTTAGTAGTTGGTAAATTGGCCTCGAGGTAGTCGCTAAGTTGGGGATAAATTTGCTGTAGTAGTTTACCATTCCTACAAAGCTTTTTACTTCCGTGATATTTCTCGGTGCGGGGGCATCTATGATGGCTTTGACCTTGTCCGGCATTTTCTGCAGTCCTTTTTTGGAAATTTTATGGCCTAAGTATTGAAATTCGTCTTGAAAGAATTGACACTTTTCTTTTTTAACGGTTAACCCTGCATCCTGAAGTTTTTTGAAAACCTGGTCTAATGTTGCTAAGTGTTCTTCTTCGTCTTTCCCTGTAATCAGAATATCATCAAGAAAATTGCTTACATTGTCCATGCCTTGAAAAAGCTGTTCTATAGCTCTTTGGAATTTGGCCGACGCTGGGCTTATCCCATAGGGCATTCGGTTAATTTTAAATAACCCCTTGTGTGTACTCCACACTAGGATATCTTTGGCATCATCATTAAGCTCAAATTGATTATATGCAAATGATAAATCTATTTTAGAAAATTTCTCACCTCCATGTAATTTTGAAAATATATCCTCTACTTTCGGCAATGGGTATTTAACTTCCTCCAGGTATCGGTTCGCCGTCGACTTATAATCTCCACAGATCCTAAGTTTTCCATCCGTTTTCAATACCACTACCAATGGTGTCCCCCCATTCACTACTCTCCACCGGTGTTATGATTCCTTCAGTTTCCAGTCTGCATAACTCTCTCTCCAGTTCCTCTCTATAGGCGATTGGCACGTTTCTGGGTTTGCAGAAGACAGGACGGGCGTCTGGTTTTAGCTGTAACGAAATTTTACAATGTTTAAATAAGCCTAATTCATTTCTGAAAATATCACTATACGAAATTTTACAATGTTTAAATAAGCCTAATTCATTTCTGAAAATATCACTATATTTTTTAGTTAAATGATTTATTTTTGGGTTTACTGTCTCTATCGCGTGCACCATTTCTAGCCGAATGTTAAAACTGCTCATGAAGTCTCTACCCAAAATATTAGGCCCCCCGTTTGCCACAACGTAAAACTTTACGGGTCTCGTTACACTATTATATGTTACATTGCACCAAAAAAATCCCTGTATCTCAAAATTTTGTCCATTATAGCCTTTTAATACAGTGCAGTCTTTTTTAAGAGTATTTAGCAAAGTTCTTTTCGTAGGTGCATTTACTAATACAGCTCACACTACTTCCCGAATCTAAGTCCATTTTATGTTTCCTATTGTCTATAAAAACATAAATCGAATACGGATTATCATTTCTTCCTAAGCTATTTACCGTAAAAATTGACGCCGATTGATCGTCTGTCACCTCAGTGTCGATTTCGATAAAATTTTGCCTTCCGGCCTTGACTCGACAAGCTTTTGCTAAATGTCCTTTCCTTTTACAAATATTACAATTAAAATTTGAGTACTTACGTTGTCCATAGTGTTTTTTACCACAACATTCGCAATGTTTGTTTACTTTACCGGTTTTGTTCATGCTTTTGACAGATGGCCGCCATCTTGATGACTGGGCTCCTCCCACTTCCCTGGCTGAAGTTGATGAAGTCGCCATTGGTGGCGCCATGTACCTGGATCTCCCTCGCGTGGATTTTGAAATTTTGTGAACCTCGTCTACAACATTGCCTTCATTTTCTTTCTGCATGGCCAGCTTCATTAGCTCGTTAAGGCTCTTCGAAACTCCTTCCTCACATAGCCTAACAGCTTCCCTCTTTTCATACCTGATACGATTCTATCCTTCAACGTTTCTTCTAATTTTGTTTCGAATTTGCAGTTGACTGCCAAGCTTCTCACCCTTGCGTAGAATTCAGCGATGTTCTCCCCCGTATCCTGCCTGGCTTCATAAAATTTGATTTTTTCTCGCCATACCGATGTGTGCTGGCCAAAGTGTTCCCGTAGGATAGCACATTGCTGTTCATACGTTTTCTCTTTCGGCAGCGTAGGGAAACATAAATCGCGAACTAGCTTATATGTTGTAGTACCTATGAGACTCAACAAGGTAGCTATACGTAGTTCTCCACTTGTTTTATTGGCACAAAAATACTGTTCTAAATGTTCTTGGTATACTGTCCAGTCGTCATTTAATTGGTTAAATTCCACTATGTGTCCAATTAACTCCATTTCGTACTTGCTTTTATATCTTCTAACATCCGCGTGTTACTTTAATTTTTAATCGTCGTCGTCGCCACTGTAACGTTTGTTGTTCTATGATGGGTCAATTGGAACTTGGAACAATGAAATAGTAGACTTCTAACACTAACAACTTTATTATCACAGACTTGCTTACATACATTACATAGGACATGAGGTACGAGGTAAGTGTCCGGTCCGTATCAACCTACTCACGCGTCGTCCAACTAAGCACTGCCGCTTCCGCTGGGATGTCGGACATGCGCCCTGTGCGCTCAGTGCTACCAACATAACATAAAGTAGCCAAATATAGATATTCAGCATTCAGCCCTACGATTTGATGGATTATTTATGTTGTTAAATATAACGTACATGTTATGCTATGACTTTTGACTGATATATTTCATATTTCAAGTTGAATAAGTGTATTGTATGATATAAAATAATTTTGATGACATTAACATTAAATGGTATTAAGTTTCTGTTATTTAAAATTTCACGTTTGATTTATAACAAGTTGAAAATAAATTTAGTCCTAACACACTAATATACAGGGTGTGCAAAATATTCTCTAGGGCCTCTTTCTCATAACCAACCCGCCATAAAAAGCTTTTTATCGAGAGATAGGGCACTTCCACTGTAAATGGATATTTACTTGTGGTACAGTTAAAAAAAGCTCCCTGCGGCAAGCGAATGCATGTATGTCTTGACAGACAAACGAATTGAACACAAGCGGACGGAAGGAGATGCACACTGCTAGATTCAGAAATAGAAGACTTGGAGGAAGAATAAATAAGGAGATCATGATAGATGGAAACTTAAAAGAAGCATGGAAACTAAAAAGAAGCATCTTGCAAACGCCTGCACTTCCCAGCCGATGATGACAGATGGAAACTAAAAAAGAAGCATGGAAACATGAAAGAAGCACCTCACAAACACCTACACTTCCCATCCTATATTCCTACCCCATGTTTACAATTTATGAGTATAAACCTGAGGATGATATATCATAATAATAATAATAATAATAGTATGCTCCCGATCTACCCCGGAGAAACCAGTTGACAAAAGCAACTGTGATTAAAGATGGATAATAATAATAATAATGTTTATTGATCCTCCGAAATGATACATTTATGGACAAGCCAAAGCAAGTGTACAAAATTTAGAACTAAGACAAAACATTTTATAAAACTCTATTTACTATGAAATAAATCTACAACACATTAAAATATCTTTTCCCATTTAATTAAAATGAAATCAGTATCAGTGATCAGTGTGACCTTTGTGTATCAGAATCGTTTCTGTCATATTCAATATGAAAAAAATCATTTAGGTTATATAATGGATTCTTTGTTAATATGCCCTTTAATTTATTTTTAAATTTTCGCAGTGATAAATTACGCAGATCCAAAGGCAGAGAGTTGTACAATTTAATGCCGATGTTTCCCGTTTTTTTCAATCTGGTTAATAGAGGGACGATATTCATATTATTGCGTGTATCATGGTGATGTACTTCTGCATATGTAGGATAATTCGACGGATACTGATAAATATTTTTCTGAATGTATAATAGGTGTTGATATATAATTGTAGAGAAAACTGTCATTATTTTCAGAGATATAAATATAGGCTTGCAGCTGTCATCCTGTGCAGCACTTACTATACTTCTCATAGCAGTTTTTTGATTTACAGCGTTATTGAAGAGCGTTGACTCATGTGTACAATGGCAGGGACATGAGGAGACCACTGGTCTATGTTTAACGCTTATATATTGTAGTTTAGAGAGAAGTAGTGAAAACCAAATAATACTTGCGTTTGCCATTCGGAAATATCCGAAAATATGTTTAATAAAGGCGCTGTGTTCAAACCTTATCATAGAAACTCAGCAGGTAACTCTTACGGTAGCAGTTATATGAGAACACTTAACCGACATCCGACACGACTACAAAATGTCGTTTATATCACTGAAAATTACCCATTCAACAAATTATAGTAAACATTATTAACATAATTATCCCATAGTATCCTTTTGCGAACTTTAGTTAAGAAAATCCTTGAAAACTAAACAATCGTTCATCGTTATTTAATTAAATGTACATTGGAGAAATTTAGTACAATTTTAATAAGTTATTCTAAAATCAAGGTACCACAAAACGTGTCGTGATCTCGTTATTTTAAACCGAAGATATAAAGTCGTGTTAATTTAGTAGCATAATCCTACATTGCCATGTGAATAAATTTAGAAAACATTAAATGTAAAATTAATAAAATCGAGTTGCAATGGCAATGTGAATATTTAAGAAAAGTTACCTAGTGGCTGATACAAAGCCATATTACCCGTCTCCTCTCCCCCAGTACTTAGAGTTAAGTAGCTCATGTCCATTTTAGACACTGAGTCGTATGTGGTCGAGGAACCACAAGGTCGTCTCCAGAGAGCATAGTTCAAAATTAGTTAACACAGACCAGCTTGGATGCCGCGTAGTAACCGAAAACCCAGAAGGAATTCAATTTGCAGCGTTCTAACATACAAGAGTGATCAACGCTGTGTCACCTGGAAGCCACGTCGTAACCGAGCCCCAGAAGGGATTCAATTTGCAACGTTCTAACCTTCAGGTATGACCATGTGTTAGTGGACAGTTCGGGGCCAACTTGAAGTCACACAGTAACCGGATCCAGAAAGAATTCAATTTGCAGTGTTTAAACGTTCAGGTCGGGCTTAACCAAACTGTCCACGCTGTAACAAACCCCCGACTTTTTATATAAAATCTCTGCAAGAAGAAACTATAGGAAATACGCAAGTGTAAGAGAGAAAACTAGTAACTTAGTCTGTGAAGAACTTCGCCGTGTGGAACTCACTTAAAATTCTTTCACGATATCTAAATAGTGTGGTTGCACGGGACCTTCACCCTAGGGTTACTTCAACTTATGGTCTTTTATCGCTAGACCGGCCGTCCTCCCTTGTTTATGTGAATTTATCTCTCTTAGCTGAAATCGAGTCACTAGGTCCCATTTTGAGAAGGTTTAAAATGCATGTAATATTATTCCCTTAAGTATAATGACTTAATATTTCCGTATTTCATTAAAATATCGACTTTTAAAGCTAGAATCCGAATGCAACTGTTTTTTATTTTTATAGGTAATATTGCATTTTTGTAGGCTATTGTTAAAAGTTCCGAAATATGTTAAATTTAATAGATACATGCGGAAATTATTTTTAAGATGCCCTGCCTATATACAGGGTGCTTCACTCTCCTCCATCGTTACGTTTATAATAATTACGTAGTAAATTATTTTATGCGCCACGAAAAACACGTGAATTTTATATTTTGTGGTACCAATGACTTACATATTTTCCCTAACTTTGACTGAAAAAAGAAAATAATCATATAACTAATATGATCCTATCCTTATAAGTTAAAATAACATGTCAAAATACCTCGTAATTATTTACGATTTAAGTAAGTAAATGGTTCCCTAAAAAAAATATTTGTAATAAAAAAAAAAAGCAAAAATAAGGAAATTCGCTAATTTCATTACATTTCCATATAAGTACACTTGAAGAGTTCTCTGCACCGTAAATATCACCATCGCGATTATCTAACGATCTGTCAAAACAAAATTTACTTTTCTCCAGTGCTATCCAAAAATAATTTTAAGTCGATAACAAAATTTATCTCCTGAACAAAAGCGGGTGACCCCCCCAGTTCCCTGAATTTATCCCCATATTCCAACTATATTTCAGTTTGTTCTCCCCCTTTGCAGAATACTCATGATGGCCCGTAGACAGCCCTAGGACAAAGATCTGTAACCAGATCAGTCACAAGATTCTATCCAGGAGCAGACTTTACTACTTTAACCGAAATTAATAATGATATAAACTGACATTTCCCTATGGTAAAAGATAACCCTGGAGGAATTTATTATAAAGCAAAGAAATTTCTTTACGTAAATTATATTTCTGGTGCAGAACAAATAAAGATATTTTAAACAACATTTATAGTTTTCCTAAACTTACTAAGCCCTAATTTTAAAATCATAGTAAAGTGAGAAAAACTAAATGAACCCTATCTGTAGTTGAAATAACCAATAAAATTTTATGAACGATAAAAAAATAGAAAATGTAAAAGTGCCCCACAACCTTTTCCCATTCGCCCTCCCCGCGTACCCCTTGCTGTAGTGAAAGCCAAATTTCTTCTTCGGATAAGTCCTTAGAACCGATGCCGCTCTTCCCCACGATGCAAACCCCCAGTGGGTCTCGTTGATGTCGTCCAATCATTGCCACTCGACGGAACCACCCACATCGCTGGAAGCCGCTGCTTTCCATTATGGCCCCATATTAGGTACGCCTCTGTATTAACGGTATCCATTATTATTTAGCCATGTCAATACATGCCAAGAATATTTAGTGCATTAAGTCTAGGTTCAACGCAACAAGATGTACATCGAAAACATATTTAGCAAGTTGTATTTATTGAGTGACGCCCTTTGTTTTGAGTGTCAAACATTAACATTGCACGTTGTGGTAATACTTTTTTGTCGAGGTATATCTCCTTATTGTGTTATCTGCTGGGGTAACTGCAGTCGCATAAATGAAATCCTTATATTGCAGAAAAAGATTTTACGTACTATGACCTTTAAACTTAAATGTGTGTCCTATGTAAAGTCTCATTATGACAACTATATTCCCAGGGATAACTTTACTGAGCATGATTTAAGAATCAGTCAAAATCTGACAATTCCCCAACACAAACTGTCAATAGTAGCAAATGGTCCCAATGTCATGTCCATCAAGCTATACAATAAACTCCCTAAAACCATAAAAAGTATAAATAGCATTCATCTCTTTAAAAGCATAGTTCGAGCCACTTTAATCAGTCACAGCTTTTATTCCATAAAAGAATATTTAAGTTGTACTAGTTTTCAGGAGCGTACTTAGTAAAATTAGCAATCCTCGTCCTTATTTATTTTTCTGTATTCTGTTTACTACACTATGGTTTCGTCTTGAGTTATGTGTTTTAATGTATATTTTACAATGTTTTACAATTTTATGACTATATTTCTATACCCGTAATAGGGTCCTATGAAAATAAAGATATTATTATTATTATCTTAGAAGTGCTGGACAACTTGTTGCTAGTGTTCCGTAATGTAGTAACTGATATTTCGATATAGAACACTGCCTAGTTCCATGGTTACATTTTCCAATATCGTTATGTAACATCCTCTCCCAATGTAGGGTTAAGTGGCTGCAGCTAGTTGGTCAGCAAGACGGTCACGACTATTGGTCATTTTAATTTGTACCGTCCTAAAGTTCCAGGACGCTACTGAATAGATATAATTTAATTATGGGGTTCTTAAAACCACTATAATAGCAGATGCTTTAAATTTATTTACATTTCATTCACAGAATTCCTAAAGCTGCCAAAGTTCTCAGTTCCACTTGAAGATTTATCCACCTTGCTCTATCGCCAGTATAAATATGAATAAAAGTTTAAAACATACACCGAGCGCCATCTGTTATTTTACCAGCAAACCCACCTACTCTTATTGACTCAAACCCACCGATTCTTAACGAATAAACTTGAATTAACTTTAGAACATACACCGAGCGCCATCTGTTATTTTACCAGCAAACCCACCGACTCTTATTGAGAAGCTTGTTAGAAAGCTATATAATATTGGCAAAAATTTAAGAATAAGCTTTAATTAATAATTTAAATGAATAGACATTTAGTAACTAATAAGAAACTAATAATGGGAAGTAAAATAGTAATAATAATAATAATAATAATAATAGGTTGCAGAAATGCGACCGACATCCTCCTCGCGGTGCACCCTGGGCAGAGAGGGGAAACCCTCTCTGGCGAATGTCGGACGTGGGTTCCCAGGACTAACCATCCTGGAGACTCAAGTCTCTGGTTTTCGATCAGCACAGAGATCAGGCTCCTCACAATCGACCCCAATCGGATAGGGGTCAGAGACACGTGGGAGGGGCCTTACCAGACGTCTCATCGATGATAACCTGGCTATGTTACAAGGACGCTTTAGGTGGACAAGGGAACTACGGGACGATTTGCTAGACTGCTATGAGCGCAGGGGGTACATGGCGCGACTACACCGGTTGTGGTGCGATGTGCACCCGGAGTATCGCGCCTTCTCTCAACAACATCTGAGAGATCAAGTATCCTTCCTGCGCAGAACAGGTTATCAAAGGGCACCCCGTCAGCAGGAAGAACTGCCAGCCGCATTACCACCGCGGCAACCAGCTGCTGACGCAGAACATCCCCTGGAGTACGACGATATTACCCTCAGGATGAGGGTTAGCCTTAACACCAGGGTTAACCCAAAGCCACAAAACCTGGCAAGAATGGATTCGTTAATCGATGAGGAACTTCCAGAAGATGCCAACATATGGCAGATCAACAGTGCCGTGTACGCTGCCGCCAGACAACTCGTTCTCCAGCAACGCCTAGCAAGCGTGTTGGACAAGGTCGAGAAGACTAAGCGGCGCGTACAAAAAATCGAGGCGAAAATTAAATCGGCGAGACAACACGCGTCTCGAATCCAGAGTGTGGTAGAGTATATAACGGCAGCTAAGCCTTTTACGCCAAAAATCCGGCGTATAGTTGCCAGGTTAAGACGACAGCACCACACTGTCTAGATAGGATTCGAGCGCTTAAGGTCATTAAAAAATCTTTTGTCAGACGAGCACGGAGCATGGAACAAAACCATCTGTTCCAAACAAGCCCCTCTCGTCTGTTCCAAGAGCCACAGCGTGTTGTTGAAAATCCGCCATCTGTTGAGAATGTCGAAGCCTTCTGGAAAGGAATCTACGAGACCACGAGTCCATTTGACAATGACTCCCGCGATTAGCACACTTCGAGGCCCTCTGTCACAGACTTTTAGAAGGGCAAGACGAAGTGTGCCTGGCGATCAGTACGGAAGAAGTCCAACAGGCGCTCGTTGGCACTAAGAACTTCGCTGCCCCGGGCCCAGACGGCATAAACAACTGGTGGTGGAAGATATTTCCTTCCACTCACCGCCGTCTGGCTCGAGTTTTCAACTCGTGGTTGAACGAGGGGCAGCAGATTCCGGACTGGTTTGCCGAAGGGCGAACTGTACTGATCCCAAAAAAGGGGGACCTGTCCAACCAGAAAAACTACAGGCCGATCACTTGCCTCAATTCCTGCTACAAGTTATTTACACGTATCTTGTACGCCAGGACTTTGAGGTCAGTTGAGCCTGTATTCCGAGAGATACACGAGCAGCGAGGCAGTAAAAAAGGTGTGGCAGGCTGCAAAGAGAACCTATTGATAGACCGCTGTATTGCTCAGGATTCTGTGCAATACAAGCGTAATCTATCAATGGCGTGGATCGATTACCGTAAGGCATTCGATACAACATCACATGCATTATTGTTACACCTGCTCCAATGCCTTGCGGTACCCGCCCCAATAGTGAGATGCATTGAACAACTGATGCCACTCTGGAGAACCCGCTTCACCGTAACATCTGGTGCTCAGCGGATTTCGACAGAGCCGGTATCATTTAGGAGAGGAGTTTTCCGGGGCGACTCTCTCAGTCCTCTCCTATTCTGTATCTCACTGCTGCCGTTGTCTGTAGAACTACGTCAAACCCGCGGATACAGGATCACCCAGCAACCTGAGGCACAAGGTCACCCATTTATTCTATATGGATGACCTAAAACTGTATGCCTCCGGAGAGGGCGAACTCCAAAACTCTCTTAGGGTGGTCCAAGAGTACAGTAAAAGTAAGTAAGTAATCTTTATTAGCAAGAAAGGAATAATAATAATAATAATAATCTTTATTAATCACGTTGGCTGTCTCATAAGAACAGATGTGAAAGTCAATTAAATACAGTGTCAATAATTTACACAAAATAGACAAATAAGTAAGTACACAAGAAACAATAGAGCAAGTTAAAATATATATATAAAGTTAAGTAAACTCATTAATATTATACACACACTTTTGAATTAAGTATTGTTTCAGTAGTCTTTTAAAACAATTAAAATTACTGGCATTTAGAATGTGTATTAGCAATGTTATATATTTTGATGCCTGAAAGATATGGTGATCGTTCATATAGAGACAAATTATGGATAGGTATAGTTAAAGAAGATCCATGTCTGGTAGTGTAGGTGTGAAAACTACCATTATTTTTAAAACAATGTAAGTTTTTTCTTACATATTTAGATATATTGTATATATAGATTGATGGAAAACTTAAAATCTTATTGTTTATGAAATATGGTCGACATGACTCGATGGTTTTTAAATTAGATATGAGTCTAATGGCCCTTTTTTGTTGAATAGAGATTCTACTAGCTGCAGGTGCTCTACCCCACACTATAATGTTATATGATAGATGCGGATACACCATAGCATAATAAACATTGAGTAGATACTCCCTAGGCAGGTTCTGCTTTAGTGATGCAATGGCAAACAGTGAGCTATTGAGCTTTTTTGCAACATGATCAACCTGATCCTCCCATGTGAGACATGAGTCCACGAAAGTTCCAAGAAATTTGACAGACCTAGAAAACTTAATATTTGTGTCAACTAGAATATAATCGGGAGTAATTGTTTTTCGAGCAGAGAAATATATACAATCGGTCTTTGCAATATTTAAGACCAGAGAGTTTTGTGAACACCATAATTCGAAACTATGTATCACCTCCTTTAAGAGGACCTGTAGTTCCACAAGGTCAGGTGCTGAAACCATAATAGAAGTATCATCTGCATACATGGTAATTTTCCCTTTTATATGCAGGGGAAGTTCGTTTACATATAGCGAAAATAGTAGTGGCCCCAGCACAGAACCTTGTGGGACTCCTAGATTGATAGAGTGATCATTTGAAGTGGAGTTTTGTATTTTAACTCTTATTTGCATATCAGAAAGGTAAGATTTAATCCAATTTAGGATGGTACCCCTAAAACCAATTCGGAATAGTTTTTCATTTAGGAATTCAATATCAACTGTGTCAAAGGCACGACTAAGATAAAAAAATTATCCTATGACATGATGGCCCTTATCTAGTTCATCGTAGATATATTGCAGAAACTGATTAGTAGCGGTTTCAGTAGAACGATTTTCACGAAAGCCATGTTGTGAGTTACTAATTATAGAGTATTTTACTAAGAACTTACTAATTTTGAGGTACACAGCCTTTTCAATTATTTTGGAGAATATGCTGAGAATAGATATAGGTCTATAATTATCCTTCTCAAACTCATTGCCCTTTTTAAATATCGGCACCACCAATGCTATCTTCAGAACGGATGGAAAAGTTCCAGTTTGCAGGGATAAATTTGCTAGGTAAGCCAATGGCTCTGCTATTATATCCTTAACCGATCGTATAACTTTTAATGACACTCCATCTATGCCTGAAGAATTGGTTTGCCTAAAGTTATTCACAATGTCTATTATATCAGTTGGCAATATAGGATCATAGAAAAAGCTATCTGGTAACATTTTACTATGTGTGCACTCTTGAGAGATTCCATCTGGAAAATGTTCAGCTAGCTTAGATGATGCTATAGTAGCAAAATAGGACGCAAAAGATTCAGCAATTTGCTATATCTTACAATAAAATGCAATACACTAAATGAGATATGAAATATAACATATAAATTACAAACAATTAACATAATATACATAGTCATCTTAACTTTAAACTTTAAAATGGAGGATTTATAACAACTTTTTTCATTTCTTTTTTAAACTCTTTTAGATTTAAATTTTTTGTGTCAATATTTAATTGGTTATACCAATTCAGACCCTTATAGAAAATTGTATTGTGCCCTGCCGATGTCCTTTTATATTCTAATACATAGTTTTCTCCAGATCGAGTATAATGTTTATGGGTTTCTTTTACTTTAGTTAATTTATCGGTTAAGTACGGAGGAACTAATCTTAAACTCATTCTGTGAATTAATATAAGAACATTAGATAGATAGATAGATAGATAGATAGATAGATTATCTTTATTAGTTCTCAAAAATACCTTTATGGTGTAGAACATGTCAAAAAATTACAATGTTAATAAATAAAATGTAGTAACATGTCTAAAAACTTTAAATGGACATTAAATAAATAGAACAAACACATTAAAAAGTTAATTACAGTAGTATAACAAACAGTGATATTGATTACAAAAACAGATTTAATTAGGGCAGAAATTAGGGTCATTATAAAATTCTCCAATGCTGTAGTAGGCCTTCTGTACTAGGATATTATGTAATATTATTTTTATCTTTTTTACCGGATGATTCCGGATTGAGATTGGTAATGTATTATAAATTTTTATTATGGAGTATTTCACATTTTTTTGAATATACGTAAAATTTACTCTATCAGTAATCAGATCAGATCTATTTCTAGTATTGTGGCTGTGCTGCCTATTGCAGTTCTCAAGGAGATCCCTGTTGTTGCAGATGAAATTTACCGATTCATATATATAAATGCACGGCAGAGTAAGTATTTTATTATTGATAAAATAATTCTTACATGATTCGTGATTCTGTAATTGATAGATGTTTCTTATACATCTTTTTTGTAATATAAAGATACGGAACATCTCTGGAGAATTAGCCCAAAATATAATTCCATATCTTATTCTGGATTGTATGTATGAATGGTAAGCAATTAGGGCTGAACTGCCATTAATCATGCTTGAAATCACTTTCAAGGCATAGCAGTAACGTGCTAGGCAGCTTGCAAGCATCCCAACATGGCATCGCCAATCAAGACGGGAATCAATTTGAATTCCCAAGAATTTCACACTGTTTACATTTGAATCTGTTTAGTTCTATTAGTGACTGTCAACTCATTATTTTTTTGACTATAATCAAATTTTATTAATTGAGTTTTATTTGTGTTGAGTAAAAGATTATTTGCAGCAAACCAATTTTCTAAGGTTTCGAGTGTAGAAAAAATATTTGTGTTAAGATTTACAGTTGATGGATCACTAAAGATTAGAGAAGTATCATCAGCAAACTGAATTACATCTTCATCAACAGTGCATGCGAGATTGGTGTAGATAAGATAGAGGAGTGGGCCCAGCACAGAACCTTGAGGAACGCCCCTTTTAGCAGTGATAATCTCTGATTTTAATATTTCTCCCTTCTTATCTCGTTCAACCATTCTCTGCACTCTATTTTGAAGATATGATCCCATCAGCCGCAGTGACACCCCCCTTACCCCGTAATATTCAAGTTTATTTAGTAGTATTGAATGATCTACACTATCAAATGCTTTTGACAGATCCAGGCACATAAGAAATATAGGTTGGCGTTCATTTTGTGAGTTAATGATCTTGCACAGTGCTTGATATATGGCAGTAGTTGTTGACCTATTTTTCCTAAATCCATTTTGCGACGTGGATATGATGTTGAAGCGGTCAAAGAAACATATTAACCTGCTGTAAATAATCTTTTCAAATATTTTACTGATATTTGATAGTAATGTAATTGGTCTGTAATTTGAAATCAAATTTTTATCTCCTTTTTTATACAAAGCAATTATTTCTGCTACTTTTAATCTGTCTGGAAAATATCTGGTGTCAAGGGTTAGATTTATAATGTGCATTAGAGGTGGAGTTATTTCGGAGGCTACTGCTTTAAGGAGTTTTACAGGTATTTCATCCTCACCAACTGAATTGGTATTTTTTAGTGACATAATTGCATTGTATGCTTCGTTATAATCAGTGTGGAATAAAATCAATGAGTTGACATTTCTTTGAATATTGTGTAGTGCATAATTTTCATTTCTAGCATTTAGATCTGGGCATTGATTGCAGAAAAAAGTATTTACATCGTTGAGAATTTCTTTTTGGTCTTTATGTTCGTCTTCTAAATTAGTGAGAATTGAATTTCTATCAGTTGTATGTTTACCTGTATAATTTTTAATCCCTTTTGTATCCAACTGTTTGGTCTTTTATTCTTGACAACTTTTTTATTAAATATTATTGACATTAAATTAACCAGTATATTAACAAATGTATTGTAAGCTTCGTTTGAATCATTTGAGTTAAAAACTTCAACCCAATTTTCGGTTATTAGTTCATGTTTAAAGCTTAGCATTTTTGTATCTGAAAATACTCTTCTAAATATTTTATGATTACAACTTTTATTTAGAGATGTTTTAACGTATATAGTTTGAGCATAGTGGTCAGAAATAGCTGTTTGTAAAATGTCACTGGCAAAAGGTGAGTTAAAGTTTACAAATATGTTGTCTAAGAGGGTACCTGAATTTTTTGCAACTCTAGTTGGTAGAAAAATAGTCTGATCTAGATTAAATGATAAGAGTATGTCGTGAAAGGTTTTTGTATAATTATTGGAAATTAGTAGATTAATATTAAAATCGCCACATAATATCAATCTATAAGTACTGTAATTATTTGAGAAATAATTTAGCATGTGGTTTATTGAGTTAAAACAAGTATTAATGTTACCTGTTGGTGGCCTATATACACATATTATTACTATTTTATTGACCTTACTCACAGCATTTGAAGATTCTACATGACCTTCTACATTTTGTTGTTTTAAGTCGATGTCTTCTACGTAGTCAGAGGTTTTTGTTACAAATATACAGGACCCACCATGGATAGTAGACTCCCTTGCATATGAAGATATCATTTTATAATTTTCCATCGATACTGTGTGGATTTCGTTTGGTAATAACCAGTGCTCTGTGAGACATATTATATCAAGAGGCCGTTCGAGGGTGTTTATAATTATTTCAAGTTCAAGTATTTTGTGTCTCAGGGATTGTATATTTTGATGTAATAAATAAATACCAGCATCTTTTGTACTATTGTTTGATTTATGCTCGTCATAAATTACCTGTTCAGCGATACAGGGGGTATTTTTTGAAAATTTTTTAGTTTAGTCAAGTCATATGGGCGCACAATTGTCTTTTTTGGCCATATTTCACCACAAAATACGGGTAATGACTTCATCGTAGAGTGTCTGACTGACGGTACGGGCAGTAGCACTTCGTAGGGGGCGGCACTGGATCCATTTGGTAAAGCGATCTTGAAAAACTACGAGGTAGTTATTCCCTTTACTAGATCGGGGCAGCGGTCCTACTAGGTCGGTGCTGACGGTTTCCCATGGTTGTTGACTGACGGACGGTTGCATGGTTCCTGGTGTCTGCTGCTGGGAGACTTTGTATCGCTGACATTGCATGCAGCTACGTACATATCTGGCGATGTCACGGAACATCCCTGGCCAATAGTACTTCTGAGCTATTCGGGCAATGGTTTTAGCGATCACCATGTGTCCGGCGGACGGAGCATCATGGTTCTCCTGTAGGACGGTGCGGCGGAGCGTTGTAGGAACACATAGTTTCCATGGATCAGACAAATCTGGTTCATGTAGATCGCTGAAATCCCAGAAGTGACGGTACAGCCGGTTATTACGTACACAGTAATCCGGAAATGCTTCTGGGTTCCGTTCGACTTCAGTTTTCTTCCGTTGGTACCATGAACAGTTTGGTGCCTCATCCAGGGCACATAGTTCGTTGGTTTCAGAGTCGGGAAGAGGTCGGTCTAGCGGTTGGAGGGACAGTGCGTCGGCTACCCGGTTTAGGGCTCCCTTACGGTACTTAATTTCGAAGTCGTATTGTTGTAGGAATACGCTCCATCTAGCTAAGCGGCCGGTCGGACTCTTGATAGAGTAACCATCGCAGAGATTGGTGATCGGTCAGTACGGTGAAGCGGTATCCTTCCAGATACGGCCTCATTTTCTCTATTCCCCAGACAATGGCCAAGCATTCTCGTTCCGTTACGGAGTAGTTTTTCTCGGCTGAGGACAGTGTGCGGCTGGCGTAAGCTATTACCCTGTCATGACCCTCAATTTCCTGGGTCAGAGCTACGCCAAGGCCTTGGTCGGATGCATCGGTCTGGAGAGTAAACGGTTTCTCGAAGTCAGGACATGTTAGTACGGGGGCTTCGGTGAGACAAGTCTTTAATTTCTTGAAAACCTGTTCTTGTTCGTCGGTCCACTTGAAACGATGGTTTTTCTTTAATAATCGAGTCAGCGGGGTCACAATTTCGGAGAAAGTTGGTACAAAGCGTCGGTACCAGGAGGCAACACCAAGGAATCGGCGGACGCCTCGGACGTTCCGGGGAGTGGGGAATTTCTCAATTGCCTCCACTTTGTCCAGGTCGGTCTGTATTCCTTCTGAGGTTACTACATGACCTAAGTACTTTAGTGACTTCCTACAGAACTGGCATTTCTCGGGGTTAAGTTGCAAGTTTGCAATCCTTAACCGTCGGAAAACTTCTCGTAGATTCTGTAGATGGCCCTCGAAAGTTTCACCTAGAACAATAATATCGTCGAGGTAGGTGAATGCATAGGGTTCCATGTGTTCCAAACGGGGCGGTTATTCAGGTAAACGGTTGTCGTAGGTAGGTGGATCGTAAAGTTCTGTGTACGTAAGATATCCATTCCTAGTACAATGTCTGACGATAAATTCGGAAAATAGGACAGTCGTTCGAAGAATGGAGTTTCGGCTATTACGAACTCTAAGTCGTAGGACTCGTCGATTGTTACCAATTTTCCATCGGCTAGCTGGGCAGACGGGGGTTATGCAGACGGACGGTATTTTTAGTTGGTGGCACAAGTCTTTCACACGGTTTCCTACGTAGGATCGGACTGCTCCGGTGTCAAATAATGCGGAAACAGTGTGGCCATACATAGTCACCTGGATGTGTGGTCGGTCATCTTTAGGGACGGTTTCTGCCGAGGTGGCAATAGTACGGAGCTGCACTGGCCTCGGAACGGTACAACTCCTGGGACATGAGCAATCTCTTGTCATGGTGCCAGGTCGCCCACAACGGGAACAAAATAACTTCGGTGGGAAACGGCATTGGCTGCGGAAATGTCCGGTTCTTCCACATCTCCAACAGATAGTGCCTCCGTTTATGGGAGCGGTGCCAGCGGAGGTTGATGACCGGTCTACTTGGTTTGTCTCTCGGTTCACCGGTGGAGCTGGGTCCATCGATCTTCGTGAATTCTGGTGGTTATTTCCGATCATATGGTGCTCCAATCGCGGTGGTGGCGACTGTGGATTATCCGGTTTTGGCGGTGATTGTTTAGGATGTGCTGCTGGTCGGGTTACGGTCAAGCGTGGCGGGGCGTTATTAGGACGGTAGACTTGTACTTTCTGACACAGTGTCTCAAATTCTTTGATCGCGGAGATCAAAGCGGCTACATTGGTTAGACCGGACCTCGGAATGTATTGTCTATAATCGGGAAGTAAGTTTCGGTAAAGCCACCGGAGTTCCTGCTGCAGAGTAAGATCTCCATGCCGGCGGATGAGTGTTTGGAGGTCGGTCAGATATGTACCTGCAGGTTCATCTGGTTGCTGTAGGCGGCGGCTGATTTGCGCTTCTATCTCCTGATTGTTCACAGGGAAGTAAAAGATGCGGAATTCGGTGGTAAAATCTTCCCAAGTTCTCCAGTGCGAGCGGTTGTTTCGGTACCAAAGTAAGGCGGGTCCCTGTAATAATTCTGCTAGTACAGGTAACAGTTGTGCCGGACGAATTTCAGCATATGAGCACACTTCCTCTATTCTTTCCAGAAAGGCAGCGGGGTCTCCTTTCCCGTTGAACTGGATACCCCATTTACGGATGTTCAGTGGTTCCAATGTTCTGTTTACTGTTTGAGCGGACGAAGGCGGTACAGTCGACGGTATGGTTAAAGGCGGAACTGTTAGTGGCGGTGGTGCTGGTAGCGGAAAGACCGGTCTGGTGCCTTGTGGTAATGGCGAGGTACAGCCGTCTTTGATGAATTTTACTAGGCGGCGCTTCTTGTCATCCACAGTGCCTGAAAGGTCTAGACGGAATTTCCCTAATTCGACGTCCAGCTGTTCTTTTCTCAGCCTATATATCCAGCTGAGGCGGTTCTCTATTCCTTCGGTGATTGCGGTATCCTCTGTCGGTTCAACGTTCACGTCTTTTTGATCTTCGTCGGTTGACATCCTTCGTGGTTTCTTCTACCACGAAGTGGTAGTAAACGGTAATGGTCGGTAAGCAGTAACAGATACCAATGGGCGGTCTGAGCGGTGTCTCAGAGAGATCCTATCACAACGGTAGCTCACTATGAAGTGTGAGTAACGGTAACAGTAGCCAAGGGTTGTCAATGAACAGTCTGAGCGGTATCCCAGAGTGGTCGGTTCACTACGGTGGCCCAGGACCAAGTGTCCTCTGCTAACTCCTAAACGGCTTGATATATCGAGTCGAGAGTAGTTCCGTTGGATTCTGCGCACTCGATTTACTATTCCAAGAGGGGTCACAAGCTATATCTCCACTGCCACCGGAGTTTCTAGGACTCCGGGCAAAATCCGGTGAGGGTCGATTTAGACGGTGTTTGGTGGTGCGGACAACTGATTCCTATCGGTTTTAACTGGTTTCGGCTTTCCCCTTCTCCAGGGTACACTTTTTTCTGGAACGGACGGTCGGATCGTGACCAGCGGCAATCGATTCAGCGTCCTTGAGTTACTGCTAAATGAGGGGCCACTTGCCTAGTAACTCCAGTCTCCGGAGTGGTCAGGTATTCCGGACAGAACCCGGGCGGTCGGTAAAAGTCGGTGCATATGGTGTCTCAGGGTGCTGTTTATCACCTAGTATGGGTCCTACTCAATTCAGACCCGTAACTTGGCTGTAGCACACTTTTCCGCGGAACGGACGGTCGGATCCGGTTGCAAATGTCACCAATCGATTCCTTGGGTCTGATTACCCTGAAAACAATACCCCACACGATATTTTGTGTGTTCGGGTACCTTCGGCGGACTTCGGAAGTGTTCGGGTTTTTGCTAAAAGTGCAGCCTCCTCGTGTGTCAACTCCACAGAAACTGCCTCTAGTTCGGAAAAATTCCCAAAGGGGTTATTAAATGGTAAATAACGCCCTCGGGTGCGGTCGGAGCGGTTCGGCTGTAGTCGGAATTGGTTCCTCGTGCTCGGTTTAGTCGAAAATGACACTTCACACGCCTATAAGTGTCTGTTCGGAGAATTCGGTTGCTTTCGGTGACTGCCGAATGTGAAGTCTAAGCTACTTTCCCTATTTACGGTCCCTGCTCGGGCGCCAAATGTATGTGACGTTTCGTTCACTCGTCAGTTGAGTGAAGGGGCGTCACTTTGGCACTCGAGCTCGGTGCGGTTATGGTAAGCTCGGGCGCCACCTTTACAGTTTTTCTCGTGGTGTAACGGACCCACACTAGCCTCTTGACACAGCCTGTTGCAGTAGGGCTGGGATAGCATCAGAGGAGACACGGTACGTCCAGGGGTCTAGGGGTAGTAGGCTTCACACACATCAAAATAAAAGGCACAGTTCAGATCCTATATATAGATATTTATTATTCCTAATATATATAATTCTACGTAACCTTTTTTTTTTTTTTGTGTCGGAGGAGGGGAAATCCTCATGGACACCCGGCGCACGGGTCTATCGCGACGGGTAGTGCCGGACTTTTACCGGCTAAAACCCCTCCTCCATTCCGCCCCGGAACCGCTTGCGCATTACTTCAGGGCGTGGGCTTGGCTATGGCGCTCTCTCCTGCGCCTCCTTCTCTAGCCTCTCTCTTGTTTTCATGACTGTCACTATAAAATCTGTGATTACCTTCCATTTTCCTCCGTCTTCTAGCATTAGTGCTATTATGTTGTCCTTGGTCACAGTGCCTAACGTGTTCCGGATATTGCTTCTGTCCTCTGCCCATCTGTCACACTCGAAGATGGCATGCTCCGCGTCGTCAGGGCCTCGTTTGCACAAGCTACAGCTATCTTCTTGGGCTTTCCCTATCGCGTGTAAATAGTTGTTAAAGCAGCCATGGCCGCTGAGGAACTGGGTCAGGTAGTAATTTACCTCCCCATGTTCCCTGTTGTGCCATCTCCTCAGGTCTTTTATCAGGGTTCTGGTCCATGCTCCTTTTCCCGGTTGTCGCCACTTTGCCTGCCACATTTCTAGTGTCCTACTCCTCTCCTCCTTTATTAACCTGTCAGTTTTCTCTACTCTGTGGAGCCTATCTCTTTCCTCTACCAGCTCCTCGATGGGGACGACTCCTGCTATTACCAGCACGGCGTCCAGTGATATGGTGCGGTATGTGCTGCAAATTCTTATCGCTACCATTCTCTGGGTTTTGTGTATTCTCGCTAAGTATTTCTTCGTTGTTGTGGCCGTTTTCCACACAGGCGCTGCATAGAGCAATATGGAGTGTATCACACTGCTCATTAATCTCCGCTTGCTTGCCCTTGGGCCACCGATATTGGGCATAAGTCTGCTTATTGCTGCCGCAGCCTTCTCTGCTCTCTCTGCTGTTTTGTATATGTGCTCTCTAAAGGTCATTCCCTTGTCCAGCCATACTCCCAGGTATTTGATGGTCTTATTGATCTCTATAGTTGTCCCCTGTACAGTAATGAGTGGCATCCTATGTCTTCTTCGGCCCGTAAGCATGATGGCTTCTGTTTTTTCTGGGGCTATCCTCAGTTGCCTCTCTCCCAGCCAGGTCACCACGTTGTCAATGGCCTTGTTTGCCGCCCGTTGAATATACTCGACGGTTCTGGCCACGGTGATTAAGGCAAGATCGTCCGCATATGCTACCATGGTCACTCCCTGTGGTTGTTTTATTCTTAGAGCCCCGTCATACAGGACGTTCCACAGGGTCGGCCCGAGGACCGATCCCTGTGGCACCCCGCATATCATCCTTAGCGTTTCTGTGTCCAACCCGTCGTCCAGGATTATCTCACGTTCACTAAGGTAGCTGCACATGACATTCCAGAGGTATTCTGTGGTCCCCTTCCTTCTCAGCTCGTTGATTATATCTGCCCATGGGGCCGAGTTAAAAGCGTTTTTTATATCTATTGTTATTAATAGACACAAATTTTTGGTCCTCCAGGTTCCTGTGTTGGCTTCCCTTGCAATTTTTAGAACTCTGTCAACCGCGTCCACTGTGGACCGACCTTTCCTGAAGCCATATTGTGCGTTAGATAGTGTCACGCTATCTTTCAGCCTCCTGGCTAGTAGGTGTTCTGCCAGTTTCCCCAGGCTGTCCAGTAGGCATATGGGCGTATGTTTGTCCTGTCCGTCGGTCGTCTTTTTGGTCAGCAGCACAAGTCTGGCCGACTTCCATATCCTGGGATATTCCCCAGTTATCAGTATGTCGTTCATTATGTCCGTGACAGTTTCGGGTGTCGCTTCTACCATGGCTTGTACCGCTTTGGCATTAATCCCATCTGGTTCTGAGGCTTTCTTGGGCTTTAATCTCTTTGCGGCCTCTTGTACTTCATTTGCACTGAAGATCGGTATGGCCTCAGCGGGGTTAACGGCCCATTCCGTGGGTGGGTGATTCGGGAAGAGTTCGTCGACGATTTCCTTGGTTCTTCTGAGGCTGACTTTGGCCGGGCCAGCTAGTTTCAAGTTTTTATTCATTATCTTGTAGCCTTTGCCCCATACGTCGTTGTCTATTTCTTCACACAGGTGCTTCCACTGCGTGTCCTTCGACTTTGCTATGGTATCCCTAAGCGTCTTTCGTGCCCTTCTGTACTGTTCTATCTTATCGGTTTCAATGGCTCCTGTGCTCTTGTTCATCCTGGTTAGGGTCCTTTTTATTTTTAGGCATTCTCTTCTCTTGTATGCAATGTCCTCGTTCCACCAGTATATTGGTCTTTTCTTTATTAAGGATTTTTTCTTACATGTCTCCTCGCATGCCTCTTTGAGGCGTGCCACTAGTTCTTCTGAATTTTTGGGTTTTCCCCTTGTTCCTTCCGTCGGAGGCAGTGGATGAGTTTTTCTCCATCTGCGTTACTCCATATCCAGCTTGTTAGTTGCTTATGCGTGCTCATGTTGTCCTTGGTCCTGTTTTGATATATATTGATTTGGAACTCTATACATTTGTGCCCGCTCAAGGTTTCCTCCTCCCTTACTCTCCAGCCTTCTATCATCCGAGCCATGCTGGAGTTCGCCATGGTAATGTCTGGGGTCGATTCTTTATCTCGCATTTGAAAGGTTGGGGTATCCCCTATGTTCATTGGTATCAGGTCTAGTTCCGCCATCCAGTCCGACAGGTATCTTCCTCTTTGGTCCAATTTCCGTGCTCCCCATTTAGGAGACTTAGCATTAAAATCCCCTGCGATCAGGACTGGCCCCTCTTTATTTTTTATACTGTCCGCGAGGTTGTCCAGCATCCCCGCTGCCTCTTCCATATCTATATTCGGGGAGATGCACACGCTGTATACAGTCCCCCAGCGCGTCTTGATGCATAGGAACCCTTTGTTTGCATCGGTTTCATCCACTTTTATGGGTCTGTTCTTGTCTGTGGATGAAGGCAGGGGGAGTGGTTTTACGTCACCGCCCATGCCTAGTCATGGCTGGTTGCTGGGCCCAGCGGTGTCCATTTGCTGCGAAGTGTCAGCTAGGGATTCTGTACTCGCTCTTATATTCCCGTCTGCCTTACTGAGGCCTGTTTTTCCTTCCTGTTGTGGGGCTTTATCTGTACCACATGGTTGGTTACTAGGCCCTGCCGTGTCCCTTTGTTGCGAGCCCTCAGCATCGGTGTTATCCTTCTTGGCCCCGTTTTTTGCCGGTCTCGGGATTCCTGGCTTGGCGTATACCGGTTGTCTATACAGTGGGCACCTGGTAGAGTCCGCTCTATGTTCTTCTGCGCACTCTCGGCAGTGAGCTTTGTTATTACAGTCTGTAGCTTTGTGGCCTTTTTTGCCGCAGTTTAAGCATTCTCCTGTCCGATCTATTTTTTCTTTGCAGGCGTTCGTCGCGTGTCCAAACTGTAGGCACTTGTAGCATCTTGTTATGGCGATTCGTTCGCGTACGCGGCAGCTCGTCCAGCCTATACGCACTCTTCCCTTATTTAACAGTCCACTTGCTAACTCATTTGGTATTCTTGCTGTTGTGATATGGTTCCCATCACGGGATGGTCTGAACGGGCCTATTGTTATACCTTCCGCCCCCACGACTCCTGTTTCTTTCTTTATAGCTTCGAAGACCTCGCTCTCTGGGACTGTAGGGTCTATATCCATTATATGGATGATTTTTCCATTATTCATAGCTTTTGCTTCTGTGTCCTTGATCTTACTGATGATTTCGTTCCTCAGTATGGTCGCCTGGGTACTTTCCCCTTCTAACCTCGGGGACAGGTTACCTCCACCTGTCTGTCTGGCTGACTTTATCCTGACTCCGATTTTGTCTAGTTCTATATATTTCTTGACTGATCTCAGAAGCTCCGCATAGGTCTTTCCCTCGCTCCTCACTATTACCTCTTCATCTTTTCTTTTCCCTCTTTTGAACCTGTTGGTCGTTTGCCACTATCCATCCTCCTGCTTGGCTGGTTTTTTTCTTCCGGCTGGGACGCAGATTTTGGCGTGCACATTGCTGCCCGCTAGGGCGCATTCTGTTAGTTTTCGTACCTCCGTCAGCTTGTTGCCCTCCAGCCGGTGGGCTAACGCGATTTTTGTCCTTCCGTTTTTTTCGACTGTTTTCCTTAACGAGAAGTGAATATAGCTCGCCAATGTTCTCTTGTGCGTTTTCTGAGTTGCTAAAGCCTGCCAAGAAAGTAAAACTTTTATTTGCACTTAGTGCTTCGTCGTCGTCGAGGATGATTTTATTGCAGTTCATAAGGCATGCTACCCCTCCATGCTTGAGGTTTTGATCCCTTAGAACTTGTTCTACTTGGGGTACCCGCTGGCTAAGCCTCTTTGCCAGATACGAATTTCCGGCCGTACTTGGGTCGATGATAAGCACCACGTCGTACTCAGGAGTGGTGTCGAGAATGCTGCCTATCTCTGTGTGAGTCCTCTCATAAGTTTGTTCTGGCCATTCGCTGCCCACTAACTCCCCAATTCTGTCCTGATTCACGCCTTTATCTATTTCGGCTCTTAGCTTCGCGGCCTTTTCCATGTCTCCGACCCAATTCTCCTCCGTTTGCGTTGCCGCGTCGGTAGGTTTGGGTGTTTCAGGTCGTGTGGTCATCTCCTCTAGGTCTGTCTGTTTGGAGGTCTCTTTCGTCTCTTCTACCTAACCTATAACTACTACGGTTAACTATGGTGACGGTGGCGAAGCAAGAGGGTGGCTATAAGCAGGATACGAGTTTAGAGAAACGAAGCGGTAAGTCGGAGTAACTACTATCGGTATAAAAGCGGACAGAGCAGATACCAGGCGGAGGAAAGCAAAAGCACAATAAACAATGAGATTTAAAAAAAATAAACACAAATACTCAGGCAACTTGGCTAAGGCGCAGAGCCTAATGTTAGTACACACTTCTGGTCACGGTTCCTCGTTGGTGTAATCACCCCAAAGGAGAGATTAAACCAACGAGGTTCACGGGCGCTACTTTGCGCTGGTGGATGTCCTTGTAGCTTTCCGGTCAACGGAGACTAGACCAGAAAGCTCCAAGCTTCCCCAGTACTCGCTTGTCCTCCAGACGATGGTGCTAGGCCAGAGGGCAAACACGAGTCCGGTTACCAGCGGAAAATTTCCCAGTCACACACTCTCCCAACTTGCACACTGGCTTACTCCTGTAGGCGGTATTTGGTCGGGGATGATATCTCGGTGTGCTAGAAGGCTTTGTGACTTTCCGGCCGACGACAACTAGACCAGAAAGCCCCAAGCTTCCCAAGTACTCGCTTGTCCTCCAGACGACGGTGCTAGGCCAGAGGGCAAACACGAGACCTGTTGCCAACCAATGTATCTTCCCAGACACACGGCGGAGCAAACCGGGATTAGTACACAAGGTGGCACTTAGTCCCAGCCAAGCTGCTTATTTACGGTCGGATTTACTTACTCTCTCTCTCCTGTGAAATGGCGGTTGCGGTCCACGGATAGAGATCCAAATTAATGGACCCCAAATTAATTGATCATATTTCGCTGGCTGGGCCAAGTATTCGTTAACGGTGAAGCCGATCGTGTCAGCGATGGAGATAGTGGTTCCATCTGGCGGAGTGTATTCCTATTTGATAATTTTAATAATTAAAGTATAACACTTATTTATGCTCGGTATCGACATTATAAAATATTAATATTAAAAATAGAAAATAGACGGTGGCTTTGGGCTTTCCACACCAGAAATTACGCCCAATACCTGTATTAGAAAATATTTATATTCTAAATAGAAAAATAGACGGCGGTGTCGGGTGCAATTTCCACACTATAAAAATGCTTCATTACAAAGACATTATGATTTACTCGATCGAATGCCTTTGCTAGATCAGTATAGATGGTATCAACTTGCGAGTCATTTATATTGTTTGCAACGTAGTCGCTGAATACTGACAAATTTGTGACGGTGGACTTTTTGCTGACAAAACCGTGTTGCTCTTCCAGAAGTATTGGTGACACATGAGAGTATATTCTGTTATATTCCATATCGGAATCACGTAACCCCTTACTTATTTCAACTTAAAGAACTTAATGTTGTCAAAAGGGCACAATATCTTTATTATACATTTCTCTTCAAAGTCTTAAAATATCAAACACCACAATACTTATATAATTTACTGGAAAAAAGATCCAACATTCACAATGTAAACATAAGAGTCAATTCTTTCTGTATCCCTCAATATTCCACTAGCAAATACGAAGGTTCTTTCACTTATATGGCTCCTCATTTATTAAATAAGGTATTAAACTTGTTGGATTTATCTTCCTACTCTTTTAACATCAGTGTTAAAACTATGTTATTAAATGACAATCTCTAATAGATTTATAAATAAGTGGGTATACTATTTAAATGTTTTATATATATACATATACGGATTCCTATGTAATTACCTTAAGTATTTTTTATTTTTTCTCTTGTTCTTCTTTTTGGGTAGTGTGGAAGAACGGCTTAGCCGAACTCCTACCTTTTATGTAACATTGTATTATTGTAATCTCTGTTTGCATAATAAACATTATTATTATTATTATTATTATAGATAACACGTTCAAAGATTTTAGATGGTGATGGCAGTACCGTGATTGGTCGATAGTTTGTTATTAGGTTAGTAATTCCAGATTTGTGTATAGGAGTTATTCGGCCAATTTTGAAATTATCAGGAAATGTATTGGTTTCTAATGCTTTATTAAAAACAATTTGTAGAGGTAACACGAGTATGCCGGCATAGGCCTTAAAGAAGTACGTGGGCAGTCCATCCACGCCTATAGCGGCTTGGTGTTTTAATGATTTTATTGCATTTAAGATTTCGCTTGCACTGATATTGTGTATGTTAAAACTATCTAGGTTATAGTCTTTACATTTAGAGTCTTGTTGTGATGGGGTACTACCGCTGTAAATAGATTTAAAATAATGAGCAAATGCGTTAGAAATATCCTTTCCGTTCTCAAGGGATTCGCCATTATAAGAAAATCTAGGTGCAACAATTGAGGTCCTTTTTTTGTTTTTAATATAATCCCAAAATTTCTTTGGGTTATTATTTATATCACTTTCGATGTTTCGAATGTAATTTGCATGGGAGATTGTGATTAAATGTTTAGTTTCCTGCCTTAACTGGCGAAATTTATGTATGTATTCAGGATTTTTTTTAGATTTCTTGAAATAATGTTCTTTGGTTTTTATCTTTTGGATGAGCTCTGAAGTGAACCAACTGGGATATTTTTTTGATTTTGATGTTTTTTTTTGAGGAACAGATTGGTCTAGTATGCTATATAACATGTAAAATTGCTCAGTACATTCGTTCGGATTATCTGATTTGATAATTTCCTCCCAGTTGCACTGGCTCAATAGTTGATATAATCTGATGTAGTCACCATTTTTGAAATTGTAATTGTGGAAGTTGTTGTCACAAATCTCGTTATTAAAGTTTTTGCCAACAATAAGGCCTAAATTGATCTCTAGTGGAGGATGATACTGATCAATACTTACTAAGGGGTTTCAGAAAGCGATACTTCTGCCTCGGTCATATTCGTTAGGACTAAGTCAAGTGTGTTATTAATATGATTTAAAACATTGTTTATTGTATATAGATCATACTTGCATAAAATATTTTGTACTAATTGGGCCTTGCGGGAACCATTGCCAAGATCATAAGAAGCACCATTGATTTCGGGGACATTGAAATCGCCTATAAGGAATAAATTAGCTGGGTGAAGATCCACGTTTTTTAATGAGTCTAGAAGTCTCTCATACACCGACAGGTTAGATCCAGATTTAATATATAAGCAACATAATGTAATGAGAATTTCTTTGATTTTAACTGTGACACATAACCATTGAAAGTCAATATCTTCACTTTGGTGCACAGACAATACTTGATATTTTTTTTGACACAGCGTAGAACACCACCTCCTCGTTGGACACCTGCTGTCTCGTACATTTTATCATTCCTGAACACCAGATATCTTTCATCACAAAGCTCTTGGTCGTAAATTGAGGAATTAAGCCAGGTTTCAGTAATACATATTACATCAAAGTTGTTCGAGAGTAAGAATAAGAATAAGAATAAGAACTTTATTTTCCCATTTGGATCTAGTATAAGATATTGGATGTGTCAAAATATACAATTATAATAACTATAAACTACAACTAAGAATAAGGCACAAACTAACATATAGTAAAAATATCACACACTAATACACTTAAGACTAACAAATATAAAAATAAAGGAAGTTACTAAACATGTGAGCATAGTGTTTTGTATAGTTTATAAAAAAATAATTTATTACAATGTATACATCATCATTTAGTACATAGCAGAATTAAAGAGAATGTACATGTAATTGTGTGAATTTGTTGACCGGGTAATTACATATTTAAAAATTCCTCTATACTGTAGAAACCATGTTTAAGTAGGTAATCCTTCAAATGATTTTTGAATTGCGTAATGGAGCGGTACTGTTTTATTTCGTTAGGCAGTTTATTATAAAGTAGAGCACCCTGATAGTATGGACTCATCCTGTATAGCTCAAGTCTGTGAGTGTCATATTGTAGATTGCTATTTCCTCTGGTTGCGTAATCATGATTCATGCAATGTTGGGTGAAGTTTTTAAAATTTAATTTCACATATATTAGTATGCTGTAAATGTAGTGCGAAGGTAGGGTAAGTATCCTCAATGATTTAAATTTTTCTCTACAGCTGTCTCTTAGATTCATGCCCAACATGTATCTAATGGCCCGTTTTTGTAGCTTAAAGATCCTTTCAGACTCTGATGATTTACCCCATAAGATTACACCGTACGTCATAATAGATTCAAAATTTGCGTGGTAGTAAGTTTTAACAGTGGTGAGACTACACACTTCTTTGAGTTGTCTTAGTGCATAACAAATGCTGGATAATTTCGTACTCAGCAGGCTGATGTGTTCGTCCCATTTTAAGAGTTCGTCAAATACTACACCTAAGAGCTTGAAACTCGTTGTTTGTTTTATAGTCTTATTGTTGACTCTTATAAGTGCACTCTGCTGTGGTTTTACATTCGATGAGCGAAAGCTCATGTTAACAGTTTTTCCTGATTCATAATTAAGTTATTCTTACAAAGATATGAAAACACATCATTAAGTTTTTGATTTGCCTCCTGTACTAGATCTGTATAGTCACTTGATTCTGAGATAAGAGAAATATCATCGGCATACTCTACCACTGTACCTGGGATAGTTTGGTCGAGGTCATTGGTGAATATAATAAATAGCACGGGGCCCAGGATTGAGCCTTGTGGAACACCTTGGTTATTGGTCATAGTTTTTGATTCTTGACCATTGCATATAACGTACTGTTTTCTTTCCCGAAGGTAAGATTTAAACCATTGATTGCAGGTTCCTCTGATACCAAGATTATTCAACTTGCGTAACAGCATACTGTGGTTGACACAATCAAAAGCCTTCGATAGGTCAATATAGCTGGCTAAGATGTTGTTGCCATTGTCAAGATTTTTGTAAATTTCCATTATAAACTCCACTAGGGCAGACATCGTGGATTTTCCTTTCGTGAAACCATGTTGTTTGGTAGACATTAATTTGTATTTGTTTAAGAATGAGAGTAATCGATTTAACATGGCTTTCTCGATTATTTTGGAGAAAACTGATATTAAGGATATTGGCCTATAGTTATCTATTAGGGTTTTATCACCTTTTTTGTAAATAGGTACAATTTTACTTAGTTTTAGTAACTCAGGAAAAGTTCCAAATTGAAAACTGTTATTTATGATATATGCAAGTACCTCAGCTATAAAATCTTTGCATTCTTTAACTAGTTGAGCTGTTACTTCATCTGGGCCACTTAAGTTAGAGTTTTTTAAGGAGTTTATGATTTGAATTATTTCATTGGTACTGACTGGTTTTAGGAACATGGTTTCATTATGCGTAGGTGCAGGAGGTCTATAGTTATCGGGGTCAGCAGGTAGATTTTTTGTTATGGTTTTTGGTATGTCGATAAAGTATTTTATAAATAAATCTGCCATGTTCTTAGGATCTGAGATAGTATTGTTATTAACAGTTAAGAATGGAGTTTGGTTGTTTGTGTTTCCTTTTTGATTTGAGTTACTTTTTAAAACATTCCACATCGCCTTTGCTTTATTTTTTGCCTTAAGAAGGTAATTGTCATTGTTCATTCTTTTAGCTGCTCTTATCACCTTGTTGTAAATTTTTTTATATGCTCTGTAACGTGTTAAATCCATTAAGCCATTTTTGCTCAGCAATGACATATTTTTTAGATTAGCTGATGACTTTCTAATACCTGGGGTTACCCACGATTTTGATTTATTATTGACATTGGTAGAGGCACAATTTACTAAAGGAAAAGATAAATTTATGTAATGATGTAAAATACTATTAAAGTTTTCAAATTGTTTATCGACATAGGTTATGTCTACACTATAAACATTCTCCCATTTTTCTTTAAGCAAGTACGATTTAAGAGACTCAAAATTTTGTTTGGAGTAAAATCTCCTTTTAAATTGTGTTTTAGGTGGTTCTATTGTAATGGGGATATATAAGAGTTGTCCGTTGTGATCAGACAAACCGATTTCAGAGTTAGTGCAGATATGATCTTCTATATTAGTACACATATAGTCGATAGCTGTTTCCGAGATAGATGTTATCCTTGTAGGTTCTTGACAAGTTATAGTTAGAGAGAATGAACTTAATATGTCCAGTAGTTCATTACGGTCTTTTGAATTACTTATATAGTCAATATTAAAATCACCACATACTGTAAGTTGCTTAATTTTGTATTTGTTATGTATAAGATTGAGAGATTCATTTAAACGGGCTAAGAAGTCCTTAACATCGGAGTTTGGAGAGCGATATATACATATAATGTAGTGATCTATTTTATTAATATTTACTTTTACCCCTGAGCATTCAAACACTTTTTCTAAATTGAACTGTTTGATATCAACTAATTCGTTGGATATTAAATTTGTTTTGACATAGATGGCACTACCGCCATAGCCTTTGTCTCTGCAGGAGGCACTTGTAAGTGCATAGTCATCTAGGTGCACAGCTTTTATCTCGTCTTGATGAAGCCAATGCTCAGTTAAGCAAATAACTGAGACATTTTCTTCGTTGACAAATATTTCTAACTCACCATTTTTATTTCTTAAGCTTTGAATGTTCTGGTGTAGTATTTTAAGCCCGTTTGTCCAATGAGTTGGGGATATTTCGTGGTCGTTTACGAAAAAAATTGTATCTCTGGACTATTACCCCTTCTGGCCATGTGCTTCCAGTGTATAACTGATCCACGAGATCCAAGTTAGCACCTATCTTATATGCAGAGCTCATTGCCGTTTCCTGTTTTGGGAGTGGCTCAACGATAAATTCATACCCCTCAAATTTTTTTTCCAGATAAGTTTTGATTTCATCACCTGTTGTGTCTCCGACTTTACTGACCGAAAGCCATACTCGACGTTGGTTTGCAGCCGAGAAAGTAGTGTTCTGGACCTGTGCACTGCCCCTTATAACCGTACGTTTTGCTCGTATGTGATTTGGTGCTTGATTATTTTTTTCACTTGTAGATGTTTGTTCGTGTTTGTTACTACTTTTATGTGTAACTTGAGTCCATTGGCTTTGATTTGTAGGTGAGGTAGGCCTTACTTCTGGATCTCCTGTTTTTTTAGGAGTGTGATGATATCTATCAGCTTTGCTTGCATGGCTATTTATTTTCTTCGGAGGGACTCTTATTTGTTCATTCTGTTCATCAGTTGTCAGATTAATTGGTGTTTTTGCCAAAGAACTGGCTGTTTTGTTTGGTGTTTTTTCTGTCTTTCTCCATTTGGTTTCATTTATGGTGTTTTTTTCATCCATGTGATTTTGGGTTATAAACTTTATTTTTTCTTCTAAATTATTAATTATATATTCTTTGTCTTTTATAATTGTGTCTTTGTCCTTTATTATGTCATTTAAAAGTCTGATTTGCTCCTTGAGATAGATAATTTCCGTCATATTTGAGGTTATGTCAATGTTTTGTTTTTCACAGCATTTTACAAATGTCTTGGATAGATATGGTATTTTTTTCTGATCAGCACAGCTATTATGGAATATTTCCCCACAGTTAATACAAGTTACTACAGCCACTGGTTTAGTTTTACAACATTTAAAGGTTCTTTTTTCCAATTTCACATCGGACGCGGCACCGTCCGTCTCGCCCGCCATATTCACACATGTATATTTTCATAAAAATATTTAAGTTTAGATCTTAAGCCTCGGACATTTTGATAAAAGATAGAAAAATATTTTAATTGTCTTTGACTTGACTTCTTTTCTTCTTGGTTAGGTCTAGGTTTGTTATATATTCCTTGATTATTAAGGTGCTTTAGAGTGAGGAGTTGTTGACCAGTTATATCAGATTTTCTATTTTGTAAATTACGTGGATTGTCAAGAAACTGTTGTCCTCGTTTAAAATCAAATCTAGCGAAACCTACCCCTTTTGGCCAAAAATTTGGGTCATACACTATTGTTTGTAGACTGGGGTCAAGACCCACTAGGAAACAGTTATTATTTAAAGTCTGGTGATAAGTTTTAAGGAATTTTACTGATATGTTGGCCTTTTCCGTTTGAGTTATTTTTGATATAAATTAATAAAAAAGTTAATTATTTGGGTAGAATTGGACAGGATTTAACTAAATGGTGTAAGAGAACTATTTATAAAACTATTATTGAACCTCACCTCACCTATTGTTCATCATTACTACTGACCTTAAATGAAAGTGATATACAGAATCTGCAAGTGGTACAAAACCGAGCGTTAAGAATTATCTTAAGCACCAACAAATATGCTAGTGTAAGAAAAATGTTAAATCAGTTGAATATTTTTTCTGTTAAACAAATAATAATGTATAATGTTCTTATATTAATTCACAGAATGAGTTTAAGATTAGTTCCTCCGTACTTAACCGATAAATTAACTAAAGTAAAAGAAACCCATAAACATTATACTCGATCTGGAGAAAACTATGTATTAGAATATAAAAGGACATCGGCAGGGCAAAATACAATTTTCTATAAGGGTCTGAATTGGTATAACCAATTAAATATTGACACAAAAAATTTAAATCTAAAAAAGTTTAAAAAAGAAATGAAAAAAGTTGTTATAAATCCTCCATTTTAAAGTTTAAAGTTAAGATGTAATTTATATGTTATATTTCATATCTCATTTAGTGTTCCCTAAAGACTTAATAATAGGTATTGCACTTGGGGATTTAAATTTAGAAACTAGAATTTTGTTGGGTTGGCAATTGCCACACTGGATTTGGTTTCTTGGTGCCATATTCTGCCAATTATCTTTTGAATTCGTTGGTGGGAAGTTGTGTGCAGCACTTCGAAAAACACAAAGTTGGTTATTTGGAGATTGGGGCTGGACAAGTGACTCCCGTAAATAGTACCTGGCATTTGGGTAGTTCAGAAGCTTCTGAGAGTTTTTGCTGACTGTGGACAAGGGTAAGTTGTTGGCCCTTTATTTTAGTCTTCGAGCTTTATCTGCCCAGGTGCAATTTGGGGTACTCATATTTATTTGAATAATTAATTACAAAAATACAGTCTACAAACGAACATTGGTTCTTCGAGCTCAGATATTTGCTGAATTAGTATTAATAATTTGTTAGAAATTGCAATACATTGGTTTGTCTTGAACTTTTTATACCCAAGTTTTTTTGAACTGGTTAGAGTTTTTATACTTGTGAAATTTTTTTGATATGGTAAGAAATCATAAGATAACTTCTTAAGAGATAGTGAGAAATCAAGTGGTTCTTCTTCTGCCAGGTAGTTCAAATGTACATTTGGCATTTGTTGTTGTTTGTTGAATTAAAGAATTCGTCAAGGTGCATTTATTTAACAATAATATTTGTCATTTATCATATTCAGATTGTTGTTTGCTATTAAATCGATATGGCAGATAAAATAAAGTCTTTGCAGAAAGAAATGACAACTATTTTGAACCTTGGGGAAAAGCTCTTAAATTTATGTATTACAGCTGAAAGTTCCGATAATCTGGAAAAAATAGAAAATTGTCTTATAAGAGCGGGAGATTTTGTAAGCAATATTAAACAATTTGAGCAACAAAATGCAACAATTGGAAAGTTGGCTGTTAAAGAAAACGTTTCTCTTGCGGAAGATTATTATGAATTAGTAGAATCTTTCGACAATATTTCTTATTCTGTTAGAACAAAAGAACGACATTTACAGCGTTTGTTTGACAAAAAGGTCCAAGTTGATAGTGTTCAAACTTCTAGCACTCCACCGATAGCTACAGGTTCTCAGGTGAAATTACCGTTGATAAAATTACCAACATTTTCGGGAGATATAACGTTATATCAGTCGTTCATAGAGTTATATAACAGCTTAATACATAATAGAACAGACTTATCCGAAGTTGATAAATTTCAGTACCTTACTTTATCTTTGGAGGGTGAACCTCTCTCATTAATAAAATGTTTGAAAATAACTCCGGCTAATTATTCAATAGCTTTAGAAACTTTAAGTAACAGATATTTGAATATTAGATTGGTGGCGAATAGTTATTTACATAATATCAATGGGTTGGGTCCAATGTCGGAGAGATCCTCGCAGTCTTTAAAGAAAGTATTGGATCAATTTAGGGAAAATTGGTCTGCCTATAAAGCAGTCTTAACTGAAAAGGAAGATCAACTTAATTTGTTAGCTGTAAATATGTTTTTACAAAAATTAGACATTAACACTCGGGAGCAATTCGAGTTAAGTATCGTGGATGATGGACAGCTGATTCCCTCGATAGAAACATTGTTGAATTTTATTCAGAAGCAGAGTTTAGCTTTAGACAATATAGGTTGTGTTTCGAATCCAAAGATGTCTAAAGTGGTAAAAAGGGATCCAAAGCCCAAGGTTAAACCGTCGCCGGTATCATTAGTCGCAAATTCGGCAGTAATTTGTCCATTATGTAAGGCAAATCATGCAGTTCTGAAGTGTGACAAGTTCCTCACTAAATCGCCATATGAAAGATTTAAAACAATAAAAAATAAGAATCTTTGTTTGAATTGTTTGAGCAGTGCGCATTTGGTGAAAGCTTGTGATTCATCCAGACTGTGTACTACATGCAATAGGAAACATCATGATTTGTTGCATTATGCAAAAAATGCTGGTGCAGCGGATGATACTCAGACAATAGATATACGGTCGGTCCCAACTGAGACGCAGAATGTTGTGGCTGATATACCTGGGGTTTCATCAGATCACTCCATGTTTACAGGTATGGTGGCATCGGAACCTACCATATTGTTGGCGACTGCCATTGTTAATGTTTTAGATGTCTCAGGGTCACCGGTTCCTGTTAGGCTTGTGGTAGATTGTGGTTCGCAAGTGAATTTTATTTCGGAAACTTGCGTTCAACGTTTAGGTCTTACTCGCACTTCATCGTCTCTTTGCATTCGGGGCTTGAATCAGCTACCGTCTATTAGAAGCAGAGGTATTGTGACTTGCACATTGCAATCTCGGATTGAAAATAATTCGAAGCTAGTGTTGGAAGCACAGGTTCTTTCTAATATTTGTAGTGACATGCCTTCGGTGTCTCTAAACACAAAAGATTGGCGTCACATTACAAATTTGAAATTGGCAGACCCCTTTTTCTATCGAAAGCAACCCATTGACATGCTTATTGGAGCAGAGGTATTTCCTCAGATCTTATTAGGCAGGGTTATTTCAGGAAAGGAGGATAGGGAACCAGCAGCTATTGATACCATTTTTGGTTATATTTTGATGGGAAGAATTCACACTGGAATTTCTGTAGATCCCTCTTGTTTATTTCTAGAAACGTCTTTAGAGGACGTAGTAAAGAAGTTTTGGGAATTAGAACAAATTCATCTACCTAAATTGAGCATTAGTGATGAACAGTGTGAACAACATTTTGTAGACACTCATATTAGAAATCCAGAAGGAAGATATGTAGTATCGTTGCCCTTTAAGGAAGGTTATCCTCCTACATTTGGGGATAGTTATTCCATTGCATTGAAATGTTTGAGGTCGTTGGAGAATCGTTTGTTAAAAAATCCTAAATTATATGAATCTTATTGTGAAGTCATGCAGGATTATTTAAATGCCGGGCATATGACGATCGCTCATCCAGCATCAAATCCAGACCAGGTTTATTATATCCCTCATCATGGAGTTATGAAACCGGACAGTACGAGTACTAAATTGCGCGTAGTTTTTAACGCATCTTGTAAATCTTCAAGGGGAATATCTTTAAATGAAACCTTGTTAGCTGGTCCTAAATTGCACACAGACATTACTACAATCTTGCTACATTTTCGACTGCACAAATATGTCTTAATTGCAGACATAAAGCAGATGTACCGGCAAATATTAGTGAAAAGGGAACACTGGGATTTTCAAAGGCTCGTATGGAGGTTTCATCCGGATGAACCGGTACAGGAGTATGTGATGAATAGGGTCACATTTGGTATTTCCTCGGCTCCATATTTGGCCTTAAGAACTCTGAAGCAGCTAGCATTAGATGAGGGTTCTGATTTTCCCAAAGCTGCGGAAGTATTACAATCAGACATTTATGTAGACGATGTCATCACAGGGGGTAACTCTGTTGAGGAAACCCGCAATTTAGCTTTCGACCTCATCCTCCTCTTGAAAAGAGGTGGATTTGATCTTAGGAAATTTGCAAGCAATGAACCAAGCGTGTTGAGTAGTCTTCCCATATCCGTTCAACAATCTGTTTCATTTGACAAGGAGGAACCTTCATTCGTTAAAGTGTTAGGCTTGCAGTGGAGTCCTGCATCTGATAGTTTTGCTTATAATATTTGTCCTCAATCCAATCTCTGTACGAAACGCATCATTTTATCAGAGTTGGCAAGGATATTTGATCCTTTGGGCTTTTTGGCCCCATTAGTTGTGTTTGCTAAACATCTTATTCAGAGACTTTGGATGTTAGGAATAGAATGGGACCAACAGCCTCCGGTAGACATTGTGTCACGGTGGGAAACATATCAGGCTGAACTACCTTTGTTGGAGAATATAGCTCTTCCTCGTTATTTACCAATGGATGAATCTACGATATGTGAGATACATGGGTTTTGTGATAGTAGTGAAATTGCATATGCTGCTGTTGTTTATTTTCGATTAAGTCAACCGAATGGAGATATTTCTACTATCTTGATTTGTAGTAAATCGAGAGTGGCCCCACTAAAAAAGCTCTCAATACCTCGATTGGAGCTAAATTCTGCAGTTCTTCTGGCAGAGTTAATAACATTTGTTCGAAATGTTTTTGCACAGAAGATTCGATTCTCCCATATATGGGCATGGTCGGATTCTCAAGTGGTTTTGGCGTGGATAAAGTCTCCTTCATATAAGTGGCAAACGTTTGTTGCAAATAGGGTGGCCTTAATCCAGGAGCAATTACCTGGGAACCATTGGCATCATGTCTCGTCGGTGGATAATCCGGCAGACTGTGCATCACGAGGTTTACTTCCGTCCCAGCTGCTTCATCATCCCTTATGGTGGGCGGGGCCCAAGTGGTTACAAGAGTCTTCACATCATTGGTCCGTGCAACCTAGTTTGTCTGACACTGCTGAAGAGATTCGAGAAACAAAGTTGTGTCTCAATGTCACGGTTGAAAATAATTTGTTGTCACTTATCGAAAGGTTTTCATCTTTATCGAAGTTACAAAGAGTTGTTAGTTATTGTCTTCGTTTTACTTCTTATTGTCAAGGCAATAGAATGTTTACAGGATGCTTCACATCAAAAGAACTTCACAATTCACTATTAGTCCTGGTGCGACTAGTGCAACAGGCTGAATTCGGTTCTGAGATTAATCGGTGTAAACAAGGTAAGGTTTGCCATAGTCCCCTCAGAAAATTAAACCCATTTTTGGATTCTGAAAATATTCTAAGAGTTGGAGGTCGTCTTCGAAACTCATCTTTAGGTTATGATTCCAAACACCCAATCTTATTGCCCCGTAAGAGTACGCTTACACGGTTGATTATAACCCACGTGCATAGAATTTATTTGCATCCCGGTCAGAGTACCTTACTAGCCTTACTTCGTCGTCAGTTTTGGATTCTCTCACCTCATCGAGCAATAAAATCTGTTTTGTCCAATTGTCAAACATGTTTTCGAGTCAATCCAACTTCTAATTTTCCTATTATGGCAGATTTGCCACAGAGTCGATTGGCAGAAGTAAAAGCCTTCAAATTTGTTGGAGTGGATTTTGCGGGTCCATTTAATATTACTATGAATCGCATTAGAGGTGCAAGGACGTTGAAGGCTTATTTATGTCTATTTGTTTGCTTCACCACAAAAGCTATCCATTTAGAGTTGGCTTCGGATTTGTCGAGTGAAGTATTTTTGGCAGCATTTCGACGTTTTTTGTCACGTCGAGGTCCTTGTGTACGTGTTCATAGTGATTGCGGAACGAATTTTGTTGGCGCCAATCGTGCTCTGGTACAGTGTATGCAGTCCGTAGTAGAATCGGAAGGTTTTAAATGGCAGTTTAACCCTCCTGCAAGCCCTCACATGGGTGGCCTTTGGGAGAGCCAAATTAAAGTAGTAAAAAAGCATTTGTTAAAAGTAATAGGTGAATCTATTCTTACATTCGAAGAATTATCAACTGTTTTTACCCAAATTGAAGCGTTGCTTAACTCGAGGCCGTTGTGTCCTAGTAGTTCTGATCCCAATGACTTGGAGGCAATCACGCCAAGTCATTTTCTAAATTTAGAGCCATTGGGTACCTTTTTTGAAGAGGATTTTTCCGACATAAATTTAGCCCATCTGTCGCGATGGCAAATGATTCAAGCTTTGCAGCAACAATTTTGGCGGCGGTGGAGTCGGGAATATTTGAATACTCTTCAACAACGCAATGCTTGGAATAATACTTCAAATCCAATAACCGTGGGCAAACTAGTGCTTATTAAAAATGAGTTAACTCCGCCATTACAATGGAAATTGGGTAGGGTGGTAGAAGTATATCCAGGTGCAGACAACATTATTCGAGTAGCAAAAGTGAAAACATTAAATGGAGACTTAAAAAGGCCAATTGTCAAATTATGTTCTCTGCCAAACCAATGAATTGCAATTAAGTTTTAGTTGAGTTTAGATTAGTATAGTTTCTTTTTTCTTTTGTTTGGGGGATTGTAAAATTTAGATTAGTAAAATTTAGTTTAGTAATACCATTTTGCTCAGTAAATGGTAAGTTAGATTTGTAAAATAGTCATTTTACAGTGGGCGGAATGTTCCCTAAAGACTTAATAATAGGTATTGCACTTGGGGATTTAAATTTAGAAACTAGAATTTTGTTGGGTTGGCAATTGCCACACTGGATTTGGTTTCTTGGTGCCATATTCTGCCAATTATCTTTTGAATTCGTTGGTGGGAAGTTGTGTGCAGCACTTCGAAAAACACAAAGTTGGTTATTTGGAGATTGGGGCTGGACAAGTGACTCCCGTAAATAGTACCTGGCATTTGGGTAGTTCAGAAGCTTCTGAGAGTTTTTACTGACTGTGGACAAGGGTAAGTTGTTGGCCCTTTATTTTAGTCTTCGAGCTTTATCTGCCCAGGTGCAATTTGGGGTACTCATATTTATTTGAATAATTAATTACAAAAATACAGTCTACAAACGAACATTTAGTGTATTGCATTTTATTGTAAGATATAGCATTCCTTTCTTGCTAATAAAGATTACTTACTTACTTATTTACTATATATAAGACTTCACAATTTCATCAGTGACATGACTCTTTGCTCGCGATATAAAAAGCCATATTTTTTTCCCTTGTTGGTATCGTTTGCTCTTCCTTCAAACTCGTTCTCTTGTTTATCTTCATTAAGAATCGCGCTTGTTCCGATTTGAAAATTCTTCTTTCTAGGTCTTCTCCTTGCTTCTTGAAATCCGTCCTCGACTTGATCTTGAACTTGTTTTGATTGACTTATTGCGTTAGTCGTATTAGTTATATGTTGCTCTATAACTTGGGCACTAGGTTTTTTTTTATTTGGATTGGATTGATGTAAGTAATCCTTTCTTGTTGATTGTTGGTAAGTATTTGTGTTTACTTTTGTGGCTGGTCCCTTTAGTTTTTGTGAATAGGTTGGGGCATTTGGGGTCAATAGAGCTGAGTTTTGGGCTGCTACGCTATAAGTGTGTTGCGTGTTAACATTTGTAAGTAACTTAACCAATTCTATGTTTGATTCTTTTAGGTTTGTAACTTCTTGTTTGGTATTTTTGATGTCTTGTTGCAATTCACTTCTTAGGGTTTCAGCTCATTTTGTGGTGGTTCAGTGATGTGACCATTTAAATCAGTATTAGAAGCATTATTTTGTTGTACATTAAGCTTCAATAGTTCGTTAAGTTTGTTGTACATTTTCTTTATGTCAGTTTGGATTTCACTGAGTGTCTTATTTTCTTGAGTTAGACTTGAAGTTGTTCTGCAGTTTGAACACAAGTATATTAGGGTTCTGGCTGATTTGAGGATTGCTGCTCTATACTCGTGTGTGTGTTGCGTGTTAACATTTGTAAGTAACTTAACCAATTCTATGTTTGATTCTTTTAGGTTTGTAACTTCTTGTTTGGTATTTTTGATGTCTTGTTGCAATTCACTTCTTAGGGTTTCAGCTCATTTTGTGGTGGTTCAGTGATGTGACCATTTAAATCAGTATTAGAAGCATTATTTTGTTGTACATTAAGCTTCAATAGTTCGTTAAGTTTGTTGTACATTTTCTTTATGTCAGTTTGGATTTCACTGAGTGTCTTATTTTCTTGAGTTAGACTTGAAGTTGTTCTGCAGTTTGAACACAAGTATATTAGGGTTCTGGCTGATTTGAGGATTGCTGCTCTATACTCGGTACTGGAAAGCTTGGCACATGATTGGCATAATTTACACTGACATTTGTCACATGTAGCCAGTGGTTCTTCTTTTGTTTCCACAGCTTTGCACTTAGTACAAGACATTGCTTAAAAATATCTAGAGCTGGTCCTGTTTGTTTCTTTACATGAACACAGAGTTTTTCATAGTCATAATTGAATTGTAGATAAGTTTTTATTAATGTAGGTACAAAAAATGATCAATTTTGTTCGACACAATTATTGATAATGCACTTTTCACAGCAAATTGCAGACGTGGTGCTGGAGGTATAATAGTTTGTAAAGCACTTTCACATGAGTTCTTTTTACGAAACCCTGCCTGATGTTTGGTTAACAGTTTATTTGATTCACAATATTCCACTAATTGCTCATTAACGGTTTCTAATAATTTCTTATAGCTGGGAACCAGAGATGGGCACGTGACGTGAATTTCACCGTGTCACGCCGTGTCATGGCGTGTCACGGCGTGAGCGTGTAACATAAGGTACCAAATCACGGAAGATTTCGTGAGTGTGCGTGAGTCAAAAGATTCCGTGCGTGAGATAATATTTATCGTGTCACGCTCATGCCGTGACACGACGCCCATCTCTGCTTTAAAACTTCAACCTGTCGTGCCGGGAGTGTCGTGACAAGAATAAGAAGCAAAGCCATAGACAGAAGGCGGAATACGAGCACGAGAAGGGAGGGAAAAGGACAGGAGACAGGATGGATGACGCAACATTCAAATCAAACTGCATAATTGCAATCTCTCTTTGCTGCATTCGCCAGTCTCCTAGTACTCCTGGTCTGGTCTGGTCATGTATACTGTATTATTATTATTATTAAATGCGACTATTTCTTTTACTAAATTTTATTTATTATGTGGTGTGGTGCTGGTGTGACAGTAGAGACTGTGGCCAGGGCACAGGGCAGCAGGGCACCACGTGCCGTGCGATTGCCGAAGGCATATGAATGAATCATGAGATAAAGTTAACTAACTTCGTGCGTGAGCGAGCGTGCGTGAGTGAGCGTGCGTGAGTAAACTTTCAGAAAACGTGAGCGTGTGTGAGTTTGCCTTCACGTATATCAATCGTGCGTGAGTGTGCGTGAGCTAAAGCTTTAAACTCGTGAGCGTGAGTCAAAATCGACTCACGCGCCCATCTCTACTGGGAACCATATTTAGGGGACGGTGTTCATGTCCTAGTATAGTGTTTACTTTTTTCTCTACCGGAATGATTGTTGTGATCTTCCATACCTCAGGAAAAATTCCTGACTCAAGAGAAGAGTTAATAACATCTAGGAACCTGTCACTTATTGCTTCATAGGATACTTTCAGTATATGTGTATTTATTCCATCCACAACACTACTCTTTTTATTTTTCATGTTCTTCGTAATTTCACTTAATTGTATGGTATTTAGTGGTTTAAACTTTTCAAATGTGTAGTTATGTCTTTCAATATTGTTTAATATGTTTTCATAATTGTTAGTTTTGTTCAATGACAAAGTAATATCTTCAATGCTATCTAGGAAATAATTGTTGAATAATTCCGATATCTCTTCCTTGTTTTCGTATAATTCATCTGCAAATTTGATACCTATTCCTTTATACTTATTTTTTCCATATACTAATTGTTTCAATGTTTTCCACATCTCTTCCGTGTCATTTTTTACTTCATCAATTTTTTCGTTGTAATATGCCTTTTTCTGATTTCTTGTAATGATTACTACACTATTTCGACTTTTTTTGTACTCATTCCAGTCTTCCTCGTTACCTGTAATTATTGCTCTTTTGTATTTTGTGTCTCTATTTTTTATTTCTAATTTTATTTCATTTGTCCACCATTTGTTGTGACCCCAACGGCCCTCAATTAGAATTTCCTTTTCTGGAGCATGTTTATTGAGACATGTAAGGACTGTATTTGTTTGTATATTGGATAGTGAATTGGTATCTTTATCTTTATTGTTCCATTCAAACTTTTTTAAGTCATCCTGGAAGTTATTTACATTTAGATCATTGTACATTCTGATCTTTTTGTGATATGGTTTTATCCTATTATTATCCATTAATTCGATTGTGATAATTGAGTGATCAGATATTTTGGGTGTGGTATGAACTTTATATTTTAAAGTTTTTTCATTAGTAATTATCAAATCTATTATGGTACTACTATCCTTCGTTACTCTGGTAAATCTATCCATTATTTGATTTAAACCTAGCGATTTAATAATGCTGTAAAATTTGTCAGAATAATAACTTGTTTTTGCCATATTTAAGTTAAAATCTCCTAATAAACTAATAATATCAATACACTATATCATTTGTTATCCAATCTAGCATTGTATCTTCCAATTTTGACAAAAATTCTGTATGACTGGAATTAGGAGAATGATAGCAGTTAAATATTGTATACTTTTGTTTATTAATTAAAATGTTTATTCCAACTATCCACATATTCATTAGAATTGTTTCATTAAGAATTTCCTTAAATTTGTATACCTGTTTAATATATATGATTACTCCTCCAGTGTGTCTACTTGTTGAGTAACAGCATGCTTTTCGATAACCTTCGATGTCCATTTCCACGTTTTATATATATATATATATATATATATATATATATATATATATATATATATATATATATATATATATATATATATATATATATATATATATATAGCCTTTATTTAGCATTGCTAACAAGATACAACAAATTATAAACATAAACATAAGACAAAAAAAAATAATAATAATTTCAATGAATACCTAGCCCTTACTTACTAAAAAGTTGCTTTAACATAAATTGCACATTCTCTCTTAAAACTAGATAGATACTACTATTTTTTATTGAAACTGGCAGTCTATTATAAAATTGCAAACCCTTTGAAAAAAGATGATTTCTGCTATAGTCAGTTAATGTATTTTCGATGTAGAAGTTGTGGTTGTTTCGAGTGTTATAATTATATATATCTCCAACAAAAACACAATTATCTAAAAGATGTTTCGGAGCTAAGCCTTTCACAATTTTAAAAAAATCAAAACAAAAGAATGAAAAATTACATTTTGATAAACAGACATGAACTGTAAAGTATTTAACATAAAACGTATTGGTGTTAAAAAATTGCATCCTAAAATTGCTCGCATGGCTTTATTTTGTAGTAACTGCAGATTTCTGAATGATTCACTACTGAACATTAGCATTAAAGAGGGACAATAATTAAAATGGGGTGCAATTATGGCTTTATAAATTAGTACTTTAGACCACTGACTTAGGTAATAACTAATCCTACGTAAAAAATGTATTTTTTTGCAACTTTTTTTATCACAAATGTTGCATGATCCAATAATGTCAAATGTTGATCAATGATGACTCCTAAATATTTAATTTGATGAACACATTCAATTCTTGTATCATTAATTTTTACTACCACAGAATTCCTATCTATACCAGAGCTATATCGATTACTTAATATCATACATTTTGTTTTAGTTACATTTGAAGCCAGTGAATTTGATATTAACCACCTATGTATAGTTTTTAAAGCATTATTTAATTCTTTTGTCATATCTGATATACTTTCACCCATTACATAAATAAGTGTATCATCTGCGAACATCTGTATGTTAATATTAGGGTTATGCTGTTTTAATGTAGCAACAATGTCATTAATAAAAATTATGAACAATATAGGACCCAACACAGATCCTTGTGGAACTCCATTTGTGGCGTCATCGTTTTCCGAAGATACATGATTAAACCTTGTTTTTTGTTTTCTTGCACATAAATACGATCTAAACCCATTTAATACTACTCCTTCACATCCGATTTTATGTAGTTTTTTTTATTAACAACTGATGATCAATTGTTTCGAAAGCTCTTCGAAGGTCTAAGAACACAGCTATAACATAGTGTTTCTCGTTGAGTGTTTTTTTCCAATTTACTAACACTGTTTGAATGGCCGTCTCACATGAACTCTTATTTCTGAAGCCGGCTTGAAATTTACTTAATACGTTGTTATTTTCTATAAAGTCTAAGATTTCTTCTTTTACAACAAGTTCTAGAACTTTTTGATACGATGGTAACATATTTATTGGGCGAAACTCCTCAGCATTGATAATGTGAACAACTTTTTCTATGGGAATTACTGTTGAAATTTTACATTTGTCCGGAACACTACCTTCACTCAACGAAACAGTAAGAACATCTAATAGTCTGTTTCCAGCTACTTCAAAAGAAAGTTTAAGAATCTTGATTGTGATGCTCATCCATGCTACTGTTCTTATTTGGAATTGAATTTATTATCTCCTTTAGATGAGCCATTGACAGACTTTTAAAACTTGTAAATTTATTGGCAGCTGTTTCCACATGACAAAGAGGGTCAATATAGTTTATTTGGTCATTAGTTTTTATATTGTCTACAATAGTTTTTATACTATCTAAGAAATATTTATTAAACATTTCACAAATGAGGTTTGGGTCTGTTACTATATTATTTTCAAAATTTATTTCAGCTTTTTCTACTGTTTTCTTTCCCTTAATGATTTCCTTTAATGTTATCCACATTTCCTTTGAGTCGTTTTTCGCATCATCGATTTTCTCTGTGTAGAAATTAGATTTTGCTTTTCTGATGATGCTAACCACCTCGTTTCTTTTTTGTTTATACATTTCCCAGTCCTCATTCTGTTTTGTTAGCATTGCTCTTTTATAATGAATATCCCTATCAGCTATTGCATTATTTATTTCATCTGACCACCATCCTTTTTCCTCTTGACTTGTTTTATATTCTATTACAGGTGCAACTTTCTCCAAACAGTGATGTATTTGCTCAATAAAAATCTCACAAATATTATTTACATCGTTTGTGCTATTATCCCATGGAAGAGCTAAAAGTTCCGCTTGAAAATCCTCTTCTTTGAAATTTTTAAAGTTTCTTCTTCTTATGCACTTAATTGTACTTTTTGCATACCTGATGTTTAACTTTATTTTTATAATGCCATGATCGGTTATTTTTGGAGTGTGACATACTTCATGTTCAAGGTCTTTATTATTTGTAATTACGAGATCAATTTTCGTTTCACTCAGTCTTGTTATTCTAGTATACTGCTTTACTATTTGATACAACCCTAACCTGCTAATGACTTGTTCGAGTTTCATTGTATAAAATCCTTTTACTGCCATATCTATATTAAAGTCCCCCGTAATTATGAGTTCACTGCTGCCTATGTCAATTTCATTAATAGTACTTTCGAGTTTTCTTAAAAAGTCACTATGACTAGCGTTAGGAGAATGGTATATAATTAACATAATAAAAGATTTGTTGTTCACTATCACTTTAACTCCTAATATCCAACAGTTTTTATCCAGGACTTCTTCACAAACTTTAATGTATTTAACGGAATTTTTTATATATAGACTAACACCACCTGTGTGACGGCTAGACGACACACAAGTTTCAGAAACGTATCCAATTATTCTTACTTCACTTGGTAAAATATCTTCTGTAATGTGTGTTTCTGAGAGACAAACTATGATTGGATCACAACATATGATTAACTGCTCCAGTTCATCTTTATGTGTGGTGAAGCCTTCAATATTTAGATAACACACATCCGTCGTTTCTTTTAATTGCTATTCGTATCCCAACTAGCAATTTGATATTTTATAAAAGTTGTAGGAATGTTCCTGACACAAATTTTGTAAAACAATATTACTCTCAGAAACACTTTAATAACGTTTTCACAGCAGCTATAACTCCAAAATTGGCACCATCTTATAAAATATTTCAGTCGCTGTTGATATTTTGTAACACCTATTGGAACCATTACAAAATAATTATATAAACATTTCCAGAAGCCTTATGAAAATTTAGTACCATCATTATATAGTAGTTTTATTAAAGTTTCATTTAATTGTACTATAAAACACACTTCACTGTTTGTTAAATTACTGCTATAAAACAACTAAACAAGTGTTTTATAAGAGTTTTTAAATAGTCGTTATTTAAAAAAAATGCTGCTTTATACACACCTATAAAATAAAATGATTTCTAAAATGTATGTATTTAGGAAGTATTTCTGACACTAAAAGCATATGGCATTGTGATTTAATACTAGGTACCTAATAACCTATAATAATTATTTAAGAGACTTGTTCTGGCTTACATCGACTGTTGTTTTTGATGCGAAGAAAATTTTACTGTGAACTATGGCCATATTTCTAATATATTTTTAACGGGCCTCACATTTATTGATGATTTTTAATAATTTTTTAAATTTTATAAATATCGATTTTATGAATTTGAGTTTTTTTACAATGTGACTTACACCAATTTGTTTTAGTAGTCATAACTGTATAGTTAGCACGTTTCTGACTCCATAAATTCTAATAAACATTTGATATTTTCAATTTTCATAAATTGTCATATGTACCATCACGAATGCTGGCCTTTCAAGATGGCCTCCCTCTATAAAATATTTTTGTGTTAGTAGCAAGCATTTCCTATAAAACATCTATAAAATAATGCGCCTTAGTGTAACTTTTTCGTGAATCTTATAAAATCTCACTTTCGCGATACTTTTGTAGCTCTTATGATAAATCTGTTAGGACTGACTTGTAAATGCAACCATCGAAACAGAATTGGTTCAATTTGCATAAATATAACCTAGAAATTAGTAGCAGTAAGTCATCACCTTATTTACAGAGCTGTTTATTTATGATTTATTTATTGCCAAAAACACGTAGTTACTTTTACTATAGTGGAATCAACAGTACTTTGGCATATGACATGATACGTTAACAGTGCGGTGAGTGAAATGCGTCGTTTCATTTTACAGCAGTATAAACTGTATCCTAGTGCCAAAACCACTACCCTGTTAATACATGTACCTAATATTTTTAAAACCACTTTTTAAGTTTCTCCATTGTCCTAAATCTGATGTTTATAGTTTGGCCGTTATATGATCTGTTAAGATCTGCACCGCTCTTGTCAATGTCGGTAACCAAAATTTTGGGAGAATATTTTTTTTATAAACTTGTCTACTATAATTATGACAAATTTTCATTAAAAGGCAAACTTTAGTTGACTAAATATAAATACACAGCTAACGCAGGAAAGCAATTTTCTCAAATATGTTTTATTGTATTGTTAGCCATCACATTTTTATGCTTAAGTAAACAAATTTGTTTTGTAACGACTTTGTTGCTGTTTCCATATTACAGTAAATACAATGCTATATAATAATTATATAACATGCTCTGGAACAACATTTATCCTTAAAAGCAAAATTGTCACAAACAGATCTTTAATATAACTGTTTTGTAAGATGATAAGAAATAACTATAAAATAATTCGAATGTATATTTATAACGGTGCTAAAAATGCTGCTGAACGATACTAAAAAATCGTTATAAAACGATTTAGTTTTATAAGCTGAAATATTTTATAACTTAGTCACGAAAACATTTATAAAATAATTTCTTAACTCCATTATAAGGTATTTTATAACTTTGCTGTAGAAACGTTTTAATGATAAATTTATAAAATAGTTCAGTTGCCGACAACAAAATAGTATTTTCTGGAACTCTAATATAATCAATCGCCATTTAGAAGCATTAATAAAATAACAATAAAACAAAATAGTCGTAGAACATTTAAATTATAAAACAAATTTGCTGGTTGGGAACTTTTTGTCTTTTTAATTACTGTATCTCTAATACGTATATAACATGGACAGTTTATACTGTTTATTGAATGGTTTACATTAATCCTTAAATTAACCTTTTTGTTTGTGTTTTTGCAATTTGCACACTCTTCTACCTCAGATTCACACTCTCTTGACATATGATTAATATCTCCACACCAGAAGCATATTTGTTCATTTCTACAGTCCCCTTTTTTATGACCAAGCGCTCCACATCTAAAACAGCGAATAATGGAATAGTGCTCATACACTTTACACGAACGATATCCAATATGTATTTTTTCCCTTTCTAACAACTTTTTTATCAGTTCTGGTTCCGCTTCAACCCTAGGGTTACTTCAACTTATGGTCTTTTATCGCTAGACCGGCAGTCCTCCCTTGTTTATGTGAACTTATCTCTCTTAGCTGAAATCGAGTCACTGGGTCCCGTTTTGAGAAGGTTTAAAATGCATGTAATATTATCTTTAAGATACCCTGCCTATATGCGGGGTGCTTCAATACCTAGATGTGTCTTTGTATCAATATTCATATTGTCCCTAAGTTGTTGAATAGACTCTAGAAAGTAGCGGTTAAATTCATATGCTGCTTCATTATAAGAATCGATAGTAGAACCATTTTCGTTAACAAATTCGTTGACTTTGAAACGTTTGCTTTCAGCAGTATTCTTGTTATCATTTTTTATGATTTGCCATGCTGTATATTTTTATTAGATGAAGCTTCCATCATTGTGCTATAATATGTTTTTTTTTCAATTATATATTTTTCTATTATGGCTGTTTTTTAGATGGTTATAATTATCTTTTATTTCTGGGTCTTTTAAATTTAACTAGTACATTTCTCTAATAAACTTACCTTCATTGATTATGTCCCTGCTTATCCATTTTTTGTCTTTTTGCTTTTTAGAGTGTGTAAATTTACACTTAAGTAAAGGAAAAGCAATATTTATTATTTCATGAAACCTGTTTGAAAAATTTTCAAAAGCTAGTTCTACATTTGCGTAGAAATCAATGTTATCCCACCTTTCGATCGAAATAAGTTGCCTAAAATATTCAATATTATGTGTATTATTAAAATTCCTTTTATATATATACAAATCATCCCCCCCCCCATTATTAGATACAAAATTAAAATATACCCTTTGCATATAGTGATCGGAAAGATCACATATTATCACCTCCGGAGCTAGCTCATTTGCGTTAATATTTGAAAAAATGTTATCAATGATTGATTTAGTACCACCTTGTGCCCTGGTATAATCATATATACATTGTTTAAAGCCAAACATTGTGAACATGTTCAAGAGATCAACAGCATTTTTTCTTAGTGTATGATCTACCAAAGGGTCTAAATTAATATTGAAGTCGCCACAAACAAATATTGGATTAACCGTATTCAGTTTACAAAGAAGATTTTCTAAATTTTCAAAAAAGATTGACAATGAATATTTATCATATTTAGGTACTCTATAAATACAAACTATACTAACTAATAATTCCTTGGTAAGAGAGACATCCACTGAAGCATGTTCGAAATTGGAAGACATTTTTGGAACTCTGACTTTTTTATTTTGAAATTATAGCACTCTTTCACAGATATTGCTACACCTCCACCTGTATCCTCACTTCTGCTATAGTAGTCAGATAACACGTAATTGTTTATTTTAGTAAATTTTATTTCATGCTCACTTAAACGACACTCAGATACACAAATTATGTCTGGATTATTTATAGTCTCCAAAAACACAATTAGTTCATTGACTTTGCTTTGTAAACTTCGAATATTTATATGGGCAACTGATAATGTTTTACTATGTCTCGAACTTTTTATACAACAATTCTCGGTGTAAGGCCCTCTCTTCGAAAATTTACATCGATCGACAAGATGTCATTAGCGTTATCTATAATATCTTCTACACTTGTATTTTTCGAATTTACTTGTATAATTGTTTGGGAAAGATCCATTAAATTTTCGGTAATATCCACTACTTCTGTTATACTGGTTAGATTTGAACTGGCATTTAGTTGATGTAGATTGTCCATTAGCAGTTCCGCGGGATTAACTAGTTTGATAAATCTTAGATTTTTTTTTAGATATCTTGCTCCACAAACAGCATTTTTTAGGTAAAAAGCCATGGATTCTTTGCTGAACTTTTGTTTTGAGTTTATTTCAACATACGAAATATGTCCCTCTGAACGCTTGTCAAATTTGAATAAAAATTCATTTAATTTAGTGTTGAATTTAATCACATGATTATTGATATCCGTATTTGTGTTGTTTGTTGTGTAAGGGACTGATGCAAATAGTATATTAGTCTGTGAACACTGCTTTAGTTGTTCACAAATAAATCTAAATGACGGAGTTTTTTGATTATGTATATCATTACTCCCTGCCATTATTATAACAAAATCCTGCAAGGTGAAATGCTTTGTTAATTGTTCGATGTTCTCGATAACTTGGTGCAGCAATGCACCCGGTTTTACTATTGAAGTTATTGAATAAGAATTCAGGTCCGTATATTTCTTGAGTAGTTTATTTGTAAGGGATCCAAGTTGATCAGATAATAACAGTATTTGTTTTTTACTTCGCTGAGTAGACGAAGCATTAGTACTATTTTTTGCACATGACAATGGTAGATATGTTTTTTGGCCCATGGGAGATATTTGTTGAGTATTTAAATTGCTTTGTAAACTATGTACGATTTCATCACCTAGACTAGTTTTATTTACAAGTTCGTAATTTGTTTGGTTAATATATACACTATTACTAAGTTGGTTTTTGGATATAGATAAGTCATCTAGGATTATATCCGTGGACGTACATGCATTTTTTTTAAATTGTATTTGATTGTGTACCTACAGTTTTTGTTTTTATTTCAGATATATGTAGATTTTTATTAAGGTGGATTATCTGGTTTTTCAATTCATTGATAATTTTTTCTTGATTTCTAATCTGACCATTCATTTCTTTTTCAGTATTCAATGCCTCTTCCAATAACACTTTGTTATTATCCTTTAATTTAATTATGTAGCTGTTTTTTTATTCTATTGTCATCTGTAAGTTCATTAACTGTTTTTTCTAGTAAACTTTTTGCCTCGTCCTCACTTTCACTACTCATATAGCTAGCGTCTTCTGTTTTACAACATACAATTTTGTTGTCCTTCACAAAGCGAATTTTGTCTTTGATTTTTGGAATACAGCACTTATGTATAACATTGAAACACTTAATACAAACATAATGTATAAAACATTTACTTTTACAGCATTTGTAGCTAATAAAACTAGATCTTGAGGAGCTCATATTTTTAGTACCGAACTGTACCAAGTCTAAACACTAAACAATAATATAATATATCTTTATTCATCCAAGACATCACATAATAGGATATAGGACATGTCACAAAAAGCACGGGATTTTACAATAGCAATAGAATAGGCAGAAAAAAAGACATTTTTACAATTATTGCAGAAATATATGGTATACTTAAATATTTGTCTATAGGATATAACACATTTTCTTATAAATTATTTTTAATAGTTTTAACAAATTTTGTTGTGCTTGGATATTTAATATTTTCAGGTAATTTATTATATAGGGTTACACCTATATAATAAGGATTTCGCTTGTATAATTCTAATATATGTAGTTTATATTGTTAATCATTTCCATGTCTAGTTAGATAATTGTGAAATTCATTTTGAAAGTAAAAATTAGTAATATTTTGCTTAACAAATTTTAACACATCTGATATAATCTAATATATGTAGTTTATATTGTAAATCGTGTCCATGCCTAGTTAGATAATTGTGAAATTCATTTTGAAAGTAAAAATTAGTAATGTTTTGCTTAACAAATTTTAGCACATCTGATATATAGATACATGGGTAGCTTTAGTATTCTTTCTCGAATAAATGTTGTTTTACAGGTTTCTCGAAATTTCACTCCAAACGTACACCTAATTGCCCTCTTTTGCAACACGAGAATTCTATTTGCTCCGCTATCTACTGTTGATGTCCAATCTAATTTTTTGGCCATCTCAATCGCAGAGAGGTCAATATAGCATTGTTAATAGTTCAGGTAAAGCAAGAGATGAAGAGGACACCCTCCACAACTTTGGACTGATGTTTCGTGAGGCTGTGCATCTGAGAAGCAACCGCGACAGATGATGTGATACTGTCAGATGTGTGATACAGCAAGGAGAGGCCAATTAGAACAATGTACAAGGAACAAAATGCCTGCCAAGACGTGAATAAGATGTCTTAAAAATATATTGTATTATATCATAAAATAAAAACAGGTTATGTTCAAACTGCTATAATTCAACTATTGCATTATCAGGCTGTATTCGGAACAATTACTCTGCAGGTCCTACCTATGTTGAGAGTTAGAATATTAAAATACAGAATTATTGATCTCAAATTGCATTGATAATTTACACATGATATAGCCTTTGGCCTAGTTCAAACAAATCGCCCTGTGTAACAAATTTTGAAAACCTAACTGTTCATTATATTTTTCTTGAGTAGTTCTTACCAATCTTGTCGGCTTTTGAATGCATTGGGTGCAATAAACAATGAGCTTTAAAATATTTTTATTTTTTCAGTGAATGAACTGGAAAAAGATATGGAAAGAAATATTAAAGAACGAGCAGAGAAATTTGGATCTTTCTTGTCAAATTTGGAACAAAAGTATGCCTGTAAGAAAAATAAGAAGATAATGAGCATATCTGATGGGCCTACTACAAAAAAGCAAAAAAAAAATAATTATATGTAATAATATCTTTCATAGTTATAACTGTAGTGCATAAATGTATTAATCAATTAATCTATAAAAATCATTCTTAAAATAGGTAGTCAATAATAAATGTATTTTGTATATATTATGTGTCTGCAAATTGTCGAGTATGGCTTTCGGTCAGTAATGTCACAGACACAACAGGTGATGAAATCAAAACCTACTTGGAAAAAAAAATTGAGGGGTATGAATTTATCATTGAGCCACTCCCAAAACAAGAAATGGCAATGAGCTCTGCATATAAGATAGGTGCTAACTCGGATCTCATGGATCAGTTATACACTGGAAGCACATGGCCAGAAGGTGTGCAGATACAATTTTTTTCGTAAACGACCACGAAATATCTCCAACTCATTGGACAAACTGGTTTACAATACTACACCAGAACATCCAAAGCTTAAGTAATAAAAATGGTGAGTTTGAAGTACTTGTCAACGAAGAAAATGTCTCGACTTCTCAGGTGCTCCGGGGCTCGTGTCCCGGGCCAGAAGTCAGGTCGGCCCTAATATTGTGTTTGTATTCTTATTTTTTTACTCCTAATTTAACAGAATTGGGCTCCGTAGTAGTTAAAATCATGACTTTTCTCCTTATTTTGTGTTACTTATAATAATCATAGACGACTGGGTTCTCTGTTTATATCCTAAAATCTCCTTCTACAGTTGAACTTTCTCTGTGATTTCCTCGAGCAGCGTAATTCAGCCGGGCCTTGCAGACTGCTTCTGCAGTATATTACACAGTAAAAATTTTAACCCTCTGCTACCCCTATAGTGCAGTAAAAAAAGCATTTTAATTTGCACAGTCTGGATACAGCAAGATTATGATTTTATCCTGTTTCGGGTATCACCGGGAGTATATTCCTAAGTTTTGGACCTCGAAAACCTTGTGCTACTTTTTTTATAAACAATTGAATTTTTTTTACTGCGTTTTTCGAGCTTAAAATGTGAATAACTCCGGTTCTATAAGTCGGATCGGGGCAAACTAAAAACCAGTCTCTTCGTTATAAAATTGCCAATAAATTGTCGTTAGTTTCAATTCTCTGAAGTACGTACATAACCTACAAAACTGAAAAAAACGGATAAAAAACAGTACCTTTTTCATTTTAGTGCCCAAGACCGGCAACTCGACCATTTGCATCAAACTTTCAGAAAATATACTTTTTTATGTAGTAAAAAGACACTGAAAAGTTGGTGTCAAAATATTGAACCCATTGGCCAAAATTGCATTTATTTATAATTTGAAATTCCCGCCATTTTATGCCATTAAGTCCAAAATGAAATGTTTTTATTTCAAAATGTAGATTACGACGTCAGCTTTCGAATACAATGAAAGATAAAAAAATTTAATGTAATTTTGGCTCCTTTTTTACATTTGTTTATAACCCAAATAACAATTACATTTTTTCGGCCATTTTGAAAAGAAAATTAAAGTTTTTTATCAGATCTGGTAGAGAATTTTGGGTCCTTTATTTAAAAAAAAAGAAAGTTCATTTTTGTTAACGTGGACTCGAGATATTTAAATTTTTGCATTTTGGCCAATTAATTACCAAATGCATATTTTGAGCTAAAATTTGGACTGTATCATTCTGAAACGTATTCATTTCATATGATAAATTTTCAAAAAAATTAAGTTTTATAGAAACTTGTTTACAAACATTATAATGTAAGTATTGTTAATTGAGCTAAAAAGTGATTTTTTTGATTTTTTCGTAAAGCTCAGTTGCAAAATGCAATAACTTCTTTGTTTCTTAAAATTCGGCTGACTTTATTTTTTTAAATACGTTATTTTCCCTCGCAATGCGATCATCAATTTAGTTTTTTGTTAATAATTCAAATGACTTGTGGGACAAAATACATCCAGATGTGGATGACGAAATAATAAAAACAAAAACTGGACTACGAATAAAAACCAATCAGGAGAAAAACAGCATTACAACGACACTGGAAAAATTAGTAGAAGTCAAAAAAATACTTGCATTCAAAGAAACTTTGCCAAACTCTAAACCAACTACATCTACCCCTATAGAAAGTTACTCCGTGGTAATTGGAGCTGTTGAACAGGAAATAGAGGACAACTCAATAAGCGAACATCTACAAAAGCTCGGCTTACCACATAGGTTTTGTAAAAGAATTACTTCCCTGACAACACAAAAGCCCACAACTTTAATAAGAATCATCAGCGGATCACAAGACGTCTGCGAAACACTACTCAAAAATGGATTATTCTACAAACACCGCCACTATCCTGTATATCCGAGCAAACCCACCAATCCAACGCCTAAACCATGCAGCAAATGTCTATCTTTCACACACCCTACGGAATCATGTGATACCCCACCCAAATGTACAAAATGCCTTGGACCACATACTTCAAATAGATGCTCCTCAACGCTACCACCAAAATGTACAGGCTGCGGATCTGAGGACCACCAAGCATGGTCCTTTAAATGCCCTAAGAGACCTACCGCACCAATCACAGGCATACCGAACATACAGATAAAATCACTGAACAAGAAATCTACCGAAATTTCTCCAGAAAAGAAAAAGACAAGAATCCACAGCCCAGTTACTATCCACGATATGATCATCAACACCTACATCAACGACTTAAACGATCCAAAAAATATAGATAGAGATGGACTATTACAAAAACTAAGGAAAAGATTTAGAGACAACTACAATGTGGACTCGACTGCCGTATTTTCAGAGAGCCGGGTATATATCCTGATATTTGATCTTGACTGTGAAGACCCAATATCCCCTACAGAACTCATAAACAACACCAATAATTTTCAGCATGTTCAACTCGCAAATATGTAAATTTCTATACTGTAACATAAACAGCTACCCCAGAAGAAAATTAATAATAAACAATTTTATTGAAACACAAAAAATCGATTGTACCATGCTGGTAGAAGCAAAAACCTCAGAAAAATCCAGTACATCATACAAGAATTGGTCGGTAATACAACTTAATGGAAATCAAATTCACAACAAAACCAGAGGAGGCTCTCTCGTACAAGCCCAACCTAGTCTCGGAATCGGAAAAGCAAACCCTCCCACCATTAACTATTATCTTAACGAATGTATACATTTCACTGTCCCATTTGCAGATGACAAATTACATATATTTTTAGTATATATTCACCCAACGGCAAGAATCGAAGAAAACATATTCACAAAAGCATCTCTTTATAAATATTCTCTAATAATAGGTGATTTCAATGCAAGCAACCGAGCCAAAAAAAGGCAATTAAATACCTTTCTACAGAACTCCAACTTCCAAAGGTGGGAAACTGCACCAACCTTCATAATGCCACATAATAACGATACCACTCCAGATCTTATATTATATACAAGTAATATATCAAGTAATATCCTCAATGTAGAAGAAACCCCAGACCTGGGATCGGATCATCTTGGACTTATCTTAACATTAGACCTACAAAAGTCAACACAGAACAGCGAAGTTCAAAGGTATAACTTTTCCAAAACAGACACTAACAAAGTGAACGAAGGTATGTTATCATATTTGGAAGATTCGGAAGACATAGAAATTACCAGCCAACAAATATCAAACTTTAACGCTAAGCTAACGTCGCTAATTCTAGAAAATACGCCCAGGACGAAATATAACTATTATACACACGAACTTCCACCCTATATTATAAGCCTTATAAAAAAGAAAAGACAAATGTATCGGGAATACAAAACTAATGGAGACCCAGACATGAAAACAGAGATAAATAGATTTAACAAAAACATTCAAGAACTAATCCAACAATTTAAAACTCACAAGTGGATAAGAGCATGCGAAAATGTAAACTCCAAAAAAGGAAAAACTTATTGGCAAGAGATCAAAAAACTATCTAAATATAAAAACAAAACTGGAAATAAGCAAGTCATAGAGGAGAACGGTGAAAAATACGAAACACCTGCTGAAAAAGCATACATTTTTAGCAAACATTACAAGAAAGTGTACAAAAAATATGAAGATAACAATTTCGATAACATACATTACGACACCATTACCCAATGGTGTGAAACATATTTCTCAGAGATACCACCAGTGGAAGAACACACTATAACAGAAGAAGAATATTTCGATATAATACACCAAGGTAAAAGTACAGCACCAGGCCACGACTACCTCACCAAAAACTTGTTAAGGAAACTATACAAAAAAGTGCACCTACACATTAAGAAAATGTATGAATTTTGTCTAAAAAACCACTATATACCACCAGAGTGGAAAATCGGCACCATAATCACTATACCCAAGCAGAACCTAGACCATTCTAAAACAAACAGCTACAGACCTATCACACTACTACCAGTATTAGGGAAAAATTTAGAGAAAATTATTAAAAACAGAATACAAGAAACCATAGGAAATCAAATCCCTGGATACCAATTCGGATTTAAAACGGGTCATTCAACAATGCACCCTCTTTCAATTTTAACCAACAATATAGAAACGAGCAAGCTTAATAGGAACAAGTCTGGTGCACTATTCCTGGATATCAACAAAGCGTTTGATAATGTGTGGTATGATGGTCTATTATTCAAACTTTATGAGATAGGATGTCCAAAATATATCATATTTTTTATTAAAAGCCTGCTTACCAACAGAAAGTTGAAAGTAAAGATCCTAAATACCCACTCAGATGAATTCACCCCCGAACAAGGATTACCACAGGGTTCACCACTATCACCACTGCTTTACAACGTTTACTGTTCGGATATTTACAACTACCAATACGACGACCCTGAGCACTTCGCTCACGATGGATATATCCTTCAATTTGCTGACGATACCGCCCTCGTATCCCACGACAGAACCACCACCAAGGTATCAGAAAATCTACAATCATTAGTAAACACAACATGTAGGTGGTTCAACAAATGGAGACTCAAGCCAAATCCTTTAAAAACACAGTTTATTTTGTTCAACCACCACCCATCGGATAATTCCCCATCGCTGAATATGTATCAACACACTTTACATCCAGTAACTAAGATCAATTACCTTGGAATAACCTTCGACAACAAAATCAATTTTAATGCCCACGTTGAGCTCAAGAAAAAGAATATCATATCGAGAGCCAAACACTTCCGAAGTTTGACATATAACAGGACGGGGATCAACATAGAGACAGCTAGTAGAATTTACAAGCTTATTTGTCGACCAATGATTGAATATGGACACGTTTTGTTTTTGAATTGTAAAAATAAGGCATTAAAAAAAATAAAGGTGGCAGAAACAACATCAATAAGGAAGATAACCAAAATTCGACATCCTCTCAACCCGCTGCACAACCCCCCCAACCGTCTTTTATACCAACAGACTAATATAATGCCTATAGAAGACCGTCTAACCCATCTATCTAAAAGATTTTCCCAGATACCACAAAACCTAGAGAGAATCGAGAAATACTGCATTAGAAGAGACCCAGGAATAAGAACGGTACATAAGCACCCGGAACAAACCCTATTAGAAAATCTACAAAGATTAGCCAATAACAATTAATCAACACCGAAACATATTATTATTGTTATAATTATTGTTGATATTAGTATAACTATAACAGCTATCACATAAAATATTATTTATTGTATCATAAAATTGTAAAATATTATATGTGTGTATATGTAATTGTAACAATAGGCTGAAGGACCTAGGTCAATGGCCTATTGAATCAGTTTGTGGTTCAATAAAGTTCATTTATTATTATTATTATTATTCAAATGAGTATTTTTTATTTCCAAATTCATATGTACACATGTACCAACAATTGCTAACGTATAAACCTGTATAATTTTTTTTAAATCTTTCTATATAAATATGAATACTTAGATTAAATTTATATTGTCTTCTAAATATAATGTTTTAAGTTTTATTTAAAAAAGGAAATGGTAAATATTGTAATATAAATACTTGTTAGAAAAAGTTTTAAAGGCGAGGATTAATAATATGGTAAAAACATTTTATTTAAAAATAAACATTTTTATTCTTATAAATTTACAAAATCGTAATTAATGTATTTTATATCTCTTGCTTGGTAATGTGTACAATTCAGTTTCACTCTCTGAATCTGTTTCAAATAAAAAATTTTCACCATTTTCTTCATCACGAATTTGAACACGAAGATCGGGTACATTAACTTGCAAGCGTTCGCAGTCGCTTTGGGGTTCCAATTCTGATATATCGGTACAGCTTGAATGTATGTCCGATTCATCTATATTGTCTTCTTCAACTTCACGATTTTCTTCTTCACTGACTACAGTGCATTCTGTAATATTCACACAAACTTGTACATTGTAGTCCGAACTTCCTGCATCGACATCTCAGGTCTTTACAGCCGGATTTACATTCACAAGCGAGAATTTCAAGAATTTCTCGTGGTATTGGCTGTGTTCTCATTGTAATAGGCATTAAACCATTAATTGTATCCTCCCAACCAAACAATCATGGATCTATTTCTTCATATTTCAGCCATTTGTGTATTTGAAGATACACTCTCAATAAATGTTCATTTGTAGCTTATTCGATCGGAGGAAAGTTTTTCAAATTACAACCGGTTTTCAATGTAAGTTTTTGGAAACAATGAAATCTTAAATCACCTAAATCCATAGGTTTTATTAGATTACACCCATACAAAACTTTCATGATATTTTAAACACCTAATAATCTCACTTTCACTCGAAGACATTTTTAATTTATATGTCGGCGGCACCGAAAATAATTTCTCCACGTCTATGATTCATAGGAACCCTTCACTAGTACTTATGACTGTTTATTATTTTTGTTAATATAAACATTCAGGTTGACTTATTCCAACCAATAACAATTTAAGATTCTATGTATTTCCTTATATGGGCATAGGAACACGCTTAGGGCGAACGAAACGAAATCAGCTAGCCCGGGGCAGAGAGGCATTCTATGATGACCTGTGAAAGAGATAAGATTTGATTATTGCGGGCTAGCGGGTAGCTGATCGTTAGTTCCTTTATTTTACTAAATTTATTCGGTGATATTAGGGCTGTATTATTTACTTGCATCATTCGTGTGGACAATTAGACTTTGTTATGCCCCCTTGGAATCAGACATGTATTACATTAATTTACAGCTTCTCAAATATAAAAATGTAAACAGACAATACTGCACGGCAACCGATCTAAGCTGTAAGGAATGGAACTGGTGGGGAATAAGAAAGAGAAAGAAAATGTAAACATTTCTCCTCATTTATAAACAACTATTCGCTCCGCAGGTAAAATAGGTTTGTACATTAGTTGGTTGTATATAAATTTAAAAATATAAAATATTTATTATTATTATTATTAACAAAGAGCTAAGTTGATGATCGCACTGCGAGGGAAAAAATAACGTATTTAAAAAAAAAGTCCTCCGAATTTTAAGAAACAAGGAAGTTATTGCATTTTCCAACTGAGCTTTATGAAACAATTTAAAAAATCACTTTTTAGCTCAATTAACAATACTTACATTATAATGCTTGGAAACAAGTTTTTATAAAACTTAAATTTTGTTTGAATTTATCGTATGAAATGAATAGGTTTCAAAATGATACAGTCCAAATTTTAGCTCAAAACATATATTTGTTAATTAACAATTGACCAAAATACAAAAAGTTAAATATCTCGAGTTTACGTTAACAAAAATGAACTTTCTTTTTTTTTTTTTAATTAAAGGACCCAAAATTTTCTACCAGATCTGATAAAAAACTTTAATTTGTTTTTCAAATTGTTATTCGAGTTGTAAACAAATGTAAAAAAAGTAACCAAAATTACATTTAAAAAAATTCTTTTTAATTGCATTAGAAAGCTGGCGTCGAGATCTACATTTCGTAACAAAAAATTTTCATTTTGAACTTAACCGCTTAACGCACGAGTTTTTTTTCGGAATTTCTCCATTTTCAATCCACTTTTTTTACTGTTGTTTTTCGAAGAATGCCTGTCGCTGAAACATATCCTACAGAAAAAAAATAATCAAACGCGGGGTTTTAGGGGGTAAACATTTATTAAAATCATACCTGTTCTCTAACCCCAGTAAACTCGGGATCAGTAAGTACCACAATTCAGCACTGTTGAACAAACAAAAATATGTAAACAAGTAACCTAAAACAAATATTCTTGAATTCACCAGCAAAAAAAAAACTGAAATCTCTTAACCCGAATTAACTCGGGTCATAAAAACTATATACTACAATTTAAATGTTTGTTACTGTATGGTAAACACGAAAGCACGGCGTTACACACAAAGCTACCTCACACTGTGGGCACCAATATCTGCTTTCCCGCCGAATTTTCTTTCCCCTAGCATCCCTCACCCTACTACAAATACCACATTGTCTTGTGGGGTTGACTTTCTTTTCTGTTGCGGGTATATACTCAGGAAAATGACGTCCACTAAGCCGTGATGGGGGTAAAACTGTTGATGGGCGGCGCATTTTGGCAGAAAATTCAGGCCTGTGGTACTTCTCCATCATAAGCTTGACAATATCCAATCTATAATTGAGTGCTGACTTCTTTCCACCATGCTTTTGGTATAGAATAAAAGAATTCCAAAGCGCCAGATCAAGTAAATGGTAAAATATTTTTGTATAATATTTTTTGCCTCTCTTTCTAGCCAAAGAATAGTCGGCCAAATGTTGATCAACTCGGTCAACTCCACCCATCGTGTGGTTATAAGCGATAACAGCCTTTGGTTTTACTTTTGGTCCCGATTTTGTGGCAACCTCCTGTGTGTCGATGTTGTGCACTGTGGATATCAGGCACAAATCTTTTTTGTCTCTCCATTTCATAACGGTGACCTTTCCTCTTTGATAGCCAATAACTTTCCCGACGTGTATCTTTTCTTTTAACTCTTTTGGAACCTCCTTTCTTCGTAACAGCGACGTCCCATATACATCCGTTTTGTTTTGTATCAGCAAGTCGGCAAGTTGAGGGCTATTATAAAAGTTGTCCATGGTTAGACAATATTCCTTTCCTAGAAGTGGTTTGGTGAGAGACATAACCACTTTAGAAGACATTAACCCTAACTGATCATAGATAGATAGATAGATAGATACTTTTATTGGTTCTCTGTAAATATATACAGTTTTGCCCAATGGGGCGTAGAACATGTCAAATAACATAAAAATAGCAATCAGAAGATACAGCAACAAAATAAAAAGAAGTAAAACAGACAATACAAAATAAGACATACAAAGTTAAAATCTATGTAACTAAAATGTTTCTTTAAGAGAAATTTAAAACTTATATAAGTGCTAACTTAGTACTTAATCCTTAAAATAGCAACACAAATAGAGTATGTTTATAATACAGTAAAAGTATACTTATTTATAAAAAAAGTCATCCAAGAAATATTCCTCCATTGTATAGTAAGCCTTTTTGATTAAAATTTGCTTTAACTCCCGTTTTAGTTTGTTTTTGTCTAGATTTTTCAATTCTAAAGGTAATTTGTTATATATTTTAATTATTGAAAATTCTACATTTTTTTGGATGTAAGAAAAGTTTATTTTGTTGGTGGACAGATTATTTTTATATCTTGTATTGTGATCATGTTCCATAGTTTTGAAAAGCATGATGTTTTCCTTAACAAAAATCACAGCTTCGTATATGTATAAGCAAAAGAGTGTGAGAATTTTTTTTTCGCGAAATATGTTTCTACAGCTATCTCTTGGTTGCATATCAAGTATGTATCTTAAGCATTTTTTTTGTACATTAAGTATTTTGTGTGCATCACTAGCATTTGCCCAGAATATGATTCCGTATCTAACCCGGGACTGAATGTAAGCATGATATGCAATAAAAGCTGTTTCGATGTTTACCATATGTGCCAATACCTTTAGTGCATAGCAATATTGCGCCATATTCCGTGCTAGGTCTTTAATATGACATTTCCAGTCTAGCCTTGAATCAAAATTAATTCCTAGAAATTTTACACTGTTGCTACTTTTTATGCTGTTGTTGTTGTAGGTAAGCGTGATTTCGTCTTGACCCAAATATGAAAATTTTATCATTTGCGTCTTGGCAACGTTTAGCTGCAGATTGTTATTTCCGAACCACTGATTCAACACATTTAGTTCATCTATTATTTCTTTTTTAATGTTTTTCTCAGGAATTTCGCTAAACATTATGGAGGTATCATCGGCAAATTGCACTACTTGTTGATGGGCAACAGAGGGTAGCTCATTTGTATAGAGAATGTATAGTAAAGGTCCTAATATGGATCCTTGAGGTACTCCCCATAATCAAAATCAAGCATGGTTGTATAAATGAGAAAGTTCCAAACATAGCCACTTTTGGACTCGCACAACATGTATGTTTTTATTCCAAATCGTGCTCATTTTAGAGGACTGTATTGGATCCATCCTAAATGGCCCTTGTGTATTAAAAGACTTTCATCGATAGTTATATGTTTTTCAGGCACCACAAATTCACGAAATTTCTTCACTAACATGTGTAAATTAGAAAAATTTTGTTTAGTTTTGGATTAGGATGCGTTTCAGGATCGTATATTTCATTGTTAGAAAAATGTAGGAATTGTTTGATATTTTCAAACCGTTTACGTGACATCGCTTTCGGAAAAAAAGGAGTGGTTAGTAGTGGATTTTTTGACCAATACATTTTCATGTCTGGCTTTTTTACTACTCTTTGCAATATAATTATGGCTAAAAACATCCTAATCTCGTCAGAAGTTATTGTGATCCAATTGCGATCCCCACGACTGTGTGATGGCACTCTAAATCAAATATGGCGTACGCCCCAAGATAGCGGATTACCTTTTCTTCACAACCCCCCTGACATGGGTATCTAATGGAGTGGATTGACGAGTAAAATACGATAAACTATGTGACGTCATTCTAAACCCAATATGGCAGATTACCTTTTCTTCACAATCCCCTTGACATGAGTATCAAATGAAAGAGTTTGACGATGACAATATAATAACAATATTCATATTGCCCAAGGGCTATCTCTACATTTCTTGTTGATAACAATTTTTTTCTGGTGCTATGTTATTTTCTCCTAGCTACAAAATTGTCAAAACCCAAAATACAAGGGAAGGTGTGATATAATATAAAAGTTACAGATAGAGATCTTATAGAGCTTTAAATTGGTAATAATTTTCTAGTTTATATTTCCACATCCCCGTAGTGGAGTGGAAGTATGTAGTAGGTAATCGAAAAAAAAATAAAAAATCTTTCCCGTTGAAATAGATTTAGAATGTCACGGAACGTCGGTCAGTCGTCTGTAACTTTTTTGGCACGTTTTCTCTGGAATGGTTTAAGACTTTGACTTGAAATTATAGGCTAATATAAGAGCCCAGAAACTTCATTTTAAAAAGCTTTATTTAACTTGCTTTCTATGTCAGTTAGTATATTATATTTAGGGAGTTAGATCTTGCAATGAAAATGGATCCTGGCGAGTAGTGTTCAATACTGGATTAAGCTGTGCCCGAATACAGATTCAGCAGCGCACAGTGGGCCAAAAAAAAGTTTTTTCATTCAAAATTCTTATTTTCCAATCGATTGAGATTTTTTAAAAAAATATTCGTGTTTAAATTACGAAGAGATGTCATGGCCGATTTTTGAAATGTGCAAACCTGAAGACGATTAATGTGCCTAAATGTTTTTAAAAAATCTTACAGAATTTCTTTTTTAACCAATTTACATAAATCTTGCTACTCGGAGATTTTCGAGGTCGCTGATAATGAATCTGACATCTAAATTGTCGTGAACCTACCAACAAGATGGCGGAATCAATATGGCGGCTATAAAATGCTAAGAAATGTTAAAAAATATATATTTTCGTTAAAGTTAGTACTAGCAAGTTTCAAATATTACTGATTACTATTTTTAAATACAAATTGTCTCAGTTTTAAGTTCCAGTAAGAAATTCAATTCATACTCGGAGATTTTCGAGGGCGCTGATAATGAATCTGACATCCAAATTGTCGTGAACCAACCTACAATATGGCGGCTATAAAATGCTAAGAATGTTAAAAAAAATATATTTTCGTTAGTAGTTACTAACAAGTTTTAAATATTACTGATTACTATTTTTAAATTCAAATTGTTGTTAAGTTCCAGTAAGAAATTCAAGATGGCGGATCCAAATTGGACCTCAAATAATTATTTAAATGCATTATTCTAATATTTCGTAACACCAGCGATGTCATAAGCGCTCACCGACAATTTTTAGAATAACTCTCTAATTATTGTAAATATTGTTTTATTACTTTATATTAATTGATAGACGATGTAAATTATTTATTTGAATGGTTTAAATCTTATTTGTCAGACCGTAAGCAAATTGTTAAGATTCCAAATAAGTCCGATGAACTTAACATAAACTGTGGGGTACCTCAAGGCTCTGTTCTTGGCCCAATTCTGTTTTTGCTATATATCAATGACCTAACAACAATTAATATTACAGGAAAGTTTACCTTGTTTGCCGACGATACCACAATATTGTGGCATTGCAAAGAAAAAAACATTCTGGAAGAAAACATATGCAACGATATTAAGAAAATCAAAGTTTGGTGTGATTCGAACTTACTGTCATTTAATATAGAGAAAACAAACATAATTACTTTCAAATGTAATCTGCCTGATATTCCCCTAGGGAAACATGTTCTTGAAAACAAAACATGCTTGAAATTTCTAGGATTGAATATCGACTGCAAATTGAAGTTTAAAGAACATATTACAAGTTTAAGTAGTAAACTAGCTTCTGGATGCTATGCAGTCAGAGTGGTTTCCAATGAATTAGGATACTCAGCTGCCAAAGCCGTATATTTCTCATTAATCGAGTCACACCTGAGCTATGGGATTGCCTTTTGGGGTGTATGTAGTGAGCTTCTCATGCAACAGATATTTGTATTACAAAAGCGTGCCATCAGATATTTGAGTAAGGCTAGGGCTCGCGACTCTTGTAGGGAACTATTTGTGGCCAACAGAATTCTGACTGTGATATCCATTTTTATATTAAACACAGTAGTCTTAGTCCATAAATACAAAAATAATGCTTATGCGACCTCAACTTATAATAATAATAATAATAATAATAATCTTTATTAATCACGTTGGCTGTCTCATAAGAACAGATGTGAAAGTCAATTAAATACAGTGTCAATAATTTACACAAAATAGATAAATAAGTAAAAAAAAAACATTTAAATAAGTACACAAAAAACAATAGAGCAAGTTAAAATATATATATAAAGTTAAGTAAATTCATTAATATTATACACACACTTTTGAATTAAGTATTGTTTCAGTAGTCTTTTAAAACAATTAAAATTACTGGCATTTAGAATGTGTATTGGCAATCTATTATATATTTTGATGCCTGAAAGATATGGTGATCGTTCATATAGAGACAAATTATGGATAGGTATAGTTAAAGAAGATCCATGTCTGGTAGTGTAGGTGTGAAAACTACCATTATTCTTAAAACAATGTAAGTTTTTTCTTACATATTTAGATATATTGTATATATAGATTGATGGAAAACTTAAAATCTTATTGTTTATGAAATATGGTCGACATGACTCGATGGTTTTTAAATTAAATATGAGTCTAATGGCCCTTTTTTGTTGAATAAAGATTCTACTAGCTGCAGGTGCTCTACCCCACACTATAATGTTATATGATAGATGCGGATACACCATAGCATAATAAACATTGAGTAGATACTCCCTAGGCAGGTTCTGCCTTAGTGATGCAATGGCAAACAGTGAGCTATTGAGCTTTTTTGCAACATGATCAACCTGATCCTCCCATGTGAGACATGAGTCCACGAAAGTTCCAAGAAATTTGACAGACCTAGAAAATTTAATATTTGTGTCAACTAGAATATAATCGGGAGTAATTGTTTTTCGAGCAGAGAAATATATACAATCGGTCTTTGCAATATTTAAGATCAGAGAGTTTTGTGAACACCATAATTCGAAACTATGTATCACCTCCTTTAAGAGGACCTGTAGTTCCACAAGGTCAGGTGCTGAAACCATAATAGAAGTATCATCTGCATACATGGTAATTTTCCCTTTTATATGCAGGGGAAGTTCGTTTACATATAGCGAAAATAGTAGTGGCCCCAGCACAGAACCTTGTGGGACTCCTAGATTGATAGAGTGATCATTTGAAGTGGAGTTTTGTATTTTAACTCTTATTTGCCTATCAGAAAGGTAAGATTTAATCCAATTTAGGATGGTACCCCTAAAACCAATTCGGAATAGTTTTTCATTTAGGAATTCAATATCAACTGTGTCAAAGGCACGACTAAGATCAAAAAATAATCCTATGACATGATGGCCCTTATCTAGTTCATCGTAGATATATTGCAGAAACTGATTAGTAGCGGTTTCAGTAGAACGATTTTCACGAAAGCCATGTTGTGAGTTACTAATTATAGAGTATTTTACTAAGAACTTACTAATTTTGAGGTACACAGCCTTTTCAATTATTTTGGAGAATATAGCACTCGACAAGTTGGTAATGTTATATTACCAACCCCAAGAATTACATTTGTCCGGGATTCTGTTATTTACAATGGTCCAAAAATGTATAATCACTTACCGAGTCATATTAGGAACATAGTCTCCAATCGGGGTTTCAAAGTCGCAGTGAAAAATTTACTTATTGGTAGATCCTATTATGAATTGAAAGAATACTTTGACGATACATTCTGATGTATATATATGTGTATATGTTTGTTTTTAATGTTTGTCTGGAAATCATGACTAGTGGTTTCTATGTTTGTATTTTATTTTATATTTTATATATTATATTGTACTATAGTTGTATACAGATAAAACCACACTGCTAGGAACACGGCAAGCAATATGTATAGTTTACTATCGCCCGGCTGTTCTAATACGGTGACGGAGCGGGGCTATCGCAGCACGATTGCTAATAACACATTTCGCTTCCGACTAGGCTGGCAACAGAAACAACTGGTAAGTTCTAAATCATAAATTAATATTCTTATAAAATTAATAATGGAGATATACCAACTTGATGAAAAAAGCAAATTATTAAATGGCATCACCAAAATAATACAGTGAGGCGAATACGAGATTTATTTGCAACAACGCGTGAAGGCAGGCCGACCCCTTCTTTATCAACGATACACAGAATTATTCGGAATTTTGAGCAGCATGGTTGTCTAAGTCCAACATATCACAAACAGCCTCCTGTACCCAACGATGACAGGGAAATGTTGGAAATAATGGTTTGCGCTACGGTCCTTGAGGAACCGACACTTTCCAGCCGGTAAATTGCAGATGCCGTAAATTCGAGTGCCACGACAGTTAGACGAATTTTAAAGAAAAATGGATATAGTTCCTATAAAGTGAAGAAAACCCATCAAATTTTACCCACAGATAATATCCGTCGCATGGTATTTTGTGAGACAGTAATGGAAAAAATAAACAGGGACGAAAATTTTACTCGAAATGTCGTTTTCACTGACGAGTCAAGTTTTCCATTGCTAGGCCGACACAATCCATCCAGAGTTCGGTACCGGTTAAGGGAAAATTTACACCGGTTTTAAACACTGCGCACCCAGTATCCCCAAAAATTAAATGTTTGGGCAGGACTGTTAGGGGAACACATGTTGGGTCCTTTCTTCATAGAAGGAAATCTAAATGGCGATAAAGTACTTGACTTTACTGCAGAAACAAATTGTCCCAGAAATTCGTCGGCTTGCGGGGGAAAGATTTGGTGATATTTGGTTGTCCCGCTCATAACACTGGTTTGGTCCAATAATACTTAAATAACACTTTTCCAAACCGACTTATTATAGGCAGGGGAACCATCTTATGGCCAGCAAGATCGCCAGATCTTTCACCCAACAATTTATTTTTATGGGGGTACTGCAAATCGGCGATTTATGGACGCGAAAACATGCCTAATACTTTAGAAGACCTACGAGCACAAATTTTGGAGGTTTTTCAAAGTATTACACCTAACATGCTGTCTGATGTTAGAAAGGGCTTTTACGATAGATTAGGCTATTGCCTTGCTTAAGAAGGAGGCCTTTTTGAGCATCTGATTTGAATTATTTATTTATTTGCGTATTATTTTATTTTTCAGAGTTGGTATTATTTTTCTTTATCATTTTTATGAGAATATTCATATATGTTTTTAGAAGTACTTTTTGTTTCGAAAAAAAAATCAATACTTGATTGTCTGCTGTTCTGATATTTTCACAATTTTAGTGTTTTACTATGTTGTCTCGGAAGAAACATTGAAATTGTGAAACATTCAGATAATTTTTAGTACCTAAATACGTTAATATGCAAATTTTTCTTTAGGTCAACGAGCAACAGTCTACTCTAAAATCTAAATGCTGTAACGATACTGATTGAAAGAAATATTTGAAATCTCAGAACTGCTTTGTTTCTCTGTAAGCGCCCTGACATGCAATCGCTAAGTTTCGTTCGGACTCATATGCTGCCAGACGGCCACTCGCAGATTGCACTTGTTTTACTCATGTTCGTAGCGGCGTGGTTTATAGTGTATACTAGTAGTTTTATACATTTTTTCAAGCTTTGTCAACAAGATTTTTCTTTACGACAATAAAGCATATTTTGATTGATTGATTGATATTTATAATAGGTTATTTATTTATAATACATACTGTTAGTTTAATGAACAACTCCACAAATGATTCAATAAAAGTAAATAAATATCATTTAACCTACCTACGGCTATGCTACCGGCAATATTAAGAATCAACGAAATGCAGATAAGGGACTTGTAATGGTGAGCCATGTAAACAATCGACTTCTTTCGTTTGAGGTAAGAAGTAAAACAATATTGACAATAATTAAAAAATTATTCTAAAAATTGTTGTCGGCGTTTATGACATCGCTGGTGTTACGAACTATTAGAATAATGCATTTAAATAATTCTTTGATTTTCATTTTGGATCCGCCATCTTGAATTTCTTACTGGAACTTAAAATTGAGACAATTTGAATTTAAAAATAGTAATCAGTAATATTTGAAACTAGTATTAAAATTAACGAAAATATATTTTCTTATCATTTCTTAGCATTTTATATCCGCCATATTGATTCCGCCATCTTGCAGGTTGGTTCACGACAATTTGAATATCAGATTCGTTATCAGCGACCTCGAAAACCCCAGAGTAGCAAGATGTATGTAAATTGTTAAAAACAATAATAATAATAATAATAAATAATAATAATAAACTCTTTATTGTCCAAACAGGTAAGTACCCAATTACAGGACAAAATATGAGGTACATAATAAGTAAAAACAATTAATATAAAAATGACAAACAGTAGAAGATAATATGAGAAACTAACAATTACGATTAAGATTGAAATTAATACTGGAATTAATTAATACAGGCATGCTTGTGTAAAATACCTAACCAAGACTAGATTGCTAACTTATTTTTTATGGTCTTCTTAAATGTACTGACTGATTGATGGAAAATATCTGTAGAGCTAGAAAATTTATTGAAATTATTGCATATAGTGTAAACTGGGGATTTTGCCATTATGTTGGTTCTTGGTGTGGGAAGATAAAAGCAGGCTTCATTTCTGATGTTAGGTCTAGGAATGTGAAAATTTAACTGTGCTAAAAGCTCAGGGCAGTCCGTTAGATTGTTGGTAAGCTTGTATGCAAATAAACAAGAGTAATATATTCTGCGGTTTTCAAGGGATAGAAGACTGAATCTTGTCAGTAATATATCGTTATCAATACCTTGACTTGGGTAAATTCCGTCTAATTTATATGCAACGTATTTCATGAAGACCCGCTGCACTGATTCTAACTGTTGTATATGTATATTGTAGCAAGGTGACCATATTAATGAACCATATTCAAGTTGTGACCGAACATAGGCTGTATATAAATTTATATAGCAATCTTCGCTTCTGAATTCTTTGCAATTCCTAAATATGAGACCCAACATTTTTTTGGCAGATGATGTTATTTTGTTAATGTGTGGTGAGAAACTGAATTTATGGTCAAACTCAATGCCAAGGTCTTTGATTTGCTCTTGCCGATTCAAGGGTGAGTCATCTATTGAATAATTGAATTCAATGAAGTTTATTTTTAATGTGAAAGATATATATTTACATTTTTGTATGTTTAGTGGTAATTTGTTTGTTAGGCACCAACGGTTTAAGTTATTCAGATCTTTTTGTAGCCTCCGACAGTCATTCATAGTTTCGATTGATTTATATATTTTTAAATCATCTGCAAACAAAAGTACGTTACTCTCGAGGTCGTCACCGATATCGTTAATAAAAATAGAAAACAGAAGCGGAGCCAGATTACTGCCTTGGGGTGCACCACTGGTTGCTATAAATTCATATGATTTGTGACCCCTGTATTCTACATACTGAGAGCGATTGCTTAAGTAAGATTGGAAAAAACTTACTAAATTATTATCAAAACCAATATAGCTTAGTTTCGTTAACAATAATGAGTGATCTAATCTATCGAAAGCCTTCGAAAAGTCTGTATAAATAGTATCTATCTGAGAGTGATTGTCTATGGCATTGCTAACTGTTTGCGAGAGGCACATTAAGTTTGTCGTGGTCGATCTTTTACTCATGAATCCATGTTGTTCTGTTCTTATGAGATTTTTCACTTTGGGAGATATTCTACTGTAGACAGACATTTCGAAAGCCTTTGCGAAATTAGAAAGAAGAGTGATTGGTCGATAATTTTCAATTTTGTTTATAGCACCGGATTTGAAGATCGGATGTATTTTTGAAATCCTCCATGCATTTGGAAAAGAATTTGTGCTTAAGGATAGATTAAAAATTTTTTGCAGCGGGTTTGCTAAAACGTGGGCACAGTCTTTGATGAGAAAACTGGGGACGTTATCATGTCCCTGCGTGAGTTTGGGTTTGAGTTGTTTTAATGCGTTGACTACTTCAGATTCGCTTAATGATTCAACAGAAATTTGTGGATAGTTTATGGATGAGGGATTATTTATATGGCTTGGGCCCAATGGTGTATAATTGCTTTGAAAAAAGTCCGCAAAAGCATTTACAATTGTGAGAGGGCTGTTATATTCAATGTCCTTGAAATATAAAAGGCCCGGTATGCTAGATGTACCTTTTTTATCATGAATGAAGGACCAGAACCGTTTGGGATCTGACTTAATGCAATTTTCTGTTTTATTTATATACTGGTCATAAGCAATTTTTATTTTACTTTTTATGGATTTTCGCAATGTTTTAAATTGTTGTTTGTAGGTCTCCAAGTTTGTGCTTTTTAATTTATCAAAAACTTTATTTTTCTGTTTAATTTCATTAATAATTTCCTTTGTAAACCAAGGCGGATATTTTCTAACATAATTTTTTGTAAGCGGCACATATAAATCCAGCACTGAGTATAGGGTTAGGTAAAATTGTTCGACAGCTATGTTTAAATCAGTTTGATCGTCAAGAAAGGCCCAGTTTATGTTACTTAGGTGAGCATATAATAGGGGAAAATTGGCTCTGCGAAAGTTGTAGTTTAGGGTTTCGACATTATACGGTATGCTTGGATGAGATTTCGGAAATTTTAGTGTTATGTTTAAAGCTGGGTGATATGGATCTTCTGGTGTGAATGGCAGGTCTTCATGAAGTACCTGACAGTCATTATTCGATAGAACTAGATCTAAGAGACGCCTTGAGCAGTTAACTATAGAGTTGAATTGTTTTAAGTCATAGAAGCTAGTTAGTTGTTGTAGGTTAATTAGATTTTGGTTCATGGCATATTCTAGATTATTGGATGCAATAAAATGGGGTTCATTAAAATCTCCTAATATTAATATTCTATTATCATAAAGATTTTCTAAGCTTTCTAGTGTCTCATATAAGTTATAAATTTGAGTGTTACTTGTATTTGGCGGAATGTATAGGACAAATATATAAAATAGTTTGTGCTTATAAATTATTTTACAACCTATTATATCTATGCTATGAAAATTATTGCGTTGTGATATGTCTATTTCAGCTGCTGAGCAATCGTTTCTAACACCCAATATTACACCACCACCACGTGAGACAGAGTTGGCCTCTAAGTTTCTATCACTACGAAATACTAGGTAGTTATTGCTGAATAGCTCGGAGCTGTAGATGTTGGATTGTATCCAGGTTTCCGTGATAGCAACTATTTGATATTCTGACGCTGCAGACGACTTGAAGAATTCTACAGTTTTTGTGTGTTTTTGTTAATAATAATAATACTAAATCTCTAAATCTCTAAGACTTTTATAAAACATGGCCATTTAGACATATTAACCGTTTTCAGGTTTGCACATTTAAAAAATCAGCGTTGACAAACCTCTTCGTAATTTAATCACGAATATTTAAAAAAATATATCCCAATCGGTTGCAAAATAAGAGCTATAGAAAATTTCATACCTTTTTCTGGACCATTGTGCAGCGCCCAAATGCAGATTTGGCAGCGCCCGAATGCAGATTAGGCAGCGCCCTAATGCAGATTCCGTAGGGCCCGGAAGTTACCTTGCTATTCGGGAGTGCCCGAAAATTGCCTTGGTATTCGGCGGCGCCCGGAAATTACCTTGGAATTCGATAGCGCCCGAATATGGATTCGGTAACTCCCGGAAGTCACTTTAGTGTTCGGCAGCATCCGAATATGGATTATGCAACGCTTAAATATAGATTCGGCAGCACCCTAATTTTTTTATGACATATCTGCATCAAATATATTATTAAAATTCTATGACCAATTATCTTCACATCCTAGAGTGCAGATATAGTCTCAAGATGTTTTCCTTTAAAGAGACTTGGATGAGAAATCTGGATGTGGAAGTAGTGATTCCTAAGACAGCGGTTTTTTATATATTTTCTAATCTATGGAAAACTCTTTCAAATCTTAGAAACCTCCTGTATATTTTGTTTTGATAACTTGTACATCTATGTACAACTACTTGCGTGCTTAATCAAAAACCTCGGTAACATTTGTCTAGTTATAATAAAACACAGTTATATGTATAAATAATGACAATTTGCACACCCCTGAAGATCGCCCTGTATGGCCGATATTACTCAATTTCAATAGGGAGTATTCTGCTATGCTATTTTATACATGCCTCAAATTTGAAACACAAATTTAAAGTCTAACAGAAGTTATCGTATTTACAATTCGCGGATTTTCTTTCTGCGGCTTTTTTTTTTCCGAGGTTTTTTTTTCCTAGACTCATGTTCTCTGTCTTCTGTAAAGCATCTTTTTCTTCCGTGGCTTTTTTTTCTGCGGCGTTTTCTTTCGTCAGCTTTTTTCTCCTCATGCGCCCTATGAACCAGGTTAAAATAAAACTAATATTAAAATCATAATGATTGTGGTTTGTCATATCCATTGTAACAAACTAACAAAATTTTTCACACATTCAAAATTATTCTAAATTTGGTGGGGGTAATGATATGAAAACCACAATGCCACAATACAAGTGATAGAAAGACATTTCAGTTGGAAAAAGTTAAAAATTTCTACAAAATAAAAGCTACACGATAGCTCAAAACATAATAAATATTAAATAATATGTAACGTTACTCAAGTTTAGTAAAGTATTCAAGACGTAGCTTGTTCTAGAATGAAACATTCAGAATTGACTTTTATTTAATAAGTTGTAATTTAGATTAGGATTTGTACGAATATCATAACGTAGATAAAACCTACCATATTCAAACTAACTGTAGTATGATAACATATACTTTATTATAACAATATATCATGTAAAATAGACTTTTAAAAGCGGTAACATGGTGAGACTCTTCACTAGGACTTGTAGGAATACATAGAGCAGAACCATAACCTAAAAATAAAGAAAATTTTATTTAAAACTAGAGTTAAATAACTAACTATGTGTAATTTAATGATAAAATAGACTTGAATAAGCTAAAAAGACTTTGTGAAACCAATAAAAGAAGGTAAAACAGTAGTGAGAAAAGAAGACTAAAATTGCTCTCCGCAAAGTGCAGCGCAGATTATAAAGTTATAGATTTTAAGAAAGTTAGGCCTTGTCTAACAACAAAACATTAAAATTTTGTTAAAAACCTATCTGTTAGACTAATACATCGTAAATGTACACGTGTGCATGGACTTAAATGGGGTAGAGATCCATAAATAGGTTTGGGGTAGCGCGTAACCCAACTTATTTCACTTAGATTTTGAATATTATGTTTAGTACTGCAATAAAACCATTCCATGGTGAAAAAGGACATTATAAAGTGTATTTGTAGGTAATAGGATGTTATGAACAATTTTTCTGTGTTCCACTATAGGCCCATCAGCTCAATAATGCATACCTGGAAATGGAAAAGGGCATACTTAGTAAAATATAATTTGTGTATATAGGTAAGTAATTAGGTGTAAAATGTTCAATTTAGGTAAGATACCAGCTTGGTATGAAATTTCAACAATGTAAAGTAGATATAAGTACAATGCGTTTCTAAATAATGATGGGCCTGTGAAATTCCTGGGCATTCATTTGGACTCAAAACTGAACTGGCAATATCACACAGAAGCTGTGTGCAAGAGAATGGTTTCATCTGTATACCTGTTGCGGAACCTCGCTAGGGCGGCCCCCAAAACAACATTACTCACAGCATATTTTGCACTAATACAATCACATATATCATACGCCATTGTAGTATGGGGTCATGCAACATCAACTTATAGAGTATTCTCTTTACAGAGAAAAGCTATCAGAATAATTGAAGGTCTATCATATAGAGAGGATTGTAGAGCAGCATTTATAAAACTTAAAATCTTAACCTTCCCCTGTCTATACATATTTCACTGCTTGCTGCATGCTAGAGATAACACGACCTCATACATCACTCACAAAAATGTGCATGAGTACGAAACAAGAAACAGGGATAATATTTACGTCACTTTTAACAGACTCAAGAAAACCCAAACAGGAACTAGATTTCTAGCTCCAAAACTTGACAATAGATTGCCACCCACTGTGAAGTCCCTTAATAGACCTAAATTTAAAACATTACTGAAAAACTATCTAGTCAAAAAATGCTTCTATACCATTGAAGAGTACTTTAATAACAATTTCGGGGACATGACAATAGATCATGAAGTTAACCGATGAAAATAGATTTTCACACACTATGTCTAAACCTAACTTCATTTTGTTCCTATTTTAACTTTACACTATATTTGTAATGTTTGTTTTATATATATATATATATATATATATATATATATATATATATATATATATTATTCTGTCAATCATATATAAGTATATGTGAGAATATTTAATAAATTTGCTCTGTTCTCTTATCTCGGGGCCAAAAAGTAGGTTCAAGTAATAAATTTTAATAAACGAAAATTTTCAATCAAATAAATATTTAATGATATTAACTTCAAAAATATATTATAAAATTTCAAGTTCCCTAATTCCCTGAATTAGCTAACTTAAAAACTATAACCAAAACAATTTAAAAATGTCAGTACAAAATTCTAATAAAAGTCATATCTCAAATTAATTGTACCTTTCACATTTATTAATTATTCCTCTATCTTATTTTCTTTTCCACACTCAAGCATTTCCTTTTCTATTTCTAGTCGCTTCTTCCAACTTGTAGGTTGCTTATTTTCTCTTGAATAAAAATAATTTGTTGCATATATAGATCAGATCATTCTTCAGAATTGTCCTCATTAACAAACTCTTCCCTAATTCTTTTTTTAATATATTAAACTCTATTTTTATTTCATTGATCCTTTGATACTGATTATAACTCTGGGCATAGTTACATCATCCGGAAATCACCTTCTACTGTCTTTTGTATCTCTTCACCTTTATTATTTTTTTATTAATTCAATGTTGATATTAATATATTGATTTCTTTTTAATCCACCAAAATTAATACTTTTTTCTTTTGCAATCTTTCATTCCTCGTATCTATTGATTATTTTTTTCTCTCTATTTTTTTCTTTTTCACCGCCAACTCTTTTTCTAAATTTCTTTTTAATTTCTGCCGATTTTCACCCACTTCACTCACTTAGACCTTCTTAAACCTAATACATATTTCTTAATCTAACAAATTTTGTTGTTCTAATAAATACATGTCATTTCCCCTCTAGATAATCTACATAAAACTATAATTTATTATTTTTATGTAGATTCTCTACCCAACAGCATGTATTTATCATTTTCATTTTCAATTAATTTCATTTATTTATTTTTTTTAATATGAATGTATAAGATAAGTGTGAAATGTTTGCTTATTTATTTTCCTATTCTCATCATATATTTCATTACTAAATTTGACATATTATGTATATAATTTGATACATGAATGATTTTGTTAGATATAATATTCAAGTTGTTCCATCTGTTCAGTCCATAAGACATGTTGCTCATGCACATAGATCCTCAATATTTAAACCTTGTACTAAACTGAAAATATCACCAATACCAATTATTTCTATTGGCCTTCCAACAACAATGATTTCTATAACATTTTAATTGTCATGATTTTTATATTTCCCTAAGCAACATAAATGACAAACATTAATACATTCTTTGACAATTGTAATGTCATTTTGAGCATAAAAACTTTCACTACATATCTTCAACGTTTTTCTTATCCTGATGTATTCAAATCTAATAAGTAAGTCAATAATTATCTGTGTAGACAAAATTTTACCAATAACATAAACTTCTTGTTTGCCAAATACTGTAATTATAAAACCCTGCTTAATACTATCCCCCTCCAATTCAACAATAATAATAATTTTCAAAATTGATTAAGAGGTATATTCAGATATAACTCTTCCCCTGTCATATGTATCTCTATTATACATTTCATTTTCTTTTTTACTATATCGTCTATTATCTCCAGATTTATCTGGTTTATATTTATTATGCACGTGTAACTTTTTATGATTATTTCTTACATAATCTACTCGTATAACATCCCTAATGTTATCTGAAACATATCGCCCAAAATATCTGTCAGTTCTGTTCTCAAATATTCTCTGCTTTGAATACCATACATAACTGAATCTTTTATGAATATGTTTCTTATTAGTGAAGCTTACACTTTCTTTATTTATGTTTCTGTCTATGTCGATATTAATTTTATATTTATGATCAATCACATACTTCCTCCCCTCTAATTGCTTATTTTCAACTATCTTAATTTCAATTTGTTCTGTAGTCCTGATGCTTCTACTTTCTACCTGATCTTCCATAATAATAACTGTATTTTCTACCTCTACATTAGTTTTGGACATGATTTGATTATTATCTAACTTATTTACCAAATCATCCATTTTTTTATTTAAATTAGTGTTAATTGACTCTATTTGCTCTCTTAAATTTTTATTTTCTATATTTATTTCATCAATTTTGTTGCTTAAAGAAGTACTCGTGTCTTCAATTTTTTTGGTTAATAAATCTGTCATTACCTGTATCTGTTGCATGAGCAATAGAGGATCAAATACTTGAACAGGTGCAACAACATCTCTCTGTTCTGGTAAATCATGAGATTGGTCCATGTTTATTTTACCAGAACGCAATTCCATCCACACACACAAAAAACTGTCTTTATGATACTAAATTTTAGACTGCCCCACGTTGTCAGACGTCAATTATTCTGTCAATCATATATAAGTATATGTGAGAATATTTAATAAATTTGCTCTGTTCTCTTATCTCGGGGCCAAAAAGTAGGTTCAAGTAATAAATTTTAATAAACGAAAATTTTCAATCAAATAAATATTTAATGATATTAACTTCAAAAATATATTATAAAATTTCAAGTTCCCTAATTCCCTGAATTAGCTAACTTAAAAACTATAACCAAAACAATTTAAAAATGTCAGTACAAAATTCTAATAAAAGTCATATCTCAAATTAATTGTACCTTTCACATTTATTAATTATTCCTCTATCTTATTTTCTTTTCCACACTCAAGCATTTCCTTTTCTATTTCTAGTCGCTTCTTCCAACTTGTAGGTTGCTTATTTTCTCTTGAATAAAAATAATTTGTTGCATATATAGATCAGATCATTCTTCAGAATTGTCCTCATTAACAAACTCTTCCCTAATTCTTTTTTTAATATATTAAACTCTATTTTTATTTCATTGATCCTTTGATACTGATTATAACTCTGGGCATAGTTACATCATCCGGAAATCACCTTCTACTGTCTTTTGTATCTCTTCACCTTTATTATTTTTTTATTAATTCAATGTTGATATTAATATATTGATTTCTTTTTAATCCACCAAAATTAATACTTTTTTCTTTTGCAATCTTTCATTCCTCGTATCTATTGATTATTTTTTTCTCTCTATTTTTTTCTTTTTCACCGCCAACTCTTTTTCTAAATTTCTTTTTAATTTCTGCCGATTTTCACCCACTTCACTCACTTAGACCTTCTTAAACCTAATACATATTTCTTAATCTAACAAATTTTGTTGTTCTAATAAATACATGTCAATATATATATATATTGATACCTGTTAAGTTGTCACTTCCATCATGTATAAGAGGCGACCTAACTTCCGAGTGTTCTCTGCAAAATATTACTAGAAAGTTAATATATTTCTATTTAGGGGAGCCTCAAGATTCCGAAAATCAAAAGAGGGGAAACAATTTTTAATTTTGTAATATTGGTATATACATCATGTACAAGATACGAAGATACTTCCGAAATATATATATATTCGATAAACTAACGTTGCGTTGCCACTTCATGCAACGTTGTCATATCTTTGGAAGTCATAACGTACTCTTCTTATCCACAATTATATATTCTCGTTTTTATACGTACCTATGGTGAACTGTACAACGCAGAATAAAAGTATAAGCTATTATCAAAAATTGAAAAGTGTGTTTAATGTTCATTTTATTAAGCATAACGTTTTTTGAATATATTAGTAGAATGAAGTCAAAATTTATTTAAATAAATAGTTACCTATTTCTATTAACAACCATAATAAAAATAATTTCATAATAATTTGTATATTTTCCAAGGTATGACAATATGGACTTATTATTTTTTTAATTCTTGCTAAAATAATACATTTTTTTTGTCACAAAGAACAAATCGAAAACTAAACTATACTAACCTCTTCAATGTTTTGTTATTAATAATAATTAACACATTTACTTACATAAAATTTATATACCACTTATTAAGCAGATTACTTCTTTTACCTTAGATGCTTAAATACTTCTCATTGTATAATTGTATAGTAGCGTTTATATTCAGTACTTTTCATGGTACTATGTAAATATTTAATTTAATGTAGGATTTTCATTCAATTAATATTGCAATAGTGAAAGTTCATGAACGTTTTAAAAATCATCAGTTCTATATTAACATAATTTATTTATACATGCATATATATAAAGAGTGTGCCATTTTTAATGCCCCCCTCCACATCTCAGTTATTATTTATCCAATTTTAAACAAATTCGGATCATTGTCAATGACCTTTGGTGAGATCTATTGGAATAAAACAAAACTTATTTGCCAGTGGTGTGCATTTTTATTAAGAAAAATTGAGTAATTTTTTTGACAAGCCATATTAGGCATTTGATTAGAGAAAAACTATTGCAATATGTGATCAGCATGCTTTGGAACCCCTATTTCCAAAATTTCACAACTTTTTGATTAAGAGGGCTCCGGATAGAAGCCATAGAGAATTTTCATCTACTGTCACATAAGTAATTTTTCAAAAAACGGTTTTCACTAAAAATTTTTAAAAAATAGTCAGAATACATAATGATGAGAGAGAAATATAAACACAAATTTTTTTTTCCTTTTATTTTGGATTTGCAAAAATAATTTTCATCATCCTGCATAGGTATTATTAAAATAGATATTTTTCCCTTTTGTAGTTATAATGTAAAATCAAGCTTATGCCCTCAGGTAGCGAATTAAGATTTTGAAATGTCCTATAATAAATTTGTACAATTATATATTCTGTTTCATCTACCTCTCTCTCTCCAAGGACAGTTCACCGGCTTCATAGGCGCCCGCTTATAAAGGGATCCGCCTCTTCAATAAAGCAATAAAACGGATGTTTTTTGTTTTCACTTGCAATTGTTACACACATACATATCTGTACCTGTGGTTTCCGACGACGATGTCAATTCATTTAGTTCGAGAATATTTGTGCTCCTGTGATATTTTTCAGTATTTATTATTTATTGTAATAATCATTTTGAGTAAATATAAAGACTGACATTCTGGCACTTATAGTTACTTCCACATCCACGTAGTGGATTGGAAGTATAGTAATCGTAAAAATAAAATCTAATTTTTTTTTCTTGAAATAGGTTTAGAATGTCATGAAACTTCAAGATTTCAAATTTAAGCGAAAAAAGAATTATTTAATTAATTAGATTATATTTTGAGATGATTCCGTTGAAGGACTGGGGGTTAAATAGGGGTAAATAGGAGAAAATAAGTAAAACAAGCTGGTATGAGTACAGAAATTTGGGATTTGGTGCATATACTAGAAGCGAGGGCCTCAGGTTTTTTTTTATAATATTCTTGAATGTCTACGTCTCGACGCCGACCGACACCTAGCGTCGTTTGTGTAAAACTTGTGTATTTGATAAATGTTCATTCCTAGATTCATCTTCTTTCATTTTTACGTCTCCACGCCGACCGACGCCTGGCGTCTGTTTTGTAAAACTTCAGAATTTGATAAATTTTGATACCCAGATTCCATATTCTTCCCATTTTTCGTCTCGACGCCGACCGACGCCTAGGGTCGTTTGTGGAAAACTCGTGTATTTGATGAATTTTCATTCCTAGATTCATATTCTTCCATTTTTCGTTTCCACGCCGACTGACGCCTAGCACCGTTTGTGGAAAACTTGTGAATTTGATAAATTTTCATTCCTAGATTCATGTTCTTTCATTTTTACGTCTCCGTACCAACCGACGCGCGACGTCTGGCTTCGTTTTTGTAAAACTTGTGTATTTGATAAATTTTCATTTCTAGATTCATATTCTTGCATTTTTACGTCTCGACGCCGACCGACGCCCAGCGTCGTTTTTGTGTAACTTGAGTATTTGATAAATTTTGATATCTAAATTTATGTTCTTGCATTTTTAGGTCTCGACGCCGACCGACGCCTAGCGTCGTGTTTGAAAAACTTCTGAATTTGATAAATTTTGATACCTAGATTCATATTCTTCCATTTTTTCGTCTCGCCGCCAGTCTATACTTCCAATTCACTACGTGGATATGGAAGTAAAAATAAATGTTTGGGTCTGAGCTATCACAATATCGTTGAAATTTATGTAAATAAAAATAAAAATATGGGGAGCTCAAAACAGTTAATTTGTTTTTCGAAATCCTACACTTTCATCTTTAGTCACATAGATTCCAACAATACTGTGATAGACCCAAACACTTGTTTTACACTTTTTTGTGCATTTCTATTTATTTTTTAATTTTTATTGATTTTTTAAACAAGTGTGTGTTTTTTAATAAGTAAAATTGTAAATTTTTAAAAACCCTGATCAATGAATTTTATTAGAGTAGTTCTACAGGGTGTCCCAGATTTAAAGTGACATAGACCGATGAGAGATAGAGCACACTTTTCTGAGTTCAAAACACCCCCACACTTACCCTTGAAAGTGAATGGTTTTCGAGATACAGGGTATTTGATTCTTGACTGAAACTAAAATTCACCATATATTTGAAATGGGTGGACGTATTTGGATTAAAGTTGGTACACATATAATGCACTCTTAGTCCAATTAACAGCATAATTTAGTTTGTGAAAATTCCAGGACAGGACTCAATTTTTATTATTTTGCATTTTAGGGTCAATTACATCACCCTGTATATCAGTTTTTTGTAAATTGCGGATAACTATTGAAATGTCTATGGATTATTGTGCAAAACACTGTCATAATATTCGATGGCACGTTTATGGTTACTTCCTAGCAAATTTTCGAAGATAATGGTGAATGATATTTAAATTCTACAAAATACGCAAACAACCAGTTAACGTCGCTATTTTATTAATTTTTCTTAAACACTTATTTAATAATTATTTAATGTATTATTGTTACTTAAATTTGATTCTAATTGCACTTAAAATTTATACGGCCATATGCAATATTCCATAGAAAAACAGTTTGCTTGAAAATAAAAGTAGGCGTGTGTCAATTCTGACATTTATAGTTTAATACATAGTAATGTAAGTCACCTTTAGAAATTAAGTCTAAGTATTTAAAGAAGTCGTTTGAGTCATTAAAATAAGGTTTTGTATTAACAAATCTACTATAATAATTTTAAGATGCCATTCCAATTTACAAATGAAGAATATGCAGATATGATTTATGTGTATGGTTGTTGCGACGGAAATAGAAGAGCTGCAGGGAGAGAATATGAAAGACGTTTTAGAAATCGTCGTACACCAAATCGTACAACATTTTCAGAGGTGTATCAATTTAGTACGGAACACGGGCAATTTCCCTCACAGGCAAAACATGAACATGTTATCAGAGATTTTCAACAGCGAGAGGAAGTATTACAGGTTGTTCATATGAATCCAACTGTAAGCGTCAGGAAAATCAGTCATCAATTAGAAATTCTCAGAACAAGAGTATCGCGAACTTTAAAAAAAGAAAATTTATATCCTTTTCATGTTCAAGTAGTTCAACGACTTAAAGACGGTGACAGCGTTCCGCGTTTAACATTTTGCAGGTGGGTAGTTGCGCACCGACGAACAGTTTCTAGAATTCTGTTCACGGACGAAGCTCAATTCACGCGTGATGGAATAAACAACACCAGAAATCAACATCTTTGGGCAACTGAAAATCCACATGCTACGCTTCAGAAAAATTCCCAACACAGATTCAATATAAATGTCTGGTGTGGAATATACAATAGTCATCTAATAGGACCATACATTTTTGAAGGGAGACTAACGGGTGAAGTTTATTTAAATATCTTGATAGATGTGTTACCAAATTTATTAGAAAACATCAATGTCAGAGGCATGTGGTTTCAACACAATGGTGCTGGACCCCATTTTTCTGTACCGGTGAGGGAGTATCTTAATCAACGTTACACCAACAGATGGATTGGTAGAGGGGGTGCAGTTAACTGGCCACCAAGATCTCCTGATCTCACCCCCATGGATTATTTTTTATGGGGCCACATAAAGTCACAGGTGTACAGTGAAAATATTAATACCCGTGAACAATTACAACAAAAAAATTTTAATGTATGTGACAATATTAGACACAATCCGGCTATGATCGATAAATCGGTGAAAACCCTTTTTAAACGTTCACAAAAATGTATTGATGCTGGGGGTGTTCATTTCGAAAATTTAAATTCATTGTACCAGTGTATAAAATAATTAATGTCTTTTTAAAATTTGTGCTGTAAATTATGATTAAGCAAACTGTTTTTCTTTATTTTTTTCTTTTTTCTGTTTTTCGTTTTCTTTTTAAGTAGCAATAATACATTAAATAATTATTAAACAAGTGTTTAAGTAAAATTAATAAAATAGCGACGTTAACTGGTTGTTTGCGTATTTTATAGAATTTAAATATCATTCACCATTATTTTCGAAAATTTGCTAGGAAGTAACCATAAACGTGCCATCGAATATTATGACAGTGTCTTGCACAATAATCCATAGACTTTCAATAGTTATCTGCCATATACAAAAAACTGATATACAGGGTGATGTAATTGACCCTAAATGCAAAATAATAAAAATTGAGTCCTGTCTTGAAATTTTTACAAACTAAATTATGCTATTAATGGACTAAGAGTGCACTATATGTGTACCAACTTTAATCCAAATACGTCCACCCATTTCAAATATATGGTGAATTTTAGTTTCAGTCAAGAATCATAAAATACCCTGTATCTCGAAAACCATTCACTTTCAAGGGTAAGTGTGGGGGTGTTTTGAACTCAGAAAAGTGTGCTCTATCTCTCATCGGTCTATGTCACTTTAAATCTGGGACACCCTGTATATATGGCTGATTCAACATGGCAGAATCAAAATGGGACCGAAATCATATTCGGCAATCAGAGTTGTCTGCACATTTTCAATTTTATTTAAATCGGACAATTAGTAGAGAAGTTAAATATGGCGGATTCAAAATGAAAACCAAACATAAAATCTAATATGGACTATATTCTTTTCGGCTAAATACCAAATCAAAATCGAATCACCCGTTGAACAGACCTGAAGCTACAGACATACAAACATATACACGTCAAAGGTATAATACCTCCTTTTTGGGTCGAAAGTTAGAAAATATTTATTAATTTATACTTTATTCTTTTTGAGGAAAACTTCCAGATATCGATTTTGGGTTGAATCGTACCATAACTAACATAATTCGTTTCCATCTTGAAGCCGCCATTTTGATTTCAGAATTTTACTTAGTGTAATCCGGGTCCCCAAAAATTCTCAAATGTCGCTTTTGAGTCGTATCGGATCATAAATGATAAAATTCGTCTGCAATTTTAATGTTTGAATTTTAACCAAAAAATCCTTGCCCGCGTCCCCGAAACCCCCACATATTAATTTCGTGTCGGAAACCCCTGCCTACTTCCACATCCAGATTTCTCATCCAAGTGTCTTTAAAGGAAAACATCTTCACCGCTCTAGTATGTGGAAATAATTGATCACAGAATTTTAATAATGCTATATTTGAGGCAGATGTCATAAAATAATTAGAGGCCTCTATATATATGCCAAAAATAACGTTTTTGGACTCTTATTAGCTTGCTTTACTTATTTTTCCATATTTACCTCTCCCACCCCTTCAACGGAATCATCTCAGTCAGATGCCATTACAATAAATACTTGTACCAAATATATAAAAACAATAATTATGTTAACAAACGTAAACGCGTGGGGCGCCTGATGAGTAAAATTTTGTTTCTCCAGGTACTTTGAACGACCCACGCTTTTACGTTTCTTAACATAAATATTGTTGTTGTTAACTTTATTTTCTTCTTTTTAGTGCATTTTGAACAGTTTGAGTTTGTTTTTAAAAGCGTGTTTTTTTTAATTTGATTAAATTATTTTTTTATTTTCTTCCTTTTAGTTTCATTCCAATTTGTTCGATAAAATTTCTTAACTATAAATGACAAAACCTATTCGTGATCCTGAAGCCACCATTTTGAATTCTTGAATTTCGACTAAATATTCATATTCTACTACCCCAGATACCGATTTTCATAAGAATCCAACCACAACATACAAAACTTATGGGCCATTTTCACGCCCCTATTTTGAATTGTTAGTTTAGGTTATATCTCAAAAACAGAAACATGTAAAAAAATGTAACATACGAAACTGAATTCTGTGTAAAAATCTTGATAAGGGGCCATATTTTGCTTAGTTAGAGGTAACTTTTCAAAATCACCCTGTGTTTTAAAAACTAGGAGAGCTGTGAAATTTTGTTTGTGGCAACTTTTGAATCTCAGAAAAGAGCAAATTGCTTTATTTCCTCAGGTCAAAATATCTTTTTTAGTGATGGTAATGGTTACAATACACTTATTTTTAGAACACATGTTTTGTTCCTGGTTTCGTTAAACATCTGGGCTACCTAATTCTGGGCATTTAAAATTTAAAGGGCTTTAGCATATGGTTTACAGCTTATGGTCGACCATTCGTTTTTAGTATCTACAAGTTAATCCCTTTTCAATAAAACTACATAACATATTCCTCGCTAATAATTTTCCTTCGATGTACAGGTTGTTCCAATGAGGACTGAATAGGGCCTATTTTTCAGTCTTTAAATCATTTGCAAGAAAATCCAATATAGCCAATCGATGTATTTTTTTTTTTGGTAGAATTGAAAAGTTGTATTAAAAAACATTTAAGTCAAAACAAAAGATATACGACATAGACGTGGCGTTTTTTAAATGGATCATTCTTCTTTTTATGTGATTTTTGAAAAATTCGCATTTTTTTTACCTCCGGTGTGGGCGGTATGATAGGTAGATGTATTTAATAATACGGTACTTTCTTTTAAATTTGTCTCTTGAATGGAATTTAATTTATTATGATCACTGATAATGATGATATATTCACCTTTAGTCATTTCCTGAAAGTTGATAGAAATGTTGACAATATTTCGACGCAATGAAATATTTGTTAGAACGAATTTTAAATTATTATTTACCTTTTTATCTAATAATATTACAGAATATTCGGTGTCAATTAATAGCTAATAACTAATAATCTGTCAAATTTTATTTGACTTTAAATTACTTAAGGTGATTATAATTTTATTATCCGTGGTTCTTTTAAATTACACATGTCCTTGTATTTTATTAAAAGCAAAATCTTAGACAATTTATTATAAAGATAATACAACCGGCTATCGTGATAATAAAAATATTTATCTCGCCGAACGTTCAAATATGCGAACTTTTCAAAAATAACATAAAAAGTAGGGTGTGCTGTTGGAAAACCGCTACCTACGTATATGTTGTACGTCTTTTGTTTTGGCTCAAATGCAACTTTCATACTACTAAAAAAAATCGGTAAAGGTGTTTACATAGAACTTCTCTCTTTATTTGTGCATGGCGGTCACTCTAATAAACTAATAATTACGAAATGACACTGAAAATAATAATCGGAATATAGTTTTCACTATTATTACAAAGAAATACTGATAAGTTTTGGTCAAGAAAATATACAGAGTGCTCATCCAACAACAAAAGTTCAATACTAAATGGCAGGTGCCAAATTTGGAAGGGTTGCGCAAATACCTTTACAAATGTCCACTATGACTGAATTATTTCTTCGGATGACCACCCTGTACATTTTTCAATAAAAGTGTAATATAGCATATGCCAAATATTATTGCGATCTGTCACATTTGCAATTCCTCATTCACGTGGTTAAAGAATTTCATTTTTTTTAAAATTTTTCAAAAATGTTGGTAAAAAAATTTATATAAATTTTTTTCTTCTGAAATATGTTTAGAATGTCATGGAACTTGGAAATTTTAAATTTGTGCAAAAAGAAATTTTTTCCATCTATTTTTATCATTTTTTTAATACCAATAGCAACCTTCTGAGCAGAAAGGAATAAAAATAGGAAATATTTCAACATTCTATTTTTTTATAGATACGATACATTTTTAACACAAAAACAAAACTTATGTTACTTATTATACGATTAACTCCACAGTTAGGATGTCATTGTTTTGGGACCTAATAATTGTTTTGATAAGTTTCTCAGTGGGTATTAAAAACTCCCACACTTGTGACTTCGACCTGGCTTGATGGTTTAGCTCCTCTTCTACAGTTTCGTTAAAATACACGCATTCAAGTTATCATCAATTGTTCACTTTTCTTGTTGCTTTCGTCTCTAGCTTCTTCTATCTAGCACCCCATGTGTATAATTGATCTGTTTTAAATGTCTCATACTATGTTTAAAAAAATATATGCAAGATCATATTAAAAGTAATAATATAAGAATGGATTTAAACTTATTTCATTATTTTTTAACATCACGTGATATGAAATATTTAGTAAAATATTTTTGAATTATTTTAGGTATATTTATATACAGAATGTTTTTATAGCTACATGTATTTTTTACAAGTATTTATAAATTGTTAGGGTTAGGTTATTAGTTTTATTCTACCTAATTCCTTTTGCGCCCTAATTATATGTTTTATATAGTATAATATAATATTAATATATATAATTTTTGAGCATAATGAACGAATTCTATTCTATTATATTCTATTCTATATACAGAATGTTCAGAAAATGTTTTGCCAGACTTTGGAAATAGATGAAATACCTCAAAATAATAACACTCCTATTATGTTTTTCATTTCCAGGATTTTCCGAAAAAAAAGTAAGAAACATTTTATTTATTAAAGAGTAATTATATTTAGGCAATTTAGAAATCCAGTGGCGTAACATCGAAAAAAGTAATGAGTGAATTATGGTTTCGGGTCATAACGGGGATAAAAATCAAATAATCTGTATCATTATGCAGAAATAACTATATGTAATACTTACTAGATGTGGTATTAAACCATATACAATTTGAAGTCAGTTCAACTGTTACTTTACGACTTATTTTAAAAATGTTTTTCCAGAGCACCATCTGTGATGGCTATTAACCTGAAAACGGAGCATTCAAGGAAAAAAATTAGGACAAAGTGACATTATTTTCAGATTTTTCATCTGTTCTCGAAGTCTGGCAGAAGACTTTCTGGATATCCTGTATATTCATAAACTATTTTACGAGTTAAGACAAATTTTTAATTTAAATAGAATTTTATATTTTTATAATGTGAGACTTGCGCCTTTCATTGGCAGTACTCTATCTACTACTTACTAGCTAACTTCATTAAATGCTGCAGTCTGGCTTTAATAACTGAAATAGATCTTTTACTGCGAGTTTTTTGAATAAATTCTTTTATTTTGAATCCAGGCGGGTAAGTATTATCCTGTATAAAGATGCCAAATTCCCTTTTTAATACTCCTACTTCTTCTTGAGACCATTGTAAAATGAATGTGTGATATTAGTGGTTCATTTGATTTTTCCAAAATATATAGTTTTTGTATTTTTTTTTTGTTACTACAAAGATCTTCACCATTCCCGTCGTCATTACTAGACTTATTAGTGCCTGTAATTAACAGAACAGTTATCATATATAAACTGCAATTAATAGGTAAGATATTTTAATATTTATTATTTGTCTTGTCTAATTTTTACTAAATACTAATATTAAATATTTCAGGAAGTTGTGACTGTTTTAACTTGATATTGGGCTAATTTTAAACCCGAGATTTTGTAAAAATGGACAAATAATACTATGTCCTAATTGTGTGCCCTTCATTAAGAGAACCTACCCTCAAAATAATATGAGTGGGCCGAGAAATTAAAAATCCTATCAATATCTTACGTCTGAACAACACTGAAATTTAAGATAACAATGCAACCGTAACAAAATTTTGTAAGAATTTTAAATTTAACATACCCAAAACTGCTTTAGATTGTTCTTTTTCATGTGTCTGCGAACACGTTGACAGGTTTGTAGCGTAAGCTGTCGTATTGTCATAAGCAGAAGACACATGGACTTGTGTTTCTGGTCATATTATGTCATTATCTATAAAAAATTATCTACAAAAATTATGTTACTTAAAAAAACCGCTGCCTAAGAAATCTCTACTTCCACATCCAGATTTTTCATTCAAGTCACTTTAAAGGAAACATCTTGACTAGATTGGCACTCTAGTACGTGGAAATTATTGGCCATAGAATTTTAATAATATTTAATGTTATAGAAAAGTTTGAGGCGTTGGTTTCCACTATATACGATAAAAATGAGTAGTTTATCCTACTTATTTTCCCCTATTCACAACCTGCCACCTCCCACCCCTTCAATGGAATCATCTCAATCTGATGTCATTACAATACATAATAATTGTCCTAACTTTCAAGTGAATATCTCAATTCTATGTTATCAATCCCATTAATAATGGAACGGAGATGGCGGGGTTTGAAAAGTATTAGAAAGAAATCTGAGGCCTTGGTTTCTAGTATATACACCAAATCCCAAATTTTGGTACTCTTACCAGCTTGATTTACTTTTTTCCCCTATATACTCCTATTTAACCAACAACACTTCAACGGAATCATATTAAAATATAATCTAGGTCCAGATGTCATTATAATATATACGTCTACCATATTTCAAGTTAATATCTCAATTTTATTTTATCAACTCCTTTAATAATGGAGTAAGGGTGGTTGAAAAATATTATTGAAAAATCTGAGACCTTGGTTTCTAGGACATACACTGAATATCAAGTTTCTGTACTCTTACCAGCTCGTTTTACTTTTTTCCCAATTTACGTTTACTTACCCCCCACTGCTTCAACGTAATCATGTCAAAATATAATTTAGTTTCAGATATCGGCATAATACATACGTGTACCAAATTTCAAGTGAAAATCTAAATTTAATTTTATCAACTATTTTAATAAGGGAGTGGTGATAGTGGGGAATGGAAACTATTATAAAAAACCTTCGCTTCTAGTATATACACCAAGTCCCAAATTTCTATAGTCTTACCAGCTTGCTTTACTTATTGTCCCCTATCTACCCTTATTTAACCTCCAACCCTTCAACTGAATCATCTCAAAATATAATCTAGTTCCAGATGTCGTTATAATACATACGTGTATCAAATTTCAAATTAATATCTCAATTTTATTTCATCAACCCCTTTAATAATGGAGGGGGTTGAAAAATATTATTAAAAAATCTGAGGCTTTGGCTTCTAGTATATGCACTGAATTTCAAGTTACTGTACTCCTACCAACTTGCTTTATTTATTTTCCCCTATTTATCCTTATTTAATCCCCATCCCTTCAACGGAAACATCTCAAAATATAATCTAGTTCCAGATGTCGTTATAATACATACGTGTACCAAATTTCAAATGAATATCTCAATTTTATTTTACCAACCCCTTCAATAATGAAGTAGGGGTGGTGGGGGGTTGAAAAATATTGTTAAAAAGTCTGAAGCCTTGGCTTCTATTACATACACCGAATTTCAAATTTCTGTACTCTTACCAGCTTGCTTTACTTATTTTTCCCTATCTACCCCTGTTTAACCCCCAACCCTTCATCAGAATAATCCCAAAATATAATCTAGTTCCTGATGTCATTATTATATATGTGTACTAAATTTCAAGTGAATATCTCAATTTTATTTTATCAACCCCTTTAATAATGAATTAAAGGGGGTGGGGGGATGAAAAATATTACAAAAAATTTTGAGGCCTTGGCTTGTAGTAGGTACATCAAATTTCAAGTTTCTATACTCTTACCAGCTTGCTTTACATATTTCCCCCTATTTACCTCTATTTACCCCCCCCCAACCCTTCACCGGATATCTTCAAAAAACAATCCAGTTCCAGGTCTCGTTATAATATACCGGGTGAGTCACGAATTGCGCTCGCCCCGATATTTCCTAAAATATTTGGAATAGAAAATTGAAATTTGGAGGCCTTATTACACGACTAAAATGCCATCTTTTCAATAAAAAATCAAGTTTGGTGCACATCCGGTTTGACCGGAAATGCCCACAACTTTCGATTTTTAAATGGAACACCCTATATATTTTTACATTTTTGGAATCTAGAGGAAATTTTGAATACAATACATCTATTTCTGAATCCAGAGTGCTGCGGTGCCCAAAATATATTTCAGTTTGTGTGCTACGTTACTATGAAAATAAAAAGAGCAATATGATTGCATTACTTAATTCTCTAGAGGCGTTTAAAATTTTTAAATGTGATTTTTACCCACTAACTCGGTTTTTTTTAAATGGGAATTTTCACCAACATTTTTAAATACCTCATTTTCATACGAATCTAATGATACCAAAATTTTGAAAATCCGCTCAGAAATATTTGAGATTTCAGCCAAAATACAATGCAACCAAGCTTTTAGAAACATGCGGCTAATAGATAATAGATTAGTTGGCTTTGGAAACTAAAATGGCACATTTCTGTGCAAATCTGGTAACCTAATAACATTGGAAAAACCATAGTAACCATTGAATGTAATAAAACAATATCAGCTGTCAGACAGATACAAAACAAAGCGTTGCGGAAATCTCTTTGAGTAAAAATTAAAGAAAATGAATAATTTAAGTAGAAATGAAAAGGTCGATATGTTACTGATATATGGAGAGCGTCTCAAAAATTCAACTGCAGCTGCAGAACTGTATCAGCAACGATATCCCAACAGACTCCATCTCGACGTTTCATGACATTCTAAACCGATTTCAAAAAAAAAAAATTTTGAAATTTTTTTTACGATTACTATACTTCCAATCCACTACGTGGATGTGGAAGTAATTACATATTTCCTTCAAAATGTTTCAGTTCTTGTACAAAGTCACACGCCAGAAGGTGAATAAATATGAGTGAGTAAGATCTGCTGATCAACAATGGCAACGCGCGCAATGCCGCAGCAGGCAAATGCATGTTTTTCTCACGACAACTTCTGTAAGAGAATTTTATGTGCTGTTAGACCCAGTCTGCGAGTCCAGTAAAGATGTTCTCCAATAAGTACGCATAAAGTAGTCTCATAACTGTGGGAAAATTTCTTTAATTTTTCCCTAATTTGAAGGGACTACTTGTAAAATCTTTATTTAGTGTGCGATTTTCACATTTTTTTTTAATTGTAGATCTTGTTGAACTGTGTTTTTGGAGCAAAAAGTTCCACATTCCTACAAAATTCAAGGCATACTACGTTGGTATTTAGGAGTAAAATTTTAATAATCCATATTAACGATTTTTTTTAAGAAAAAATTTATGCACTTCACTGGACTCACCACCCCTCAAAATTGATCTGTACGAAATTTTGTCGAAAATGTTTAAATAATACCTAACACTTTTGTATATACATTAGAAGTTATAGAGTTTTATAATTTGCCACACTTCATATTACAATACGAACTTTCAGAACAAGAATCATACGCTACGACGCTACGATACGCAGTGATAAGTATTAGACAATAGCTTTCAAGTTTAAATGGCGCATTTATTTGACCTTATGATATTCGAAATTACACGTAACATGATCTTCATCGTGTTCTGGATACTCTTTAATTTCTTTCTTTGTTGAAAAAACCTTTTTTTTTGTTATCGTCATAAACCATTCATAGATTTAGGTAGAATGGGCAAAAGCTTGTAAATATTACATTTGTGATTTGTGTATCGCTTTACGGTCGTTTAAACATAGTCGACTACATGTGTACACCAGCGTTGGCGCCTTTTTTTCGCCGATACGGAAATCCAGTATCATAAAACAATATTTCGGCATTAAAGTTTATGACCAAAAACATGGTGCGGCTAGTGGGGTATAGCATCTTGCCACGAATCTCGCTAGGTAAATGGCCGTGTGTTTGTCATACAAAAAAATACACTGAAAACAAAACAAACAGAAATGAAAAAAAAAATGAAAATGAATCCGATGATTGACTAAAGGTAAATGCTTCGCTAATTTAAATTTTATTGATGTTCCGACATGTGCGTGGCGAGGTGCGACATCGCTATATTTTCAACCCTATAGCTTGCTGGTGTGCTTATGTTTATGTAATAAAATTAAAAATATAAAAGATTTTCGTTTTGTAAAATTAATCCACTGTATGTTTTAATATATAATTAGCGATATTTATAACAAAAATTTCGTTGGTGTGCCAGGCCAAAGTATAAAAAACTATTGGATATTTGATGTTCTGTGTTTTTGATCAGAAAATGTCCATATATTTTATTACAATTCCACTTTCGTAGACCTACAACAATGTCGCAGGGATCGAAATTTATGCAGCCATTACAGGACAATTTTGTTTTCAGAAAAAAACAGTTCAGTTTTTTTTCGGAAAACTATTGGGCACAGAGACTTGAATTGAGATATCAACACATCAATTTCACTAAGAATGAAATTGTACGATAGAAAGAAAAATAATTTTTAATAAGGCAATTGGTGATTTAATTTCTAATAAATTGTAATGAAAAAATTAGAAAACAGAAAACAACATTCAAATTTGTGAAAATAAATTGTCTTTGTCTTTGAAATGTCCGAAAATTTTGTCGTCACGTCATCGTGAAGCAAAATACAATATATTTCGCATTTTCTATTTCTCATCATAGTAGGCCAACTTTTCACACCAAATTTTCAATAAATAAGTGCTTACGTGCCATGTGCACCATAAAGTTTTACAACTGTAAAATCTGAAACAATCAAAATAAATGGCTTCATAAATTTCGACCGCGGCGACATATGTTATAGTTCTACTAAAATGGAATTGTAGCTAAACTAAGGTAAAATTCATAGACATTCTAATTTAACATTTATAGAAAAATTTCCAATGTGATATTTTATGTAAGTTTCAATTTAATTACTTAATATTTTTATATAAAACTTAAACTACTCCATTAACGCATTTGCCCATTTTACCCTTTCATCCACAAAAAATTATATAAAAATACATGTTTTGGTGCACTATTAGAGATATGTATAAGAACTTCGTAGCTGTGCTAGCCCATATATATAGTATGTCCACAGTTAAAGTGGATAAGTGGGTAACTTTTTGTATTTCTTATTTTACGCGAAAAATGTATTCTTTGTGAAAAGTTTTGCTTTTCCTAAAAATATCATTGCCATGGAGTAAGTCAGCATGTCATGTAAAGGGTTTTCAGAAAATAAAAACTTTGAAAATTATGTTGGAGTAATCTATATTCAATTTTAACGATGTGAAAGATTGTCACTAAGAAAAGTTGTTTAGAAGTAAAATTTATGCAAGAATTCCAATTTGTGCATAAATCTACCTAATTCGACTTTTTTTTAAATTTTTCTAAATTTTTACAATATGTACTGTCAAAAAAAATTTTAATATGTTTTCGAGTATAATTAACTGTCTTATTTAATAATTTTTGTAAACACAAAATAATATTTATTTTACCGTAAGTTTTACTGCATGATACCACTTATGAATTTTTTTAATAAAAGCCGAATTAGGCAGATTTATCCTCAAATTGGAATGCTGACATAACTTTTAATTCTAAACAACGTTTCCTAGTAACAGTTGTTCATATCGTTAAAATTAAACGTACTTAACTTTTACATAATTTTCAGATTTTTTAATTTTCTGAACACCATGTACATGACATGTTAACTTACTCCATGGCAATCATATTTTTAACAAAAGCAAAACTTTTTATGAAAAATACATTTTTCGCGTAAAATGAGAAATAAAAAAGTTTACCCTCTTATCCTCTGTGGTCATAATGTATAAGTAGGAAAAACATATTGTGTTGAATAAAACAAATATTGATTTTGTGTATTTCTCATCAGAAAATTTTCATATACAGGGTGTTTTTAAAAAGTATGTCAATCACTTAACCACGGACTCAGCATGTCAAAAGAAGTTGATTCAGCCTAATTTACCTCTATCCAAAATCGCACCCCTATGAATATACAGCCCTCTAAAGTTGGGATTAAAAATATTTATTTTTTTAATATTGTGCAAATGTATATTAATATAATACCACTTTAGTAGAACAACTACAACATATGCAACAGCGGTCAAAACTTATAAAGCGATGACGTGACGACAACATTTTTGGGACAATTTCATTTTCGTTCACAAATTGAAATGTTGTTTTCTAGTTTTTATTTTCTTTATCAGAAAAGAAAACAAAAATTGCCTTGTGATTAAAGAGATTTTTTTTTACGAAATTCCAATCGTTAAAAATGTTGCCCTCAACGGTAACAGTGGCATTTGGTTTCTACGAACTCACAAATTAAAATTTGCGCTTTTTGTCGAATAAGAATTAAAAAAATTTCACGTTTTGTCTTAACCACGGTAGGCCGTATTTTTAAATTAAATTTTCGACAATTATAGCACATCAAAAGATGCGTCTCATCGAATTTTACATTAATTGTGCAAAATGTAAGTAACGGAAATATATCTAGCTGTATCCATCTTAAATCAAATGCACATAAATAAAACTTTACCTTTATAATAACAAAAAAATTAATTTAGATAATCTACTTATATAAACGTCCTGATTCTTATTTTTCTGGATTCCTTTAATGTTATGATAATTTTCGTTTAAAACTTCATTCGATGCCTCATTTGATTTATCATTAGCCAGGTTTAAATTTGCTGCAAAATAAAAGATAATCAGTGTCTACACAAAAACAATTGTTTAACACTAGTCGCTTTTTAATAAATAATTATAGGAACCGCGCTAAAAATGTAATGGAAATAATGTTTAAGTTAAAGCAATTTTAAATGAAATCTTAAATTTTCTTGCTACAATTTTTTGTTAAAATATTTATAGGCTATTAAACTTACCTACGGACATGGCCTCATTGTACATTCGGTAAGTTCTATTACTGATCATTTTAACTAATGTCTCACAGCTGCAAAAAAGTATATGACGACAAACACTTTAAAAGTACCGCGAATAAATTTTTGACCCGAGCGCTGTTGCCACGAATTGGAAGTGACAGAAATCAGTTCACTAATTGGAAGTACCTTCGTAGTACCAGCATCTAAGTAAATATGCGCTGACGGCGATAGCAGCGCCAGCGGTATACAGTTCAACTAAAATGATGCGCTAAGGATACAGGAGGACAAAATCACTTCCTTCAAAAAATTCGCAACAAGATAGCTGGAGCCACCTAGGTTAACTCCTACAAATTTGAAGCATTTTCTTTCTCACTTCCGCTTAAGGAAGTGGTAACGTTATATATGAAGTGACAAGGTTCACCCTGTATCTGCTTTGGAAGTGGCAAAGTACCTCATACCAATATATATATATATATATATATATATATATATATATATATATATATATATATATATATATATATATGGGGTGCAAACTGGCCGGCAACCTCCACGTGGTGCATCCTGGGCAGGGAGGGGTAACTTTCTCTGGCGAATGTCGGCTGGGGGTCCTCTGGACTAACCATCCAGGGGATTTTTCACTCTGTGGTTTTCGACAACAGACAGGCCCCTCACAATCGACCCCAACCGGATAGAGGTCAGAGACAGATGGGAGGGGCCTTACCGGACCGTCTCATTGATGACGACTTGGCGGGACATGGACGCTTTAGGTGGACGGAGGAACTAAGAGATGACCTGCTGGACTGCTATGAGAGTAGCGAACCTGCGCGCAGAGGATACATGGCGCGACTACACCAGTTGTGGTGCGATATGCACCCAGAGTATCGCGCCTTCTCACAACAGGTATTGAGAAATCAAGTATTCTTCCTGCGCAGGACGGGCTATGCTAGGGCACTGCGTCAGCTTGGAACAGCACCAGCCGCACAACCGCCGCGGCTACTACAGCCTGACGAAGAACATCACTTGGAGTACGCCGATGTCGACTTGAGGACGAGGGTTAACTTAAATATAAGAGTTAACCCAAAGCCAGCAGATCTGGCAAGAATGGATTCAGTGATCGATGACGAACTTCCAGAAGAGGCCAACATTTGGCAGCTCAATCGGGCTGTGTACGAAGCCGCTGGTCAACTCGCCCCACGACAACGTCGTAGTGCGTCAGAGGGGGTCGAGAAGATCAAGCGGCGAGTACAAAAGATCGAGGCCAAAATTAAATCGGCGAGACAACATGCTTCTCGAATCCAGAGTGTGGTGGATTTTATGTCACACGGTAGGGCTTTTACACCGAAAGTCCGGCGCATAGTAGCTGGACTGAGACGCCAACACCACACTCTAAATCTGACGGTGCTTCAGACCATAAAGCAGCACTGTCTGGACAGGGTTGAGTGCTAATGGCAACAAAGAAAACTTTGGTCAGGCGAGCAAGGAGTATGGAGCAGAAAAAAACTGTTTCAGACAAATCCCTCTCGCCTGTTCCAAGAGCCACAGCGTGTTGTCGAAAATCCGCCGACGATTGAAGCCGTTGAAGCCTTCTGGAAGGAAATCTACGAGACAGCGAGTCCATTCGATCCCAGCACTCCGGTAATAGCACACTTCGAAGATCTGTGTCGCAGACACATTAATGATCCAGTAGAAGTGTGCCCGCCGATTAGCACGGAAGAAGTCCAACAAGCTCTTGTTGGTACTAAGAACTTCGCTGCCCCTGGTCCAGATGGCATAAACAACTGGTGGTGGAAAAAGTTTCCATCCACCCATCGTCGTCTGGCCAGAGTATTCAACTCATGGCTGAACGAGGGGCAGCCGATTCCGAGCTGGTTGGTGGAAGGACGAACTGTGCTAATCCCCAAAAAGGGAGATCTCTCTAACCCAAAGAATTATAGGCCGATCACTTGCCTTAATACCTGCTACAAGCTGTTTACTCGCATCTTGTACGACAGGACAAAGAGGTTAGTTGATCCGGTCAACAGATACACGAGCAGCGAGGTGGTAAGAAAGGTGTGGCAGGTTGTAAAGAAAACCTCTTGATAGACCGCTGTGTCACACAGGACTCTGTGCAACACTTGCGGAACCTATCAATGGCCTGGGTGGATTACCGTAAGGCATTTGATACAACATCCCATGAGCTATTATTATTCTTGCTCCAATGCCATGCGGTCCCACTACCACTAGTGAGATGCATTGAACAGCTGATGCCCCTCTGGAAAACCCGCTTCACCATTACTTCAGGTGCTCAGCGGGTCTCGACAGAGCTGGTCACATTCAGGAGAGGAGTGTTCCAGGGTGACTCCCTGAGTCCTCCCCTGTTCTGCATCTCTCTGCTACCGTTATCTGCTGGTCTCCGCCAAACCCGTGGGTATCAATGTGGGCCACCGAATAACCGGAGGCACAAGGTCACTCATCTATTTTATATGGATGACCTCAAACTGTATGCCTCCGGAGAGCGAGAACTCAAGAACGCTCTGAGGGTGGTTCAAGAGTACACGCGGGCAATTGGAATGGAGTTTGGGTTGGACAAATGCGCAGTCGTCCACCTCAAGAGAGGACGATGTGGGGAATTCTCTGAAGACGTGCAGCTCGCAGACGGAAGCATCCTAAGACATCTGGATGCCGGAGAGACCTATACATATCTGGGTGTACAGCAACACCATATCCAGGATGTAAAACAGATTAAAGAGTCTCTCCGTGGCAAGTACAGACACCGGCTCCGACAAATTTGGTCGTCCGAACTGTCGGGGAAGAACAAGGTGTCTGCAACGAATATGCTTGCCGTTCCGATTCTGCTCTACTCATTCGGAGCAGTCAAATGGAACAGATGAGCTGCACCAATTAGACAGAGAAACTCGCAAGATGATGCACATTCATGGTAGCATTCATCCGAGATCGTCCGTTCCTCGGGTGTACCTCCCACGACAACGAGGAGGCCGAGGACTCTTGAGCCTGGAGTGCATGCATGGCAGAGTGGCATTGAGTATGGCATGTGACATCCTTAGGAGCTCCGACCCACTCCTGCTGTTTGTGAGAGATCACGAGATCGCGGGGGTGGGCGCAGGATTATTCAAGGCAGCAAAACGGGCCGCAGATGAACTCGGTCTCGTATTTGACTTCAGACGAGGAGGTCGGCGAGGTGCTGACGCAGAATCAGTAACTGAGCTTCCACCAAATCGTCTGATAGCCCAGATTAAAGCTGCCGAACAGAGGAATCTGTTCCGGCAGCATGTTGATAAACCCCTGCACGGTGCATTCTACAATAACATAGAAGCACTGGGTTTATCGACAAAACTGACCTTCGCCTTCTTAAGGTCAGCTGGGCTTAAGTCAGAGACCGAGGGATTTATTGTGGCCTGTCAAGATGGTGTAATAAACACCTTGGTCTATCGAAGTCACGTTATGGGTGTAGAGGTCCCTGACACTAATTGCAGGATCTGCCGTCAGGCGCCGGAATCGCTCACGCATTTGCTATCCGCGTGTCCCGTGAATGCGAGTTCGGCCTACATCCATAGACACAACGCGGCATTAAGGGTGCTGTATTATCATTTACGGCACTCGTATAAGATAGACCAAACGCCAGTGCTGCCTTATATCCCCGGAGATATTGAGTCCGTAGTCGAGAACGAGAAATGCCGAATATATTGGAATTACTCGTTCCCGACAGTCAGGCAAATCCAAGCCAATAAGCCTGACATAGTACTCCTCGACCACGAAAGCAAGGTGATATATGTCATCGAGTTCTCCGCGCCCGCGGAGAGAAATATCACCTTGAAGGAGGAGGAAAAGCGGACAAAGTATCGAGATCTCCGGTATGAGCTCCGAGTGCTATACTCAGGATACTCTGTCAAGATGGTCGTCCTCATTATCGGTGTACTCGGAGGAATGAAGCCCACGTTGCTCTCAGAACTAAAGACCATTCCGGCCTGCCGTAAATCAGCCGAGTGGTTGGCAGTTCAAATGCAAAAAGCGGTCATCTTAGGGTCCCTTCGTTTACTTAGGGCAATCGATTTTGGAACCGATGGTCGCTAACCCTGCAGGAAGTAGGGAGTGGCCACGGGTAATAGCTGGCGCTCTTCCAGTGTGATTGTCATCGGAGGCCACGGGAAGACTGTCCAGCATCCGGTAACGGAAAAAAAAAAAAATATATATATATATATATATATATATATATACACATACACATATACACCTAGACTTATATACATATTTATATACATGTTATTATTCTTTTTTCATTTGTTTTATACCTTGACTTGTGTAAGCGACAGCAATAACACCAATAAATTATTATTATTATTATTAATAAATGGAAATTTTACAGGTTTGCGGATGAAATTTTAATCAAAGGAAAACATAAACATGGTATATCAAATTAAAGCTAATCATGTCGGGAACAACAATCGAAAGTCAATTTCAACAAATTTTATTCAGTATTCAATTAATTTGCAATTAAAAATTTCATAAATTAAATTTATCATATCAAGTAGGCTTTGACTTTCAAAAACGTCAAACAAAGCCAATGAAAAAGGGAAAATTTCAAATCAGTCTCTATTCAACCTTCAAGGGGGCAGCACGCCGTTTTCTCCGCATAAATTATATAAGATTTAAAACAAAAGAAGGAAATATTTATTATTGTTTGACAGATGTCAACAAGTTTTTGGTGAGTTTAAAAAAACCTGAAATATTGTAATTTTTACTGTGAATATCTATCAAGTGGATAGCAAATTAAATTAAAATAATAATTATACAAGAGAAGTGAGAAATGTGAGAATTTGATAAAGATTTGCAGAAAACAAACTTGTAAAATCGTTAAAATTTGTAGTTCGCGCCTATCTGAGTTTTGCAACAAGGAGCAAAGTGTTTTGCAGTGTGTAAGGTAAAAGTCACTTACCTTTTTAATAATAATCCAGTGTAATAATAAACCAATGTGTTTGCGGATGGTTATCGCAGTTTTTGGAACTTCAAGCAACAAACAAGTCAACATTTGAGATTTGAGCAGCATCAGCTGATCCGAGTCGAAATACAAGGTAGCAAATAATCAATATTATTCCGCGTGCGCGCTACTCGACGAATCGAGGTAAACTATTCTCAATAGTATAAATACTCAAGCAATAAAATCTCGAGATTTAAACTTTCATTAGATAAAATAAAAAGAATTTTGAAAAAGGCCAAAAATAGTTGTAAAAAGATCTTTAAATGTAAAATTAAACATTGTAAATTATGAAAAAAACATACCAAGCTTTAATTATTAATAAATTGTTTTGTATTGTTTAAAGTTTAATCTGGCGTTTCATTCTTTCAAACTAAGCATAGAAAAAAAACATTTATGTAGGTACGTCATAACTACATAAATAAAACTTTGAACCTGCCCGAGCCCTGAGATAAAAGAAAAAGGAAATCAATCAAATAGCCACAGAATAAAAATAAATAAATAACATTACAATATATATGTTGTTTCTTAGGTTTTCACGGGTGTTAAATGAAGTGTTGGTGTGCTTCGGGGTGTTTTTCCGTGTAGTTGGTAGGCTCTTGTGGGAGCCATGCTTGTCTGAACGACGTTTCGGCGGAATCTAATCAGCCATCCTCAGGTTCTCGCTGGAAGCTGCCTATTGCTGCTGCTGCTGCTGCCGCCGCTACTGCTGCTGCTGCCGGTGCTACTGCTGCTCTTCGTCTCATAAGTGCTTTCTGTCATCACTCCAGAAAGCACTTATGAGAAATGGATTGTCAAGGTATACAATACAGAAGTCGCAAAAACCGTCCAGACCACGAATCCAGGATGAATCTGAGAAACCAGTGGCAAAAGCATATTTACCTTACGTGAAGGGGACAACAGATAAAATCGGAAAACTTCTACGTGGATACAACATAGACGCAATATTCAAAACAGACCGAAAAATCAGCGCAGTTCTACGTAACGCGAAATTAAAAATCGCCCTAGAAAACCAAGGAGTATACGAAATCCCGTGCCAAGATTGCAACAAATCATACAGAGAAGAACATAGAAATGCAGTGCAAAAAGAGGAGAAAACATCGTCCCTAGCACAACACGCAAAAACCACAGTACACAAGATAGACTTCGACAACACCAGAACGATAGCCAATATCGAGCATTGGAGGTCAAGGATTACCAGAGAGGCTGTAGAAATTGAAAAAAGACCTCAACATCTTAACAAACGAGACGACACTCAAAGATTACCCACTGCATGGAAGCCCGCACTGTCAGGAAGTTACGTAACGGAAAACAGACAACGACCCACATAACAAAATGATATGCAATGTACATACATTGTATCTTCAATCTATGGATATGTATATCCACAAAATGGAGAAAGTATATCTAATGTATATCTAATGGATGTGGAATTAACATTCCGAGCATATACGTTTGTCGCCGACTTCCATATCTATTTTATATCCAGTGAATGTACATAAACATATGCAATGTACATTCACTGGATATGAAACACACATCATATACACAATCGCATATTTTATGAATATACATTACATATCTCTGAAGTAGTTTCCACGGACATCAAAATACTTATTGAACACTGCACTCGATTCGTGTTGCCCCAGTCATGTTGGCATCATCAGGAGATGATTAAAACGAACAGTTTTAATCATCTCAATGATACCAACACGATTGGAGCAGCACGCATCGAATGAAAGTGTTTAAGTGTTTTGATGTTCGAGGGAACTACTTCAGAGGTACCCAATAGTATCCATATAAGAGGTAATAAAACACAGATAGCTTAATAAGAAATATGTTTTATATAACTATTAAACATACACAAATAACTTTACAAAATAACCTTAATTATTACACAATATTTAAAATTTTCAATATTTACCTATACTTTTTTACCTTCCGGTAGGTAGTTTAACAAATTGTAAACATATGTATAATACCTACTATAGTTAGATTAGATTTTAGTTTTTAGTTAGAGGAACTGGCGATTGGCCTTGCCTACTGCGACCAGTAGAGGTCTATTGTAGTACTCCTACTTTGTACCTTAGGGCTCCTTATCCAGACATGTCCTTAGTAGACTTTCAGTCTGCTTGATAAGGAGCTCCTTGGTGAAGTTATCAGCCCTTCGTTTCTAGTTTCTCGCCAAGCCGTCTCAGTCCAGTCAAGGCTATTACAGCTCATGACATAGACTGACGTACCTGAACGAGAACTCACCCATCCATGCGCTGGACCCGACCGACGTAGCTTAACTTCGCCGATCGAGTGCCGGCACCTGAACTGGTGACCATACGAGGAACTGTTACCTACTATAGTTACTCATGTCCTACATCTGTTTAAAACATTATCAACCATCAGTAAGTTATATAATATGAACGTATGTAATTTTTATTCACTATATTTATAAAATACATACCCAATATGACATAAGAGCAAATTTTTAAGCCTCTGTCACTTTCCGCCATCTTAACTAAACACACACCTGCCACAATCAGTTAAATATGATACTTGCAAATTTTCTAACCTTAAAAGAGTATGTATTTACAAATATAAAGAATTGCATTATAATAAATATGCTCTTACATCATGGGAGCTTCATGCAAATGTAACAGCATAATATTTATTTATTTATTTATTTATTTATTTAATACATTTGTCCAACAGTACAAAAGAACCAATTACAGGACAAGAAAGCGACAAAATACAAAAAAAAATTTATAAATACATAGCTTCTTACATACATATGAGTGACAATCTAAAATTAATTACAAGTACACTACATGTTTGTGTTATTTTAACACTATGGGATGCTGCAATTCTTAAGAGAAGTATAAATTGTATTTATCGAACAGTCGAATGTATCACAAGTATCACAAATTGAGTTGTAGGTAGAGCACATAACGAATATAGGAGACTTCAGCATTATATTAGTTCGTGCCGGTTGACAATAAAATGTGAGCGGTTTGCGACTAGCGGCTCTCGGAACCAAGAAATTCAACTGGCTTAGTGCAGGAGGGCAATCAACCCTGTTGTGTATGAGCGAATACAGGAATTTTACAGCGTAGAATTGCCTTCTAAATTGTAGTGAGTCGAAGTCGAACCTATTTAACAGATACGTCTGGTCGCAACCTCTGTTTGGATAACTACCATCAGAACAGACTCGATTAACTTGATAATCATAGATAGGGCTCCAGATAAGTGAGCAGTACTCGAGTTTAGGCCGTATATAACAATAAAATAGTTTAATTAAGACGTCATTGTTCCGGAAGACCTGACTTAGTCTTAAAATGAACCCTGAGGTTTTCATAGATGAGGAGACCGTTAACTCGATATGCTTGGCAAATGATAATTTGTCATCAAAAAAGACTCCTAGATCTCTGGTTGAGTCAGTACATGGCAAAGATTGTGTGCCGATACGATAATCATAGTCGATGCGTTCATCTTTCCGTGAGTAAGTGACAACCTTGCATTTGCTTATATTTAGAGCCAGAGAATTTAAATGACACCACTGTGCCACTTTATTAAGTTCCCTTTGTAGCATATGACAGTCGTCTATGAAATTTACTGACGCAAAGATTTTCAGATCATCTGCGAAAAAAAGCTTTTTGCAGCAAAGATTGTCATTGAGATCATTGACAAAAAGAGCGAAAAATAGCGGACCTAAATTGGAACCCTGTGGTATCACTGATGTTATGGTATATGAGTTAGACGTGTAACCATTGTAAGCAACATTATTAAGACGGTTTGACAGGTACGATGAGAAGAATTGAACAAGAGTGGTAGAGCAGCCATACCGTCGAAGTTTGGATAATAATAGGCAATGATCAATGCGATCGAATGCCTTGGAGAAGTCCGTGTATATCACATCCACCTGACCTCGCATGTCAATGTTTTCGGAAAGATGTTGAGTGAAACACAATAGATTGGTAGTGGTTGAGCGTTTTTCCATGAAGCCGTGTTGGTCCACAGAAATGAGATTTTTAACAAGGGGTAGATGCGATTATACAGGGACACCTCAAAGACCTTTGCAAAGTTGCATAATAATGTAATTTGTCTGTAATTAGCAATGTCAGAGGAATCTCCCTGTTTGAGGATGGGAAAGACTCTAGCTTTTTTTCCAAATATCTGGGAAAGTACCTAACTTAAGAGGTAGGTTAAATAATATTCTCATCGGTTGACAAAGTACATAGGCACAATCTCTGATAAGGAAGCTAGGAATGCCATCCGGTCCACTTGTCATTTTATTCTTCAATTTTTTTATAGAATCAGTTATTTCCTCCTCCGATAAATTGATCACACTTAAACTTGGCAGGTTAACGCCAATATTGTGTTCGATGTCAATGGTGTTAAGTTCGTAGTGAGGAAAAACTGGTTCAAAGTGTCTACTAAAGGCTTCAACAATGTCTTAAGGGTTGTGAAGCTCCTCATTATTATAGCGCATTGTCCCGGGTATCCTAGATTTGCCTTTTTTATTATTAACAAAAGACCAAAACATAGTGGGGTTGGTTTTGATCGAGTGTTCCACTTTTTCGATGTATTTTTTGTAATCACGAATACTACTTGCCTTGGCTGAGGCCCTGGACCGTTTATAATTATATAGAGATTCTTCACTATGGCACTTATTATATTGTTTGCGATGACGTTCCTTGGTGCGAATGGCAGCTCTTAATTCAGTGCTGTACCAAACTGGGTATTTATATTTAATAGATTTATAGTGCGGCACATGCGCATCTAATAATGAGTGAAATACGCTGTAGAAAGAATCACAAGCTGAGTTAATGTCTTGAAAGGTAGATAAAAATGACCAATCGGCTTCAAGGATTGAGTAATAGAGAGCAGGAAAGTCGGCCTTCCGAAAATTGTAAGAGGTCTGAGTGGTCTTACAGGGAAACTTATCAAGGTGTTGAGCGTGGATAGTTAATGTTATAGATAAGGCCGGATGATGCTTGTCTTCCGCGACTAATGGCGACTCGTAAAAAATGAGACAGTGACATTGACTTTTTGCCAGCACTAGGTCGAGGGTTCCACCGTTGATATTTTTTACATTGTTATATTGATCTAGTGATAGGAAATCCATAAAATTGCATAATATGCGGCTTTTTGGGTCATTGTCTGAGTTATTAAATAGAGGAATGTTGAAGTCTCCTATAATTACAGGATTCTCGAAGTTACACACAATATTTTCGAATAGATCAAAAAATTGTTCAAGTACTGCTGTTAAAGTGTTAGGAGGAATATATAAGACAAAAATTGCAAGTGTGTGGTGCTGAAACAGGTGTTTACTTCCCACTATATCAATATTTGGAAAGTTATTTCGGATCGGCGTTAAGTCGATATGCGTAGTGTATACAGTCATTAGTAGCTATTAGAACTCCACCGCCACGGCTTAAGCCCGTTAAGCTAGGGTCGCGGTCACATCTGGATACACTATATCACTATATGATTCGGGAACTAGCTCCGAGTTGGCGATGCTACTCGAGAGTACTCGACACTGGGATAGAGAGCATTAACTTTAGTATTGAGTCCACGAACATTCTGGTAATAGAGGCCCAGATCAATGAAGTTGTTGATTTTAATTAGTTTTTTTGGGAATGATGAGAATTAGCAGCGTTATGACTATGGAGCGGTTGATGCCGGTTTTGGCTTCGGTTTCGGTTTAGGTTACTAGATATATATTTGTCTACATAGAAGCCTTTGGGCCAGAAGTTGGCCGACAAATGTCGTTCCTCCAGGTTTTTGGGTACTCCCAGCTTGAAGCGTGCACTCCTGGGTCTCCTGAATTTGGATCGCAATTTAATGCATCTGCATAAGTGACGATAATCCCTATCTAATATATCTAGCAGATCACCTGACTCTGTTTCCGTGCTAAGGTTTGATAGGTAAATCCAGGATAATTCAGGCGCATTCTCCCCAATATTAGGGTTAGCTACTCTGATATTTGATCTACTTGAACCAGTACAGATTATGCCTGAAGCTTTACTTTTTGTGTACATCTGGTGTTGGGGGCTACTATACATGGTAGTAGTATTGCCTGCTGCCACCTCCCTTGCATTCACTGTATTGATGTTTTGCTTTGTAAGTTTAGGCTGTGGCTGCTTATTCCTGTTTATAGGCGATGGTTGCATTGATTTCCCTTTATCCAGTTGTGGAAGCTGTTTCCCACATAACAAAATGATATGCAATGTACATACAGTGTATCTTCAATCTATGGATATGTATATCCACAAGATGGAGAAAGTATATCTAATGTACATCTAATGGATGTGGAATTAACATTCCCAGCAGATACGTTTGTCGCCGACTTCCATATCTATTTTATATCCAGTGAATGTACATAAACATATGCAATGTACATTCATTGGATATGAAACACACATCATATACACAATCGTATATTTTATGAATATACATTACATATCTCTGAAGTAGTTTCCACGGACATCAAAACACTTATTGAATACTGCACCTGACGCGTGTTGCCCCAGTCATGTTGGCATCATCGGGAGATGATTAAAACGACCAGTTTTAATCATCTCGATGATACCAACACGATTGGAGCAGCACGCATCGAATGAAAGTGTTCAAGTGTTTTGATGTTCGTGGGAACTACTTCAGAGGTATCCAATAGTATCCATATAAGAGGTAATAAAACACAGATAGCTTAGTAAGAAATATTATTTATAACTATTTTAAACATACACAGACTTTACAAAATAACCTAATATTACACAATATTTAAAATTTTCAATATTGACGTATACTTCTTTACCTTCCAGTAGTTTAACAAATTGTAAACATATGTATAATACCTACTATAGTTACTCATGTCCTACATATATGTTTAAAACATCAGTAAGTTATATAATATGAACGTATGTAATTTTTATTCACTATATTTATAAAATACATACCCAATATGACATAACAGCAAATTTTTAGGCCTCTGTCACTTTCCGCCATCTTAACTAAACACACACCTGCCACAATCAGTTAAATATGAAACTTGCAAATTTTCTAACCCTAAAAGAGCATGTATTTACAAATTTAAGTAATTACGTTATAATAAATATACTCTTACATCATGGGAGCTTCATGCAAATGTAACAGTATAATATAGCAATAAGCAAATATAAAATCCAGAGAATGAGAAAGAGTTAAACTTTCATCACACATAAACACTATGCACACAACGCTATACAGGGCTTAATCGCTTAATGGCTGCTGGCGCCGGCTGTTGCGAACTACAATCCATAAACAAATGATGCCTGGTGGGGTGGTGCGCTGACGTAGTATGCCATAAATTAGTAGCGCATGCGCATCAGATAATGAGATAAAATTCGTGTACGCGTATAATTTAATTAAACCTTAATGGACATGTCATGTATAAATCATTATGTATATACCTCCAGCAATATACAGTGTATATGACGCTGATGGATATCAGTAGCTGAATATACATTTCATTTCATATGTATATTTAACAATACATATTCAAATTCCAACACCTAATGCATATGCTATGGATGTACATATCCATGAGATGTTATGTGGGTTGCCTTGGGGCACTGGTTGAGGTGTGTTGCCAGTTATGTTTTGTTGGCGAGGTTGTGAGTTCACCGATTTATTACTATTGTCTAAAAGCCTGATCAATTCAATGTTAGTCTCTTTTAGAATTGTGAAGTCATTCTGAAGATTTGCTATTTGAGCTTGGAGATTACTTAGGTGCTTCGCTATGTTTTCTTCAAAATCCGACCATTCCCTGGAAGTTGCTAGAGGAGATCTTTGTGTTTTCTCATTTGTACTGCACTCTGGGCACCAATAGAATATTAGTCTTTTTTTTTAACAATACCGCTTTTAGTTCCGTTGAGGTTAGTCGCGTGCAATCCTGACACAATTTAGAGGCACATTTATCACAACTGATTAGTTCAGCATTTAATACATCACTTAGAACATATGGTCATTTTGTATAAAAATATTTGGGTACGCCTCTGTGGTGTTTACTTTGTTTTTATACTATAAACCAGTTTTTGTGTGATTTATTATCTTGAGATAGTAGTAGTTTTTGTGGATGTTTTATTATTACTTATAGCACAATTTTGCAAATTACACTGTTAATAACAAATGCTTTTAACATAAAAAGTTATTGTCTGGTGAGGTAGATTTTTAGTTACTTGTTATATAAATTTCGAAGTATTTAAACTTAGGAGAACACTACTTTATTGGTGTTTTTGGCACAGCTATTTTAACACAGCTTTTATACTTTTATACTAAGTTGTTTATATAGCTATAAGCAAATATAAAATCCAGAGAATGAGAAAGGGTTAACTTCCATCACACATAAACACTATGTACACAACACTGAAGGGCTTAATGGCTGCCGGCGCTGGCTGTTGCGAACTACAATCCGTAAACAAATGATGCCTGGTGCGCCGACGTACTATGCCATAAATTAGTAGCGCATGTGCATCAGATAATGAGATAAAATTCGTGTACGCGTATAATTTAATTATACCTTAAAGGACATGTTATGTAAAAATTATTATGTATATACCTCCAGCAATATACACTGTATATGATGCTGATGGATATCAGTAGCTGAATATACATTTCATATCATATGTATATGTATATTTAATTTAATGTAATTCAAGATGGCCGACACTAAAGTGTCAGTGAAAGAGCTGTCTAATTCTAACTGTAATTACTGCAAACAAAAAGTTCTAAAAAAATTCAATAAATGCCAAAAGTGCGATAAAGTGTACCATAATAGCTGTGCAACAAGAATTGTATGTTCGAATCAAAATTAATTGAAAAAACCACAGAAGACTGGAATGATGTCATAGTTGATGAAGAAATGGATACATTATCATTAACAACTACAAACGAAGAATTATTAAAGGAAAATCAGGAATTAAAAGAATGTAATAAAGTCTTAAATAAACAAGTTGAGCAACTAAAGCAGGACATCACAAAAACTAAAACTGAAAATGAAATGTATAAACGAGAAATAAACAGAAAAATCAAGACAAAAAAGGGATATGCAAGATATTATCGCTGCTGAAATTTAAAAAAAGTTCTCCCTATACTTGGAAGATTTTAATGCACTGAAAATAAAAGTAAACAGACTAGAATCTTTAAGGGAAAATGATAAATCAAAACAAAAACCTACATCAGAAAAAACAACAACAGATAATGAAATTATCTCCACAAAAAAACTACAATACACCACAAGAACAAAAAGTGGACTTGGGACTCCAAAAAAAGCAACCAAACAAACAAATTTACATGATCTACAAAGTAAGCAACTTCAAATTATGAATCAAGTAATCAACTTAGAATCCAGCTCTCCAAAAACCATGCAGACAAATTTAAACAATATAGTCGTATCTAATCTAACAGAAGAGCATGATAAAAATCATGACCAGGAAAATAATATGACAGCATATTCCCCAGATGAGTTCAAGCTAGCAGATTCCTCAAAAAGTGATGAAAAAACAAATAACGATTTTATATGACTCGTCTAGAAGAAATCATAACTATTCTGGAAGAAGTAACAATTATCCTACCTCACATCGACCAAGTAATAGTTACTCCTCTCAGCGCCATGAGAACTATTAGAGAGAGAGAGAGATTTATTCATGTGAGACAAAGAATTGTGTACACTCGTCAATATTTAGTACATAGTACATAGATTTACTCTGATTTATATAAAAATAATTAAGATAAAACAAATGGCAAAGTTATTTCATTAATAAAATTTAAGCTAAAATTTAAGACATTAAAAAACAAGAAAAACACTGAAACATTACAATACACACTTATTACATCCTAGTTAAAAACTTATTTAAAATGATTATAAAATTCATGAAATTCGTAGAACACATGTTCCTTCAGAAAACATTTGACTTGTTTTTTAAATTGATATTCCGCTAGATCCTTCCATTCATGGGGTAGTAAGTTGTAAAATTTTACAGAGAGATATCTAAAGGAGGAAATGTTCTTTGATACTCTAAAATATGGAGCAATTAAAGGTTTGTGTCTCGTATCATATTTATTTACAATTTGGTAGTGAGTAATATTCTTTTTAGCATAACACACACATTCGTAAATATACTGATTCGTACATGTCAAAACTCCTAAGCTTTTAAATAAAGGTCTGCACGAGTCTCTGCTATTTGAATTAGTTATCAGTCTGATCGCCCGCTTTTGTAGACGTAGTATCCTTATTGCATGCGCTGAGCCATCCCAGAGCAAGATACCATAACACATAACACTATGAAAAAGAGCATGATACGCCATCAGAATGACATTTTTGTCTATCGAGTCTGTCAGGTTTTTTAGAAGGTACACGCTGCTGGACAATTTTTTTGATAGGGAAATTATGTGTGGTTCCCACGACAACTTCCGTCTAGTGTAACACCCAAGCATTTTACTGTGTCATTCATCGTCAACATGCGCGGGTTAAGACTGAAGATAATGGTTTTTGTTTTGTCCTTATTTAAACTTAACTCAATATTATTGTAGTAGTCTTGGGCATTTGACTGTACCTCCAGATCCTTGTCTATCAAGGTGTCTAATTCACTATTCGCTGTTAATGTTATGATGCCTATTCTCAACAGCAACAGAGACAATATCAGGAATCTAAAACACAATCTGGTAACAAATATTACTCCTTTCGAAGATCTAGGAACCTCGACGCGATCAGTAGATCTCCAAGACGAAGAGATTATTGAAACTAGCCAAGATAAGAACTCCTTTCAACTACGTACTAGTCCAAATAACATTAATAAAACCATTATCACCTTGGCCTTGTTGAATATTCAGTGTATTCGAAATAAAATGGATGATTTGCACATTTTATTGGAAAGCCTTGCATATCCTGGCATAGTTTTAATAACGGAGCACTGGTTAAAATCAAACGAACCTGTATATATTCCCAATTATTCAGTATTATCAAAATATAGTAGAGTCAATTCCATTCACGGAGGTAGGTACATTAATTCTCATAAATAACACACTGCATGATAGCCTTCCTTTTGTTAATTTTGAAACGTACGATGATGCTTTAGAAGAAAAACAGTTTGAGTTTTCCATTATTTTCTGTAATGAACTTAATATATATGTAGTGTGTGTATATAGGTCTCCCTTATCGGATGTAAATTTATTCCTAGGTAAACTAGAATCACTTTTATTTAGGCTACCTGAAAAATCATCGATTATAGTAGGCGGGGACTTTAATATAGATTTTAGTAACAAAGAATCAAATGACACTCAAATGCTATTCAACCTGCTAACTTCCATGAACCTTAACATGCACATTAATTCACATATCAGGATCTCCCAATATTCGGCCTCTACAATCGATTATTTTTGTAGCAATTTAAATAAGCAAAATATTTCATGTTCTGTGACATTAGCCGGCCTATCCGACCATGAAACCGTATACTGTTCAGTAAAATTAGATACAAATAATTTTGGTCAAAAGTACAAATTTGGACGTTTGTTTAGCAGGACTAATTATAATAAATTTTCTCTATATTGCCTAGAGTTTGACTGGGAGGAACTTCTAAATGAAAATAATTCCTTTGATTGTTTTCATAAACTTCTATTACATGTATTTAACAAAGCTTTCCTCATTCAAAAAATTAAATTAAAAAGTAAGAAACCATGGATAACTAAAGGTATAAAAATGTCTGCAAAAAACTTGAGATCTCTTCACTACATACGAAAATACACAAAAAATCTTTTCTGATTACTATACGAAATATAAAAATATTTTCAGAAAAGTAATAAAAAAGGCAAAAGAAAATCATTATAAATTCAAAATTGAACAGGCGGATAACAAGCCAAGGGAGACTTGGGCAATCGTAAATGAGCTTAGAGGTAAAAGCCAAATGCGGGTTACATCCCCCTTAAATCCCAATGCATTAAACAACTATTACTGCTCGATTGCAGGTAGTCTCACGGAAAACATAATTCCTCCAAATGATCCACTGAGTTACATGAATGAAATGCATAACTGTAATACTTTATATTTGCACAATACAAATCACAGAATACACAGAAGGGAAACTCTCAGCATTCCCCATATACAATTTAACTCCAGAATCGGCCATCTTGTTGGGGTTATAAACAGGGGCGTATTCTGTACTATTGTAGTCAGGCCCGCACTTAGGAATTTGTAATTTAATTTTGTAGAATATGCTTTTCAACTTTTCTCAAGAAACCCTATAAAATAATTGTCTCTGAATTTTCTAAAAGTTCCCTTTGTATGTTAGTGCTGCATTTCTCATTTTATAGTACTACTAATTTTGTAAAAATACAGTGAATCACACCAATGCCATGTTAAAAACTAATTTTGACAACTTTACACAGCGTTTAAATAATCATTATTATGATACGAAGGGCGTGAATGACTTGCAATATGAACTTTATAAGAACAGCCCATTTTATTAAAATGCATTATTTTACAGTAATAAATATATAAATTGTCATATAATGTCAAACAATGCCCTTTCAATTCAACAATTCTTTAATATAATCTCAAAGCATAAGCATATATGTAATTAAAAATTGTTTCCATTCTGTAGATGAATTATTAAATTACCATTTTACAATACTTTTCTACAAAACTGTTGAAGATGCCTATTTTAACTCAATGATTATGTGGATTAGATGATATGTCAATCTTACTTTAAAATATTGAGTTGTTTTAAATGAGAGTATTACAAGACAAATGCAGTCAGGCATTGATCAACGTAGATAAACAGCAAAACAAACGAAATAAATAAATAATATCTGTCAATTTATGGCCAATAGGTTATACGTAATGTTGCCAGATGAGTTTTTGAAATTACCATAAGGTACATGAAAATTATTAATTTTAGTACATAATTGTTTTCATGTAACCCTCCCCTTTCTCAAATTGAATTTGATTACTGGAAAATGTACCACATGAATATTAATGCTTTGTTGACAAAACTACAACAATTATTTATTCCTAGTTCATCAGAAATTATTGTACATCTGGCAACTATGTACAGAGCGCACGATTATCAGTTATTTTACCCCAGGAACATGGCGAATTGCATGCGCGCCTAGAAATGCGCGAAACTTCCCCTTCCCTGAAAGATTCCATTCTGATTGTTTTATTATTCTGTGATACAAATATAATTGAATTAAAAGAAACTATTAAGGAAATAAAAAATCTTCTGGTCTAGATGAAATATCTGTAAAAATACTGGAAAATCTACCAGACGCTGCTCTTCACGTATTAGTTTCGATAATTAACGAATCATTTGAATCGGGGATATTTCCATCTCTCTTAAAAACATCTATTGTTATTCCCCTTTACAAAGGTGGGGATTTAGAAGATCCATCTAATTTTCGTCCCATATCGTTAATACCCACATTGGCAAAAATTATTGAAAAGCTAGTAAAAAAGAGTTGTTGAATTTTTGTTTTCATGCAAGATATTAAGTAATCAGCAATTCAGGAAGTCGTCCGCGTTGCCCGCACTGCTAGGGAGGGCAACTGGAGGCAGCGTGAGATCTGCATCGCCACGGCGATTGATGTCAAGAACGCCTTCAACTCTGCTCCGTGGAGGCCTATAGTAGAAACACTGCACCACAGGGGGGTACCGGCGTACCTCGTCCTCCTCATCATGAGTTATTTTACGAACAGGAGTCTGCTGACTGACGGTGAAAGTAGCGCCGTCACCTGTGGAGTCCCACAGGGATCGGTCCTGGGCCCTCTGCTATGGAACGTGCTCTATGACGGGGTACTAGACATCGAGACACCGGTACCCAGAGCAGACTACCGCATGGTGGCGTTTGCTGATGACCTGATTCTGATAGCTATGGACAAGACGGAGGACGAAGTGGTCGCTAAAACGGAAGCGATCGTCGATGCTGTCGGCAACTGGATGGCAACTAACTCACTTGAAATCGCACCGGAGAAATCAGAAGTAATTTCCCTCAATGGCAGAAAGAAAATCCGAGACATTACGGTCAAGGTACTGGGTGTTAATATTCTAGCCAAGAAGCAACTAAAATATTTGGGAGTACACCTTGACCACAGGCTCTCCTGGAACACGCACATCGAGAGAACAACAGTAAAAGCCGAAAAATCGGCAATGGCCTTATCTAAGTTAATGCCAAGAGTGAAGGGCCCCACCACCGGAACCCGTCGCCTCATAAGTGCCGTGGTGACTTCGATCCTGCTGTATGCTGCTCCAGCATGGGTGGATGGCCTCAAGACGGAAGTAAACCGGAGAAAATTACTTAGAGCTCAACGCGGTGTGCTAATCAGAATGACTATCGCATACCGCACTGTTTCAACCGTTGCGTTGCAAGTAATTGCCGCAACTCCACCTATTGACCTCATGGCTAAAGAGCGTGCTTATAATCATGGCGCTGACGACGCAGCTCGGGCTTATAATAATACCTGTCTAATGGAACGCTAGCAGGCTCGCTGGACTAGTGCGGCAGAAGGTCGCTGGACCAGGACCCTCATTCCAAACATAAAACCGTGGGTAGAGCGAAAGCATGGCAATCTGGGATATTACCTTACGCAAGTCCTGAGTGGACATGGAAACTTCGGCTCCTATCTACTCAGAATAGGAAAGAGGGAAACAGACAACTGTTCCTACTGCCCCATGGCTGACACCGTGGCCCACACGATGTTCGGCTGTCCCCGATGGAACGCCGAACGCGACAACATCACCAGGATCCTCGAGCAAGAATTAGACGAAGGCAACTTAGTCACAACCATGCTCAGCTCAGAGCAACGATGGTGCGCGATCAGCGACCTATGCATGGCCATTATGAGTACTAAGGATCAAGATGAACGCGAAAGAGCGGCCTAACATCGTGGCCGCACTGCACAGCACCTGAGGTAATGCTCACGCGGTTCCGGGCTGTCTGTGCTGAAGATGGAGGGGTTTTAGCCGGTAGAAGTCCGGCACTCCCCGGCACGCCAGACCTCTTGCGCCGGGGGTCCATGAGGATTTCCCCTCCTTACCATAAAAAAAAAAGTTATCAGCAATTTGGGTTCCAAAAAAATAAAAATACTAACGATGCCATGTTTGCCTTTCTTAAGATGGTCTACACTTAAATCAATGGTGGAGAGTGTGCCGCGGCAGTATTCTGTGACTTCTCAAAAGCTTTTGATTGCGTCCAACATGATATATTGCTGCGAAAGCTCGAACACTATGGTTTCAGAGGCACTACCTTAAACTGGTTTCGGTCTTATTTGTCAAACCGCAGCCAAGTAGTTAAAAACTCATCATACTCCAACAAACTAAATATAACTCATGGCGTACCTCAAGGTTCTGTTCTCGGACCAATTTTATTTTTGTTATATGTTAATGACTTGACTGAAATTGACATTAATGGAAAGTTTACCTTATTTGCTGATGACACCACAATATTGTGGCATAGTAAAGATGAGAATACCCTCTGGGAGCAAATGTGTTCTGATGTAAATAAAGTCAAAGATTGGTTTAACTCTAACTTGCTTTCTCTTAATGTCAACAAAACAAATATAATGACCAGCCGTTGTAATCTAATAGATATCCCACTCGGTAACCATATACTTGAAAATAAGTCGTGCTCAAAATTTCTTGGTTAGGGGTAGCGGACTAAACAGACAGAATAAAAAATTGTTGTACACGATGGTGGTCAGACCAGCCATAACATACGCAGCGCCGGTGTGGTGCAGCATCCCGGCCACGACAATGAAAAAACTCCAGGTCCTGGAACATAAATTTATGCGCCTCATCTCCGATTCGGGCAGGTACACCTCCCTCAGAGATTTATATGATCGTTGCAACGACATAACACCACTAGCGGACTACGTCCGGGAAATCTCCCAAAAATTCTACTCCTTTCAATTGGGCGATAGTCCGCTAACACGCAACATAACCCAAATCAGAATGCATAATGCTCCCTTCCAGATCAAACACCCCCTACCATATCAGGCGTTGCCTATCTTCCGGCAGCCTTTATAGCCACACTTTTTCTAACTATAACTTTCTCTCACCATATACTTCGCCTTTCCCCACCTACCAATCCCTATCCTTTTCTTTCACTTCTCTGTTTGTTATTTTGTTTTATAGTTTTGTCTTTTTTGTCCTTTTGTCCTATTTTGTTCTAAATTCATTTTAGACCGATAAAATTCCTAAAAATTGTAACTGTTAAAAATCCTAACTTTTCGTGTTCCCCTACCTTCCTAACGGCGGGTAGACCGTTGGGACCCAAAATTGCTTCGAACGGGTTTTTTCGTTGAACTTTTTCCCGTACCAGCAATCAAAATTTAATCAGTGTTTTGTGCTCTAGTTTTTATTGTTAATGTTAAGTATTTTAAGCCTGCTACGCAGACATAGTGTAATTTTAATGTTAATTTTAAGCCGCCATTGGCGGCAGGAGTTTTAACTTGTTTGTTCATTTTAATAAGCCGAACTGGTCGTGATCCGCCCAACCCTACGCACACCACGGCGCTATGCGATGTGGTTGTCTGGTTGGCTCCGGATCACGATTCGGGGAGGCAATGTTGTATTTTCGAAATTTAATAAATTGTTTGAAGAAGAAGAAGAAGGTTGCTATGCAATTAGAGGCATTTCAAATGAGTTGGGCTTCATGACTGCGAAAACCGCATACTTTGCACTAAATGAATCACATTTGAGATACGGTATTTCGTTCTGGGGTGTAAGCAGTAATTATTTGATAAATAGGATTCTTGTAATTCAAAAGCGTGCTGTTCGTTATTTGTGTAAAGCAAGAATTCGTGATTCATGCAAACCACTTTTTTTGGCACATGGAATCCTTATAGTTATTTCCATTTTCATTCTGGAAACGGTATGTTTAATTCATAAACATAAAAGTAATATAAGTGAAAATTCTCCCCGTTATATTACTCGTCAAAACAATAATCTTACTATGCCAATTCCGAGTTCCTCCCTGGTCAAAGACTCTATTATTTACAATGGTTATAAGATGTATAATCACCTACCCAATGATGTTAAAGATATTAATTCGTATATTCATTTCAGGAAGGCAGTAAAAAGTAAACTTGTTGTAAAGCCTTATTATAATTTAAGAGAATTTTTTGAGGACACACTGTAATATGTTCAAAAGTGCACAATTTTGGTCCGTAAATTGTTGCTATTTGACTAGTCATTGTATTGTTTTTTATTGTTTTTACTCTTTCACATTTATATTTTTTACGTAGTTGATTTATATTTCTCTATTTTATATATCTGTTTATACAGCACTTTGTCAACAAGAAATGTTCTTCTGGACAATAAAGTATATTTTTGATTTGATATATTTCCCAGAAAGAAAAAAATCAGGCAAAAAACAATCATAGGAGAAAATGAAAACTCAACAAAACTTAGAGCAGTTAACTCACTTAGTTATATTTTCGTATCTAGACTAGAACCGGACACCACAGTGGAAGATGTCTCAAATTATCTAAAAGAATATAATATCAAAATCTCACAGTGCCTTAAACTCAAAACATTCTCAAATGAAATTGCTGCATTTAAACTTGGTGTTAATAAAGCTGATGAAGATAAGGTACTCTGTGGCCAAATATGGCCAAAAAAGACTATTGTTCGACTTTATGATCCAAATAGATTAAAAAAATTTCAAAAGGATCCCCCAGTGTCTCTGACTCGATAACCTATGCGGGAAATAAATGTATCCCTAATATAATTATAGGAGATAAGGTCAAAATTACACCAAAAAGAAATATAAACATATTACATCAAAACATTCAAAGTTTACGAAATAAAGTATTAGAAGTTGAAACATTTTTGGAAATAAATGAAGTCCCATATGATGCGCCCTTATCTTCACAGAACATTGGCTTAAATCTGAAGAATTTAAATCTATTCATATTGAAGGTTATGCAAATGCGACATGCTACTCAAGATCCCAGCTGAGTCATGGTGGATCCTGCATTTTCATCAAAAGAGAATACAAGTTTGTAGAACTGGATATTCTAAAACAAAAAAGTCAGGAATTAGATTGTGAATGCTGAGCGACTCTGGTGGAAGAACTGGGTATAATCATTATCTCGGTGTACAAATCTCCATCAGGTGATATTGAAATTTTTTTAAACATAATGAAAAGCATATTAGATTTTTTAGTAAGTAAACAAAAATATAAAGTTTTCATGCGGAGATTTTAACATCAATCTTTTAGATTTAAGTCCAAATGCAAATAAATTTACTGATTTAATAAAAAACTTTGACTATAATTTTATAATTACTGATCCCACCAGGGAAAATTCTCTTATTGATAATATAATAATAAATAACAAAGTAAATTTATTGCATGCAACAAATGTTTCAAATTTTCTGTCAGACCACCTAGCTCAAACTATCACAGTAGACTATGATTCTGAGATAAACACTCATACGGAGTTTAAATACAAAAAAACGATTTTTTTTCCGAGGAAAACAGGAAATTGTATAAATGAAGTAAAAAATTATGAATGGCATGAAATCTACAACTGTCATGATGTCAATAGAGCATATAATAATTTACTAAACATTCTACAATATTTACAAGACAAATATTTTCCAGTAAGAATACTCAATACTAAATGCAAAAAAAAGCCATGGGTAACAATAAGGACTTCATGCGAACACAAAAAATTCTTATATGGTCAATATAAAGAAGGATTTGTGACAAAAGAATATTATTACAAATACGCAAACATTAAAAAGAGTTATAAGAAAAGCTAAAATTATGCAAAATGACAACTTTATAAAAAAATCTTCAAATAAAAACAAAAGTAGCTGGAAAATTATAAATAATATAATAAACAAAACAAGAGAATGGAAAATTTTGATATTAATGACATTAAAAATGAACGGGAAACTAACATACAAGCTTTGAATAGAATCAATGACTATTACATAAACATTTGTAAAACAGATAAAACTAATATGCATGTTGACATTGGGACGTTAATGGATTCTATATTTTTATCGGAAACGTGCGAGTCTGAAATCATAGAAATAATAAGCAATCTAAAAAATAGTAATGCTGTAGGAGAAGACAACATACCTATAAAGCTTTTGAAGTCTCTAAAAATATACCTTGCCGCACCTCTAATGCACATAGCCGATTTAATGCTAGAAAATCATGTATTTCCTGAAAGACTTAAAAGATCTATCATTAGGCCAATATTCAAAAAAGGACAAAAAAGCGAAATAAAAAACTATAGATCAATTGCGATCTTAAACAACATTTCGAAAATTTTTGAGAAGCTATTAGCAAAAAGGATTATTGCATTTTTCAACAAAAACAAATTATTTTCATTAAATCAAAACGCCTACTTAAAAGAACGATCAACAGAACGAGCTGTTTTTCAGGCAATAGATAAAATCTTAAAATCGATTAGCGAAAGAAACAAAACCGAGGGAATTTTTTTAGATTTGTCAAAGGCATTTGATGCTATAGACCACAGTCGATTATTAGTTAAATTAGAGAGGCTAGGTGTAAGAGGTACAGCTTACAATCTTATAAAATCTTATTTAAGTGACAGGCAGCAAAAAGTTGAAGCTGTTGAATCAAATGGTCAAAAGCTTAGTTCTGAATGGAGATCTGTGCACCGAGGTGTACCTCAGGGCTCAGTATTGGGGCCGCTGTTATTCATAATTTATGTAAATGACTTACCTGACATCCTTCCAGAAACAGTAATAGCATTTGCTGATGATAACTCTGCTATTATATCTGCAAAAAATATTGAGGACCTGAAAAATAAAATATTACACTCTGTCAACATATTAAGTGACTGGTATAATAAAAATTTACTCACCTTGAATTTGGAAAAAACTGAAATTATGCAGTATCACTCATCGTATCTAGTGGAAGAGGACATCAATATAGAGGTTAATAAGATGGTATTAAGAGACGTGAAAACAGTAAAATTCCTTGGCCTACATCTAGACCCTAGATTAACTTGGAAGGAACACATTAAAAAATTAGCTCCAAAACTAAGTTCTTTGTGCTACCAAGTTCGTACCCTAAGAAATAACGTTAGCATGTGTTTAAATGTGTTTAAATGTATTTCCATTCCTATTTCCATTCAATTGTAAAATATGGAATTATTTTTTGGGGAAATTCAGTGGACGCTAATAGAATACAAGTTTTGCAAAAAGGTGTATTCGCAACATATTTAATTTAAAAAAGACAGATTCCTGTAAATTGTATTTTAAAGAAAATAATGTACTTACATTGACGTCACGATCTTTGAGTGTGCAGTTTTTTATAAGAAAGACCATACATTTTTTGAAGAATACGAACAAACACATCCTTATGAAACCCGACATAAAGATTTACTAGTTCCGTACTGTACAAATCTCACACAAGTACAGAAAGGTGTAACAACCTCAATAATTAAGGTCTACAACCATGCACCAGAGATACTGAGAAAGTTGCCGTTATGCAAATTTAAAAAATAATTTAAACATATTCTAGTTAAAAAATGTTATTATAAGGTGGACGAGTATTTCTCTGACTCTGAATTTTAATTTTGTAATGTGTGATGGTTAGCTTTTTCTGTCTTTTATTCCTGTATGATAAATTATTAGATTTAAGGTTTTTTAAAGTGTTTTTACATTATGTACTGCAGTGTAACCGAGCAGAGTACACGGCATCTTTTTATTGACGTATTCTATGACTTGTATGTTTTTTATTGAATAAAGCTTATTATTATTATTAACAATACATATTCTAATTCCAACACCTAATGCATATGCTATGGATGTACATATCCATGAGATGTTATGTGGGGACCCACGGTAAACGAACAGATCGTAACGAGGCACCGTCGAGTATTGACCATTCACGAAGAGACCACAGCCAGCTACAAGGGGACCCATCACGAGGAGCCGGAGCCAAGCGCTAACCAACCAAAGAGGACCACGACAACCTCCAGAGACGACTAGACCCGAGGACGCACGACCATCAACGAGAAGTCACGTGAAACGTGACGTTTCAACGAGGCCTCTTGTCGGGTTAGCTCAGGCGCCCGCTATGCCTCCTACAGAGAGCAGAGAGGAGGCATTAAATAACCGGCGGCGATCTATTTAATGCGCAAGCACGAACATTTTTACAGCGTTGCCATAATTTGTCAAAACACACATAATTGGATCACTGCAGGTTTTATGTTTTAAGTAGATGGCCGACAGTTATTATGTTATTAAATTTCTGAATATGGAGCCGGAGTTAAATAACTTATGGCGCTAGAGGTCCGCCGCGCGAACCTTTTTTTATACTAAATATTTGGAAGAACCAACAAAATTCATGGAGATTTGTTTTCCAGTTAAAAAAATGGCAACAAAAAATAAAAATAACCAATGGATTACGCGGAGATTAACTATCTCTTCACGTAATTTAAAAAATCTGTATTTTATCAGCTTAACTGGTAATATAGATGACATAAATAAACTTTTATAAAAAATATAAAGCTATCTATAAAAAAGTCATTAAGTATGCAAAAATGCAGTATAATAGTGAACTAGTAAGTAAATCGACTAATAAAACAAAAACCGCTTGGATTATCATTAAAAAAGGCAAACAAAAATTAAACAAAACCCACATAAATGAAATGAATTTAAATGGTGAACTTATAAAAGGTCCAGTATCAATCTGCAACAACTTTAATGAATACTTTAACAACACACCACTTAACCTTCAAAATAAAATTGAAAAAAGTGACTTACCTTCTCTTAACTTTAACAATAATAAAAGCTTTTATATGGCTCCTATAACTGTCTCTGAGATAAAGGAAACATGATATTTACAAATGACACTGCATCCTTCCAAGCATTTATTAATGTGTATATTGAATTCATCTTGTCACAGTATTTACACATTACACCCATTTTTATTGCAGGCAATATCAAAAAAACATTAACGGTAATAAAATAAATATTTCTACGAGTACAAATTACTCCTCTAAACACAATATTTGAACTATAAAATTACCACACCACACACGTAATCAACGAAACAAGAAACTGGTTGCTTAATTAACAGCGTGAAATAAATATGCATCAACTTTTTAGGTTAGCTTTGAATGATTAAATGTCGAAGTACAGAATTGCAACATTTGGCAAACACGCAAAAAACGCATGCGCATTAAATAGATAACCGTCGGTTATTTAATGCCTCCTGAGTAGAGGGCCAGTAACACGCAGCCAGGGGCGCAGGCGCGCCCCACCCCACAACATATATAAGGGGCCGCACAACACGGAGAACGTCAGTCGAGCGGTGTGTACCGAAGCGTGCGGACGTGTTTACGGAGAGTTAGGGAGCAGCGCCAGCGCCACAGTGTTAGTAGTAGTGACTAGTAGTGACCACACCCAAGTTTTTACTAAGAAGGGGAGTTCTATATGTCTTTTTCAAGACAATAGAACAAACAGATAAGTAAAAGTCTCCCTTTGGAGACGAATATCTTTTTCCTTTTATTTTACATGTACTTTTTCTCTCCTATAATATTCTAGGTATTCCCTTACAGGAAAGATAAATGCCATTTGCTGAGGAGGACAGCAATATGGATGACTACTCCGGAAGCTCCCGGGGCGGTACCGTCATCCAAGACGAAAAGGACCGTATAATACACCGGCTCCTAGAGGAAAATAAGGCCCTAAGGACCCAAATCCAGGACCTCACCGCAAAAATGGCCCAAATGCAAAAGCAAATGGCCGCCCAAGCCCGAGAAGCGCTGGAGGCTCAAAATATCCAGCACCAGGAGCTCCTGAGGGCCATTCAGGGAGCAACTCCAACCCCCCTAGCTGCTAGCAATGAAGCAGCAGCCCGTAAGAGAAAGAAGTCGGCCACCCATCAAATGGACACCGACGAAGAGGAGCCTAAACAGCCCAAAACAAAGACTGTTCAGGTCAAGGACCCCACGGCGGCCACCACTACTCCTGCACCAGGCCCCCAAGAGGCCACGACCAGCAAGGAGAAGAAGCCGAAAGTCCCTCCTGTCATCCTTAGAAAGAAGGAAATATGGACCTCTGTAAGCCTTAGGCTACGGGATGCTCAAGTTAAGTATACTAAAGCAAAAGTCGTCGGAGAGAGAATTGCAATCGAGCCTCAAACCGCCGACGATTTCAGGAAGATGACGAGGTTGTTCACCACCGAAAAGTGAGAACATCACACGTATGCCCTGCCAGAGGAGAAGCTCCTGAGGGTTGTGATGAGAGGTATTCCTACCGGAGTAAGAAACGAGGACATAAAGGAGGACCTCAAGACACAAGGACTCGCATCAGTCCAACGGATGACATCCAGGAGGACTAAGAAGGAGATGCCCCTCGTCCTCGTGCAGGTCCCCCTGGACCAGGAAAAGATCCTGGAAGTAAATAGATGTTGCTCCCTGGTCGTCAGGTTAGATAAACAGAGAGCCTCCCCTGCCATCACCCAGTGCCACCGTTGCCAGCGCTTTGGCCACGCACAGGGTAGGTGCACTGCACAACCAAAGTGCGTGAAGTGCGGTCAGGCCCACCATTCGGCTGAGTGCCAAAAGAAAAAGAAGAGTCCCGCCAAATGCACAAATTGTCAAGGGGCCCACTCAGCGAGCTACAGGGGATGCCCCAGCTACCCCAAAAAACCAGTAGGTCCCCCGAAGGCCAACAACCAGGGACCTAGGGCGAAGACGGCCACAACAGAAACCAGAAAGGTTACTGCTGGAAGAAGTTATGCAGATGCAGCAAGCGCCAAGGCCGCACCTGCAAACAGGGTCAAAACAGCGCCGAAGAAGGGGGTCAAACACCCAAATTCTGCTGTGGCCCATAACTTCACAGCTGCGCTGGCACAGATGCAGCAGATGTGCTCAGCAATATGCTCCAAGAGTAGATGGCTACTACGCTGGTGAAGCCGAAAGTCTTGCAGATCGCCTCATGGAATGTAAACGGCCTCCGAGGGAGGGAACTAGAAATAGAAGGAATCTTGGAGAGGTACAACATCGATGTGATGGCCCTGCAAGAAAACAAACTTCGCCAGGATAATACGGAACTTCGAATCCCAGGCTACGAAGTCTATAGAGAACAACGAAGAGCAAACGCAGGAGGAGTTGCTCTGCTCGTCAAGAAAACTATAGACCATCATCTCATCGACACGCCGGAACTGGAAAAGCCATCGCCATAGTAATTTCAACGGAACGAAATGGCCCACTCAAGATAACTTCCTGTTACCAAGCACCTCAACGTCCTCTCCTAAACCATGACCTGGAGGCCCTCATAACACGGGGTACCCAGACGGTGGCTATAGGAGACTTCAACGCCAAATCACTTGGAATTGCAGGCTCACTAACACCCGTGGACAGGCGATGCTGCGATTCCTAGAGGATCATCATGACGTACAGGCGTTAGGTCCAGAAGAACCGACATTTGACAGCGGAAGACATAGGCCCGACATGCTGGATATAGTTCTGCTCAACGAGATGACCTTCACTGCCGAACTTCAAACACAAGCTGAAGGCTCCTCGGATCACAATCCCATCTTCCTAAAACTAGGTGATGGTGTCCCTGAAGAGGAAACTTTCACTAAGAGAAGAACGAACTGGGAACAGTTCCGAGCAATTTTGCCACATCCAGGCAGCGCTAACGGAAAGCACGGCGGAAACTGTAACGAGAAGAGTTGCAATGCCGATGGGAGAACTCCCTGAAGATACCATGCAGCTCATTCGAGACAGAAGGCGGGTTAAGAAACTGGTGCAGAGGACAAGACTCCCTAAACACCGAAGGGAATACAACCAACTAATACAATACAATACAATACAACTAATACTACAATACAACTAATTCGAAGAGTTAAAGAAGCCCTGCAAGAACATAGGCAGAACAGATGGCAACGTCACCTAGAGTCGCTAGACCCTCAGGACAGAAGCATGTGGACTACCCAAAAGGCTCTGCGTGCCAAGCGAAAACCAGTTCCGCCCATCCATGGAGAGAATGGTATTCTCTACACTCGACAAGAAATGATCCCTCCGACTTCTCCTGAAGAAGTCAGGGAAATCCTGAGAAGCCTCAAACCCCGCAAAGCGCCGGGGTGTGACGGAATAGGAAACATAGTACTCAAGAAACTACCCCTCAAAGGAGTATCAGCAATGGTTAACATCATCAATGCTATCTTGAGACTACGTTATTTCCCTACCAAGTGGAAGAAAGCAGACGTCATCGTGATTCCCAAACCAGGTAAAAATCTAACCTTTCCTTCAAATTACAGGCCCATCAGTCTCCTACCTGCGATGAGTAAAGTAGCAGAGAGGATCATCCTGAAGAGATTTAAAACCCTGACCGATGAGCTCCAGATCATCCCAGATGAGCAGTTTGCCTACCGAACAGAACATTCCACCGAGCTCCAGGTACTCCGTCTCATCACGGAGGGTTTCAACCACAGTCAAGTCACAGAAGCGTACTTCTTAGATGTAGCCAAGGCCTTCGACAGGGTTTGGCATGAAGGTCTCCTGGCGAAGATGTTGTCGATGGGTTACCCTGTCGGCATAGTCAAGCTTGTGAGATCCTACCTTCATCGGAGGCAACTCCGTGTGAAGATTGCCGACAAGCTGTCAAACTACAGGCCCATGGAAGCAGGTGTACCGCAGGGATCGGTACTCTCTCCCCGCCTGTTTACCATCTACACCTCCGACATGCCAAGAACCGCAAGGACCTCTTTGGCGCTCTACGCAGATGACACGGCCATAATCGCAAGATCATGAAGTGCAAGACTTGCCACCCGCAACCTCCAGGAAGCAGCATCCCTTCTGGAAGAGTGGTGCAACAAGTGGAAAGTCAAAATCAACGCGGAGAAGAGCAAAGCCATCCTCTTCAAGAGAGTCAGGAAGCAATCTCCCACAGGACACGTCTCCTTGAACGGCGAGAACATTCAATGGCATGATACCGTCAAGTACCTTGGCATTATCATGGATCGAAGCCTGACGTGGAGACAGAACACGGAAGCGATAATACAGAAAGCGAGGACGAGGAGAACTCTACTTCACCCTATGATAGGTAGACAAAGCCAACTCAACCTGAGGAACAAGCTCACGCTTATCAGGACCCTCATTGCACCTATTCTGACCTACGCCTCCGTTGCCTGGGGATACCAAGCAGCCACCCATCTGAAGAGGATACAAGCCGTGGAAAACGTCGCACTTCGGTTCGCCGTGGATGCACCATGGTTTGTCAGAAACGCCGACATCTTCAGAGATCTGGAATACACCCCAGTAACTGAAGTCATCCGGGACAGAGCGAAGAACCTATACGCCCGTGCAGCAGAGCATGGGAATCCGCTGGCCAGACAGGCGACTGACTATGACCCCAACGACGCTCCGAGGCACAAGAGGCCGAAGCTCCAGATCTTGGATAATGGGTAAGTATAACTAACCATTCATCTGTTTCAGCCCGATCTGTAAGCCACACCGCAAGGAGACAATGACCAAAAACATCCAATTGCCCGATCCCGGGGGTACCAAGCAAACAACCAGCTCGGTACCCTTACCCTAGCCCGTGCCGGCCTCTGACGCTAAGAAAGCGTCTCTGGCCGAACACAATCCTGAACTACACAGTTCACACTTCGAAAGACGCTCCCGGGAGCCTATACATGCCAGCGAAGAGAGAAGACTAAGACAGAAGAGCACCAGAAGAAACGACCCAGCTGGCAGGGTCCAACAGCGAGGACCAGGGGAGGTTTGCTTATCGCCAATACCGTCCGCATTTGCGGGGGGGATAGGCGAAAAAGCAGGCCCACCCCTTACGAGGCCGGTCCAGGTCTACAGCGATGATTGGGGCAAAGAGCTCAAGCTCGACCCCTAATCATCTGAGACCGTCATCATTAGTCAAGAATATTGGCACGGAGAACGTCAGTTCAGTTCGAGCAACGAGGAGCAGCAGTAGCACCGGCAGCAGCAGCAGTAGTGGCGGCAGCAGTAGCAGCAATAGGCAGCTTCCAGCGAGAACCTGAGGATGGCAGATGAGATTCCGCCAAAACGTCGTTCAGACAAGCGTGGCTCCCACAAGAGCCTATCAACTACACGGGAAAACACCCGGAAGCACACCAACACTTCATATTCAGGGTGTCTCGCGTAAATGTGGAACAAGCCTGTAACTCCTTTGTTTAGTGACCGATTATTTATTTTTTTTTTTTTTTCAGTAATGTAGTGCTACATAAACTCTATTCTTTAATAATGCAAACGATTTCTCCAACGCAAAACGTGGCCTACTGTACTTCGACGTGCTGAACATGAATCCGATGTCCATTTAACTGCATCACCCACCAATTTTTTTAATAAAAAACTTTTGTAATCAAGATATCTTATTTTTTATGGGGTATGTTAAAAGAAGTATACAAAGACCGCCCAGCTACCGTAGACGAATTAATAAAAGAAATTACCGCTGCTTGCTACTACTCGGTATCCTTGGTGATCGCACGGGCTTGCCGTGCGACATCCCCAAAGAGGGCTCCGTGGCGGGTGGGGAACCAGATGGACGAAATCAACAAATAACCCATATGGATAATAAAACCTTAGCCAATCAAGCGGCAGAGCGGCCACGCTCGCCGCACCAACCAGTGGATGAGCGCCAGCGCCCACCACAACATGCACAGTCTGCGGCAGAGCAACAACGTTCGCCACAGAATGAGCCAAACAAGGTAAGAGTAGTCCAGTGCAACCTGCAACACAGTAGAGCGGCAACGGCAACATTGTGCCGACGACTCGATGTGGAGCAGGATACACTGGCTCTAATCCAAGAACCCTGGATAGTTAAATCTAAAATATCTGGTTTAACAAAACTAAGCGGAGTTTCAGCTCACCAACAATGACGCCGAGGACAGCGATTTATGCCCCCCGGCACATCAAAATCCAGCCATTACAACACCTTTCAACCTCTGATCTCACGGCCGTGAGGGTGGAATGTGCAATATCAGGCAAACCAACAACAGTCGTAATAGCATCAGTGTATCTCCCCCAGGACCAGGCAACACCACCGCCGACAAGGGAAATGGAGAACCTGGTAACTCATTGCCTCACCCAGAAATGGGAACTAATCATGGGATGTGACGCCAATGCTCACCATGTAACCTGGGGCAACAAAGACAACAATGTTAGAGGTAAGTCACTTTACGACTATATAATCGGTAATAACCTTAATATAATTAACCAAGGCTGTACACCGACATTTATTAACTCTAGAAGTCAAACCATAGTAGATATCACCTTAGCTACAAACCGTATATCCAACTCGATCCAAGACTGGCATGTGTCTGACGCTGCTTCAATGTCAGACCACCGCTGGATTGAATTCGGCATTAAATTAATCAAAGCACCAAGAAAACTCCTCAGGAACCCCCGAGACACTGACAGAGATGAATATCGACGTCAACTCAGGGAGAACCTGAGGGATGTACACAATGGGGTGCCACAAAACAACGGAGAGATTGAGCAGTATGTTAAAACTGTTCAAACCGCTATGAAAAAAGCTTACGAAGCATCGTGTCCCTTGAAGGCCGTACAACAGCAGCCTGGGGAAGCCACTAAATGGTGGTGCCAGACGCTGACCGACCTCAAGAAACAAGCTAGGACATCGTTCAACAAGGCGAAAATGACAAAACTTGAATCAGATTGGGAGCTATACAGAACCAATCAAAGAGAGTTCAAAAAACTAGTCAGGCAGAGACAACGAGAGGCATGGAGAGCCTACTGTGAGGAGATCGAGGATTACTCGCAGGCTGCTAGGCTACATAAAATACTTGCCAAAAACAAAGACAATCACCTAGGTCTACTGAAAAAGGATGATGGTACCAGTACCAACGACCTACATGAAAGCCTAGAGTTGCTTATGGAAACTCACTTCCCAGAATCTGTAGTGACAGATCGGAAGGAATGGCCAAATGAAACCGACACTCAACCCACCGAACTGGACTGGCAAACTGCCAAACAAATTGTGAGTGAAGACAGAATTAAATGGGCAATACTGGGCTTCTCCCCCTTCAAATCGCCAGGTACTGACGGCATTCATCCAGCCCTTTTACAATGGGGTCTGGATGAAATAGTGCCGCACCTGACAGCAATATTCAGGACGTGCCTAGCACACCTTTATATTCCGAAGGTGTGGAGAGAAGTCAAAGTAGTGTTCATACCAAAGGCGGGAAGAATAGACTATACTACCCCCAAAGCATACCGACCCATTAGCTTGACCTCGTTCCTTCTCAAGGCGATGGAAAAGCTATGTGAGCGATACTTGAGGGATGTTGCGATTACTGCTAATCCCACACATCCCAATCAGCATGCATACACCCCGGGCAGATCCACCGACACCGCCCTTCATGCGGTTAGTGGTTGGATTGAAAAGTCTTTGGACAATAAAGAGTCCACCCTGGGTGTCTTCATAGACATAGAAGGCGCTTTTGATAAAACCACCTTTCCAAAAATTACAGCAGCCCTCACGAGCAGGAACGTTTCTCCGATCGTAAGTGGCTGGATATCCAACATGCTCTCAAAAAGAGCGGTACAGATTAACATGGGAGACATCGCTGTTAGAGGAATGGTTGCAAGAGGCTGTCCTCAGGGGGGTGTCTTATCACCTCTTCTATGGAACTTAGTTCTTGACAGCCTCCTGCGCCGCCTCAACTCCGAAGGATTCCACACAATTGCATACGCAGATGATCTAACGATACTGCTTAGTGGTAAATTCGAAGGAGTCCTCTGTGATCGAATGCAGATGGCCCTGAGAATAATCGAAAGATGGTGCAGAGAACACTCTCTGTCGGTCAACCCCAGGAAGACAGAGCTGGTCCTCTTCACAAGGAAAAGGAAATTGGGGCCAATGACGGCCCCCGTTCTCCTAAATACCACACTAAATTTCGCATCAGAAGTAAAATACCTTGGAGTAACTTTTGATGCCAAACTAACATGGAATCTTCATTTAGACAGAAGACTAAAGAAGGCTTACATCTCTTTTGAGCAGTGCCGCAGAACCATAGGGAAAACCTGGGGAATGAAACCCAAAGTAGCTATGTGGATTTACACTGCTATAATAAGACCAATGATAGCCTATGGAGCCATCGTCTGGTGGCCTAAGAGTCAGCAGACTGTAGCGAAACGTAAGCTCAGCCAGGTACAACGAGTAGCCTGTTTAAACACAATTGGAGCTATGAGAACAACACCAACAAGAGCAATGGAAGTGATGCTGTGTCTGCCACCACTAGACATATATCTAGAAGAGGTGGCCCTAACTACTATGGCACGTCTCAAATCCGTTGGCATACAGCCAAACATAGGATGTGGAGTGACCAGATGCCGGCTGTGGAATGAGGCAATTAAACAAATGCCACTTCTGCAGGTACGTGCAGATGGTATTTCTCCACAGTTCATCTTTGATAGACCCTATGAAATACACACCAACAGTAGCAATGAGGCCGTCAGTGAAGGAACAGTTAACATCTTCACAGACGGATCGAAAAAGAAAGAAGGAACAGGTTGTGGGGTATACTCCAGGAACCTGCAAATTCAAATTAAATGGGCTATGGACAAACAAGCCAGTATAATACAAACAGAACTGGCGGGAATAACCATAGCCGCAAAAGAAATTTCCCGTAGACAAATAACGGGAAAAACAATAAGAATCTACACTGATAGTAGACAATCACTACTGGCCCTACAGAGACACAAAATAACAACAGGGTCAGTATGGGAATGCCATCAGGCACTCGTGGGCGCCTCCAGCATGAACAGTGTCATTCTATGCTGGGTCAAAGGGCATGCACAGTGCAGAGGCAACAGGGAAGCTGACAGTCTGGCTAAGAAGGCAGCCAGTCTAAGTATACTTGGACCTGGCCCTTCCAACATACTGCCGACCTCAGCAATAATGCTAATGATTAAAGAAGACACCCACAGAAAATTTAAAAAACTGTGGGATGAAACTCATAGTTGTCAGTTGGCCAGGGATCTGCTTAGATACCCTGACAAGGATACAACGATGATCTACCTGGGAATGTCCAGGAAGAACCTGCGCTTCGCGACAGGAATTCTTACTGGTCATTGCCAGCTGAGAAAGCACCTTTACAACATGAAGTTAAATGACACACCCCTATGCAGAGGTTGTGAACAAGAAGACGAGACTGTCCAACACGTACTCTGTGAGTGCCCGGCAGTCTCCTCTAGCAGAGAATCCATTTTGGGAGAACGTTGGCCTACACTGGCCGACTTGAGGGATATTCCCCTAGGCAGCATCACCACCTTCTTCACAAGATTAGGATGGTTGGAGGCCTAGGTGGAATCCTGTATCCCTCGGGAGGACGTACAAGGGGCCCAATGGGGCCTAGGTGCTGCGGTCACCTAAATGTGACTGCCCTCCCACAAACTCCAAACTCCAACTCCAGCTACTACTCGACAGCCACGGCAAAAAGTTTTTATTAGTGACAGAGGGAAAGTAGAAAAATGTATTTTTGTCAATGGGGACTTAATAGAAAAAACTGTAATTTAGATTATTTAAATATATTAGTTAAATTGTGTTATATTCCTACGTAAAACTGAAATATTACTTCTGTTAATATTTTTATTTTGTTGTTCGATTTAAAATGTATAACTTGTTGTTAGTTCTTATATTCATATTCAGGTGTTCTTGATGTAATGTTAGTTATTTTTTGTTTATATTCATTATGGAAAAAATAAAATGTTATTAGAAATTAATTATTTAGGTTTTATGAAATTAATAGTTTTTATTTTTAAAAAATTGCCAAGATTGGAAATTAATATTTTTAGATAGAGTTTCTTTTTGTTTTCCGTGAATTACTTTCTGCTATTTGCCAAATTCTATAAAGAAGATGTTTTATGCCAATATGCAAACAGAAAATAATTTACTTTAAAATGTTAGAAAATACTTGGAAGTACTGGATTATCTAAATGATTTATTCATAGACGTACATAAAAAATCCAGAGATTAAAATACCATATTCTCATGTATTTTAAATCCCTGAACACGATTTGAGATCTAAATTGCAAAATTTCGCACATTTTTTTAAATCGCGACCAACATATTTAGGCATTAAATACGATGTTTTTCGCGATTTAAAAAATGGTGAGAAACTTAACAATTAGCACCTCAAATTCGTGTCCAGCGGTTCAAAATTTATCGGAATATGGCATTGTGATATCTGGAATTCATCAATATTTTGCTATTGTTTATTGGTGAAAACTCAGCCATAATTAGCTCAAATGAAACATGAAATATATTAAAGTTTTATTAAAAATTAAATTTTGATTTACAAGGAGACCAACAAATATGGAAATAATACACCAACCGTCAACTAGAAGAGATGAAAACATCAGGAGAGTTCGAACTCACCCGACACAGGAGTTAATACAAATTTTGAATAACAATAATGTATATAATATAATATATATGTGCAAGCTAGGTCCCTAATCTAGCTCAGACTTAACCTATATATATATATATATATATATATATATATATATATATATATATATATATATATATATATATATATATGAAAAATACTAGGTTCACGGGTTGAACCGCGTCTGAGATTATTGGAGTCTCGACGTTTCGGCTCCCACTTTGGAGCCATTTTCAAGAGAAAGGGGTGGAAGAAGAATCGATAATGTATGGGATATGGGAGGTCTAGTCTAGGAAGTGTAAGGAATGGTTCGAGTCCGGGGCCTCAATCTGCCTACTCCCCAGGTCGAACCGTGGTTCGTCTCTAAGATCTCAATCTCAGTTCTAGGAGAGAACCGACGAGTTGTGGGTTGGGGTGAGGTATTTATAGTAGGGTTGGTGGGTGTGGCGAGCACTGGTGCAGAACGGTTGCGCATGGTAGGAGGGTCGTTGTGTGGTCTTGATAAGGGTTGTATAGTTAGTGGAGTTATTAGTGATTTCCAAGCAGTTGGAAGTCGAAGACTGTCGTCCCTTTTATTTAAACAATTGGGACGCTTCTCGATTTCAATTGCTTCGCGGATCGTTCGTGTTTTTAGGGAATATAAAGGTGCTATTGTTTTTGTGTTGTCAAAGTCTATGTTATGTCCAGTCTGGAGACGGTGTTGGGCTAAGGATGAGGTAGGATCAGTTTTTCTGACCGCTAAGCGATGTTCGTATACCCTGTTGTTAATGCGTCTGTTTGTTTGTCCAATGTAAGTTTGGGGACAGTCGGAGCAAGGTATTTCGTAAACGCCATGGGAGTCATTAGGGACTTGGTCTTTTGGGGACTTGATAAGGTTGGAAATAGTCTGTTGTGTTGTGAATATTGTTTTTATGTTGTTTGCTTTTAGGACTTTGGAGATTCGGTCTGTGACACCTTTGATGTAAGGTAGGAAGGCTTTGTGTTGTTCAGGTAGGGATGTGTCCGGATGTTGTGTTTGGGATGGGTTCTGTGCTTTATTTATGGTCCGTCTTATATGGTTTCTGTCGTAGCCGTTTTGTAGGAGTGCGTGTTCTAATGTGTGCAATTCAGTTTGTCTGTTGTGGCTGTCAGTTAGTCTGAGGGATCTTGTTATGAGGGTGTTGACGACCGAATTTATTTGTGAGGGATGGTGATGGGAGTTTGCATTTAAGTAACGGTTTGTGTGGGTTGGTTTTCGGTAAACAGAGTAAGAAAATTGGTTTGTGTTATTTTTGGTGATAAGGACATCTAGGAAAGGCAGAGATGAATTATTCTCTACTTCCATGGTGAACTGTATCTTGGTATGAATGTTGTTTAAATGGGATAAGAATGTATTTAGGGAATCCCTACCGTGCGGCCAGATGACGAAGGTGTCATCAACGTATCTTAACCAGCACGTAGGTTTCAGGTCAGAAGTACTGAGGGCTTGAGTTTCGAAGTGGTCCATGAAGATAGTGGCTATGACGGGGGATAGAGGTGATCCCATAGGGGCTCCACTTATTTGTTTATAAAATTTATTTTGGAAGAGAAAATAGGTGTTTGACAAGCAATGTTCTAGGAGGGATAGGGTACTGGGAGAAATGTCGTGTTTGGTTTTGAGAGTGTTTAGGGCTTCAGAGAGTGGGATATTCGTGAATAATGATATAATGTCGAAACTGACTAGTATATCATTCTGCGAAATAGGATATTGTTGCAGGAGGTCGATAAAATGAGCGGAGTTTTTGACATAAGATGACGCCCTTTCGGCGATAGGTTGAAGGGCGCTGGCTAAGTGTCCAGCTAGTTTGTGGGTTGGGGAACGAAAGGCACTAACAATGGGTCTTAAAGGAATGTTTGGTTTATGAATTTTAGGAAGCCCGTAAATTCTAGGAATTCGAGAAGACTTTTCTCGTGGAATTAGGGATTTACCGATATCTGGATGGAGGTCAGAGTTGTTGATGATTGTCTTGGTTTTCTTTTCCAGATAGGTAGTAGGGTCGTGTTGAATTGGTCTGTAATCAGTACTTGTTACTAGGTCGTTCATTTTTCGTAGGTAGTCAGATGTATTGAGGATGACAGTGGCGTTACCTTTGTCTGCTGGTAGGATAGTCAGTTCGTCATTGTTATATAAGTCTTAGGGCTCGTCTTTCTCGTAAGGGTAGGTTGGATTTGGGAGGTTTAGCTGTTCGAAGTATTCTGGAAATGTCTTGTCTGGTGTCTTCAGCTTGGTTGTCTGGAAGGTGGGATATAGAGTTTTCGACTTGGGAAATAATAGCCTCAGTTGGGATGGAGTTAGGGGAAATAGCAAAGTTGAAACCTTTAGCTAAAGCTTGAAGAGCTGGATCACTGATGGGAAAGTCGGAAAAGTTATGGACTACATTATTGGGATCTATTGGAGGGGTGGAGTGTGGTTTCTGTTTAGAGATGAGCTGTGAGAGTTTTTGTTTTTGTGTGGTAGTCTTTTGTTCTGCTATGTGTTGTGCTGTATCGTTAGAGAGTCGGTCAAAAGTGTCCCAAAGTATTGGATGAATGAAAGAAGTGTGGATCTGGGAGTAGGTTTTGTATATCAATGTGTTGGTGGTGTTGAGGTTATGTCTTGTGTTATGTATGGAATTTCTAAGTAGAGCAGAGTTTGCCTTATCTAGAATTCTGGAAATGGAGCGGGATTTAGTGTGATGTTTAAGTTGTAAAGATTTTGGAATGACCTGATGATCACGACAGGCTTTTAGGAAGGTAAGATCACAAAGGAGTTTGGATTTGCGGATAAGAAGTTTACTATAGGTCTTAGTCAGAGAATAAATTTCCTCCCCGTAGAGGCGAATGAAATGTTCGGATAGGTTTCCGCGGTTGTCTGTATGAAAAATACTAGGTTCACGGGTTGAACCGCGTCTGAGATTATTGGAGTCTCGACGTTTCGGCTCCCACTTTGGAGCCATTTTCAAGAGAAAGGGGTGGAAGAAGAATCGATAATGTATGGGATATGGGAGGTCTAGTCTAGGAAGTGTAAGGAATGGTTCTTAGAGAGAACCGACGTCGGTTCTCTCTAAGAACTGAGATTGAGATCTTAGAGACGAACCACGGTTCGACCTGGGGAGTAGGCAGATTGAGGCCCCGGACTCGAACCATTCCTTACACTTCCTAGACTAGACCTCCCATATCCCATACATTATCGATTCTTCTTCCACCCCTTTTTCTTGAAAATGGCTCCAAAGTGGGAGCCGAAACGTCGAGACTCCAATAATCTCAGACGCGGTTCAACCCGTGAACCTAGTATTTTTCATACAGACAACCGCGGACACCTATCCGAACATTTCATATATATATATATATATATATATATATATATATATATTAAACAGCGTGCTTCCAGAGGGCAGAATATATTAAAATAAAATATTTCTGTCAATCACCTCTGTGAATCCTTATTTTCATAAGGATAATAAACCAAACTGCAAATAATTGCGAGCCTGGCCGCGTTAAGTATAGAAATCACATTCTACAACAAAACGCTTGGTTTTGATTTAAACAAGCACCAGCCGAAAGAATTATTCCTAATTAAAGGAAACTCTCGTACCAGCCGTCTCAGACTAACTTGCATACTGCAGTTTCGCACTTCCTGGTGCTCATCAGTGCAAGGCGAGCCCGAGACGACTAGTACAAGAGCCTGGGTTAACCAAGTGGCCAGATCGACGTTGTAAAACGACGAAATGGGGGAGGCGCCATCTAGCGACAGCTGCCTGTTGAAATCAAAACAATAATATCCCGACATGGGGCACATAATAGTAAACAGCGTGCTTCCAGAGGGCAGAATATATTAAAATAAAATATTTCTGTCAATCACCTCTGTGAATCCTTATTTTCATAAGGATAATAAACCAAACTGCAAATAATTGCGAGCCTGGCCGCGTTAAGTATAGAAATCACATTCTACAACAAAACGCTTGGTTTTGATTTAAACAAGCACCAGCGGAAAGAATTATTCCTAATTAAAGGAAACTCTCGTACCAGCCGTCTCAGACTAACTTGCATACTGCAGTTTCGCACTTCCTGGTGCTCATCAGTGCAAGGCGAGCCCGAGACGACTAGTACAAGAGCCTGGTTACCCAAGTGGCCAGATCGACGTTGTAAAACGACGAAATGGGGGAGGCTCCATCTAGCGACAGCTGCTTGTTGAAATCAAAACAATAATATCCCGACATGGGGCACGTAATAGTAAACAGCGTGCTTCCAGAGGGCAGAATATATTAAAATAAAATATTTCTGTCAATCACCTCTGTGAATCCTTATTTTCATAAGGATAATAAACCAAACTGCAAATAATTGCGAGCCTGGCCGCGTTAAGTATAGAAATCACATTCTACAACAAAACGCTTGGTTTTGATTTAAACAAGCACCAGCCGAAAGAATTATTCCTAATTAAAGGAAACTCTCGTGATTTCTATACTTAACGCGGCCAGGCTCGCAATTATTTGCAGTTTGGTTTATTATCCTTATGAAAATAAGGATTCACAGAGGTGATTGACAGAAATATTTTATTTTAATATATTCTGCCCTCTGGAAGCACGCTGTTTACTATTACGTGCCCCATGTCGGGATATTATTGTTTTGATTTCAACAAGCAGCTGTCGCTAGATGGAGCCTCCCCCATTTCGTCGTTTTACAACGTCGATCTGGCCACTTGGGTAACCAGGCTCTTGTACTAGTCGTCTCGGGCTCGCCTTGCACTGATGAGCACCAGGAAGTGCGAAACTGCAGTATGCAAGTTAGTCTGAGACGGCTGGTACGAGAGTTTCCTTTAATTAGGAATAATTCTTTCGGCTGGTGCTTGTTTAAATCAAAACCAAGCGTTTTGTTGTAGAATGTGATTTCTATACTTAACGCGGCCAGGCTCGCAATTATTTGCAGTTTGGTCTATTATCCTTATGAAAATAAGGATTCACAGAGGTGATTGACAGAAATATTTTATTTTAATATATTCTGCCCTCTGGAAGCACGCTGTTTACTATTACGTGCCCCATGTCGGGATATTATTGTTTTGATTTCAACAAGCAGCTGTCGCTAGATGGAGCCTCCCCCATTTCGTCGTTTTACAACGTCGATCTGGCCACTTGGGTAACCAGGCTCTTGTACTAGTCGTCTCGGGCTCGCCTTGCACTGATGAGCACCAGGAAGTGCGAAACTGCAGTATGCAAGTTAGTCTGAGACGGCTGGTACGAGAGTTTCCTTTAATTAGGAATAACTCTTTCGGCTGGTGCTTGTTTAAATCAAAACCAAGCGTTTTGTTGTAGAATGTGATTTCTATACTTAACGCGGCCAGGCTCGCAATTATTTGCAGTTTGGTTTATTATCCTTATGAAAATAAGGATTCACAGAGGTGATTGACAGAAATATTTTATTTTAATATATTCTGCCCTCTGGAAGCACGCTGTTTACTATTACGTGCCCCATGTCGGGATATTATTGTTTTGATTTCAACAGGCAGCTGTCGCTAGATGGAGCCTCCCCCATTTCGTCGTTTTACAACGTCGATCTGGCCACTTGGTTAACCCAGGCTCTTGTACTAGTCGTCTCGGGCTCGCCTTGCACTGATGAGCACCAGGAAGTGCGAAACTGCAGTATGCAAGTTAGTCTGAGACGGCTGGTACGAGAGTTTCCTTTAATTAGGAATAATTCTTTCGGCTGGTGCTTGTTTAAATCAAAACCAAGCGTTTTGTTGTAGAATGTGATTTCTATACTTAACGCGGCCAGGCTCGCAATTATTTGCAGTTTGGTTTATTATCCTTATGAAAATAAGGATTCACAGAGGTGATTGACAGAAATATTTTATTTTAATATATTCTGCCCTCTGGAAGCACGCTGTTTACTATTACGTGCCCCATGTCGGGATATTATTGTTTTGATTTCAACAGGCAGCTGTCGCTAGATGGAGCCTCCCCCATTTCGTCGTTTTACAACGTCGATCTGGCCACTTGGTTAACCCAGGCTCTTGTACTAGTCGTCTCGGGCTCGCCTTGCACTGATGAGCACCAGGAAGTGCGAAACTGCAGTATGCAAGTTAGTCTGAGACGGCTGGTACGAGAGTTTCCTTTAATTAGGAATAATTCTTTCGGCTGGTGCTTGTTTAAATCAAAACCAAGCGTTTTGTTGTAGAATGTGATTTCTGTACTTAACGCGGCCAGGCTCGCAATTATTTGCAGTTTGGTTTATTATCCTTATGAAAATAAGGATTCACAGAGGTGATTGACAGAAATATTTTATTTTAATATATTCTGCCCTCTGGAAGCACGCTGTTTAATATATATATATATATATATATATATATAATTAAAAATCAAAAATTTTCGAGTCTCAATAACGATATATTACTGATCACGTTCTAACAATACATTTGTTTATCAATAAATACGTTTGATGTAATTAATTATGTTGAATATTAACACTTTAGAGTAGAAATTTGCCTTTTGTTGTTGTTTTGTCGCGTGGCTGGATCCCAAACTGACTGACTTGACTCGACTCTACTTACTCAACTGATTGGGTTGAGCACGTCTCGGTTTATATAAGATAAATCAAAGCTTCTGGAAGTGTTCGAAAATCGAAGACTCCAGGCGTTCTAGTCGTTCTAGACGTTCCAGATTCTTCGCCGTTCCCGAAAATTCGATCGGTAGGGGAGAGTGGCTTGTGTATATTCTCCAGCAGCCGAAGTCTTGCTTTTCGAATTATTCTAATAATGTAAAAAGTGTTTTTTCTAGCTCGCGGGCTTTACAGAGCGACAGAGGGACGTTAATTCTTACCCGATTTATTTAATTAAAGAAAGGTACTTTGACATTCTCCCCGTTTGCTAAGGCAAATTTCTACGATTGAGTGTTTGAAAACCTAAAGTATAAAATTCTATCTAACTTAAGTTATTTACGTGTTTTATAAGTAATAAAAACTAAATTTATATAATGCTGAAACTTAAGATATGTACAATAATGAAAAATAAACGTGATTCTAAAAAGAAGGATACGGCTTCTAGGGGTCCATGATGACCACTCTTGCTCGTCGTCGCTTTGGTTTATATGGTCTGTTCGTCTCTCCGTGTGTTGGTGTTGGCCTTGTTCAGGTGGTTGGCTCATCGAGTGCCGGAGTTGATACTGTTACTTTCTCTATATGCGCTGGGGCAACCAAATTTTCATGGTGCCCTGGGAGTGGCAAATTTTCTTGGTACGCTGGGGCAGGCAAATTATCTTCGTGCGCTGGGGCAGGCAATTTTTCTTCATGCGCTAGAGCAGGCAAATTTTCGTGCGCTGGGGCAAGTAGATGCGCTAAGGCAGGTAAATTTTCTTGGTGCGCTGAGGCAGGTAGATGCGCTGAGGCAGGTAAATGCGCTGAGGTAGGTAGATGCGCTGAGGCAGGAAAATTTTCTTCGTACGCTGAGACAGGTAGATGCGCTGAGGCAGGTAGATGCGCTAAGGCAAGTAGTAGGATTTTATCGTCTCTATCGTCATCATCAGGGGATGGTCTTCAGGGTGGTCTGGAAAATCGTCTTCAGAATTTTCGTCATTTAAGTCGTCATCATCGGGGTCCGATTCTTTATCGATGTCTAGCTGCTCGGGAGGTTCGTTTCCGGCGACTGGAGGCCCGATATCGTCTACGTGTATCAGATAAGTGTTGTTTCCGCGTCGGACCACGTATACTTCGTCGGAGACTTTTTTGGTTATTAGATGTGGGCCTGTCCAAGAGGGTAGGAACATATTTGGTTTCTTTCGACGGGCTTTTACCATTACTTCCTGTCCTTCATCGAAGGTAACCTCAGGTCTATCGTTTGGCGAAGAATACCTCTCTTGATATTCTGCTTGGTTCGCCCTTATTTCTTCTGTTCTTTCTTCCGGGGTTTGTTCTTCTTGCTCGTCCCGTTCCTCTTGATAGGCTGGTATATTTAGTTCGCCCTGCTGGGGTAATTGTTATCCGAGCAAATCCCTGCTTGGCGTTATTTGAGTGGCGGCATTGTATCGTGTTTGGAGGGTGCGTAAGACCTTTGGTATATATCTATCCCAGCTATTTTGTGTTCGCCTGTAGGTTAACGTCTTCACGACTTTCTTGAATTCCTGCACCCTTCTCTCTGTAGGGTTGGAGCGCTGATGGTAGATCGCTGTAAACTTCCGTTGGATTTCATTTCGGGCCACCATTGTTCATACAGGGTGCTGCCAAAGTGTCCGCCGTTATCCGAAACGATTATCTTCGGTGTTCCATATCTCGTAATAATTTCTTCTTCCAGCTAACTAATTATAATTCGGGCGTTTAGTTCGGAGAATGCCTTAGCTTCCACCCATTTCGTAAACATGTCTTCTACTATGAAAATGTAGCGATTCTTGCGAGGAGTCTCTTTGTAGGGAACCATGACGTCAATACTTATGGCTAATGCGGTTTGTGGGGTTGAAGCGTTGCTTTAGGTTGTAGTTGGTGGGCTTTCACCTCTCTGCAGATTCGACAGTTTTGTATATATTTTGCTACGGCTTTGTGCATGTTAGTCCAGAAGTATGTCCTTGTTAGATTTCGTATAGTTTCATCTCTCCCTGGATGAGCGGCGATGTCTTCATCATGAAAACTAGCCAATACATGGGGTATCATGCTTCTGGGTACGACTAACTTTCTTCTTCCTTGGTAGTTGCGCAATAGTTGCATGTCGTAGACCGCGAAGTTGTCAAAAAATTTATGTTCCCTATAATTTCGAGGACCGTCAGTTTCAATTCTTTCCCATTTTCGTATGTCATTTTGAATACGTCGGGAATGGAGTTGGGTATGTTTTACTTCTTCATATAAGTCAACCCTTGTGAATATATCCAGTCCTTCCGGAGTTAAGGCAGGGGGTAGCATTCTTTTCTCGTCGATTTCCACCCGAGGTTCTTGGATATCTGAATTTCTACTCAGGAAATCGGGTAATTCGTTGTCCTTTCCTGCACAATGTTCAATATCGAAGTCGTATTCTTGCAATAGAAGAGACCATCGTGTTAATTTTGTCTGGCGTCTTGATATTTATTTAACCAGGCCAGGGCACGGCTATCGGTTCTAAGTGTGAATCTTACATTTTCTAGGTACATCTTGTATTTTTTTATATATGTGACGACGGCTAGGCATTCGATTTCGTTGATATGGTATTTCTTTTCAGCTGGGGTGAGACATGCGCTAGAAAAAGAAATGATTTGTTTCGAACCGTTTTCGCCTGGCTGATATAGAACTCCCGATATGCCGGTGAGGGAGCCGTCTGTTTGGAGGATAAATTTCTTCGTAAAATCAGGACGATGTAGCTCGAGCGGCTTGGAAGCTTCGTCCATTATTTTTTTAAAAGCTCTCTCGTGTTCGTTGGTCAAGCGAAATCTCTTGTTTTTACCGAGAAGTTCGGTAAGTGGCTGATTAAGCGAAGCGGCGTTTTCTAGATACTCTCGGATCCAATTAAACGTTCCCAGGAAGCTTTGGAGTTGTTTTTTATTTTTTGGTGGTTGAAAATTTTGTATTACCAAGATATGTTTTTGTTGGGGTAGTGTCTTGTCCTAGGATATTCGATATCCGAAATAGTTCAATTCGTTGGTTGCGATGTTACATTTTTCCGGTGAAACTTTTACATTGTGTAGGCGGATCCTTTCGAAGACTAAATGTAAATGTCTCTGGTGTTCTTCTAGGCTGTTACTGCATATAATGATGTCATCGAGGTAGACTTGTACGAAGTCATGTATGTATCCTGCTAGTACATCGCGAACCATGAAGTTCTGAAATGTAGATGGGGCTGTCTTTAAGCCGAACGGCATAACTGTAAATTGATAGGATGCTCCGTCTGGGGTAGTAAAAGCTGTGTATTTCTTTGATTCCGGGTCCATGGGAATTTGCCAATATCCCGATGTTAAGTCTAGCAACGTGAATACCTTGGCTTTCCCTAGGGTCTTGATAGTTTCATGTTTTTTCGGTAGGGTGGATGATTGGTCCTTGGTTATCGCATTAAGCTTCCGATAATCCACGCAGAAACGGTTTTTTTACCAGATGCTTCGATTATGACTGGAGGTGAACTGTAAGGTGAGTTGCTGGGTTCTATTACACCAGCTTTTAGCATCTCGTCTATTTGTTCGTAGAAAATCTTCTTTCTATGAGGTGTCATTGGATAACATCGCTGGTTGATTATGGTTGGGGTGGATAGAGTAATGACGTGTTTCGTAGTCGTGGTTGTAATTCCTTTAGTAGGTCGTTCGCTGAATATGTCGGAGAATTCCATAAATACGGCTTTAAGTAATTGTTCAGCCTCCAGTGGAATACGAACTTTTTCGTGGAGTTGTCGAGATTCGGGGGTATACCTAGTTTCTTGGTTCCAGTATACGGTTTTCCTTAACGTTTTTCCCATATACATACACTTTCTTTCATAGTCTAGATGGACACCCTCGTCCTCCAGGAATGGTGTACCAAGAATAAGTTCCTTATTTAAATTTTCAATTACCTCAAACTCGCCCTGAATTTTGTTACCTTGTATGTCTGATCTAGGATGATATTTCCCAAGGATTCTGTTGTTTGGCCTCCGCATGCCATTGCAAACAATTTTCTGTCTTTGATTTGAGGCTCGGTGTCGACAAGTCCTGCCCTGACTATGTTGCTTTCCGCACCTGTGTCAATAACAGCGTTTATTTCCTGTCCGTTTGCGAGGATCTTAATATGTGGTAATTGCCTTGATTTTTGTAAATCTTGCATTGATAATAACGGGGCAGTTTCGGTCTGCGTCGTCAGGTCTTTTAGCGTTGTTTTTTCTAGGATAATGGAAATGTTCATAATGTTCTCAGAATCAGTCTGAGTAGCCATGTTATTTATCGGTTTTTCTTGAAAAATTGTAGAGATATTTAAGACATTGTCGAAATTTCATGGAGTCGCCGGGTTGGTTATATTGTTTGGGCCGGACGCCGAGGAATCGTTATTTAGTTGTTGGATCTGGGACGGGCGCCGGCCCCTTGGGAGTTTTACTGACGCCTATTGACTTGTTGGTTTTGCCCTGTGGTGTACGGATTTTGTGGACAATTTCTTTGCCAGTGCCATCCTCCGCAAAATCGGCATATCGTATTGGTTGCCTGTCTTGGTGCCTCGTCACGGTTACTATTATTATTATTGTTGTTGTTTGGACGATTTCTCCAATTGTCGTTATTGGTATTTCTCGGAAGATGATATTCTTCTAGCTCTGCTGCTACAGTTAGTAACTCCTCGGGGGTATCGAAATCACTGAATCGAATTTCTGCCCTTATCTCGGGGCGTAGTTGTCTATAGATGCAGTGCGCCTTCTCTTTAGGCGGTCTGGTTGGGTCTACTCTGTTAAATAAACCTATTTTCTTAGAGATGAATAACGTTACTGATTCGTTGAACCCTTGCATTTTTATATGCAAAATGTGTTCTGCCTGATCCCTTTTCGCTATGGTGTCGAAGGTCTGCCTCAGCGTCAATTTGAACGTTTCGTAGTCGTATATTAAATTTTTATATGGCTCGTACCATTCCTTTGCATGGTCTTTTAATTGTGATATGGTCATTATTAATTTTTCTGTTCGGTCAGTAATGTTATGTTTTCGAAAACGTTCTTCCATATTAAATGTAAACATATTTGCTCTTTCGTGATCCAGCCCTTGGAAAGTGTGCATGGGGGAGTTCCTTATAGTTTTCATAACCCTTTCAATTTTGCCCTCTTCATGACTTGTAGTAGCGTTTTGAATAGCCTGATTAATTGCCTCCGCCATGCCCACGAAGATTTGATTTAATTCGATATTTACATTTGTTTGATCCCCTCATTGTGGGTTTGATGTGTGTAAAATCGACTCACCTGGTGTGCAGTATTCGGGTATATATGTTGTACGGGGTCCTCTTCCTTCCCTGAGGAAGATGGTTGTCCTTCTAAGTGTGGCAGTTTTATTCCCCGTCGTGCCGCTGCCTCTCCTAGCGTCTTCATAACATTTTCGTAAGATTTCATCTTCTTTTTATTGTAAAAAAATGGACTTGAGAAGTTCTGGCCCTTCGATGGGTCTTCACGTAGCGTTTTTGCCTTATCAAGGGAATTATCGCCACACTCTTTTGATGCCACATTTGTTGAATTTCTTGCCCGAGTCGCTGGTATTTGCCTTCTTTTTCAGCAAAGTAGTTTTGAATGTTGTGATCATTAGGGATCCCTACAGATTATTATTATTATTATTATTATTATTATTATTTTTTTCCAAAGCCAGTCGCCCTTCTCTGTCTTCGATGCAACCAGTAGTACCTGTAACCACTCTCTACGCCGTAGAGTCAGTAATTACTGGGTCCGCGAATCGTGTGCTCTACTTACCCGACTGAATGCGTTGAGCGCGTCTCGGTTTATATAAGGTAAATCAAAGCTTCTGGAAGTGTTCGAAAATCGAAGACTCCAGGCGTTCTAGTCGTTCTAAACGTTCCAGATTCTTCGCCGTTCCCGAAAATTCTATCGGTAGGGGAGAGTGGCTTGTGTATATTCTCCAGCAGCCGAAGTCTTGCTTTTCGAATTATTCTAATAATGTAAAAAATGTTTTTTCTAGCTCGCGGGCTTTGCAGAGCGACAGAGGGACGTTAATTCTTACCCGATTTAATTTATTAAAGAAAGGTACTTTGAGATCCTCACCATTTATCTTTCCTAGTCTAAGCTTCGGCCAAATATTTTTCGGTGGCGGCCGTCATCTCGACTAATGTTTATGCGTCATTAATATTTACGCCTCTTAGGTGACATCTAAGCTCGGGGCGGAGTAAACAAACAAACAAAACAAAGAAACGGGCAGTTATTGTAAATATTTTAAAATGAAGCAAATGTGGCCTGCGAATATTTTGTTTGAATATTTCAGAATTCACTTTTACCTGAATGATGCCACTGAGATTGACTACACAGTCAATTGCCCAAATATTTAAGACTATTGTGAAACGAGTGAAAGTTGATAATATATTTGATTTCACCATGTTAGAATTAAATGGATTTTTGTAGAAACGTTTTTATTTCTACCATGATAAAAATGTTTATCTCGTTATAATATACTTTTATGCGCTGTTACGAGTCCTCACTATCTATCTTTCCTAGTCTAAGCTTCGGCCAAATATTTTTCGGTGGCGGCCGTCATCTCGACTAATGTTTCTGCGTCATTAATAGTTGCGCCTCTTAGGTGACATCTAAGCTCGGGGCGGAGTTGATTCACAATGATTCCTGTCTTTAGGTTTTTGGGCTTGAAGCAATCTATCCTATTGAAAAGACATACTTTGCGAGTGATAAAAACCGCGGTGCCTTCGTGAGTACCTTGACGGCCTCCGTAAAGCTTTGTCATAGTATGTGTAATGATCTCTGTCGAGTCAAATCGACATCTAAATATTTCGACAAACAGCCTATAGCTGGTGATTTGGGTGCGATACTGGTCAAACCGTATCTTGTCATTACCTCTTAACTGTTCAGTTATTGAAAAGATTTGGTCCCTCTCATGTGTAATGTGAGCACGGGCGAGGAACTCTTCCATATGTCTTATAAATGTTTCGAGATTCTCGTGATCGAGCCCGGGAAATTCGACATTAGGTCATCATGGCCTGTCTCTCTGGACAGTAGTGGCATTATGAATAGCTTTCGCAGAGCCCTCAGCCACCTTAGCAAACATATCTTGCATGCTCGCCTGAACCTCGTCAGTAATAACTTTTTTCATTCTCGGACTTCGGGTGCCTTTGATGGGTTGCTCCATTTCTTTGGAGTCAGTTGCTATCAAGATCGTGCTAATGAAAACGACTTGGAGTGGATTCAATGGAACCTTCCATCTCGCAATGTCTCGCTACTTTTTTAAATTAGCAATGTCCCTGCTCGGGCGCCATGTAGATGAACTTAGTATCGCGCGTCTGATAGACATGACAAGAATTTTATATTAGACAGGCTTTAGCCGTGCCGTCGCAACGATATCTAGCAACTATACTCAGAAGGGGGGTTCCAGTTACCCTTGAGACTCTCCAAGACGAAAATATATAAAATTATACCTACTGTGATTGCTATACTCTGCTCTCTCCGTCGTAATCTGATGTCGAGCGGGGCACCTCTAATGAATGAATCTCATACTAGTCCTTTCTCAGAAACACTTCTTAATAATTAAGTCCATCGATGGATTCTATGAGTACTCGGATCGCTTCACAAACTTGACGGGATCAGAGGTGACCCGACTCACGCCACAAAATCACACGCAGGTCGTCAGTCTTATAATTAGTAGATGAATAAGAAATCGAATTCAAAATATATTTTCATTTATTGAAATAAATTTCATAAAATATAAAAAATATAAATACTCAATATTTAACTAGTGTATATATGACAAACATCAGAGAGCACCACCACTTAGCAAGACGTTACGTCCCGTAGGATAGCAACTCATCCAGCGTCGAGAGAACTATAACAATCGACTGTACAAAGAGATTCAGACTCCCAGTTAATTATAATTGTAAACTTTTTTGAAAATTATTCACATTTAATTTTGCACTGAAATTTTCGAATTGCTTGTAATCTTTGTCAAGATGTTTTAATTCCAGCTTGAAGAAACGTACTAACGACATTGAACCCAAAGATACCTTTTTGGCGTCGACTCGTATTCGAGCGACTAATATGGCAATTCCCGCCTGGGCCTGGATTAAGGATATTTTGGGTCCGTAGGAACCGAATCTTGAATTTTTGGGTTATTTTTGATGGGCGTTCTTGTGGTGCAGACATGGAGTATTCTCCATCACTTGCAAAATAATTAAATGCTGATTTTTGTTTTTATTGGAAAAACCGTCCCATTGATTATTTATTAAATTTCGACATTTGAAATAGCTACTCTCTACATCCTGACTGAGAATTCCGCCCTGTGCAAATCTCTTTGTGGTACTCTCGAAAAAGTTGTCGCATCTTGAAATTTTTCAAGTCAAATCTTTGGTACTTTCGAAAAATATTTAATTTTCGAACGACGGCGCCCAAAGGCGATTGGCCGTCGTCCTCGAGCTGAAAAATTTTCTGTCATTTTTTAGGACACTTTTAGCGAAATAATTTTTTATGCAGATTTCAATGAAAGACGATGCCAAAGGCGGTTATAGGTCTTTTGTGAAGTGATAATATTTCAAAGTGGATTTTCTCATGGGAATTTTGGGTTAGATTTAATTCTCAATAGTTTTATATTTTTAAAATGGATCATTTTATAGAGTTCAATAACAGTTTCGCGGTAAAATATTTAAAGGAAGGAAGGAGCAATAACTCCGTTCTCTGGCCCTGAGCCAGCCTTCGGTTTGCCAAGAAGTCTGATTCAATCAGAGTTACGAGACTGGGCCACTGCAAGGTTCAGCAACTATTGGACTCAGGCCCCTGGAATGAGGCAGTCGAGGCTCCATATAAAGGGGCCCTCGACTGACTCAACCATTAAGTGGTTGCTTGGGCTCGATAGAGAAAAAATGTGACGGATAGTAGGCTTGTTAACAGGACACTGTCCTCTGAACAAACATCTTCACACAATGGGGTTGAAAAACAGCCCTATTTGTAGGATATGTGGAGTGGAGGATGAAACCACCACTCATATCCTATGCAATTGCGCACCCTTAGGTACGTTATGATATAGGCATCCCCAAAGGCAATTTTTACAGCCGGAGGAGTTACGGGATCAACCATGGAATAGACTGCTATCCTTTGCGGAGAGCACTGGTCTCTTCTAGAAGATCCCACATGACGCGAATGCACAATGGGCCGACAGGCCTGAGTGCTGCGGATTTCACAGATCTGCTCGCCGCGATAATAATAATAATTATTAAATTTTCCTTTCACAGTCTTGCTGGTGGGTATTCGACATCAGTAGGGAAGAAATTCATCTTATCCTACTGTGTTTAAAAATTTTCTTGTTATATGGCATGTTTGGAGAATCACAGTTTTCTGAATGATGTGACCCAGGTTAATTGGTAAGCCCAGTCGTTTAATGTTATCGATAAGTTGTCTGGTCATTACTCCTTCTACAAAAATGATTATTGGGTTAGTTTCCACAGTGCCGAGGTTCCATATATGCTTAATTTCAATGGCTAGGTCTTCATATTTCCTAATTTTCTCATTCTCCGTCTTCGACAAATTGTGTGTCAGTGTGTTTCGTTTTTCAATTAGTACTATATCTGGCCTATTGTAAGCCACAGTTCTGTCTGTTATAATCGGTCTATCCCAATATTGCAGGTACTCTGCGGACTCCAGTACTGGCTCAGGTGAATATCGGTAGTACGGTGGAAAGTCATTCATTAAGTTGTACTTTCGGACCAATTCTATATGAACAACTTTCGCAGCTTGGTTAATTGGTTGTCTACCCAGATAGGCAGTGTCGGATAAAGCCATGCATCCTGCGGTGACGCATTCCATTGCGTCTCCGGGCAATCTGCATTTTCGGCACACATCTACGATATTCCTTTTCAGAATGACCTTCTCATAATTTCTTGTTGGTACTACAGGGTCTTGGAAAAAATTATAAATCCGTCTGTTTTCGGGTGAAGTTGACCCTTCCTCAGCCAGGCAAGTGATTCGTCTTTATCTACTACTTCATTTTGCAATGCTGTCGGCTATTTACCATGTAGAGTGTTTTCGCGCCAGTTTATGGATGCTGGTGGGTTAACTTCGACGTTTCTGGCTCCATGACTTAGGTTTAAGTCTATATAGTTCTGATCAGCTGTTATTACTTTCTGTGAGAACTGATCACCGGACTCCTGAAAATATTCCCTCATATTGAATTCTTGTTTCTTGCATAGATTGTGAATATTAATCAGTCCCTGTCCTCCTTCTCTTCAAGTAGACTCTTTCAGTCGCAGAGCGACGGTGGTGGGCTCTAAACTTCATTAAAAGTCTGCGAGTGAGTCTGTCCAGTTCGTGCAAATCTGTATTAGAATACTTAAGGATTCCAAATGAATATGTCAGGGTTGGTATTGCTCAGGTGTTGATGGCAGTGACTAGATTTTTGGAATTCAGTCAGGTGTTAAGGAGTTTAGTCAGTCTAGTCCGGTATTTTTCTATAAATATCTTTTTCAGTTCTGTGTGATTGTTATGATGATTGTTAGCTGCTCCTTGCAACCCAGTGCTCTCTCGATGCACCCTTTCTGCTCGGGTGATATTATCTTATTGTTCATGCAATGCTCATAGATTTTTGAATATAATGCAGCAGTAAGTAGCTTATAGATCACTGATAAACAGGTAATGGATCTATAATTTCTCGAGTCATTTCTATCTCCCTTTTTATATAGAAGGAAGGTGTTGCCATAAGCCAGGAAAGCTGGGAAATTTTTGGGCTTGCGAGGATCTTATTAAAGCATTTTGCCATGACGGGGGCAAGGCAGTGAAAGCTCTAACCAATAATTCTGAATTTGGTCGGGGCCAGGTGATTTCCAGTTGGATAAGTTTTTAATTGCTCCTTTAATGTCGTCAGCACTGAGCATTACCTCTGGCATGTCTGGTGGAGTTTTTGCTGTCTTCTTAATTGAAGGCAGCCAATTGGCGTCCTCATTGAACTTTGTAGGTTTTGACCAAATTTCTCTCCAATAAGTTTGGAACCGTTGAGTATCACATCCCATACCATGGTCAAGTTGCTTTGGTTGTTCTAAGTTCCGATAAAATATCCTTTGATTTTCTCGATTTTGAACTTTCCTTTTGGTTGTTTCGTTATATCTTCTAAGACAGGTCCCTTTAGCTTTAAATTTCTGCCTCAGTTGGTCCCTAAAATCCACTAACTTTTGTGCCAAGTTCGGGTCTGTGGCAGGCAGTCTTCTTTCTATCAGGATCTCTTTAATTCTTATTGACACTTTCTGGCTTGAATCTCCCTTAAGGTGCTCACTTATTATGTCAGATTTGGCTCTGAGTTGGTTAATTTGCTTCTGCAGCCTAATCCCCCATGCAGGTTCGTTTTCTTTTTTCTTAGTCATCTTTCCTCTGATGAATAGTTCTTGACTATTGAGTTCTATGGTAGCTGCGGCTGCGGCATATAGGGCAGTATGGACCTTGTTAAGGTCGGATGTGTCGCTTATTGCTAGCTGTAGGACCAGGTTTACATCCTGTAATATTCTTGGCGTTTCCTTTTTGTGTATTAATCTGGGTATACTAGGTCTTTGGGATGGATTGCTGTTTTCAAAGAGAGTGTAATTTGCTGCGTCATCAAGTTCGTTTTCATTTTCATCCTATGGGAGGATGATGTTTTCTTCTTCAACCTCAGCTTCTTCTCTCTTGTTGGTTATGAAGCAAATTTCCTACTTATTCCTTATTTCGTCAATTTCTGTTTGTTCCAGTAGTTTCTTGGAGTTACTATTGTTACTATTTTTTTTAGTTTCCTGACGCTGGACAGTCTTTCCGTAGCCTCCAACACCACACGGAAAGAGCGTCAGCAAAATATCCACAACCACTCCCCGCATCCCGCGGGGTTAGTGACTAAATTCCAGAATCGTATGCTCTAAGTAGGCGAAGGGACCCCAAGATGTATGCCTTCTTCATTTGGCCTGCTAACCAAACAGCAAAGCTCTGACAGGCCGGCATGATCTTCAGTTCCGAGAGTAGCGTAGACTTCATAGCTCCCAGTACATCGATTATTAGGTCGACCATCTTGACCGAGTAGCCTAGGTACAGCACTTGGAGCTCGTACAGGAGATCACGGTATTTGGTCCGTTTCCCTCCTCTTTCAACGCGATGTTTTGCTCAGCAGGTGCCGAGAACTCGATCACAAACATCACTTTGTTTCATGGTCGAGGAGGACTATGTCAGGCTTATTGGCTTGAATTAGCCTGACTGTCGAAGTAGTTCCAATAAATTCGGACCTCTCGTTTTCAACGGTCTCGATGTCTCCGGGAACGTAAGGCGGCACTGGTATCTAGTCTGTTCCGTACGAGTGCCGGAGATAGTACAGCATCCGTAACGCCGCGTGTTTTTGGCTTTACCTTTTAACCTTTACACCCATTACGCACCTTCGGTAAACCAAAGTGTTAATGCCACCATCTTGAGGCCACAGGCCACAATGAATCCCTCGGTCTCCGACTTTAGCCCAGCTAACCTTAAGAAGGCGAATGACAGCCTTGTCGATAAACCCAGTATTTCTAAGTTCTTATAGAACACCCCGTGCATGGATTTATCGACATGCTGCCTAAACAGACATTCCTGTTCGGCAGCTTTTATTTGGGCCTTCAGACGAGGTGGCTGGAGTTCAGTGACTGACTCTGGGTCAGCACCGCGCCGGCCTCCTCGCCTATCGTCGAATACAAGACCAAGTTCGTCTGCGGCTCTTTTTGCCACCTTAAACAGTCCTGCACCTGTTGTAGAGCACAATTTTTGTAGGTATTTTTCAAAAAACTAGATACCAAAAAATGCCCATTTAATGACTCTATCGATCGCCAAACTCGTATCATAAATAAAAAGTCGTTTTCTAATTTTTCTAGTCACTTTTAACTAAAGACACATGCAACTCTCGTATATGACCAGAGGGCCTTTTGCACAAACCGCCTCATATCCCCGTCGACCTGTTTGATCAAGTCCTACGACTTAGAAAATTTTCTATTAATCTCAGGACATCCCGGATTATTACATTTCCACCCTGTAAGGGATGATTTCAATTTTTATACTTCGGCGCGTGTTAACAGTAAAATATAATAAATTACTCTTAAAGCAAAAGTCCGCACACGTGCATACAAAGAAACGTTCATATGCATCCATCATCTGTCATAGCCCACGCGAATTTTACTAAAATTATTTTTGAAAACACCCTTAGAGAAATACGTTTACAAAGTAATCGCCGACTCACCCGTCAAGTAAATCATAACAAACATGCACCGCGCGTCAAAGCTCGCGTCAGATTTAATTAAATTATTACTAAGCCGCCTTTCAGAAAATAATTTTCAAAGGAACAAAGCAATGAATAGCAGTACACATTCGTACCCCTATAAATACAAATCGCACCCGTCGAGATAGTAGTAGTAGCAGTAGTAGCAGAAAAGTGAAAGAGTGGTAGTCACCACCAACAGTTCTAGTGCGGCATCAGTTCGGTTCAAGTAGTGAGGTTCAGGGACTTCGCGAGAGACACAAAAATTTCTAAATCAACCCTTAAACTAAATAATTCAAACGCCGCGTTAAACATACACCAAAAAATTCCGCGAATAAACCCTAAATGGATCTTCTCGTAGTATGGTTTTAAAATCATATCTGTGTTAAATTTCTAGACTAAGTAACTAACTGTGTTAAACAATCAAAAGCTGTGAAACTCGTAGATCTAAAAACAACCCCGTTTGTAAACTCGAAGGCTGTGAACTATTCGTAAATAAATTTGTTACCAAATCAAGCGACGTTACTTTAAAATAAAGTGTTTTATTTCACTTCGGCGAGGACATCAGAATCCTCCGCAAATTCACAATTTGCTTCGCACACGTGAGCACCCGACCGACTAGCACCGGCAAACTAGCTCGCAGGGAAACTATCCTTGTTCAAAACATCCCCTCTTAGCTTGAGGAAGACAGTGACCAAGTTTCAACCCCATCCTGTGCAAAATAAGGGAACTATAGGCAACTAAAGCACCTATAGGGAACAGGAGCACAGAAGTCGAACTTCTGTTCTTCGCCTAAACAACCCTCCAGAGGCTTCAGCTACCCTAACAACCATCCGGATCGACTCCAAGACCCAGCTAGAGAGCTCACCATTCAAGGTAGGGTAGTTTAAGTAAATAGTTTTTTACCAAAAAGGGGTGAAACTTTCAACAACAAAAAATAACCCCCCAATTCAAAAATACCCGAAGTACCGAGCGTGTGTGAACTGCCCTGAACGTGGTGCATTTCAAAAAACCCAACCCTAAAGAGCGAGCGTGTGTGAACATGGCGCCCAACTAAGTGGCATTTCTGAAGAACCCAGAGCAACGAATTATCAGAAGTACAAGGCAGACACAGGTAGAGAACGTGTAGAGCCATCTGACTGGAACGACACCAGTACAGATCTAGTCTCTACGTAGGAAGTTCGTGAGAGAAATCCCGTTTTCGAAAGTAGGAAACCCAAGTACATTATGAATCCGTACACAGGAATGTTGAAAACCCTAAGGGAAGCCGCCGCCCGACAAACCGTCGAGGCACCCTTGAGGTCCACCCACGAAAGGGAGGAAATAGCAAACTTGAGTATGGAAGCGACTGGAACCTTCGGATCTTCTCAAGGGAGAGAAGGCTGCCCCACCGACCCACACGACGAATATTATTCAAACAGCCCTCGAAATCTAAGCCCTTTGGCCCAACAATTTTTAGAACTACAGCACACGCAAGAACGCACAGCGAATAAAGAACAAACTGCCCCGCCAAATATGCAATACTCGACGCCGCATCACTCACAACAACAACAATCAGCACAACAAGCGTCTTTTTTGAACACAGTGGAACTTAGCCAAGTAATAGCAGGCATCTCGCAAGCCTTTCGGCAAGTAGTACAAACAGTAGCCAATCAAAACACAGGAGGAAAAATCGAAAAAATTATGCAAGCTATAAAAAATTCACCAAGTTATACTTTCCATGGCCTAGAACACGAAAGCGCAAATACGTACATTTTTAAAATCGAAGAACTTCTACAGAAGCATAATATCGTGGACGACAGTGAAAAGCTCATCGTGATAACTTCGCAACTTAGAGGACAAGCTAGAGAATGGTACGAACCGCACAAAAATCTAATATATGATTACTATACTTTTAAAGTTCGACTATGTCAGACATTCGACTCAATGACGAGAAGAATACAAGCGGAACGCCTCCTTCATAGCAAAATGCAAACCCGAAACGAATCAGCGACAGTCTTTATTTCTAAGAAAATAGGGCTTTTTAATAGAATCGACCCCTCTAGGCCAGCTAACGAACAAGCACATTGGCATTTACACACAACTATTGCCCGAATTAAGGTCTCAAATCAGACGTAGAGATTTTTCCACTCCTGAAGAGCTATTGCAAGTAGCCGCTGAAACCGAAGAAGGTTTTCCAGACGACCAGCCTTGGCAAAACAAACAAGCCAACAACTATACTAATAACGCACGCGCTATATCAAATAATTCACCTCGCTACTCAAATAACGCTACTAACTCGAATAGAAATTTCTACACAGCCAACGATACTTCGCGAAGTCAAAATAGAAATTTCCAGCAAAATCGCGCTCCAACGAGCCAACGTGCCATCCAGTCAAGTCAGGACCGAGGATCCACAGACCCCGTATCCAGACCACCAGGTGATCCTGCGAGAAGCCCTCCGACGCCGTGCAAATTCTGCAACGAGTGGCACTGGTACAGGGAGTGCCCAATAAATCCTAACCGACAGGATGGACCCAACCAGGGAAACGCCCTTGGGGCCGGCGCTCAGCAACGTTACAACAATTAACCCTAGCTGCCGGCCCATCTACTTCGCAATCTCAAACGACGCCACGCACAGCTACGACACCGTTTCAACCTCATTCGGACTCATCAGTCTCAACACCCACTTCGCAATCTCAAACGACGCCACGCACATCCACGGAACCGTTTCAGCCTCATTCGGACTCATCAGTCCACACTCGTTCGCCAGAGAACTTCGATGACGTACTTGATCTCTCTTGTTTATTTATCGAATCATCACCTCAACCCTCTACACCTTCGCTCGGATCAGCGAGTCACGCCCTGCTGCATTCCTCGACAGGTCACGCTCTGTCTCAACCCTTGGTAGGTCACGCCCTGCCTCAAAGGTTAGCAAGTCACGCCCTGTTAACCTCGGCTGAGGACCCAGCTCCCCAACAGCCAACCGCGACGTCACCTTTGCATCATCATGCACCCGCTTCAACTGGTCCACATTGCACCATTGAAGAACCATCGACGGCCCCAGCGCCTAAACAAGAGATCAATACATCGCCGAAATCATCCACAGAAAGGTTAGCAAGTCACGCCCAGTTAACCTTGACTGAATGTTCAGCTCCAAATCAGTCAACCAAGACGTTCCCATTGTATCGTCTTGCACCAGTTCCAAAAATGCAACCAAACCAGCCAACCACGACACCTACCTTGTGTCGTCAATCACAACCCAGGGCCACAGCACCATTACACAGACCAAGGCATTGCCCGAATCATCCACAGACACCTTGCCAGTGTTCCAGAACAAAAAACGAATTTTACCACGCACAGAGGTAAAAATCAAAACTAACGTTATTCAAGATGATATTCCTGACCAGTCTTCAGAACAAAAATCAACACCAATGGCTGAAGTGCAACAAAACTTTGCCCATATTTCCAATGAAAGTGCCACCAAAAAAGTTGCCAAGATGACAACCAAAAAACCCCAAAAGAGGCCCAATCAAACAGACAACCAGCCACCCAGAACTATGATTGGATTCATAGTGGACCCCGGACCACCAAATTCCCATGCTTCCGGTACCACACAAGCCATAACTGACCAGCTATGTCCCAAGGACCAAACCCCTGATGATGCCCAGGAAGTAGATGAAATCCCAGAGATGCCCGAATTACCCAGGCCACCTCCCGATCCACCAGACGAACCCAAATCTCCGACTCCAACGCCATCCCAAGAAAAGGATGACGTACCTGAAGCAGTTCAACCACCAGACGAACCCACCGGACTAATAATCGATCCAGGACCTTCCACTTCTTCTGTTTTAGGTACCCCACAACAATCTATCGACCAAGCCATTCCAAAAGGACCGGCTCCTCCGCCATTTCGAAGAAGAAGACGACGAGCCCGGATTGTTATCCAGGACGACTAGCAGAGAATTATAAAATCTCCGCGCCTATATAATCGTATGTTTAATCTTATATTATTCGCTTGAAGTTTTCATTTTTCGTTCATTAGTCAATTTTTATGTATAGTTCCGTACAGAACTTGTGTTTATATAAACACACCCCACGACCTTTACATTTTATCATGTACTCTCGAATATTTTTTATACATGTACTTTTTAACAAATCTATCATATAACTTTTTTACCTATATACTTTCATGCATGCACTTTTTAACGAATTCACATTGTACAAAGTTGATACTTACTATCGCATTTAAATAATTCGTTCTTAGAATTTTGTAACTAAGACGAATTATTCTTTCAATCAGTATTACACATATATATTTCAGATCTTAGGATTCACGTTTTCATGTCACTCGCCGTGATCTTAAGATAGAAAATCAATGTACAAAACCATACAATACTCGAAGATACCATTTTCAACGAAGGGCGTGTTGTAGAGCACAATTTTTTGTAGGTATTTTTCAAAAAACTAGATACCAAAAAATGCCCATTTAATGACTATCGATCGCCAAACTCGTATCATAAATAAAAAGTCGTTTTCTAATTTTTCTAGTCACTTTTAACTAAAGACACAGGCAACTCTCGTATATGACCAGAGGGCCTTTTGCACAAACCGCCTCATATCCCCGTCGACCTGTTTGGTCAAGTCCTACGACTTAGAAAATTTTCTATTAATCTCAGGACATCCCGGATTATTACATTTCCACCCTGTAAGGGATGATTTCAATTTTTATACTTCGGCGCGTGTTAACAGTAAAATATAATAAATTACTCTTAAAGCAAAAGTCCGCACACGTGCATACAAAGAAACGTTCATATGCATCCATCATCTGTCATAGCCCACGCGAATTTTACTAAAATTATTTTTGAAAACACCCTTAGAGAAATACGTTTACAAAGTAATCGCCGACTCACCCGTCAAGTAAATCATAACAAACATGCACCGCGCGTCAAAGCTCGCGTCAGATTTAATTAAATTATTACTAAGCCGCCTTTCAGAAAATAATTTTGAAAGGAACAAAGCAATGAATAGCAGTACACATTCGTACCCCTATAAATACAAATCGCACCCGTCGAGATAGTAGTAGTAGCAGAAAAGTGAAAGAGTGGTAGTCACCACCAACAGTTCTAGTGCGGCATCAGTTCGGTTCAAGTAGTGAGGTTCAGCGAATTCGCGAGAGACACAAACATTTCTAAATCAACCCTTAAACTAAATAACTCAAACGCCGCGTTAAACATACTGTAACATCAATTCCTGCCCCTGAGTGGAATAGGAACGATGAAACTACCCGGTTCTCATTTATTTTGTGGAGGCTGGGTCGTGGTTCGAAAATTAATAAAAATTTAGTATTGTTAGGCGCCAATAGCCAATTGCTCGATACCTATGCCTTACTGGTTTTCAAAATGTAATACTGTGGCTATTCAGTGGCCTTATTGTTTACATAGGTATCATGAGTTTTTAGAAAATTTATTATCAAAACACAATGTAAGAAAAATAAGTTGTATATTAAAATTTTAAAGACAAAACTGGAAATGGTAAATATTTGTATATAAATTTAGATATTTGATTAACAAAAATTGAATTTAGAGGGTAGCTACCTTCCTTACATAAATTATATGTAGGAGTTAGAATGTTATAAGGCTGACGGCCGATGAAAAGTTAAAGATAAAAATTTACATTTGCTGAAGGCTAAAAATTATATGTTCAATAAAAATTTCACAAGAAGTTGAGCGTGTAGAAGTTCAAAGGAGAATGACACTCTCACCACAGATCCTGTTCACAAGCTGCCAGAGCGCCTCGTCCCACTCAAATCTCCTCTTCCCCTTCCTCTGTTTGTTTCGTTTACTGATAAAAGTTGAAACTAGACTGATTACTATGTTGTCGCTATTCAAGCTCCATATTCAGTGACATGTGTGGATATGGACAAACAATTTCCCTCCTGGGCTAAACTAGGTTATCCTCACAGGACCATCACCATCAAGCTGGTCACTTTAATTGACACCCAAGGCTTATTATTGGCTGGTCATTACCACCTCTTCAAGCTGGCACCTAATACCTCATCAGGCTGGTACTTAATACCTCACACCTAAAAGAGTCCATCGTGTTACTTTACCTTGCATTTACCTGTTTGAAAAGGCACTCTGGGTGCGTTAATACCCCACGTAATGCTTTAAGACCTTAACGTTTCTTCTAAAAATGCCCAATTCTTCCCTACCAAATTCCAAGATATTTTTATAACCTTACAAAAATTTAAAAAAACGCGTTCTACTATTGCCCAAACCTATATTTAAATCGCGTTTAAAACTTTAAATTCACAATTAATTCCCCTTAACAATAAGCAACAGAATTAAATGTAATTCCTTATCCAACATAGATTTTAGCTACAGACGCTGTTTTTTATGGCACGCGTGCATCGCTACCCAAGCGCTTCAAAAATTAACCTATTAAATATCCCTTAACATCGGATTGAATGCTGGCGATTTTACAAATTAAATACATATACATTAATCAATAAATGTCAATGATTATAATTTAGTAGATATTGGTTTATTTAATTACCTATCTCCAGGAATTTGAGGCTTTAAATCTGCGGCAAGTCAGCACAAGCACGTCTTGTTCTTAGCTTCAAGAATAGGAAATGCCTAATTTATTGTCTCCTTTAAAATAGCTATCAATTGTTGCCAACCGCAAAATGATAAAAAGTGTTTACTTAAAATTCTGTTTTTATTATCAAATCTACTTAATTATTGCACTATTTTACTTCCCATTAATAATTCTTATTTGTTACTAAATTCCTATTGATTCAATTATTAATTAAAGCATATTCTTTAATTTTTACCAATATTATCTAGATTTCTAACTAGTAAGAGCCGGTGGTTTGCTGGTAGAATAACAGATGGCGCTCGGTGTATATTTTAAAGTTAATTCAAGTCTATTCGTTAAGAATCGGTTGGGTTTGCTTGTAAAGTACAGATGGCGCTCGGTGTATGTTTTAAACTTTGTTCATATTTATACTGTAGCGATAGGGCAGGTTGATAGATCTTCGAGTGGGAATGAGGACTTTGGCAGCTCTAGGATTCTGTGAACAAAATGTAAATAAATTTAAAGTATCTGCTATTATAGTGGTTTTAAGAACCCCATAATTAAATTATATATATTCTGTAGCGTCCTGGAACTTTAGGACGGTACACTTTCTCTCTCCCTCTACAAAAAAATATGTGTACTTCCATACATGTATTTTTTCCAATAAATTGAGACTTCAATTTCTACTTATCCGCTGATGGATATAACTAAAGCTAACTTAAAAGAATTGAGATATGGTTACTTAACCATAAATGATTATAAACCGAATTGTAACTAAACTAAGCTATAAGACAGCTACGGTTCCTAGACCTTAACTTCTTACTAAATAACTAAAAGTAAATATCTTACATACTAGTGAATGCTGCTATAAGAGAGGATTTAGTACTCAATAGTAGCTTCGCGTACTACACGCCTAATATTTCAGGGACAAAATCAGTAACGACAAATTCAATAATGACAAAATTGGGAAAGACACAATCGGTAAAGTCAATGTAGTACTAATCCAAGCCATATTAGCATATACACTATACATATTTCACTTACTTCAGAGACCGAGAGGCTCCAAAAACATAATCTATTCAATACCACATTCCACCAGATATAAAATATCCCCTGAATACTAATTATTCAGACACAAAATTGGAAGTAGAATTAAATCGATATAAAGCTTGTATAGCATTTCACATACAAGAAACCCTTTGAAGAGAGTTCGGAAACGAAACATAAAATGTTTTAGGAGAGGACCCAAACATCAGTCTCCACAGACACTGTGGTGTAGTGCCTGAGCAGCGTTGTAGCGGCTGCCAGTGCTGAAATTGGAGTAGACATAAGCACATCTAAACCACGATACAGGAACCAAGTTCTCTGCCTATCCTTAACAGTGGGATAAAATATCCAGACTGTTAATAAATCAAACAAATTTATTTTGGATGTAGCTCCAAAGGGCTGAAATTAGACGTACGTATCAACTAAAATACTTTGGATATAGCTCCAAGAGGCTGAACTAGAAATACGTGACGACTAAACAACAAAAAGGACCATTGTTCTGGAAAGCTCTTGCTTCAGGCGCGATGAACAGTGTTTCGATCGAGCGATTGGCCAAGGGCTGAGGTGAAGCGGGGAGGAAGATATGTCTCTCGAAGACCGTCAGACGACCTAGGTCACTCCTGACTGACAAGCTCCCTTACCCATGTTTACGCTCGACCCTCCTTAACCACCTGTCATTCAAGACAGCCCGGTCGAAACTAGTCCATCCCCATCCCGGAACAAGTTCCTTTAATGGCCGTTAAATATCCTACGAACTAGGATAATGATTACTTCTTACCTGTAAACATCTAGAAAATATAATACGAAAAGTAACTAAAGTTTAAACAAACAAAACTAGAATGAAGTTAGTCAGAACACTTAACCAAAATTAAGATACTAGAAGATTTCAAGTAGGATGTTCTCCAGAAACGTCAGAAATACTAAAGGAATATACAAGCAAAGCATAATCTTTTTGAGTCAGGTTTGGTAAAGACATCACCCCTGATCTAACGAAAGGAAAACTAACTCACTGTTTATCAAGGGCAATTTGACCATCCAGGAAAAATATTCCCTCCAAACAAATTTCCCTTGACTTTCAAACCACAACTGAACAATTATATTTATTTACCAGACCACGAGAATGCTTTAGCAAGACTGGCAAATAGAATACAATAAATATAATAAAAACTAACAGGTGGAAGGTTTCCCTAACGAAATTCAGTCTGCCCTAACCCTTCCTCAAACATAAACTTAAGTAGAGTAACACAAAAGAATTATAGAAGTGGAAAAATAGAAAGGATAGATGAAAATAAGAACAACACAAAGAAGAATGATGATGTTATGTCATTTATTGATATTTTCCAAGCGCATGAAAATCACCAAAATGTCGTATAATCACAAAAGGCTTAACCGTTACTACATCGGATTGCATATCCCCGAGACAAATCTTGCTGAGTTTCACTTGCTTGGTTCACATCAACTGCGTGGCGTGCAGACGTTGAAGACGCTACACCCACTAAACGTGGCCCACCCTTCAACCCTTGGATAAAAGATATCCAGCCGGAAAAATATTTCCGAAGTTTACTGACAACAAACTACACTACTAGAAAACTACTATCAACGCAAGACAAAACCTTCCAGGTATCTTAATTAAAATTAGTGCGCCTAATCTAAATTTATGGGTAATTAACTTAATAGAAAATTCATTATAAAATTGTTTACCCGACTGAAACGTCAGAGTTTGATCCATAGTACGTTTTTAAATCAGAAACATGCCAATGACCTGCATCAGATCCGTCTGCATGGTTTAATGCATATACTAATTTAGAAATTTTCTGGCGAACTGTGCAAAGTACAAATTTGGGTGCTAACTTAGCTGAAAAATGTTTGGAAGCATCTGACAAAACCTTATTTTTCTTCCATACCTTATCACCTACTTCATATTTAACTTCCCGCCTACGCAAGTTATATGTTTTCTGATTTCTCTTGTAAGCATTATTTAACCGCTTTACTACATCTTTATATGTATCCGAAAGGTTCGATATGTCATCGCAATACCTATTCCTATCACCCGGAGCTAGTTGAATGCCTGATGTTGACTCTACTTGCCCGTAAAAGTCTCCTGAAATGGGAACTTTACGGCCGAAATTCAAGAAAGCAGGAGGGAAACCAGTTACTTCGTGAGTAGCCGTTCTGATTGCGTGAGCAACTCTGAAAATTTCTACATCCCAATCCTGATGATTATCTTGGATATAACTGCGTATAGCTGTACCTATCGTAGCGTTCGATCGCTCGACTGGATTTACTTGTGGGTGATACAATGCATTAAACCAAATTTTTTGTACTTTGTACCGATCGGCCAGTTTCTTAAAAACTGATGAAGCAAACTGCTTCCCGTTGTCTACCATAATGAACTGTGGAACACCGTAAATCAAAAATACGTCATTCTCCATAAATTTAGATATAGTCTGAGCTGTGGCATTACGCATGGGATGTACGAGAACATATTTAGTAAACCAATCTAAAACTACCAAAAGATATGAAAAACCCCTTTTACTTCTTGTTACCGGACCAAAAATATCTACGCTTATGACTTGCCATGGAAATTCTACTTTCTTTTCTTTCCCCATTAAACCGTAACGTGAAAATGACACTTTTTGCGAACCGCAAGTCTTGCATGACTTGACATATCTCAGTATATCCTTACGCATTTTAGGCCAATAGTAGTCTTCACAAATTCTCTTAAGTGTTTTAAAATACCCCAAATGTGCTGCTGTACTTTCATTGTGACATTGTTTTAGAACATTATTTCGTTGTGAAAGTGGTACCAAAAGTTTCCATTCTGTTAAATTAGTTTTCACCGGTAATTTATTAGCAACATGTTTAAAGATTAAATTATTCTCTACCTTAAAAAATGGATACAAATTTGGATTTGCCAAAATTTTTGTACGTAATTTAATATACCAATCATCTAGATTCTCCTGATTAAGTGATAATGAACCTACTGTGAAATTTTGTTCTTCATTATCTGACGGTTCGTCCCGCTGCACTCTAGATAAAGCGTCAGGAACTACATTTAAATTACCTTTACGGTGCACTAAATTAAAGTCATATTGTTGCAACTTAACCATCCAGCGAGCTAATCTGCCGGTAGGTGACTTTAACTTATGCAACCAGCTAACCGCTAAATTATCAGTTATGACTGTAAACTTCTGACCTTCCACGAAGGGCCGAAATCTCTCTAAACTAAATAATAAGGCTAATACTTCTAACTCGTAAATACTGTAGTTTCTTTCTGCCTTATTTAGTGAGCGACTGGCAAAAGCAATTACCTTTTCTTCTCCTCCCTGTACTTGTGTCAAACAACAACCTAATCCTGTACTAGACGCGTCGCACTGTATAACAAAATTATTTGACTTAAAATCAGGACTAGTTAGGATTGGAGTAGAGATAAGCGCTTGCTTAAGTGCCAAGAATGCTTGTTCTGCATTTTCATTCCACTTAATTGGTTGTCTTTTACCACGTTTCCCTTTTAGCAAATCATTTAACGGAGCAACTAAAGTCGAAAAATGAGGTAAAAATCTCCGGTACCACGAACACATGCCTATAAATCGTTTAATCTGAGTTGTATTTGTAGGACGAGGATAACTGATCATCGCTTCTACCTTCTCAGGGTTTGTACGTAATCCACCTTCAGTATCAATTACATAACCTAAATATTTTAGAGATTTTCTAAAAAACTGACATTTTTCATAATTTACTGTTAGGCGAGCATCCTTCAACCTACCAAACACTTCTTTTAAAATTGATACGTGTTCCTCAAAACTAGAAGCGGTGACAATTATATCGTCTAGATAAACAAAAACTTTATTTTCTAATTTTGGTGTTATAACAATGTCCATTAGCCGTTGCATAGCCTGTGCAGCATTTGCAAGACCAAATGGTAGTACTTTAAAACAAAATAAGCCCCTTCCCGGAACAGCAAATGCGGTTTTGGGTTTGGAAGTTTCAGAAAGTGGAATTTGCCAAAAAGCGCTTTTCAAATCTATGCTACTGATATATTTAGCGTCCCGTAACATACTCAATATACCGTCTACAAAAGGTAAAGGATATGAATCCTTAACAGTTACTGAATTTAAAGATCTACCATCAAAACAAAATCGATAATTTCCATTATCCTTTTTAACTAATAAAACTGGCGACCTCCATTCACTAAAAGTAGGTTCAACTACATCTTGTTCTAACATTTTGTCAAGTTCTTCATTTAAAATATTCATCATATGTGGTGATAAAAGATATTGGCGCTGCCTGATAGGTTCAGCATTTCCAGTGTCTATATGATATACCATCCTATCGGTAAGGCCTAACTTCCCACAAATAAGTCCCCTGAATAACTGCTTGACCTTTTCAACTTGCCGGAGCTGAACTCCAGTTAAGTCAGCCAAACCGCCATCATTGGTCTCAACTGTGTTCACACGACACAGAGCTGAAACTCTTATGCTACCAACTTTATTTACCCAAGTATTTGATTCAAAATCTAAATGAATGCCAAATAATCTACAAAAATCTATACCAAAAATAAAAGAACTAGGCAAAGATGGAACTATATAAACCTTAAGTATTCGAACTATCTTGTTAATCTTGAGCGGTAAGTGAGCTATACCTGTGACAGTTTGAGGAGTACCGTCTGCTGTCGTTACATATCTTAGATCTGACGTTACAAATTTACATTTAAATTGTTCTAAAATTTTCACACCATTGCTTCCAACTACAGAACGATTACAACCAGTATCCACTAAAGCTAAAAATTTCTTATCGTATAAAAAAACTGAAATGTAAGGTCTATCGTCACCATTTTTAGACAACAATAGAGGTGTTACTTGTACTTCATCACTAACTCTACGGTAAGTTTTGTAAAAATTCCTTACTTTACTTAACAAAAAATTCCAATCTGATTTGTTAGTCACAACATTTTTAAACTTACTATAACTACGGGGTTTTGGACGTTGACTAACTTTACGTGGCCCCTTGGTTAGTTTTTTGAACATTTTTTACACTCTTTAAATGTGACATTTGATTCACCACATTTAAAGCAAAATTTATTTCTTTTAGCCCTACATTGTTTAAAAACATGATTTTCACCTTTACAGTTAAAACAGATTACTGGTGTCTTGGTAGTTTTGATTTCATTAACATTTGATTGCCCAGGTTGACTTCTACGATTAGGTTTAAAATTTGATTTTGGTGGTGATACAGACTTAACAGACTTTTCATGAGATTCCCTAACATTATTCTTATCTAAAGAAGGCAACCCAACATACAAAAGATCCTTTTCCACTAAATTACTTCTCATAGGAGGCGGTATATATTTTTTTGTACTTTCCTCAGCGTATTCTACTTTTTTGCACTTTGAAATTAATTCTGAAATTGTATCTATAGTCAATAATGCTAAAGGAGTAGCAAAATATGGCAATAAATTCTTTCTAATCTGTTTAATGCGTTCTTCTAAACTTGGTTTTGTTTTTAGTCTATTATATAAAGCTTCCATGATTCTAATATAAATATGTACTGGCTCGTCCACATGTTGTGTTCTCTTTTCAATGTAATCACTCATACTCTTATCAAAATCCTCATGTAAAAAATCATTTTTCAACTGTTCTACCAAATCTTCCCAAGTTCTAACCTCATTACTACCTCTAACAGATCGATACCACTGTAGAGCTGGTCCCGAAAAAAGATCTAACCCTGACTGGAATAATTCTCTCTTAGTGACGTTTCGAGCTATTGCTAACTCTTCAACTCGTTCAATAAATGAAATTACATTATTAGGCTGGCCATCAAACGTGACACCCCACTTATAGATAGGTACAAACTTAGTACTAGGACTAGTTGCTATATTTACACCAGTGCCTACTTGTAATGCTAAATCATCTACTACTTCTAAATTCAGTTTATCATAAAGATCTGCTTCTAGTAAGTAAATCGTAGCCCTCGACTCATTTTGAAATGTTACCGTCTCCTCAGAATTCTGTTCTGGGATAGGCATTCTATTTATTCGTACCATAATATGTACCAACTGTGACTTAACCTGTTTAACTGGCAAATCATCCTCCGTAGGATTATCTAAATTGTTAATTATATTTTTGATGGAATCTAAAGTATTGTTTACTTGTACTTTCTCTGTATTAAAATTAAATAATGGATCTCTCAGAGATAAATCATTACATGGTTTGGCTATTAGAGCTCGTGTTAAAAGTCTACAGCATGTTTCTGTGTCCCTAACTGTAGTACAACCTCTTACGCGTAACTCATAATCAACCTGATCAGCTTGTAATAGCGTAGGTATGAAAATTTCAGACATTTTGTTTACTTTTGATTAACTCGACTATTCAAATTTAACAAACTGCAAGGTATATCAAAATTCAATTCACTGGCTTACTAAGTATTTATAACCCCTGTGCCCCTGTATTATTTTTCTAGACTTTCTCAAAAAATACTACGATAACTCGTATTTCACCCTACGATTATCTTATTCCTACAATAAGGACTCAAAAATTTTCCTGTAACTGTCTTACCGCAATGTTTAACCTTCTTTAATTTAACCCAAAAGTATTCACGACTTTGCAAAACTAATCTAATCAAATCTTGAGGTCTCAACCATAAACAATACACATAATATCAGTAATACACACAAATATATAAACAGTAAGAAAATTCAAAAAAAATTGGACAAAATTAAAAATGTGACAATTTGTCTCAACAGCTCAAAGTTTTTTTTTTTTTTATTTGATACCACTCAACTTCTATCCTCGCAAGCCCCACGTTGTGAATGCGTCACTTTGTAACATCAATTCCTGCCCCTGAGTGGAATAGGAACGATGAAACTACCCGGTTCTCATTTATTTTGTGGAGGCTGGGTCGTGGTTCGAAAATTAATAAAAATTTAGTATTGTTAGGCGCCAATAGCCAATTGCTCGATACCTATGCCTTACTGGTTTTCAAAATGTAATACTGTGGCTATTCAGTGGCTTTATTGTTTACATAGGTATCATGAGTTTTTAGAAAATTTATTATCAAAACACAATGTAAGAAAAATAAGTTGTATATTAAAATTTTAAAGACAAAACTGGAAATGGTAAATATTTGTATATAAATTTAGATATTTGATTAACAAAAATTGAATTTAGAGGGTAGCTACCTTCCTTACATAAATTATATGTAGGAGTTAGAATGTTATAAGGCTGACGGCCGATGAAAAGTTAAAGATAAAAATTTACATTTGCTGAAGGCTAAAAATTATATGTTCAATAAAAATTTCACAAGAAGTTGAGCGTGTAGAAGTTCAAAGGAGAATGACACTCTCACCACAGATCCTGTTCACAAGCTGCCAGAGCGCCTCGTCCCACTCAAATCTCCTCTTCCCCTTCCTCTGTTTGTTTCGTTTACTGATAAAAGTTGAAACTAGACTGATTACTATGTTGTCGCTATTCAAGCTCCATATTCAGTGACATGTGTGGATATGGACAAACAATTTCCCTCCTGGGCTAAACAAGGTTATCCTCACAGGACCATCACCAACAAGCTGGTCACTTTAATTGACACCCAAGGCTTATTATTGGCTGGTCATTACCACATCTTCAAGCTGGCACCTAATACCTCATCAGGCTGGTAATTAATACCTCACACCTAAAAGAGTCCATCGTGTTACTTTACCTTGCATTTACCTGTTTGAAAAGGCACTCTGGGTGCGTTAATACCCCACGTAATGCTTTAAGACCTTAACGTTTCTTCTAAAAATGCCCAATTCTTCCCTACCAAATTCCAAGATATTTTTATAACCTTACAAAAATTTAAAAAAACGCGTTCTACTATTGCCCAAACCTATATTTAAATCGCGTTTAAAACTTTAAATTCACAATTAATTCCCCTTAACAATAAGCAACAGAATTAAATGTAATTCCTTATCCAACATAGATTTTAGCTACAGACGCTGTTTTTTATGGCACGCGTGCATCGCTACCCAAGCGCTTCAAAAATTAACCTATTAAATATCCCTTAACATCGGATTGAATGCTGGCGATTTTACAAATTAAATACATATACATTAATCAATAAATGTCAATGATTATAATTTAGTAGATATTGGTTTATTTAATTACCTATCTCCAGGAATTTGAGGCTTTAAATCTGCGACAAGTCAGCACAAGCACGTCTTGTTCTTAGCTTCAAGAATAGGAAATGCCTAATTTATTGTCTCCTTTAAAATAGCTATCAATTGTTGCCAACCGCAAAATGATAAAAAGTGTTTACTTAAAATTCTGTTTTTATTATCAAATCTACTTAATGGGCTTTTCCCTCAATTTTTTTTTATTGTGTTATTGGAAAGAGCCTATCAAAATATTACTAAAAATGAATTTTTATTTTTTTTCTGAGCGCATAAAATACCACAAAAAAAATACAAATGTTCCGTAAATGAACAGCAGTTTGAAACGATAGCTTTCGGGCGCCAATGTGACGTCATCATAAACTGCACCAATCAGTATGAGATTAAACGGCTGTCAGAATTAGCTATGAAGGTGCATTCATAAAGAACCTCACTTCTCTGCCTTGCTTTCCACAACCTGCAATTCTATTGGTGCCTGAAGTACATTTATGAGGAACTACCAATAGAATCTCATATTGCAAAGTGGTAACGCTTAATTGAGAACGTGCGTTTATGACGCCCATTGACAGTGCCAAGAAGTATCTGTTATAAATCACGAGAGTGCAGCCCAGCGTGTTTACTTCTTGTTTGGTGTTGTAGTATTAATTTCTTTTAAAAATATGAGAAAATGTGAAGACAGATTTGTAAAAGGTCCACTAAAAGAAAGAACAATATATACATACGTTAAAATGATCTTCGCAACAGAAAAATCCAGGAGCAGTATAAACAATACCTGGAACTTTTGCAACTTTCCACCATAATTTTCGAATTTCCAAATTTGTTGGAACTCGCAAAAATAACTTCGTACTATTTTCACTATTATTTGGACACACTGGTACAAAACAAACCTTTTTAAGCGGCATTTTATAATTAGAAGAGAGCAAAATTAATTTTCGTATCGAACGTAAACAATAGAAAGTGAGGTTATCGAATAAAGTTTGAACATTTCAGTACAGCGTTGCCAAATGAAACTGGTATTAGACCATATGTGAACCAAATGAACAAAAATAGAGAATATAAATCTGATATATAGATTTTAGAAACTCATACAGTCAAAAGTTGATACAATTTTTACTTTTATTTAGTGTCAGAGAAACGAAGAATACGTTGTAACGAAAAAATGCGCTATTCAAAGTAGACAATTGATAACGGAAATACGATGTTCATGTAAAAAGACATACATCTGGCAATAGAGGATCCTCATTAAGAATACGACTTTTATTGGTCTAATCAGTGTGACGTCACGCATGGCGCCTTAAAACTTACGTTTCAAATTACCTGAAATAAAACTGATTTTGTAATGTAAATATTTGGTAGAACGTAAAAAATTGGAAGAAACTAAATTAAAATAAAATTATATTGCAGTTTATTATATGGCTTGATTATAGTGAATTAGTAAAATTCAGTCATGCGGGAAAGGCCCATTATTGCACTATTTTACTTCCCATTAATAATTCTTATTTGTTACTAAATTCCTATTGATTCAATTATTAATTAAAGCATATTCTTTAATTTTTACCAATATTATCTAGATTTCTAACTAGTAAGAGCCGGTGGTTTGCTGGTAGAATAACAGATGGCGCTCGGTGTATATTTTAAAGTTAATTCAAGTCTATTCGTTAAGAATCGGTTGGGTTTGCTTGTAAAGTACAGATGGCGCTCGGTGTATGTTTTAAACTTTGTTCATATTTATACTGTAGCGATAGGGCAGGTTGATAGATCTTCGAGTGGGAATGAGGACTTTGGCAGCTCTAGGATTCTGTGAACAAAATGTAAATAAATTTAAAGTATCTGCTATTATAGTGGTTTTAAGAACCCCATAATTAAATTATATATATTCTGTAGCGTCCTGGAACTTTAGGACGGTACAATACACCAAAAAATTCCGCGAATAAACCCTAAATGGATCTTCTCGTAGTATGGTTTTAAAATCATATCTGTGTTAAATTTCTAGACTAAGTAACTAACTGTGTTAAACAATCAAAAGCTGTGAAACTCGTAGATCTAAAAACAACCCCGTTTGTAAACTCGAAGGCTGTGAACTATTCGTAAATAAATTTGTTACCAAATCAAGCGACGTTACTTTAAAATAAAGTGTTTTATTTCACTTCGGCGAGGACATCAGAATCCTCCGCAAATTCACAATTTGCTTCGCACACGTGAGCACCCGACCGACTAGCACCGGCAAACTAGCTCGCAGGGAAACTATCCTTGTTCAAAACATCCCCTCTTAGCTTGAGGAAGACAGTGACCAAGTTTCAACCCCATCCTGTGCAAAATAAGGGAACTATAGGCAACTAAAGCACCTATAGGGAACAGGAGCACAGAAGTCGAACTTCTGTTCTTCGCCTAAACAACCCTCCAGAGGCTTCAGCTACCCTAACAACCATCCGGATCGACTCCAAGACCCAGCTAGAGAGCTCACCATTCAAGGTAGGGTAGTTTAAGTAAATATTTTTTTACCAAAAAGGGGTGAAACTTTCAACAACAAAAAATAACCCCCCAATTCAAAAATACCCGAAGTACCGAGCGTGTGTGAACTGCCCTGAACGTGGTGCATTTCAAAAAACCCAACCCTAAAGAGCGAGCGTGTGTGAACACACCCACCCCCACATTTTCGTGATCTCTCAGTAATTGCAGAAGGGCGTCTGAGATCCCAAGTATGTTACATGTCATGCTTAGTGCTACTCTGCCATGCATGCACTCCAACCCCAAGAGTCCTCGGCCCCCCGATTACGTGGGAGATAAACACGAGGAACGGACGATCTATGATGAATGCTCCTATGGATATTCATCATCTTATACCCCAAAGGAGTAAATCCGAACAGGAACGGCAAGCATATTAGTTGCAGACACCTTGTTTTTCCCCGAAAGTTCAGACGACCAAATCTTTCGGAGTAGGCATCTGTACTTACCGCGGAGAGATTCTTCCACTTGTTGCATATCCTGGATGTGATATTGCTGCACACCCAGGTATGTGTAGGTCTCTCCAGCATCCAGATGTCTTTGGATGCTTGCGTCTACGAGCTGCGCGTCTTCAGCGAAGTCTCCGCATCGTCCTCTCTTGAGTTGAACGAACGCGCACTTGTCCAACCCAAACTCCATACCAATGGCCCGCGTGTACTCCTCGACCACCCTTAGAGCATTTTAAAGTTCATGTTCTCCGGAGGCATACAGTTTAAGGTCATCCATGTAGAACAGATGAGTGACCTTATGCCTCCGGTTGGTTGCTGGATGGTCCTCAATGATACCCGCGAGTTTGGCGGAGTTCAACAGTTACCGGCAGCAGTGAGATGCAAAAGAGGAGGGGACTCAGAGAGTCCCCTCGGAAAGCTCCTCTTCGGAATGCCACCTGCTCTGTTGTAACCCGCTGTGCACTGGATGTTATGGTGAAGCGAGTTCTCCAGAGAGGCAGCAGTTGTTCTATGCATCTCACTAGTGGTTCTGCTACAGCAAGACATTTAAGCAAATGCAACAATAGTTCGTGCGATGTCGTGTCAAGTGCCTTACGATAGTCAATCCCGGCCATCGATAGATTCCGCTTGTACGGCACAGAATCCTGCGCAATGCAGCGGTCTATCAGCAAGACTGGATCAACCTGCCGTAATGTCCTAGCATACAAGATACGTATAAATATCTTGTAGCAGGAGCTCAGACAGGTGATCGGCCTATAATTCCTTGGATCTGACAGATTTCCCATTTTGGGGACCAGCACAGTCAACAAACCAGTCCGGAATCTGCTGCCCCTCGTTCAACCACATGTGGAAAACTCGGGCCAGACGACGGTGGGTGGAATTTTTTCCACCACTAGTTGTTTATGCCGTCTGGGCCCGGAGCAGTGAAGGTCTTGTTCCAACAAGAGCTTGTTGAACTTCTTCTGAACTGATTGCCGGGCACATCTCTTCTGGCTCTTCCAAGGTTCTGTGGCAAAGAGCCTCGAAGTGTACTATTGCTGGAGTGTTGTTATCGAACGGGCGTCTCGTTTCGTAGATTCCCTTCTAGAAGTATATTCTTTATAGGATTTTGCAAACAGTGGAAAGAAAAGCTACGATATGTAAATTCAGTTAAAAATGAGAACAAAGGCCTGAAATTAATTTAATTACGTACCTTGTCTTTAAAAATGTTTTCATTCTAATGAATTACATTTTCATAAAATCTCATTCAGTTTCTTGGAAATGCTTAGCCTTTGAAACGTTTTTCGTCCTTATTGTGGACTCATCAGAAAAGCCTAAAGCCACTCATAACGATGTTCCATGCAAAACTGGGACAATATCCATGAATAAGTTTAAAAAATAATTATAATTGACATTGACTGATAAAAAACAACAGATCTTCACCTATCTATTATCTAACTAGTATTGGAGCCTATATATTCTATGCATGTTTAAAAGTGGATTATTTATTATTTGTTTGTCCATACCCTTGTTATTATTGTTAGTACTCTTATTATTATCCAAATTAAATCTCCACTAATGGCGAGTACACAAACAAGTATCGACCGCAGCAAGATACTTGTGATTATGGCGTTGAATTAACTAATGAGCGGACGATTGAGGTAGTCGACAAAATTACGGTTTTCTGGATGGCCGCAATCTTATCGGCGATTCCATGCTTTGTTAGATTGGCAACAAGTGTTTTGGGAACTACTCCGGTCGTCGAGATTATCAAGGGAATTATCGCCACACTCTCTTGATGCCACATTTGTTGAATTTCTTGCCCGAGTCGCTGGTATTTGCCTTCTTTTTCAGCAAAGTAGTTTTGAATGTTGTGATCATTAGGGATCCCTACAGATTATTATTATTATTATTATTATTATTATTTTTTCCAAAGCCAGTCGCCCTTCTCTCTGTCTTCGATGCAACCAGTAGTACCAGTAACCACTCTCTACGCCGTAGAGTCAGTAATTACTGGGTCCGCGAATCGTGTGCTCTGAGTAGGCGCAACGAACCAAGAATGACGGACTTCTGCATTTTTCCGGCTAAGATTTCTGCCAAATTTCGGCATGCCGGTATTTTTCTCAATTCAGAGAGCAGTCTGTGCCTCACTCCACCGAGGGATCCTATTATCAATACGACAAACTTAACAGAGTGGTCTGGATAGAGTCTGCGGAGTTCGTAGAGAAGATCTAGATATTTAGTCCGTTTTTCTTCCTCCTTCAAGACAATGTTTGTCTCCGCTGGGGCGGAGAACGCAATAACAAACATTGTCTTGAGTTGGTGGTCGAGGAGGACTACGTCAGGCTTATTAGCTTGTATTTGCCTGACGGTAGGAAAAGAGTAGTTCCAGGAAATCAGACACCGCTCATTCCCCACAACGGACTCAATATCCCCCGGAGCATATGGTAGCACTGGTGTCTCGTCTATCCCATACGAGTGCCGTAGATGATAGTACAGCACTCGCAGTGCTCCATGTCTGTGAATATAGGCCGAGACTGCGTATGTCGGACAAGCCGACAACAGGTGCATAAGCGTCTCCGGCGCCCTTCGGCAGGCCCTGCAGTTTATATCAGGGACCTCCATACCCAAGACATGACTTCGATAAACGAGTGTGTTAAAGACACCGCCTTGACAAGCCATAATGAACCCTTCGGTCTCAGACTACAGCCCAGCTGACCTTAAGAAGGCAAAGGTCAGCTTCTCCGATAAGCCCCGGTCCTTAATGTTCTTATAGAAGACTCCGTGTAAGGGCTTATCTTTATGCAGCTGCAGAGGGTTTTGTTTGCTCTGCTGCTTTTGTGTGGGCTTTCAGCTGGGCAGGTTCCAGCTCGATGACAGAGCTTGGATTTATCCGCCCAGTGTCGAAGTCGAGACCAAGTTCATCGGCTGCTCTTTGTGCTGCTTTAAACAAAAATGCTCCTACCCCTGCGTTTTCATGGTCACAAACCATGCAGAGGAGGGGGTCCGAACTCTTGATGACCTTACAGGCTCCATCCAGAGCAGACCTGTTATGCAGATACTCCAAAACTCAAGAGTCCACGGCCCCCGTGCTGTCGGGAAAGATATAACCGTGGAACGGACGATTTTGGATGCAAACTTCGATTGAGATGCATCATCTTTCGGGTTCCTACATCGAGTTGACGCAGCTCGTTTTGCGTCCGTTTCACTACCCCAAAGGAGTAGAGAATGATCGGAACGGCAAGCATGTTTGTTGCAGACACCTTATTCTTCCCCGACAGTTCTGAAGACCAGACTTGCCGGAGGAGGTGCTGATACTTGCCGCGGAGAGCGATTTTCACCGTTGACACTTCTTGGGTGGAGCGTTGCTCAACACCCAAGTATGTGTACGACTCTCCGGCATCTAGATGGTGCAAGATGCTTCCGTCTACAAGTTGCGCGTCCTCTCCGTAGTTACCGCATCGTCCTCTCTTGAGATGAACCAGTGCACACTTGTCCAAGCCGGACTCCATACCGACAGCCTGAATGTACCCCTGTACCACCCTGAGAGACTGATGTAAGTCCCTCTCGCTAGAAGCATAGAGTTTAAGGTCATCCATGTAAAATAAATGAGTGACCTTATGCCTCCTATCTCCGGGGGTATCGCAATTGTAACTACGGGTTCTGCGAAGTTCAACGGACAACGGCAGTAGTGAGATGCAAAATAGAAGAGGGCTAAGGGAATCACCCTGAAATACACCCCTTTGAAACACAACCGGCTCCGTCTGGACTCTGACATTACCTGATTTTATAGTAAAGCGAGTCCTCCAGAGCGGCATGAGTTGTTCTATACACCTCACTACGGGATCAGGCACCGCAAGACATTGGAGCAAGTGGACAATTAGCTCATGTGATGTCATATCGAATGCCTTGTGGTAATCGATCCAGGCCATAGAAAGGTTCCGCTTATACTACACGGAGTCCTGCGTGACACATCTGTCAATAAGCAAGTTCTCCTTGCAGCCAGCGACACCCCTCTTAGACCCACGTTGCTCGTATATCCGTTCATATACCGCGCCAATTGCTTGGAGTACTCGCATGTACAAAATACGTGTGAATATCTTGTAGCATGCGTTTAAACAGGTTATCGGTTTGTAGTTCTTTGGATCGGACAAATCTCCGCTTTTAGGGAGTAGCACGGTTCGCCCCTCGACAATCCAGGAAGGGACTTGCTGCTCTGCATTTAGCCAGGAAGTAAAAATTGGCTAAATTATTGTTATTATTATTTTGTTTTTTTTTTTTCGGTTAACCCGTTGCCGGACAAGGCTTCCGTGTTTCCAACCGAAACCGCACGGTAGCCGCGCCGGCAGTAATTACAGCCACTCCCCACGGCCTGTGGGGTTAGTGACGGTAAATTACTGAAGAAGACGAATGGACCCCAAGATAACCACCTTCTGCATTTGGCCTGCCAACCATTCGGCTGATTTCTGACAGGCTGGTATTATCTTCAGTTCTGAGAGCAGCCTAGGCTTCATACCTCCGAGTACACAGATTATTAGGACGACCATCTTGACCGAGCAGCCTGGGTACAGCACTTGGGGTTCGTACTGAAGATCGCGGTATTTAGTCCGTTTTTCCTCCTCTTTCAAAGCGATGTTTGGCTCAGCAAGTGCTGAGAACTCGATCACAAACATCACCTAGTTTTGATGGTCAGTAGGTATGGCGGCGGTTGAGACAGACAGTCCAGATAGTCCAGACAGCCGTTAAGTAGGGAATCTGCATTACCGACCGGAAATTCAAAATGGCGGCGACCGGAAGTTCAAGATGGCGGGAAATTCAAACATGTAATCTGCATTACCGACCGGAAGTTCAAGATGGCGGTGACCGGAAGTTCAAGATGGCGGGAAATTCAAACATGTAATCTGCATTACCGACCGGAAGTTCAAGATGGCGGCGACCAGGAAGTTCAAGATGGCGGCGACAGGAAATTCAAGATGGCGGGAAATTCAAACATGTAATCTACATTACCGACCGGAAGTTCAAGATGGCGGTGACCGGAAATTTAAGATGGCGGGAAATTCAAACATGTAATCTGCATCACCGACCGGAAGTTCAAGATGGCGGCGACCAGGAAGTTCAAGATGGCGGCGACAGGAAATTCAAGATGGCGGGAAATTCAAACATGTAATCTACATTACCGACCGGAAGTTCAAGATGGCGGCGACCGGAAATTTAAGATGGCGGGAAATTCAAATACGTAATCTACATTATCGGCCGAAAATTCAAGAGGGTAGGAAATTCAAATATGGATTCTACAATACTGACCGGAAGTTCAAGATGGCTACGACAGGAAATTCAAGATGGCGGTAAATTCAAATATGTAATCTACATTACAGACCGGAAATTTAAGATGGTGGGAAGTTCAAGTATGGAATCTACATTACCGAGGGGAAATTCAAGATGGCGGGAAACTCAAATATGGAATCTACAGTACTGTCCAGAAATTCAAGTTCTCTCCTTAAATTCCGGGCAAGGGACCCGGCTACTAATTTTGGGGCAGTTAGCCCACCCCCTAATTTAGGCAGTAGACCCTCCTTAAATTTCGGGCAAGGGACCCGCCTACTAATTTGGGGCAAGTGGCCCAGTCACTAATTTAGGCAGATAGCCAGCCTCCTAATTCTAACAAGCGGTCGCGCCTCCTAATTTAGCCGTAGGCCCACACATAGTTTGGCAGTAGGCCCCCTCCTTAAATTTCGGGCAAGGGACCCGCCTACTAATTTTGGGCAAGCGCCCCATCTCCTAATTTAGGCTGATAGCCAACCTCCTACTTTCGGCAATGGCCTGCCTTCTAATTCTGGAAACTGGCACAACCCTAATCTGGCAGTAGGGCCTCTCCCTAAGTTTTCGGCTGTTGCCCACATAGTTCAACTTGTAATGGTCCAACAGCGCCATCTAACAATCATTACTTTAAACTCTGAATACTTATATCTTCCGATAGAGGGGTCACATGATACATATAATTTTCCTGTAATTATTTTCAATGAAAAAATCCAGCGGCCATCAGGATTCGAACTAACGAACTCTGGGTTGAAAGTACAAAGTCTTATCGCATAAGCTATCGAGACATTGGCTTCAATATATATAATGGTGTTATTTACTAATCCGCCTAGAGAACGACGTCACACATGCGCAGTAAAGGCTATCGTAATGAAATTTATTTAAATTCCTTAAAATGTAACAATAGGTCCATCTAGATCCGATGATCGAGTTAGATAATGCATACTCCTCTTCTAGACAAATATTTTAGTTTATTACGTTCAAAAGCAAATTTTTATTCTCATATCAATGAAGCAAACATGGAATTTAATATATTCAGCAGAGCTTTCGCCGGTGCAGTATTTATAAAGAAATGTACCCACAGAAGCAAAATGTTAAAGTAAGACGAAAAACAAAATGGAAGTGTGTCTCAAAGCAATGCATAACATACAAAAAAAAAAAAAATTCGTACATACTTCAACAAATTTATAAGTTTTATAGATTAAGAGGCACCACAGCCAAGATACGACAATAAAATCACCAGCGAAAAAATGAGGAAGTACAGAAAAATAATTTAGTATATATTTTAGCTAGATCAAAAATTCAGCTGAGTACAGGGACATCATCTCGATGATTACAATAAAAATTTTATTCACAATGGATACTAGTCTATGAATCGAAGTAAGACATTAACGGAATCTAGGTATGAAATAATATTCCAGACAGGTTTATTAGTAATGGATACCCAGAACTTGAAAAATTGTCTACCCAATGAAGCCGAGCGCTATATTTATTGTAAAGTGATATTCTTATTACAGACTAATAAAAATTTATTCTGGGGTGTAAAAGTATTTCAGATTCAAAAATCATTTGTCGCACACCTATAAATTGATAACATATTATAAAAATTGTACTACTTCCCCAAGTCATACAATAAGCTACACTTCAATAAATCAATGATAACCAGCCATACACGAAAGGTATCATTCCACAACCGATTTTCAGGAAACACATGGTATATTATTTTAATTTTTCAGGCAAATAATATTACATAAACTAAGACAATGGTTAATTCTCTAGAACAAAAATGGGAACTTCCTAAAATATCGTGGTGATAGAAAGTTTTACATTATAGTATAAAATTGTATAATTAAATGAAAGACATATAACTACTAATCAAAGTTAAAAACAGTAAGGTACAGATCGCTACCTAGTATATTATGTGAATGAATAAACCCATTGTTTCAATCATAACTAATGAAGTTCATTACACTTTGAAAATAGTATTTTTATCCAGAGATAAAATAATTACATGGCTGCATGGTAATAAAAACGACAGGCCCTAACAAGTCGGTAGGCATCAGGCAGTAACATAATAAATAAATGCTGACTTGGTAATTGTAATTATATCAAGCCGATGGATTTTAAAGATAAGGATAACACAAGACGTTAACAGAATAATAAATTCAAATACATACATTTTAAAGTAGTGGGGGGTGTACACAAAAATCATAAACGCACCAAGAGAAGCATGCGCAGTTGGGAAATATCGAAGAAAAACGTCATGGTAGCCAAATAAAAATATGAGTAGTGTATATTTTAGGAAAAACAGTATAGACGTAATAGGAAAATACGCGCAGGGGAGATTTATAAGGAAAAATGTTATAGCTGCTATAGAAGGCATGCGCATGCGCAGTGTACAGCCTTTCTATTTCTGCCGTCATACTACTGTATTTTAAGAACAAATCGCACCATGCTGAACATATAAAATAGACACCCTAGCGATGGATACTGTATTAGCGAAGCTGATTAAACCGAATATTCTAGACTCATGATGACGAATTTTACGAAGGTATACTAACCATTAAGCTCTATCCATTTTATGAAACAAAACCTAAAATTCATCAAAAAAGGACTCCTCCATCAATTCAAATGACCCTCTATTCGAAATTAAAAGTATCATTAGGTAAGAACCCACTCGCCTGCACGCATATTATTCTAAATTTCAGGTATCATTAGGAATTTAGTGAAATATCAGTACATCTATGTCAAATTATCAACAAAATCTCAGAAAATTGCAAATATTCATATTTATGAGTTATCGATGTCAAACCTAAATAAAATTGAAAATAAAACCCTATCGATACAATCTCTTACGTAAGCATGCTAGATATCAAACACAATACAAAACAAAATTTTACCCCCGTTTACAGCGAAACGAAAATTAAAATTAACTCAAGACAAGACAACTAGAGACTCCCCCACAGGTTAATAAACAAAGGAGCTTAAAAAGTTTCAGATATTCATATTTAAGTTTCCACGAAATCAAATCAACACAAAAACTAAAATTCGTAAGATATAGCAAGAAATGCCACATAATGCTAAAAATACTGTAATGGGCAAGCCAAATTAAGTTTAATCATCATATAATAATATTAATATGTTTACCCGATTCTATTACGAAGACGCAATCCAAAACCGATAATGACGCTACATACACAAACTTATAGAGAAAAGCATGCACAGAGGGGAAAACCAGTGTGGTAGTCAAAAGAACAAAAATTATGAACAGTGAGGATTTTAGGAAAAAACATTATAGTCAGCATATTAAAACACGTACCGTGGATATTTATGGGAATAAAATATTATAGCTGTTATAGAAGGCATGCGCAGTAGGAAACTTTGTACACCTTTTCTATCTCTGACGTCATACTAATACATTTTCAAGATAGGTGGAGTACCATTCAACATATAATAACATAGACTCCTAACAATTCATACTGCATTAACGAATTCGATTAAATAGAATATTTCAACCTCATGAAGGCCAATTTTACTTTGTACACCTTTTCTATCTATGACGTCATACTAATACATTTTCAAGATAGGTGGAGTACCATTGAACATATAATAACATAGACTCCTAACAATTCATACTACATGAACGAATTCGATTAAATAGAATATTTCAACCTCATGAAGGCCAATTTTACGGGGTACACTAAATATCAAGTTGACACAAAAGTGTCAAAAAAAGACCCTTACCTTAAACAGTTTATGAAACAAAATCTAAGATTCATTAAAATAAAATGAAAAAAAACCAAGAGACATCATTTAACATGTCAATACGAAAAATGTCATAGATCCAAGAAATATATTTATCTTATGGTAAGAATAGCAAGTAAAATATATATCAGAGCATCTAGATTAACAGAACAAATTAACTTAAAATCATTTTCGCTTATATTTTTGGTTGTTTAGACATGAATAACACACGCGGAGGTGTCCTTAACATTTTAAAATCAATTATCCGGTGGGTGCACCACGCCACATTAGTTAAGGATCTGGTACTTTTTAATTTTAAAAATAAATAATGTCTCACCTCCAGGAATTCAAACTGCAAGGTACACTGCACATGCACTCGCACACGCACGCACACGCGCATACACCATCGCACCCGCACACACACACACACACACACACACACGGGTACCTTAGATGTTTAAAGGCGTAGTAACTGCTAAGAATAATCAATGACATAACCCTTATGACTCATAAGCAGGTTTACTTACATATACCAACAAGATATTCCAACTTCAAATGGATAATCGAAGAATTGTAACTGGAAAGGCCGTAGAGATACATATACCAGTTCCCCAGTATCGACATATCATAAAATAGACACCTAACGATGCATGTTGTATTAGCGAAACCGATCAAAGCGAATATAATAGCCTCAGTACAACAGGTCGGCCGCAAATTTTTACTCTGATATACTAGACATCTAATAATAGTATTACCTAACATATTATGGCCGAGAGAGAGCCTGTACTTAAACTTTTATCAGTTTAACGAAACAAAAATCTAAAATTCATAAACTTACTTTACAATACAACGGGAGACAAAATTCCTGTGCCTCCGTAATAAAAAGCATAACTATAATATAAATTTCGCGATGTCTGATCGAAAGAGAAATTTACTAGGAAATTATAGACAACAAGTAGGATCACCCCAAAGTATTTTTACCAAGAGGGTCCTACTTTTAAGATTTAGCCACTTTAACGAAACAAATATCTAAAAGTCATAAAATTACTTAATAAAAAACACACACACACACACACACACACACACACACACACACCATTACATACACACACACACACACACCCGCACACACGCCTTAATTATTAACGAACAACTGCTACAGACAACTAAAAATATCTGTACAGGCACCTTAGATGTTTAAAGGCGTAGTAATTGCCAAGAATAATCAATGACGTAACTCATAGGCAGGTTTACTTACATATACCCACATAATATCCCAACTTGAAATGGATAATCGAAGAGTTGTAGACACCTGTGCCATAGGAATGTAATTCATCTATAGGTTTAACTGAAAAGGCCGTAGAGATACAAAGTCCAATTACTACGGTATAGACATATAATAATAAAATAGACACCTAACGTTGCATGCTATATTAGCGAAACCGATCAAGGCGAATATATTAGCTTCAGTACAACAGGCCGGTCTCAAATATTACTCCGATATACTAGACACCTAATAGGATCACCTAACATATTAGGGTCAAGAGGGCCTTTCTTTAAACTTTATCAGTTTAACGAAACAAAATCTCAAACTCATAAAAATCGATCCTACAAAACAGCTGGAGACAAAATTCCTGTACATCCGTAATAAGAGGTATATCTATAATATGAATTTCGCGATGTATCATCGAAATAGAAATTTACACGAAAATTATAGACATCAAGTAGAATCACCCAACGTATTTTATCAAGAGGGTCCTACTTTAAGATTTGGCCATTTTAACGAAACAAATATCCAAAAATCATAAAATTACTCTATATAAAACAACTAGAAGCAAATATTTTCAAATCCATGACATCATAAATTTAAAGAGTACTAGCACCGGATGTCTTTATCGTAATTACTGAGGTGACCTTGACTTAAAAAAACGGTTATTCATACTGGTCGATACTCTACATTACGCTAACTAAGAATCTAATACCTTAATTTAAAATATAAGAATAATATATTCTGCACACGATCAACACGTCTGAATCGTCTAAGTTTACCGTATGGTACCTCCAACAGCATCACCTCGTAACACAGCCTCATATCATTATATCATTATATTGCAAATCTCTACATGTATTTTTTCTATATATATATGTTGTCACCACTTCTACTAACTGATCGCATATTTTTAAAAATAAATATTATTTAAGTTAGTCTGTTCTTGCTAGATAAAGTTAACATTTTTTACACAGCATCCTCCATGAAATACTTTTAGGCCTACTGGAGGTAGGTGATAGGTTATAATTAAGAAAGCCCCAATGACCATATCTGAAAAATCAAGACGAAGTTACGGTTTAATTCTAATATGTATTCATTTATAAATAACGGCTACGACTCACCCCCCACCTCTATCCCCTACCATAATTCCGAATAGACCCCACAACCCCAGAACTCTACATCATAAGCCGGGGACATTTACTATACCAGATTCTCCTTCCAAATTTTATAAGGAAGTGTATCTTTCATGAAAATACCTCGAAAACGCACCAGCAAAATCAAGAGTTGCAAGGCCAATAACGTATTTATATCAGTTTTGCGTAACATAGCACCCCCTACTTAATGACGGGGCCGGTAAATACTGTGGAAGAGTTCTATGAAGTGGTGGAGAATTCCGTGACAAGAGGGGGGTTAATAACCTCAACACGTGAAGTTTAGGTACTTACAACGTACTACTAGGGAACTTTCGAGAACGACGAAATGAAAAAATTAGTCTGTCTCTAATTTTTCTTTAGAGGATATAAAAATACAGTACTTCAAATATTAGGTAAATATAGTAAAATGACAAAGTGGGTCAACAGATTAACTAGTTTATATCTCCCTCTCCATAACTTAGGTATATATTATGAGTTATAAGACCTCGTGTTGCTACAAATTTATCGTGTACTTACCTATAGAGCCCCATACCCAACCCAAACCAACAGCTACATACTTTTTAATAATGAAACTGTAACTAGTCAAAGTAGTTATGTCTATCTATTTATTTGCGATACATAATACTGATAAAACACACTAACTACCTAATTTATTTAAAAATAAAAGTTTTTTATTTAAAATAATAGTTACTACCTCATAAAAAAGACCCCTTAGTCCATGGCACATAGAAAACATTTTCGCCTGCCTTGCAGTTTTCAAAGAAGCAGACATTATTATAATTATGATTAAGGAAAAGTTTATGTTTTAGATATGAAAATAACAGAGCAGTATTTCTTCTTCAAAAATTCTTATATCATTATATTTCAGAAATAAATAATAAGTCGCCTGACTCGTTTAACTTATTCATGCCGTCGATATCTAGAAACTAATGAAAAGTTTTCTCTGTTAATAAATAAACATTTCATGCACAGGCTGCCTAGATCGGAAAATGTGATATACACAAGATTTCAGATTTTACACGAAGACTATCACATACATTTTATTCATTATTTGTCAATGTACAGGGGGACTTGCAATTTAAAACAGGGATATGTCTGGTGATTTTATGTTTGTACACTGATTTACATGAAATATCGTAAACATTATTTTCAACTATTTGGAGTACTCAGAGGAAGTAGATACCCATTATTAATAGAAACTTTGCAGTTAGATATTTTGTACAGGGTCACCTAATCTAAAATTCCTAGTTAGAGTAGATAATATTATCAATTTAGTTGGTGCCCCAGAACACAGAAATTCCCTAAAAATGTTTTTCCAACAAATTATTGAATATTTGTAATAAGAATACATAAAATGATGAGATATCATAGTTGATATCAATGTTGAAATATAAAAAATATGTATATATATATATAGGCTATTGGTAACATATACATAACGTCCTCCACCGGTAGTCTCCGAGCTATTCTCAAGTGCGGATGAAGTAAACATTCTTGAGGTCCATGAAGAACCCTGTTACTTGTTATTATCTAACACATACTGATTATAAGGTACAAATCAAAGAAATTTAAATTAGTTTTTAAATTTAATCCATTGATTTTTTATTTATCAACATTAGGTTAGGCATGATGGTCGAGGCCATCTTTCCTTTGAAGAGGTGAATGTCTAGGTTATATGAAGGTCATATAGGTCAACAACCCTTGGTTTTAATTAACATGTTTCCACTAGGTTAGATCGGATTTCGCCTATACGACGTCAAGTATTTTCAGTATCCCCGTCACCTCATGATCTATTAGGTACGATGGTTAGGTTAGGTATGAAGGCCGCGGCCGCGAGCATTGTACCTAACCTAACCATCTTACCTAATAGATCATGAGGTGGCGGGGATACTGAAAATACTTGACGTCGTATAGGCGAAATCCGATCTAACCTAGTGGAAACATGTTAATTAAAACCAAGGGTTGTTGACCTATATGACCTTCATATAACCTAGACATTCACCTCTTCAAAGGAAAGATGGCCTCGACCATCATGCCTAACCTAATGTTGATAAATAAAAAATCAATGGATTAAATTTAAAAACTAATTTAAATTTCTTTGATTTGTACCTTATAATCAGTATGTGTTAGATAATAACAAGTAACAGGGTTCTTCATGGACCTCAAGAATGTTTACTTCATCCGCACTTGAGAATAGCTCGGAGACTACCGGTGGAGGACGTTATGTATATGTTACCAATAGCCTATATATATATATACATATTTTTTAAATTTCAACATTGATATCAACTATGATATCTCATCATTTTATGTATTCTTATTACAAATATTCAATAATTTGTTGGAAAAACATGTTTAGGGAATTTCTGTGTTCTGGGGCACCAACTAAATTGATAATATTATCTACTCTAACTAGGAATTTTAGATTAGGTGACCCTGTACAAAATATCTAACTGCAAAGTTTCTATTAATAATGGGTATCTACTTCCTCTGAGTACTCCAAATAGTTGAAAATAATGTTTACGATATTTCATGTAAATCAGTGTACAAACATAAAATCACCAGACATATCCCTGTTTTAAATTGCAAGTCCCCCTGTACATTAACAAATAATGAATAAAATGTATGTGATAGTCTTCGTGTAACATCTGAAATCTTGTGTATATCACATTTTCCGATCTAGGGAGCCTGTGCATGAAATGTTTATTTATTAACAGAGAAAACTTTTCATTAGTTTCTAGATATAGACGGCATGAATAAGTTAAACGAGTCAGGCGACTTATTATTTATTTCTGAAATATAATGATATAAGAATTTTTGAAGAAGAAATACTGCTCTGTTATTTTCATATCTAAAACATAAACTTTTCCTTAATCATAATTATAATAATGTCTGCTTCTTTGAAAACTGCAAGGCAGGCGAAAATGTTTTCTATGTGCCATGGACTAAGGGGTCTTTTTTATGAGGTAGTAACTATTATTTTAAATAAAAAACTTTTATTTTTAAATAAATTAGGTAGTTAGTGTGTTTTATCAGTATTATGTATCGCAAATAAATAGATAGACATAACTACTTTGACTAGTTACAGTTTCATTATTAAAAAGTATGTAGCTGTTGGTTTGGGTTGGGTATGGGGCTCTATAGGTAAGTACACGATAAATTTGTAGCAACACGAGGTCTTATAACTCATAATATATGTTAGATCACAAGCGACACAACTAACTTTTTAAAAACTTTATTCACTTGAAAGGATAGTAATAAAAATGAAACAATTTGATTGACTTAAGACTAAGTGAGTATGGAGACTGAAGTACAAATGTTATTTTACATATATTTATAAGATTAAAAGTGCTGACTTGAAGAGTCTTAGAACAAAGGAATATTGTGAACGAGCCTGTGAATCAGGTGATGTTGAGTTAGCAAAAGGAGCAGCTGCCATATGAAATATGATACGCCTGATAAGGGTACTTTCATATGACTCTAAATATTATAAGTTACTTGGTAATATTTTATATAACAACTTCCCCCTTATAGAAAAAGTTGGTGATTATACAGCAACTTTTGAAATTGAAATTAATTGAAAAATATGAAATACAAGATACAATAAAATGTGACAAAAATGTAAAAGGTGCAAAAATGTAAAATTGTAAAAGTATAAAATGTAAAAATATAGAATATAAAATAGTAAGCGTAAAAATGCAATACAGTGCATGTATAAAAAGCATAAAAAATATTGAAATAAAATAGAATAATTTTCACTGAAGTCTCAGTACAAAAGTTTATGAAAGGCACAAAACTGTTTAACTAAGTTCTATGTCTTCTGATTCTTCGTCTTCTCTTCTTAGTGGAGGTCGTCTTCGTTGAGGGAGTAGGCTAGTAAATGTCCTGGAAAGTTTACTAGGTCTCGAAGGAGCTGGAGGCGATGTGGAGACATCGGTGGTCAAACTTCCTCTGCGTATTTTGCACTTGTAGACTAAATACACAAATAATAGTCCGAAAATTAGAACAATTATGAAATAAGTGAACCAGGAAATGTGTTTATTAACGAAAGGTTCGTTTATTAAATTGTCTAAGTCTTTTGAGTACTGGTCCAGTTTGTGTTTGGCGATTTCGAGGTCCTCGGTGTTTAGGTTGTTTAACTTTAGAGGTTTTAATTTGGGCACTCGAATGTTTTCGGGGATTTGGCTGCAGCACTCGAATGGAATCTGGATTGGGTGATTATCGTCTTTTACACTGGTAAAGTCATTTACACTGGATTGGATTTTAGTGATGCCTACGAAAGCGTAGCAATTTGATTGTAACTTGATAACTGAGTTTTTGGTGATTATGTCAGTTTTTTGACTTGTTTTGGGACAGTTAATGGTCACATGTAAAGGTTCCGCGTTTATCACTAACCACATGTTTTCTTCTAGTTTTTGGACATTGTAGCCTTGGCTGGTGATGAACGACGTCTGGCAGCTTTCGGGTAATGTGTCGAGGTTCTTGAAGAGACGGGCTTCGCATATGGCATTGTCGTCAATTGGATATGCGAATAGATTTGGGCATAGCTTGGTGTTAAAACGAATCGATTTGCAATCTTTGAGGTCTGCGATGGGTATGAACATCAAAGAATCATCATCTCTCGCGATATATTTTTGAGAAGTTGATAAAATATGAGATAGACCAGTTCTATTATCCAGAATAGGAATGGGATATAGTTTAAAAACAGAATATGTTTGAGGGTCTATTAGTGGTATGTCTAATACAAATATTAATTCTGAATTTACCTGAAAAGCTTTTAATTCAATAATATCTAAGTATTGTGAAACCTTTGATAATTTAATCGGTAGTGGTAAATTATTCTTTTGTAAGTTTTGTGAAATCTCTTGCAAAGAGTTTACTAAATCTTGGGGATTGATGATCGATGTATGAATTATTTTGAGTCTCGCAAAAGTGATAGAATTTAAAATATCGTTTAAATTGTCCTCGATAAATAAATAGCTTGCCATGAGTTGCTCACAAATACTTAAGAATTTTAATTTTGTATAAGCTATTCGCGTTTCGCCTTCGATTTTTAAGATCTGTTTTTCGATTTCTTTTATATCATTATTAAATGTTTCTTCGTCAATTTGTAATTGTCGAACAGTTACATTGAAATTCTTTATGACTGATGTTGTGACTGAAATTTGGTTTTTAAGTAAGTTCTCCAATTGGTGTTCGTCATTATTAAGTTTATTAATACAGTTTAGATAATATTCGCCGTCTTCAGCATCTAGATTGCCGGTGATTGATTTAAATATTGAACCTATACCGTTCAAGAGTCCGCGTTTGTAGCGTTTCGTGTCGAACAGTATTTCGTCGAATTTACTCTTTATGGACTTAGAAATTTGCGTTAATAGACTAAGGTGCGTTTTAACTTCACTTGTGAAGGTTACCATGTCTAAATATGCCGGGTCAAGAGTAATGAAGATTTTATCTAGGATTTTGTCGTTCCTGTCAATGGCTGTCTTGAGTGTGGAAATGTTCTTATGTACTAGTAACGTCCATTTCTTGTGGGAAATGACGATGTCAGTGTCTCGGTGGTAATACACTCCGATAGTGTTGTTTATTGGCGTTATTGAATATTGGGATACTGCTGATCCGAACAGCAAGAGAAACCTGAAAATAAAGTTTAATTTTCAAAATAAGGTTTCATCCTGTCAAAGTTAACTTTCGTAGTTTGGTCTGTTTCGGGATTAGATAAAAGTGCTGAATTTTTAAAGATTTCTTTAATTTCGAATGGGCCGTTAAATTTGTTTTGTAATTTGTCTTTGATCTGGGATTCTTTTACATAGACTTTGTCTCCAATTTGGTAATCTGGTCGTTTTCCGGGGACGTGTTTGTCAAAACGAATTTTGGCTTTCGCTTTTTGGTCTAGCGTACGACTACGTGCTATTTTATAATAATGCGAGATTCTATTGTTGAGGTCTCTAACATACTTAGTTATCAGTTCTTTTTGATTGTACAACGTTTCGGGTGGTCTACAAGATGTGTGTCCGAATACTAATTCGTATGGACTAAAACCATGAGTTTTGTTGACTGAGTTATTATAGCATATTACTGCGTATGGTAAAATAGTCAGTGGGTGTTCGTCGGGATTTTCGGCTTTATGGACCCTAATCATTTCAGCTAAGGTAGCATGAAATCGTTCTATCGATCCGTTAGATTGAGGGTGTCCTACGCTTGAATACGTTAGTTTTATATCGTATAAGGTACAGAGATCTTTTAATAGTCTATTATCAAATTCGCCACCATAGTCACAATGGACTCTCAAAGGGGTGCCATAGTGCTGGAAATATAGTAGTAAGGTGTTTACTACGGATTTTGCAGATTTATCTTGTATAGCATAAGCTTGGGTAAATTTAGTTAACTCGTCGCGAATAGTAAGAGCATAATTTCGAGTTGGGGTTTGGAATATGTCGATGTTAATTCGTTCAAATGGCGTTCTTGGTGTTTCTGTAATTACTAAAGGACTAGACATGTTTTTACGATATACTTTATTCTTTTGACAAATTTCGCAAGATTTGATAAAGTTTTCGACATCTTTAGTTAAACCTTGCCAATTATATTTATTTTTAATTCTCCGCATCGTTTCATTTATTCCGCGGTGAAGATTATTTTTACCGCAGTGATGCTGGTCTAAAATGATCGGGATTTGATCTTCGTCGGGGGTCTGAACGATATTTTGGCATATTACAATTTTTAGGTCCTTTTCTGCGAAAATAAACGATAGCATTTCGAGAATAGGGAGGTCTAAGTTGTTTTCAACGTAATACGTTTTGGAAAGATCTAAAAGGTTTTGTCTCTTATATAATACCATGAACAAATGTTCTATTGTAGACTTAACGTCGAATGGCAAAGGGACTATAAAATACTTCCTATGTCGGACTGATTTACTCGAAACGATGTTAATGGTGTTTTTATAAAATTCAGGGTGTTCTTCGAAAATGTCTTCGATTATTTTATGATGTAAGTCTTGCAAGTTATCTTGCTGAAAAAAGGTGATGATATTTTTGTGTTCTCTATCTAAAAGCTGTTTGTTGGAAGTTTTAATTTTCGAATAGTCTATTAGAGATTTTGTTTTGTACAAATTGACAAAAATATCGAATTCTTGAGCGATTTGCTCGTTAGTTATTTGGGCATTTTCGTTCGGGTTTTCGTCACCGTCTTGTTCGTCATATTCTGATTCGTCAGTTTCATTCGCGGCTAGAATTTTTGAGTAAAGTTTCGAACATTCCGAAAAATGGTTGATTTTAATTCGGGATAGCGCGTCCGCGTTTTTATTGATCTTGCCAGGTTTGTATACGATCTCATAGTCGTATTCCTCTAGTTTTAATCGCCAACGTGCGAGTCTACTTCCTGGGTCTTTTATTGAAAATAACCAGGTAAGTGGTCGATGGTCTGTTACCAACTTGAATTTTCTGCCGAATAGGTATGGCCTAAAATGCTTTACTGACCATACTATGGCTAAAAGCTCGCGTTCGATCGTGGAATATTTGGTTTCCGCAGCGCATAAAGTTCGAGATGCGTATGCGATAGGTAAGTCTTTGCCTATGTTGCCTTGTGAAAGGACAGAACCAATGGCGAATGCACTTGCATCGGTGGTTAAAATGAATTCATCGTTAAAATTAGGGTAAATGAGAATCGGTGTTGTCGTTAAAGTTTGTTTTAAATTTTGAAAAGAATTTGAACAGTCATTGTCGAAGTTAAAAGGTATGTCCTTTTGCAGTAGCTTCGTCAGTGGTTTGGTTATCTTGGAGAAATTGGGGATGAATCGCCTATAATATCCTGCTAAGCCTAAAAATGACTTAATTTCTTTAGGATTTTTCGGTTGGGGAAAATTTAAAATTGCATCGACTTTGGTGGGATTCGGTTTTACACCGTCTTTAGTGATGAGATGGCCTAAATAAGCGACTTCTTTGCGGAGGAACTCGCATTTATCGGGTTGAATTTTGAGGTTTGCTTTTTGTAAGCGTTTGAAAACTTCCGTTAGACGTGAAATATGGTCATGGATGGTAGGGGAGTAGACAATAATGTCGTCCATATAGACAAGACATCTTTCATTTTGAATACCTAACAAGATATTGTCCATTACTCTTTGGAAAGTTGATGGGGCATTTTTGAGTCCGAATGGCATTCTTACAAATTCGAAATGACCATTCTCAACTGTGAAAGCAGTTTTTTGGATATCTTTCGGGTCTATTTGTATCTGGTGAAATCCAGATGCAAGGTCTAGCGTTGTGAAATATTGGCATTTGCCTAGTTGATCAAGAAGGTCAGAGATGTTGGGAAGAGGATATTTATCGTCGACGGTAACTTCGTTAAGTTTCTGATAGTCAACTACGACTCGCCACTTCTGTTTGCCAGAGGCATCCAGTTTTTTGGGGACTACCCAAACAGGGGATGACCAGGGTGAAATCGATGGTTGAATAATACCTTGATCCAACATTTTAGAAATTTGAGTTTTGACTTCTTCTTTATGGACTTGAGGGTAACGATAAGATTTTGTAAATATAGGTCGGGAATCATTCGTATCAATCGGGTGTTTGATTTCGTTTGTAAATGTCAAGTTGTCACCTTCTAAATAGAATATGTCTTGAAAATCTAAACAAAGCTGCGTTACTAATTCGGCCTCTTCTTCATTTAGATGATCTAAACGTAACTGATTTTGAATTTCAAATGATCTGTCTGTCGGTATTTGTTGGCCAGAGTTGTCAGTGTTGAAATTAAAAATCGATTTAAATTTTTGAATTGGTTCTAGGTCTAAATTTGAAAATTCGATTGATTTCGGGATGGCATTTGCATTAATTATGGTCGTATAAAATTCTCCGTTTTCGTCTACTTTAACGAGAGCATTGGGTAAGCGAACTTTCTCTTTTTCCTGGGCTAACAGTATAGCCTCAGTATTTCGCAAATGACATTTTAATTTAAATATTTTTTCCATACGTGGTTCTATGGAAATTAAATTTTGATTTTTGTTTTTATGAGGGGTTTTTGAAATTGGAGTTTGAGAATTACTAATATTTTTTATTGGTGGTTCCGGTAGATCTCGATTTACTTCAAAAAGAGGAACGGTTTTAAAGTTAGTAATTAACTTGTTGTTATTCATGTCAATAACGCATCTATAATGTTTGAAAAAGTCGGCTCCTAATAATCCGTCGAATTCAATGTCTAAATCGCAAATGTATACTTTATGCGGATCATTAGCTGTAAAAGGTATAAGAACAGATTCGGTTATCGCAATTTTTTGTTCTGTTATACCTTGTATAACAACGTTCTCAGGAGACCTGCGCTTGTAATTTTCAGCAAGTTTCGGTTTAAATATTGATATGCCCGCACCGGTATCGAGTAACATTTTGAATCTATTTGTAACGTCTTTAATATAATAGAGGTTCTTTGAATTTACAGTTAGAGATGGATACGAGATTACATTAAAATTTGTTCTAGATGGTTCAGGGACGGACTGGGGTTGTCCTTTAAATTCATGGTTTGAATTTGACTCGACATTTGGTCGATTTGGGAATCCGGTTGCTGTGTTGGAGTATCTGTAGGATACTCCGGGCCTTGGTAAAAATCCGGTTGATTAAAAGAATAATCCGTATGAGGGTTTGGTGAATAATCGAAACAATTTTCGTATTGATTTGGTGGGTAATCAATATGATTCTCGTATTGGTCTGGTTGATTATAAGCATGTGGATTTTGATAATCCCCATTACCAGTAAAATATTCTTGGGAATGTACCTCATTATTAAAATTAGAATTATTTTGGAAATTTTCAAAACTATCAAATTGTTGGTAGCTTTGATCACAATAAGAATTATAATTGTCATAGTTTTGTGCATCATAGTAATTATCAAAATTAACATGGTGAGTTTTTTGAGGGTTTTGACGGTTAAAATTTGAAGGTTGTTGATTGGGAGGTCTTTGTTGATAATTTGGATTAGGTCTTATCACAGAAGGCCTATTTTGTTGTGGAGAATTATTTTGTGAGAAATTTTGTTGAGAAGCAAAGTTGCCTGGGCTATAATAATTTGATGGACTTTGGAAATTTGGCCTAGAAAATTGTTGTAAATTGGGCCTAGGAAATTGTGTTGGAGTTCCACCAAAATTGTTTTGCCTGTAGTTGGGATTTTGCTGTGAAAATTGCCTTGCGCGACATTCATTAAAATTATGTCCATTTCTTTTGCAATAATTGCAAAATTGTTGGGAATTTGGACGTCTTTGTTGAGATTGTACAGGGTTTTTAGTGGCTGATTTGTTTGGAAATTTTTGTGATTCAAAGTATGACAATTGAAGTTCTCGTTTAACTCTACTGATAGCATCTAACATGTTTCTGGGGTTACCTGCACGAATTATTTGACCTAATTTGGGTTCAAGTCCGGTAAGTAACGTATTCAATGTCATCGTTTCGATAAGGCGTGATTGTGCATTTTTCTCCTCTAATGTCAAGGATTGTTTTTGCACAGCGGCGTGCATTTTGGCATTATGCGTTTGAAGACGAGAAATAAAAATAAGTGCGGTTTCATTTTGCAACTGATGAACTCTTTGCAGATCCTGTATAAGAGCTGTTAGGTCGCGTGAATCGCCAAAGTGCGCCTCGAGCAAGCTTTTTATTTCTGCCCAAGTAGCAGGGTTTCGCGAATTTATGAGCTCTGACGCTTTTCCGCGAAGCTTATTTTTTATATGTAGAGTCACTAAAATTCTCTGATCGTCTACTGCCATGCCTTGAGCATGAACACACGCAGAGATAAATGTATGCAAAAATATGGGGTTCCCATCGAACTCAGGTATTATAGAAAAGATTTCACTTAACTTATAAGGTTCGATGTTTACTGTTTCATTCATTGTAACGTTCTGATTTTCATTTCCAGTGACTTGATTGTCAGTCATTTTTAATAGGTTATTGTTTAACTTTTAAAGAAAAAGAAATTTTAATTAATTAAAAAATTTTTATGAGGTGAAAATCAGAAAGATACGGCACTGGTGTGACAAATGTTTCACAAACTTATGATTTACGATTAGCTTGGAATGCGTTTCAATGCAAAATAAATGTTAACTCTGAAATATTTCTATGTTGTAAAATTTGAACTTGGAATCTGATATATTTAAATGTATTAAATTTCTTGATAAGTTTAATGAGACTTTCGCTAATCTGGGTTATAGAACTGCTGTTATTTATATTACGTTACGTAAATTAAAATAAATTGAATGAATGGGTTTGAAAAAATGTTAAATATAAGGCACAAAATAAACGAGATGATTCTTATTTGTACTTACATCAATATTTTCATCTCCGTGGAGTCTTGTAGTTGAATGCGATTTCGTGAAGCTAGCTCCGTCTGTCTGGACGTCGAAAACACCAACTTGCGTGACCAGGGATGATTGCTTACTTGCTAAAGTTTTGTTGCTTGTTGAGTGATTGCTTCTTGTGTGGTTGCTTCTTAAAATTAATTGTTGCTTTGATTGTTGAAATGTTGCTTGTTGATTTGTTGCTTGTTGCTTGAAGAAATTGTTTCTTTGAATGTTGAGTTGTTGTGTGCTGTGTCCAGGTTCTTTTTCTTCTTAAAGAATTGAAATTCACCACTCCTGCCCTAAAGTGCTCCTTGTTCTTCCAGTCTTTCCCTCCAGTTAGGCACCTTTTTGAAGATGTTCTCCTTGTTCTCTAGGGTAGTTTCTGGTAGTTAGGCTCCGGTACAGGGTGTTTTGAAGATCCTTTTCGACTGCGCCAAATTTTGTTAGATCACAAGCGACACAACTAACTTTTTAAAAACTTTATTCACTTGAAAGGATAGTAATAAAAATGAAACAATTTGATTGACTTAAGACTAAGTGAGTATGGAGACTGAAGTACAAATGTTATTTTACATATATTTATAAGATTAAAAGTGCTGACTTGAAGAGTCTTAGAACAAAGGAATATTGTGAACGAGCCTGTGAATCAGGTGATGTTGAGTTAGCAAAAGGAGCAGCTGCCATATGAAATATGATACGCCTGATAAGGGTACTTTCATATGACTCTAAATATTATAAGTTACTTGGTAATATTTTATATAACATATATACCTAAGTTATGGAGAGGGAGATATAAACTAGTTAATCTGTTGACCCACTTTGTCATTTTACTATATTTACCTAATATTTGAAGTACTGTATTTTTATATCCTCTAAAGAAAAATTAGAGACAGACTAATTTTTTCATTTCGTCGTTCTCGAAAGTTCCCTAGTAGTACGTTGTAAGTACCTAAACTTCACGTGTTGAGGTTATTAACCCCCCTCTTGTCACGGAATTCTCCACCACTTCATAGAACTCTTCCACAGTATTTACCGGCCCCGTCATTAAGTAGGGGGTGCTATGTTACGCAAAACTGATATAAATACGTTATTGGCCTTGCAACTCTTGATTTTGCTGGTGCGTTTTCGAGGTATTTTCATGAAAGATACACTTCCTTATAAAATTTGGAAGGAGAATCTGGTATAGTAAATGTCCCCGGCTTATGATGTAGAGTTCTGGGGTTGTGGGGTCTATTCGGAATTATGGTAGGGGATAGAGGTGGGGGGTGAGTCGTAGCCGTTATTTATAAATGAATACATATTAGAATTAAACCGTAACTTCGTCTTAATTTTTCAGATATGGTCATTGGGGCTTTCTTAATTATAACCTATCACCTACCTCCAGTAGGCCTAAAAGTATTTCATGGAGGATGCTGTGTAAAAAATGTTAACTTTATCTAGCAAGAACAGACTAACTTAAATAATATTTATTTTTAAAAATATGCGATCAGTTAGTAGAAGTGGTGACAACATATATATATAGAAAAAATACATGTAGAGATTTGCAATATAATGATATAATGATATGAGGCTGTGTTACGAGGTGATGCTGTTGGAGGTACCATACGGTAAACTTAGACGATTCAGACGTGTTGATCGTGTGCAGAATATATTATTCTTTTATTTTAAATTAAGGTATTAGATTTTTAGTTAGCGTAATGTAGAGTATCGACCAGTATGAATAACCGTTTTTTTAAGTCAAGGTCACCTCAGTAATTACGATAAAGACATCCGGTGCTAGTACTCTTTAAATTTATGATGTCATGGATTTGAAAATATTTGCTTCTAGTTGTTTTATATAGAGTAATTTTATGATTTTTGGATATTTGTTTCGTTAAAATGGCCAAATCTTAAAGTAGGACCCTCTTGATAAAATACGTTGGGTGATTCTACTTGATGTCTATAATTTTCGTGTAAATTTCTATTTCGATGATACATCGCGAAATTCATATTATAGATATACCTCTTATTACGGATGTACAGGAATTTTGTCTCCAGCTGTTTTGTAGGATCGATTTTTATGAGTTTGAGATTTTGTTTCGTTAAACTGATAAAGTTTAAAGAAAGGCCCTCTTGACCCTAATATGTTAGGTGATCCTATTAGGTGTCTAGTATATCGGAGTAATATTTGAGACCGGCCTGTTGTACTGAAGCTAATATATTCGCCTTGATCGGTTTCGCTAATATAGCATGCAACGTTAGGTGTCTATTTTATTATTATATGTCTATACCGTAGTAATTGGACTTTGTATCTCTACGGCCTTTTCAGTTAAACCTATAGATGAATTACATTCCTATGGCACAGGTGTCTACAACTCTTCGATTATCCATTTCAAGTTGGGATATTATGTGGGTATATGTAAGTAAACCTGCCTATGAGTTACGTCATTGATTATTCTTGGCAATTACTACGCCTTTAAACATCTAAGGTGCCTGTACAGATATTTTTAGTTGTCTGTAGCAGTTGTTCGTTAATAATTAAGGCGTGTGTGCGGGTGTGTGTGTGTGTGTGTGTGTGTGTGTGTGTATGTAATGGTGTGTGTGTGTGTGTGTGTGTGTGTGTGCGGGTGCGATGGTGTATGCGCGTGTGCATGTGCAGTGTACCTTGCAGTTTGAATTCCTGGAGGTGAGACATTATTTATTTTTAAAATTAAAAAGTACCAGATCCTTAACTAATGTGGCGTGGTGCACCCACCGGATAATTGATTTTAAAATGTTAAGGACACCTCCGCGTGTGTTATTCATGTCTAAACAACCAAAAATATAAGCGAAAATGATTTTAAGTTAATTTGTTCTGTTAATCTAGATGCTCTGATATATATTTTACTTGCTATTCTTACCATAAGATAAATATATTTCTTGGATCTATGACATTTTTCGTATTGACATGTTAAATGATGTCTCTTGGTTTTTTTTCATTTTATTTTAATGAATCTTAGATTTTGTTTCATAAACTGTTTAAGGTAAGGGTCTTTTTTTGACACTTTTGTGTCAACTTGATATTTAGTGTACCCCGTAAAGTTGGCCTTCATGAGGTTGAAATATTCTATTTAATCGAATTCGTTCATGTAGTATGAATTGTTAGGAGTCTATGTTATTATATGTTCAATGGTACTCCACCTATCTTGAAAATGTATTAGTATGACGTCATAGATAGAAAAGGTGTACAAAGTAAAATTGGCCTTCATGAGGTTGAAATATTCTATTTAATCGAATTCGTTAATGCAGTATGAATTGTTAGGAGTCTATGTTATTATATGTTGAATGGTACTCCACCTATCTTGAAAATGTATTAGTATGACGTCAGAGATAGAAAAGGTGTACAAAGTTTCCTACTGCGCATGCCTTCTATAACAGCTATAATATTTTATTCCCATAAATATCCACGGTACGTGTTTTAATATGCTGACTATAATGTTTTTTCCTAAAATCCTCACTGTTCATAATTTTTGTTCTTTTGACTACCTACCACACTGGTTTTCCCCTCTGTGCATGCTTTTCTCTATAAGTTTGTGTATGTAGCGTCATTATCGGTTTTGGATTGCGTCTTCGTAATAGAATCGGGTAAACATATTAATATTATTATATGATGATTAAACTTAATTTGGCTTGCCCATTACAGTATTTTTAGCATTATGTGGCATTTCTTGCTATATCTTACGAATTTTAGTTTTTGTGTTGATTTGATTTCGTGGAAACTTAAATATGAATATCTGAAACTTTTTAAGCTCCTTTGTTTATTAACCTGTGGGGGAGTCTCTAGTTGTCTTGTCTTGAGTTAATTTTAATTTTCGTTTCGCTGTAAACGGGGGTAAAATTTTATTTTGTATTGTGTTTGATATCTAGCATGCTTACATAAGAGATTGTATCGATAGGGTTTTATTTTCAATTTTATTTAGGTTTGACATCGATAACTCATAAATATGAATATTTGCAATTTTCTGAGATTTTGTTGATAATTTGACATAGATGTACTGATATTTCACTAAATTCCTAATGATACCTGAAATTTAGAATAATATGCGTGCAGGCGAGTGGGTTCTTACCTAATGATACTTTTAATTTCGAATAGAGGGTCATTTGAATTGATGGAGGAGTCCTTTTTTGATGAATTTTAGGTTTTGTTTCATAAAATGGATAGAGCTTAATGGTTAGTATACCTTCGTAAAATTCGTCATCATGAGTCTAGAATATTCGGTTTAATCAGCTTCGCTAATACAGTATCCATCGCTAGGGTGTCTATTTTATATGTTCAGCATGGTGCGATTTGTTCTTAAAATACAGTAGTATGACGGCAGAAATAGAAAGGCTGTACACTGCGCATGCGCATGCCTTCTATAGCAGCTATAACATTTTCCTTATAAATCTCCCCTGCGCGTATTTTCCTATTACGTCTATACTGTTTTTCCTAAAATATACACTACTCATATTTTTATTTGGCTACCATGACGTTTTTCTTCGATATTTCCCAACTGCGCATGCTTCTCTTGGTGCGTTTATGATTTTTGTGTACACCCCCACTACTTTAAAATGTATGTATTTGAATTTATTATTCTGTTAACGTCTTGTGTTATCCTTATCTTTAAAATCCATCGGCTTGATATAATTACAATTACCAAGTCAGCATTTATTTATTATGTTACTGCCTGATGCCTACCGACTTGTTAGGGCCTGTCGTTTTTATTACCATGCAGCCATGTAATTATTTTATCTCTGGATAAAAATACTATTTTCAAAGTGTAATGAACTTCATTAGTTATTATTGAAACAATGGGTTTATTCATTCACATAATATGTTGAATGTCATAGTTGGCAATTCTGCTATGTAGTAGTTTTTTGATATTAGGTTGGCACTACAATAGAATGTCTTTACGTTACGTTTGTCGTTGACAGTATTCATTTTTATTATTAGAGATTAAAAGCTATTTAAATAATTCTAACAAGTGTTTTATTGCTAACAATTCAAGAGGTTATGGGCCCAGAGGAACAACGTTAAATTGGAAAGTGAAACTGGCCTGGAAGGTGAGCAAGAGCAAAGGAAAATTTTGTTAGAGGAAAGCGAGTTATCTGTCAAAAAAAATGGCGGTGAACAATGTACAAGTTGCTAATCTGAAACCGTTTACGGGAACCGGCTTTTCAAACTGGGAATTTAGATTAAGGATACTGTTGGAACAGCATGGAATCTTAAGTGTTTTGGAAGAAACCGGCACAGGAAATGATTTCATTCAAAAGGATGCTAAAGCTAGGAATGTAATTGTACAATGGCTTTCAGACGATATTTTACAAGTGGTAAGAGACAAGAAGACAGCTAAAGAAATGTATGACACACTGAAGAATACCTATGTCAAAAAGGGGTTGACGATTCAGGTGGACTTACAGCGAAAATTAAGGAATATGAAGTACACAACAGGGTCTCTAAACGATTTTATCACAGAATTTGAGCGAATTGTTTCTGATCTGAGAAGCAGTGGTGGAAAAATAGATGAAGGAGAAACAATATCTCAGTTACTTTCTGCAATGCCAGATTCTTTTCAAGCAGTAACAACAACCATAGATATCATATATGCACAAGATCCCTTGAAAATAAAGTTTGAATTTGTTAAAAGTAAATTACTCCAAGAAAAGACTCGTCAGGAAAATAACTTTAACGATTCTACCCAAGTCTCTGACTCAGTTGCTTTTATGAATAGAAAGAAATTTTCTGGACAATCACGAGGAAAAGGAAATTATTACAAGAACTATCGTGGACAGTCAGGAAGTGAAACGACTGAATTTAGGTACAAATGCTACAAGTGCGGTAAGCCAGGACACAAAAGAAGCGAATGTCGAAGTGACAGTACGAATTCGGGTAGAGCAAATGTTGCAGAAGAAGAAATTGCTTTTGTGGCTAAGAGTAATAAAACAGTTGGTGATACTGCATGTTTTAGTGATTTAAATGACAGTAACAATTTAGTTTTCATTGTTGACAGTGGTGCGACTAACCATATGATAAATAAAAACACTGAACAATATTTAATGGAACAGATAAATGTTAATTTTGAGATAAATGTTGCTAAAAGAGGAGTTAAGATTAAAGCTGAAAAAAAAGGGAAATTTATATGTAGAAAATGAGAAAGGCAAATCAATGGAAATTAAAGATGTTTTATTGTGTAAAGAGTTAGAGTTCAATTTACTATCAGTAAAGAAAATTGAGAAGGCAGGACTTAAAATCACATTTGAAAATCAGAAAGTACAAATTATAAAAGGTCAAGAAGTTGTGGTAGAAGGAAGTCTTCACGGAAACCTGTATTTAGTATCATTTAAACCAAGACGTGAAAGTGTAAATTATGTAAGTAGCAATCTTTTACATCGGCGCATGGGGCATTCGTCACTGTTCCCATCTAGAAGTCTTTGTGAGGTATGCTTGAAAGGTAAACAAACACGACTACCTTTCGGAAATACTCCAGAAGAGAAAAAAGCAAAAAGATTATTAGAAATTGTGTCTTCAGATGTAGCAGGTCCATTTACGCCAAACAGCCATGATGACAAAAGATATTATGTGTCATTTATTGATCACTACTCACATTTTGTGCAAATATATGTTAGCAATACATTCCCTTCACCCTTCAGGGGGCCTCTGTCTTAGTGACATCACTTAACTATTGGACGATCGTGCCTCTCCCGAACGAAACCGAGCCAGTGGCGTCAGCCAAGATGCGCGTCAAGCAGAATATAATATACCCTTGTCAATGAAGTACGCATGGCAATAAATTCGTACTAAATTGTGGTTTTTAGTCTTATTTGGGGTAGAAACCCTATTAACGCTAACATCAGAAGTGGGATGCTATCCAATGTGCCATTGAAAGAATAATAAGTTGTACGAACTGTTAATTTTATTTGTTGTTACGTTGTGATATGGAAAATACCGAACATGACAGTGATAGTAATGTGAACACGTACAGGAAGAGCAGGAGATCTCATTACCAAACAGTGTAAAGTTGCAGTGGCAAAACATGTTAATAGTTGTAGTAGCAACCCAACAGCAACAATTTTCATAATTATTGTGCAATACAAAGATGGCTGCGAGTCCGCGAAGCCAACGCCCGTGCTGAACGTGGATGATTCTATTTGCGCAAGTGTCAACGTCATTCTCTACGTCCTTCCGGCGCCTTCCGCTTATTTGCGCAAGCGTCAGTGTCGTTCTCTGTCTTTTCGCTTAGTAGAATTTGGCCCTGGTTCGAGCACTGAATGGCGGAATGGCTGAAAGACGACATCACAAGGTTAAAAGATGATTGTAACGTATTACCGGCGAAGTCCGTAAGAAAAAGCCGAATCAACACCACTCGTTTGTACCATTGCAAGAAAATCGAACATTCCGAAAATTATTGTTGGTATAAAAGTAAAACAAAATACTGACGATTCTACAACAAGGACGTGACCTAGCCATAGCCACGTCACCAATAGCTACTTTGTGTGCAAGAATCAAACCATTTGATTAACATTTGTATCAATAGTGGAGCTGACTCATCAATCTAAGCAACACCGCTGTCGAGAGATTCCATGTAGTGATCCAATCCGGTGCACGTGCTTTATTGAAATTTGAATTGACTCTTTGGCTAATGACAGAAATTTATTAACTGTTTATGACCTATCCAATATTTTAAAGTTGCTGACATTCAAGAATAAGGATAGCCTAGAAATTAATCTGTCAGGACTGGACGAGCTTTAAAATTAGGCAACTACGACAGTTGTTGATTTTAAACCAAAAGAAAACACCGACCGATTATTTTGTTAACCCTGAAAAACTGTCATTGTAACATGGTTGCAAATGAAACGCAATGCTGATAAGTAAGCTCAATAGCAAAATGTACAACTTCACTGACTTGTTACTGGTATGCCACGCGGCAGTGGTTAAGTGCGTAATACGTGCTGTATTTAATTTACTGCGAACAATCATCACAAGAGAGAACGAAAAGATGTGGATAAAAGTATTACCTAAAATTGAAAATATTAACACTACGGTGCATTTATCGACTGGTTTGGCGCACTGTATTATGGTGTTTGGGATAAATCTGAAATTACAGCTACTCAGCAGTTTTTAGCTCTGTTGACCCTCACGAGGCCGTTCAAGCACAAATACAGCTGGCATAAGTACATCGAAAACAAGCGAGTTAAGCAATTTGTAGTCTCGTTAAGAAGCAAAATTGTTTTTCATCGGCGATATAGTTGCCGTAGAGGATTCACAAGAAGTGAATGGAGGAAAATAAAACGAAGGTAGATAGGACCATCCACTGTACTGTTTTAAAGGTCTTTCCAAATGAACGCTGTCTCCTTGGTAAGAAAGGTAGCAGCTCAAGAACAGCTGTGTCTTTGTTACATGGGTATAGAATAAACAAATCAAAGACTACTGTAAGTACTATGATAATAAACTTGGCCTTCTAATTTTATTATAATGTGTAATAGTTGCATTTCTCTTACACTTTGTTGATTAATGGATGATTACAATAAATATTAGTACACTATAGTACAAAAATATAAAGTCGCACATACGATATTATAATAATGAGATATAGTAAAACTAATGCAGTGGATTGGTTTTCTTGTTATATTTTTGTAATCATTTCGAGTTGTTGCATGTGAATGAGTAGTTGTAAAAACAATGTCGTGGCAATCCCACAATTAAATAAGAGAATTGCAGCAATCCTGCAAGTAAATTAAATTGAATTAAATTGTGTACTTTACTGCAAACTTATTGTTGATATAGGAAGTGTCGTAGTCTTTGTTCTTTACCGCATTATCATGGGCGCCGATACTTTTTATACCTCCTAGATAAATGAGAAGTATGCTTTGTGAAATAAAAGAGTGGCAATGATCCTGCCTGAAATAAATTGAATTAAATTGTATTAGTAGCAATCCTACAATATGTGAAAGAAAGATGTGGCAATCCCACATGACAGTTGACAGGTTGTACTACATACTGTGGCGTTCCCACAATATGTGAAAGAAAGATGTGGCAATCCCACATGACAGTTGACAGGTTGTACTACATACTGTGGCGCTCCCACAATATGTTAAAGAAGGATGTGGCAATCCCACATGAGAGTTGACAGGTTGTACTACATACTGTGGCGCTCCCACAATATGTTAAAGAAGGATGTGGCAATCCCACATGAGAGTTGACAGGTTGTACTACATACTGTGGCGCTCCCACAATATGTGAAAGAAGGATGTGGCAATCCCACATGACATTTGACAGGTTGGACTACATACTGTGGCGCTCCCACAATATGTGAAAGAAGGATGTGGCAATCCCACATGACATTTGACAGGTTGGACTACATACTGTGGCGCTCCCACAATATGTGAAAGAAGGATGTGGCGATCCCACATGACAGTTGACAAGTTTTACTACACACTGTGACACACAATATGTGAAAAGAGGATATGTGGTAGACCCACATTACTTAATCTGTGTTGTGACAACCTCATGACAAAAACATGTGTGACAATTTATGTTTTAGTGCCAATCTGGATGAGGTGTACATCATTCTGCACGTCCCCCAATTATGGTCAAAGTTACGTAAGTCAGCACCATCAAATCAATAGTTGCCGTAGTCTTCTTCAGCAACAAGTGGCTGGTAGAGGTAAACTGAAACCAAGGTGTAAAGATCCCTTCAGGTAAACAGAATCAAGGTATAAAGTAATGATCCCTTCTTTATTTCGTCGTTTTATTCCACTGAAAGGTAAAATAAAAATAAAAATAATAATAAAAGTCGGTGGGAGTACCACTCGTAAAACAGGGGAATACGAGAGTATCGTACTGAACCGAAAACGGGAGCACCGTTCAGACAATCAGATATGATATTAAAGACGTTCGAAAATGACATTAAATAAAATGCGAGAGGATCGCAGACGTTTTAGAACAGAAAGCGGGAGTACCGTTCAGAAAATACACGAGAGTATCGTGGTAATAAGTTTGAATAAAATACGGGAGTACCGGTGAGCTATAACAGCAATTCATGGAAAGATAAATGTTGTGGTAGTCCCACATAAACAAATTCTTTTTACAGCCGCTGAAATAATAAACAAACTGTAGAGACCTCAATCAAGGTTAACAGATGACATTGCGGGAACACTACATGAACACGTAATTGCCAAAGCAAAGAAAATGTGAAATCTGAGCTGGGTTACAATATAAACAAATTATTGTCATGTCAAATGAAATTTGAATCATGGTTTTCATATGCGGTCTTTCATAAAATCATAAGCAAATGTTTTGGAACTTATATGATAGAATATGAGTACCTATTTTGTTTTCACAGAAAGATCTCTACAATTTCAATCAACGTTATTATAACGTTGTACTAGAGCAGCCGACTCTTTGCTTTGTTTTGTTTCATTTTAGGTGTGTGGTAGTTTAATTCCGGTGCGAGGACGCACCTTTTGCAGAATGGCCGTGTTAGCAATACATTCCCTTCACCCTTCAGGGGGCCTCTGTCTTAGTGACATCACTTAACTATTGGACGATCGTGCCTCTCCCGAACGAAACCGAGCCAGTGGCGTCAGCCAAGATGCGCGTCAAGCAGAATATAATATACCCTTGTCAATGAAGTACGCATGGCAATAAATTCGTACTAAATTGTGGTTTTTAGTCTTATTTGGGGTAGAAACCCTATTAACGCTAACATATATCTAATGAAAGAAAAGAGTGAGGTACTTGAGAAATTTTTGGAATATGAAGCATTAGTAACGGCAAAGTTTGGGACAAAAATTTCAAGTTTTCGTTGTGACAATGGCGGAGAGTACAGCTCTAAAGAATTCAAAAATATTTGCAAGAGAAAAGGAATTCAAATTCATTATACAATTCCGAGAAATCCGGAACAAAATGGAATAAGCGAAAGGTTTAACAGAACTGTATTAAATATGGCGAGATGTCTACTGATTGACTCTGGACTTGAAAAATCATTCTGGGGTGAAGCTGTAAGAACAGCAACGTACATAATTAATAGAATTCCTACAACTACTCTAAAAGAAGGAAAAACACCAGCAGAAATTTGGTATCAACGTAAAATAAATACAGAAAACATAAAAGTTTTTGGAAGTATAGGTTATGTACATGTACCGAAGGAAGTTAGAGGAAAATTAGATGAGAGAAGTACATCGATGATAATGATTGGATATACAAACAATGGCTATAGAATGTGGGACTCTGAGAAGAATATTGTAAAATGTGAACGAAATGTAATTTTTGATGAAACTGAAACACCAATAGTCACTGAAATTGAAAATTTCATAGATAACCCTGAAAGTAGCGATGAAAAAGAAAATGAGACAGAAACTGAAAAAGGAGAAGAATTTAAGAATGAAAGTAAATCGAGAGTGAGTAAGCTATCAAAAAGATTTGAGGATTATGACATGAATTTTATGGCGGCATTGGCTACAGGTTTCTTGCCATCAGAAAATCCAAAAACGTATGCTGAAGCTGTAAAAGAAGAAGATTGGAAAACAGCCATAGAACGAGAAATAAATATGTTAAAGAAAAATGATACATGGGACATTGTACCAACTCCAAAAAATGAAAAAATTATTGATTCCAGATGGATTTTCACACAAAAAATTATAAACGGTGAGTCAACCAAAAGAGCAAGATTAGTTGCAAGAGGTTTTCAGCAGGAGAGTTATGAAGATGAAGAAATTTACTCCCCCGTTGCAAGAATGTTGACACTGAGAGTGTTACTGGCGCTTGTTGTTGAAAAGGATTTACACATTCATCAAATATGGATGTAAAATCAGCGTTTCTAAATGGAAATTTGGAGAAACCAGTCTACATGCAAATTCCGGAAGGTCTTTTAATAGGTACTTATAGCAATCATTTATGTAAGCTAAAGAAGGCTCTATATGGCCTAAAGCAAAGTCCTAGATGTTGGTATGAAAGATTGAATACTTTTTTGATTAAAATAAATTTTGTACGATCAAAAGTAGATCCATGTTTGTATAGTAGGAATGAAACATACATGTTGCTGTGGGTAGATGATCTAATCATCATTTCAAGTAATTTTACAGAATTGAATTTTGTTAAAAAACAATTATCATTAGAATTTGAAATGAAAGACTTAACTAGTAAAAATAAAATTTGTTTTTTAGGTTTAGAAATAGAAAAGATTAATGAAACATTATGTATCTCTCAGAAATTGCTTATTAACAAAGTTTTAAAACAATATAATATGATAAATTGTAAATGTTCAAAGTTACCTATGCAGCATAAATTAAATTTAGAAGCAGGAGAAATATGTAATAATAGCGATATTCCATATAAAGAACTTATAGGAAGTCTTATGTATATTATGTTAGGAACTCGTCCTGATTTGTGTTTTACTGTTACTTATTACAGTCAATTTCAAAATTGTTATAATAATATTCATTGGAACCATGTGAAAAATGTTTTAAAGTATCTTAAGTATACTGAAAATTTAGGCTTAAAATATGTAAAATCTAACAAACACGATTTAATTATTAGTGCTTATGTTGATTCAGATTTTGCAAAGAATATTAATGATCGTAAAAGTATTAGTGGATTTGTTTTAAGATTAAATAATAATAGTGTTTTTTGGAAATCAAAGAAACAAACTATAGTGGCGCTTTCTAGCTGTGAAGCTGAATATGTAGCGTTATCAACCTGTATTACAGAATGTTTATTTTTAAAACAATTATTAGAAAATCAGATGTTATATATGTGTAAACCAATATTAGTATATGAAGATAACCAAGCATGTATTAAAATGTCTAATACACTTGAAACCAAAAGGTCTAAGCATATAGATATTAGACACCATTTTGTAAAAGATTTAGTTATGGAGGGAAGTGTAAAAATTATTTATGTAAATTCAGATCAGAACTATGCAGATCTAATGACAAAATCATTACCTATTGTAAAATTTGAATATTTTAGGAACTCTTTAAATATTTGCAGAATTGAGGGGGATTGTTGAATGTCATAGTTGGCAATTCTGCTATGTAGTAGTTTTTTGATATTAGGTTGGCACTACAAAAGAATGTCTTTACGTTACGTTTGTCGTTGACAGTATTCATTTTTATTATTAGAGATTAAAAGCTATTTAAATAATTCTAACAAGTGTTTTATTGCTAACAATTCAAGATAATATACTAGGTAGCGATCTGTACCTTACTGTTTTTAACTTTGATTAGTAGTTATATGTCTTTCATTTAATTATACAATTTTATACTATAATGTAAAACTTTCTATCACCACGATATTTTAGGAAGTTCCCATTTTTGTTCTAGAGAATTAACCATTGTCTAAGTTTATGTAATATTATTTGCCTGAAAAATTAAAATAATATACCATGTGTTTCCTGAAAATCGGTTGTGGAATGATACCTTTCGTGTATGGCTGGTTATCATTGATTTATTGAAGTGTAGCTTATTGTATGACTTGGGGAAGTAGTACAATTTTTATAATATGTTATCAATTTATAGGTGTGCGACAAATGATTTTTGAATCTGAAATACTTTTACAGCCCAGAATAAATTTTTATTAGTCTGTAATAAGAATATCACTTTACAATAAATATAGCGCTCGGCTTCATTGGGTAGACAATTTTTCAAGTTCTGGGTATCCATTACTAATAAACCTGTCTGGAATATTATTTCATACCTAGATTCCGTTAATGTCTTACTTCGACTCATAGACTAGTATCCATTGTGAATAAAATTTTTATTGTAATCATCGAGATGATGTCCCTGTACTCAGCTGAATTTTTGATCTAGCTAAAATATATACTAAATTATTTTTCTGTACTTCCTCATTTTTTCGCTGGTGATTTTATTGTCGTATCTTGGCTGTGGTGCCTCTTAATCTATAAAACTTATAAATTTGTTGAAGTATGTACGAATTTTTTTTTTTTTTGTATGTTATGCATTGCTTTGAGACACACTTCCATTTTGTTTTTCGTCTTACTTTAACATTTTGCTTCTGTGGGTACATTTCTTTATAAATACTGCACCGGCGAAAGCTCTGCTGAATATATTAAATTCCATGTTTGCTTCATTGATATGAGAATAAAAATTTGCTTTTGAACGTAATAAACTAAAATATTTGTCTAGAAGAGGAGTATGCATTATCTAACTCGATCATCGGATCTAGATGGACCTATTGTTACATTTTAAGGAATTTAAATAAATTTCATTACGATAGCCTTTACTGCGCATGTGTGACGTCGTTCTCTAGGCGGATTAGTAAATAACACCATTATATATATTGAAGCCAATGTCTCGATAGCTTATGCGATAAGACTTTGTACTTTCAACCCAGAGTTCGTTAGTTCGAATCCTGATGGCCGCTGGATTTTTTCATTGAAAATAATTACAGGAAAATTATATGTATCATGTGACCCCTCTATCGGAAGATATAAGTATTCAGAGTTTAAAGTAATGATTGTTAGATGGCGCTGTTGGACCATTACAAGTTGAACTATGTGGGCAACAGCCGAAAACTTAGGGAGAGGCCCTACTGCCAGATTAGGGTTGTGCCAGTTTCCAGAATTAGAAGGCAGGCCATTGCCGAAAGTAGGAGGTTGGCTATCAGCCTAAATTATGAGATGGGGCGCTTGCCCAAAATTAGTAGGCGGGTCCCTTGCCCGAAATTTAAGGAGGGGGCCTACTGCCAAACTATGTGTGGGCCTACGGCTAAATTAGGAGGCGCGACCGCTTGTTAGAATTAGGAGGCTGGCTATCTGCCTAAATTAGTGACTGGGCCACTTGCCCCAAATTAGTAGGCGGGTCCCTTGCCCGAAATTTAAGGAGAGGGTCTACTGCCTAAATTAGGGGGTGAGCTAACTGCCCCAAAATTAGTAGCCGGGTCCCTTGCCCGGAATTTAAGGAGAGAACTTGAATTTCTGGACAGTACTGTAGATTCCATATTTGAGTTTCCCGCCATCTTGAATTTCCCCTCGGTAATGTAGATTCCATACTTGAACTTCCCACCATCTTAAATTTCCGGTCTGTAATGTAGATTACATATTTGAGTCTACCGCCATCTTGAATTTCCTGTCGTAGCCATCTTGAACTTCCGGTCAGTATTGTAGAATCCATATTTGAATTTCCTACCCTCTTGAATTTCCGGCCGATAATGTAGATTACGTATTTGAATTTCCCGCCATCTTAAATTTCCGGTCGCCGCCATCTTGAACTTCCGGTCGGTAATGTAGATTACATGTTTGAATTTCCCGCCATCATGAATTTCCTGTCGCCGCCATCTTGAACTTCCTGGTCGCCGCCATCTTGAACTTCCGGTCGGTGATGCAGATTACATGTTTGAATTTCCCGCCATCTTAAATTTCCGGTCACCGCCATCTTGAACTTCCGGTCGGTAATGTAGATTACATATTTGAATTTCCCGCCATCTTGAATTTCCTGTCGCCGCCATCTTGAACTTCCTGGTCGCCGCCATCTTGAACTTCCGGTCGGTAATGCAGATTACATGTTTGAATTTCCCGCCATCTTGAACTTCCGGTCACCGCCATCTTGAACTTCCGGTCGGTAATGCAGATTACATGTTTGAATTTCCCGCCATCTTGAACTTCCGGTCGCCGCCATTTTGAATTTCCGGTCGGTAATGCAGATTCCCTACTTAACGGCTGTCTGGACTATCTGGACTGTCTGTCTCAACCGCCGCCATACCTACTATGGTCGAGGAGGACTATATCAGGCTTGTTGGCTTGGATTAGCTTTAGATTAGTTTTCGACAACGGACTCGATGTCTGCGGGGACGTAAGGCAGAACTGGTGTACTCCGTACGAGCGTCGTGGATGATAGTACAGCACCCGTAACGCCGCGTTATGGCGATGAATGTAGGCCGAAATCGCATATACTGGGCATGCAGACAGTAAAGTTATGAGCGATTCCGGTGCCTGACGGCAGATCCTGCAGTTAATATCAGGAACCTCTACACCCATTACGAGGCTTCGGTGGATCAACTTATTAATTACACCATTTTGTCAGGCCACAATGAATCCATCGGTCTCCGACTTTAGCCCAGCTGATCTTAAAAAGAAAAATGTCAGCCTTGTCGATAAACCCAGTGTTTATAGGTTCTTATAGAATACACCGTGAATGGGTTTGTCGACATGCTGGTTAAACAGATGTTCCTGTTCGGCAGCTTTTATTTGGGCCTTCAGGCGAGGTGGCCGAAGTTCAGTGACTGACTCTGGTTCAGCACCGCGCCGGCCTCCTCGCCTGTCGTCGAATACGAGACCAAGTTCATCTGCGGCTCTTTTTGCCGCCTTAAACAATCCTGCACCCACCCCTGTATTTTCGTGATCGAGGCGGGTCTGAGCGCCTCAGGACATTGCATGCCATACTTAGTGCTACTCTGCCATGCATACACTCTTCATCTTCATCTTCAAAAGTCCTCCCCCCCCCGTTGACGTGGGAGGTAGACACGAGGAACGGACGATCTAGGATGAATACTATGGATATTAATCATCTTGCGGGTACCTCTGTCTAACTGGCGCAGCACATCCACAGTCCATTTGACTACCCCAAAGGAGTAGAGCAGAACAGGAACGGCAAGCATATTAGTCGCAGACACCTTGTTTTTCTCGGAAAGCTCTGATGGCCAAATCTTTCGGAGTAGGCATCTATACTTGCCGCGGACGGATTCTTTCACTTGTTGCACATCCTGGATGCGATGTTGTTGCACACCCAGGAATGTGTAGGACTCTCCGGCATCCAGATGTCTTAGGATGCTTCCGTCTGCGAGCTGCGCGTCTTCAGCAAAGTCCCCGCATCACCCTCTCTTGAGATGGACGACCGCGCACTTATCCAACCCAAACTCCGTGCCAATGGCCGGCGTACTTCTTGACCACCCTTAGAGCATTGTGAAGTTCACGCTCTCCGGAGGCATACAGCTTGAGGTCACCCATATAAAATAGTACGCGCACGTTTGTCGGAGTTCAACAGATAACGTCAGCATTGAGGTGCAAAAGAGGAGTGGACTCAGGGAGTCTCCCTGGAAAACTCCTCTCCTGAATACCACCTGCTCTCTCGTAACTCGCTGTGCACCGGATGTTATGGTGAGGCGAGTCATCCAGAGTGGCAACAACTGTTCTATGCATCACATTAGTGGTTCTGCTACCGCAAGACATTTGAGCAAATGCAACAATAGTTCGTGCGACGTTGTGTCAAATGCCTTACGATAGTCAATCCAGGCTATAGGTAGATTCCGCTTGTACGACACAGAATCCTGCGTAATACAGCGGTCTATCAGCAGGCTGTCCTTGCAACCTGCCATGCCCTTTTTGGCGCCACGCTGCCTGTAAATCTGCTGGAAGACGGATCAACCTGCTGTAGTGTCCTAGCATACAAGATATGTGTAAATATCTTGTAGCACGAGTTCAGACAGGTGATTGACCTATAATTTGTTGGATCGGACAAATCTTCCTTCTTTGGAATAAGCACGGTACGTCCCTCGACAAACCAGTCCGGTATCTGCTGCCCCACGTTCAACCAAGAGTTGAAAACTCGAGCCAGACGACGGTGGGTGGAAGGAAATGTTTTTTTCCACCACCAGTTATTTATGTCGCCTGGACCCGGAACAGCGAAGTTCTTAGTGCCAACAAGAGCTTGTTGAATTTCCACCGAACTGATTGCCGGGCACACCTCTTCTGACTCTTCATAAGTTCTGTGATAGAGAGCCTCGAAATGTGCGATTGCTGGAGTGTTGCCATCGAACGGACGTGTTGTTTCGTACATTCCTTTCCAGAAGTGTTCGACATCAGCTACAGCTGGTGGATTGTCGACAACAAGCTGTGGCTCTTGAAACTTTGCTCCATACTCCGTACCCGCCTTATTAGCTTCTTCTTGATCGCCACGAGCATTCGAATCCTATCTAAACGGTGTTGCTTAATTGTTAGCATCACTGTTAGATTTAGTGTGTGGTGCTGGCGTCTTAGGCCGGCTGCTGTTCGCCGGAGTTTAGGCGTGAATGCCGCTCCAGCTGTGACGTGTTCTACCACACTCTGGATTCGAGAAGCGTGTTGTCTGGCCAGCTGTATTTTGCCTTCGATCTTTTGTATCCGCCGCTTAGCCTTTTCGATACCGCTTGGGGCTCTGGTTGCCCTTTCGCGGAGAATGAGCTGGCTAGCCGCGTTGTACACGACAGTGTTGATCTGCCAAATGTCGGCATCTTCTGGTAATTCCTCATAGATGACAGCGTCCATCTGTGCCAGGTCTTATGGCTTTAGAGTAGCCCTGCTGTTAAGGCTAACCCTCGTCCTTAAGTTAACATCAGTGTACTCTCTGGGTTGTTCCCCGACAGCAGCTATTTGCCGCGGTGGAGTTGCGGCTTGCACCTCTTACTGCTGACGGAGTGCCCTTACATAACCTGTTCTACGCAGGAAGGATACCTGATCTCTGAGGTGTTGTTCAGAGAAGGTGCGACGCTCTGGGTGCAAATCACGGCAGATCTCGCGCAATCGCGACATGTGTCCTCTGCGCGCAGGTTCGCTACTCTCATAGCAGGTCAGCAGGTCATCCCGGAGTTCCCTCGTCCACTTAAAGCATCTGCATTAGTTGCCTAGTTCGTCGTCATTGAGACCGTCCTGTTGGGCTCCTACTACTGGTCTCCGGCCCCCATCCGAGCGGGGTATATTGTGAGGAGCCCTTTCTCTGTTGAGTGGAACCATAGACTTGAATCTCAGAGTGTTTAGCCCTGAGATCCACGTCCGACATCTGTCAGGCAGAGTTACCTCTGCCTGTCAAGCTACACCGCGTAGAGGCTGCCGGTTATTATTTGCATTATTATTTTCTTCGGTTTATCCGTTGCAGTACAGGGTTTCCGTGCTTTCCGACCGATACCACACGGTAGCCGCACCGGCCATAATTACAGCTACTCCCCACAACTTGTGGGGTTAGTGGCTATAAATGCCAGAATCGTGTGCCCTAAGTAGGCGAAGGGACCCCAAGATAACCGCCTGCCAGCCATTCGGCTGATTTCTGACAGACCGGTATGATCTTTAGTTCCGAGAGTAGCGTAGGCTTCATACCACCGAGTACACCGATTATTAGCACTTGGAGCTCGTACCGGAGATCACGGTATTTGGTCCGCTTTTGCTCCTATTTCAAAGCGATGTTTGGCTCGGCAGGTGCCAAGAACTCGATCACAAACATCACCTTGAGTTGATGGTTGAGGAGAACTATGTCAGGCTTGTTGGCTTGAATTAGCCTGACTGTCTGAAACGAGTAGTTCCCATAAATTCGGCACCTCTCGTTGTCGACAACAGACTCGATATCTCCGGGGACGTAAGGCAGCATTGGTGTCTGGTCTATCCGGTACGAGTGCCGTAGATGATAGTACAGCACCCGTAACGTCGCGTTATGGCGATGGATGTAGGCCGAAATTGCATACATCGGACATGCGGAAAGTAAATGCATGAGCGATTCCGGCGCTTGACGGCAGGTCCTGCAGTTTATATCAGGAACCTCTACACCCATCATGCGGCTTCGGCAGACCAGCGTGTTAATTACACCATCTTGGCAGGCCACGACGAATCCCTCGGTCTCTGATTTTAGCCCAGCTGGCCTTAAAAAGGCGAATGTCTGCATTGTTGATACACCCAGTGTGTCTAGGTTCTTGTAGAACACCCCGCGCATGGGTTTATTGACATACTGCCTAAACAGACGTTCCTGTTCGGCAGCTTTTCGGGCGAGGTGGCTGAAGTTCAGTGACTCACTGGGTCAGCACCGCGCCGACCTCCTCGCTCTCGAATACAAGACCAAGTTTATCTGCGGCCCTTTTTGCCGCCTTAAATAATATAACTTACTATTTACTTTTTATTATGTCTCAAAAACTTAATTACGAATAGGGCATGAGACTTACTCAGAGCGTAAATTCTCCTTGACCCTGGCAGCGGACTAAGTGTCACTTACTCTAATTACTGTACTGCACTGGCATCAACACATATTTAACGTAATTGGGGTAGGGCTAGCAGAAACCCGACCTAAGGATAAAAAGGTACCACCCTATCCCGGTGTGACAAAAACTAATAATCATTAAGATAAAACTCGATATGACTAACGCGAACGAGACAAAGGTAGCTCCTTGTTATCTTAATTTCGAGTATCCCAAGAATCAACAACGTTAATAAATAAACAATATATTAAATTACTTGGTCATCATTTGAACATAATACGTTATCATTAAAACAAATCGTATATCCTTACATGAAATTTAACATCTAAAAACACGAATCAGGCCTGATTAAAGATACCAAAAACGTAGCCTTACTATACAATTATGCTTGTAACATAACTGGGTCAAGTTAATAAGATTTAAAGCTACCAATACAGAAAGCAGTACAAAACAATATTACAAAATATAATTACATAAAAGTTTACAATTTACTAGACTGCCGCCAACAATATACGACACGAAAACGATAACGAAATCTCCACTAAAGACGGGCGAAATCCGGAATAAAAGTCTGTTCTATAAGCACGCGCGAGAACTTTCTAGAAAACGAATAGTCAAAAGAATATTACGCACTTAATTCAATAGTGTGTTTCAACTAGCTGAGAAATGTCCAATTAACTCAGCAAACTTGCCTCATAAAATAGGCAGTTAACCCTCGTTATAATCAGGAAATAAATAAATAAAACACTTACGTTTTAAGTCCCAAGTTACCTTACTCTAGGGGCTCGCATTAATAACGATCTAATTAAACAAGAAACGGGAGACATAACAATCCATGACCTCGACGATGAATCCACCATCGGAACAAATTACTTGTCAATGTAAATCACTTAGTACCTGTTCTGACTTTATTTCTCCACAACACTTATAAGTTTTTTATATTCAGTAGAAAACATTAAAAAGTCACTGCTCGTTTACTTTAGTTTCTCCACAAAACCCGTTCAAAAATTAAAAAATTTTTTTCTTAATTAAATCTCTTCTAACAAACAACAGACAGTTTGTTGCACAATACCAGGTCAAAAGCACTTTATTCTTTATTGGTATTCATTAATACTCTAGCACCAGCCTAGTCAACATAGGTTTCTCCAATAATACTCTAGAATTTTAGCCAACACTTTAAATAAAATAATCATCTTAACTTCACAAATTTTACTACTTCACTCGCCAAGGGTTAGGTCTAGAATCTCTCTCCCCGCGTTATCCCTCGTTATAATCAGGCCATACGTTTTTTATACCTGCTCCGCTTACTAGAACGGCAACGGTCAACTAACCCGACTGAAAACAACGGCTCTAGTCTATTTTAATAATAAAACCTCCTTTCCGACGTGAAATGATATTTAAGGATTTTAACTGAATTTTAAAACAACTGTGCATACCGGGTTCGCCAAAACTAAGGTATTCCTCAATTTACTTATTCCCTTATACCATTGACCGACAAATAAGAACTATTTTATAATAAAAAAGCTACTATAACGTACAGGGTGTCCCCGTAAAAACGTGACCGTTACAATAATCCTGCCCCCACCCCTGCAGCTCTTGAAATAGACGGGAAGGATTCGTACGGAACAATGTATTCTGCTCCATACTCCGTACCCGCCATATTAGCTTTTTCTTGATAGCCATGAGCGCTCGAATCTGATCTAAACAATGTTGCTTAACTGTGAGCATCACCGTTAGATTTAATGTGTGGTGCTGGAGTTTTAGGCCGGCTGCTGTTCGCCGGACTTTGGGCGTGAACGCCTTGCCAGCTACGACGTGTTCCACCACACACTGGATTCGAGAAGCGTGTTGTCTGGCCACCTCTATTTTGCCTTCTATCTTTTGTACACGCCGCTTAGCCTTCTTGTTGCCGCTTGGAGCCCTGGTTGCCCTTTCGCGGGGAACGAGTTGGCTAACAGCGTTGTACACGGCCATGTTGATCTGCCAAATGTCGGCGTCTTCTGGAAGTTCCTCATCGATGACAGCGTCCATTCGTGTCAGGTCTTGTGGCTTTGGGGTAGCCCTGCTGTTAAGGCTAACCCTCGTCCTTAAGTCGACACCAGTGTACTCTCTGGGTTGTTCCCCGTCAGCAATTTGCCGCGGTGGAAGTGCGGCTGGCACTTCTTCCTGCTGACGGGGTGCCCTTACGTATCCTGATCTGCGCAGAAAGGATACCTGATCTCAGAGCTGTTACTCAGAGCAGAGCAGGTTCGCTGCTCTCATAGCAGGAGAGCAAGTCATGCCGAAGTTCCCTTGTCCACTTAAGGCGTCCGTGTTCGTTGCGTGGGTTGTTACCATTAAGACCGTCCGGCATGGCCCCTCCAACTTGTCTCAGACCCCCATCCTGACGGAGTCGGTTGTTAAGAGCCCTTTCTCTGCCTGTTGGAACCAGAGATATAGGTCTCATGGTGGTTAGCCCTGAGGCCCACGTCCGACATCTGTCAGACAGAGTTACCTCTGCCTGTCCAGGTACACCGCGTGGAGACTGCCGGTCCGTTTTCCGTACCCTTGTTACTATTATTAATTTAATTCTTTTTTTTTCGGTTTAGCCGTTGCCGGACAGGGCTTCCGTGCTTTCCGACCGATACCACACCGTAGCCGCGCCAGCGATAATTACAGCCACTCCCTACGAACTGTGGGGTTAGTAACGGTAAATTCCTGAATCGTGTGCCCTAAGTAGGCGAAGGGACGCCAAGACAACCGCCTTCTGCATTTGGTCTGCCAGCCATTCGGCTGATTTCTGACAGGCTCGTATTGTCTTCAATTCTGAGTGCAGCGTAGGCTTCATACCACCGAGTACACTGATTATTAGGACGACCATCTTAACCGAGTAGCCTGGGTACAGCACTTGGGGCTCGTACCGGAGATCACGGTATTTGGTCCGTTTTTCCTTCTCTTTCAAAGTGATGTTTTTCTCAGCAGGTGCCGAAAACTGGATCACAAACATCACCTTGTTTTGATGGTCGAGGAGGACTATATCAGGCTTGTTGGCTTGAATCAGCCTGACTGTCGGGAACGAGAAGTTCCAATAAATTCGGCACCTCTCGTTCGACAACGGACTTGATGTCTCCGGGGACGTAAGGCAGCACTGGTGTCTGGTCTACTTCGTACGAGTGCCGTAGATGATGGTACAGCACCCGTAACGCTGCCTTATGGCGATGGATGTAGGCCGCAATCACATGCACCGGGCATGCAGAAAGTAAATGCATGAGCGATTCCGGCGCCTGACGGCAGGTCCTGCAGTTAATATTAGGAACCTCTACACCCATTACGCGGCTTCGGTAAACCAAAGCGTTAATTAAACCATCTTGGCTGGCCACAATGAATCCCTCGGTCTCCGACTTTAGCCCAGCTGACCTTAAAAAGGCGAATGTCAGCCTTGTTATTGTTATTGTTATTGCTGTTATTGTTATTGTTATTGTTATCGTTATCGTTATCGTTATCGTTATCGTTATAGTTATAGTTATCGTTATCGTTATCGTCATAGTCATCGTCTTCGTCGTCGTCGTCGCCATCGTCATCGTCATCGTCATGGTCATCGTTATCGTTATGGTTATTGTTATGGTTATTGTTATTCTATCCGCCGCACTGACAAAAACATTTATTAGCTACAATTATATTTTTAATATTGGTAAGTAAAACGTTCAGCTCTTCTTTGCTATAAGTAAAATAGGAATCCTGAAATTGCTAACAATTAAACCGTTTTGAGCAAAATAATCTACTTCTCATTAATCAGCCGCTGTACTTAGAGTAAATAAAGTAGTGTATTTATACTTAAGTATATCTCTATCTTTAATGAACTATGTGTACTTAGTACTTATCATCATTAGTTTGGTTAGTTCTCACAAAAAAACTACTACATTCCATTAGTAATTGACCGTACTATCATTACATATTGTTATATCATCAGATAAACTTGTGTTTTTATATAAGTTTAAAAGATAGTTTAAGAAATGTCAAAAAAATTGTTTTAAATATTTAAAAAATTACATTTGTGAACAGTACTAAAAACTGTACGTGAAAAACCCGCACATTTTAATAAAATACGTTTTTCTACGGCTTGCTGCACTCAACAATTGCACCAATTCAGTTTTCGACTTCTATTATTATTTCTTTTTGGCGTTACATTTACGCATCAACATGATCTTCCAGCCCCTACTGACGTAATAAATTTGTATATTTCATCATACATACGCTTATAAATTATATACAAACACATACAAACTTAAAAACCGTCAGACACAACACTCCCAGAGTAGTGACAGAATGAAATGAATAAGACAAGATAGAACGTGCCAAGCAACGTCACCAAGCAAGTGCTCGGGTCCTCGCGAAAGTAGCCGAACACGCTTTTTTTAAGATTTAAGTAAGTGATTGAATGTAAAATGCTAGTAAACTGTCCACTAACAGAAAATGTTGGTATACTTGGCGCTAGTAAAAAAAAGTCAAATGCGCTCCTTTAATTGCCACAAAAACATCGATATCCACGGTAAAACACTAGAGGATTATTGACAAGTAAACCGATAACACAGGTATTCAGTTTATATGACGCTATTTACTTGGTTATTAGGAACTATTTACCTCGTGTCAGAATTCCTCTTTTACTTATAGCAACTGCTACACAACATTATTAGAAAACAAACTAGACCTCTGGCTTAATGAAAATTGTGTCAGAATCACGGTTTACTTGGAACGTTTTTCTCAGTGCGTATTCTCGTCTTTCAACGATTTATCTTCAACGGTAGGTTGCTTCAGATGGACATTTGTTAAGCCTTTCAGCATATTTGTTTTAAATTGATAGGAAACTTCATACAACGTGGCATGTGTCTAGTATAACAGATTTTTGTAAGTGCGGTGTTATATATTTTATGTCCAATGCTTCTGTTTGTTTGATGGTGTTTAGTGGTATTATGATCGGCCGTATGTCAACTCTATTTACTTTCCGCATATGTATTTATGCTGCAAATTCTATGTATTTATTTATTTTTGTTGCTTATGTAGTTTGTAGGTTATTAGATAGTGGGACAGCAACATCAATAGGAGTGATTTCTCACTTAGTTTTGTTATAAATTACTATTATTATTATTATTTGTCATATTCTCTCCTTAGAGGGAGGTTCAGTGTACCTTGTTATTATTTAAATTTTTCTTTTTTAAACAAGAGCCAGCCGCCCTTCTCTCTGTCTCCGATGCTACCAGAGAGTATACGCTGGTAGTACCAGAGACCACTCTCTACGCCGTAGAGTCAGTGATCACTGGGTCCGCGAAGTAGGCGTAAGGAACCAAGGATAGTGGCCTTCTGCATGCTTTCGGTCAAGTTTCGGCAGGCCGGTATTCTCAATATCGAGAGCAGTGTGTGCCACATACCACCGAGGGATCCTATTATCAGTACAACTAGTTTAACTGTGTGGTCTGGATAAGATCTGCTGAGTCCGAAGAGAAGATCTCGATATACAGTCCGCTTTTCTTCCTTAAAACAATGTTTGTCTCCGCTGTGGCGGAGAATTTAATAACAAACATTACCTTTAGTTGGTGGTCGAGGAGGACCACGTCAGGCATATTAGCTTGTATTTGCCTGACCGTAGGAAAATAGTAGTTCCAGTAAATTAGGCACCGTTAATTCTCTACAACGGACTCAATATGCCTCGGAGCATATGACAGCACGGGTGTCTTGTCTATCCCATACAAGTGCCGTAAATGATATTACAGCACTCGTAATGCTCCATCGTGTCTGTGAATATAGACTGAAACTGCATATGCTGGACGAGCCGACAGCAGGTGCATTAGCATCTCCGGCGCTCTTCGGCAGGCCCTGCAGTTTATATCAGGGACCTTCACACCCAAGACATGACTTCGATAGACGGATGTGTTAAAAACACGATTTTGACAAGCCATGATGAACCTTTCGGTCTCAGACTTCAGCTCAGCTGACCTTAGGAAAGCAACGATCAGCTTCTCAGATAAGCCTGTCTTCGATGTTCTTGTAGAAGACTCCATGTAAGGGCTTATTATCCTTGTGCAGCTGTAGAAAGTTTGCGTTGCTCTGTTGCTTCTATGTGGGCTTTTAACTGAACGGGTTCCTGCTCGGAGCTTGGGTTTACCCGCCCAGTAGCGAAGTCGAAACCAAGCTCATCGGCTGCTCTCTGTGCTACCTTCAGTGAAAATGATCCTACACCCACATTTTCATGGTGGGGAATCATGCAGAGGACGGGTTTCGAATTCTTGATATTTTTGCAGGCTCCAACCAGAGCACACCTGTTATGTAGATACTCCAACTCAAGAGTCCACGGCCCCCCTGCTGTCGTGAGAGATACAACCACGGAACGAACGATTTTGGATGTAAAATTCGATTGATATGCATCATCTTTCGTCTAGTTGGCGCAGCTCACTTTGCGTCCAATTCAATACCCTAAAAGAGTAGAGAATGATCGGAACGGCAAGCACATTTGTTGTACACACCTTTTTCTTCCACGACAGTTCTGAGGACCAGATCTGGCGGAGGAGGTGCTGATACTTACTGCGGAGAGCGTTTTTCACCGTTGACACTTCTTGGGTGGAGCGTTGCTCAACACCCAAGTACATGTATAACTCTCCGGCGTCTAGATGGTGCAATATGCTTCCGTCTACAAGCTGCACATCCTCTCCGTAGTTACAGCATCGTCCTCTCTTGAGATGAACCAGTGCACATTTGTCCAAGTCGAACTCCATACCAACACCCTGAACCCTGAACTCTCGCTAAATGCATAGAGTTCAGAGTCACCCATGTAAAATAAATGAGTGAGCTCCTATCTCCGGGAGTACCGCAATTGTAATCACGGGTCCTGCGAAGTTCAACGGACAACTGCAGTAGTGAGATGCAAAATAGAAGAGGGCTAAGGGAGTTACCCTGACATACACCCCTTTGAAACACAGCCGGCTCCATCTGGACTCTGACATTACCTGATGTTATAGTAAAGTGAGTCCTCCAGAGTGGCATGAGTTGTTCTATGCGCCTCACTACGGGACCGGGCACCGCAAGATATTTGAATAAGTGAACAATTAACTCGTGAGATGTCATGTCGAATGCCTTGCGGTAATCGATCCAGGCCATAGAGAGGTTGCGCTTATACTGCACGAAGTCCTGCATGACACATCTGTCAATAAGCAAGTTCTCCTTGCAGCCAGCGACACCCCTCTTAGACCCACGTTGTCCGTATATCCGTTCGAATGCCGGGCCAATTGCTTGGAATACGCGCATGTACAAAATGCGTGTGAATATCTTGTAGTATGCGTTATCGGTCTGTAGTTCTTTGGATCGGACAAATCTTCGTTTTTAGGAAGCAGCACGGTTCGCCTCTCGACAATCCAGGAATGAATTTGCCGCTCTCAATTCAGACGAGAGGTAAAGATTCTAGCCAAATGGCGGTGGGTGCCTGATAGTGTTGTCCACTAAAAGTTGTTGATCCATCAGGACCAGGAGCAGCAAAGTTCTTGGAGACTTCAAGAGTTCTTCGAACCTCTTCCGTCGTTATCGGTTGGCACACTGCTTGAGGTTGCTGAAGCTCTTGGCAAAAAGCTTCGAAGTATGCCAGGGCTGGAGTATCTTGCTTTAGTGGACGCTTCTATTCGTAAAGCATCTTCCAGAAGTTTTTCACCTGGAGTACGGTCGGCGGATTCTCATCAACACGCTCAGGCGATTGAACGAAATGGCTTTTTATGGAAAAGGTTATTTCTGCTACCGCCCTCGTTTGCCTTACTAGCGACTTTTTGCAGGTCACTAGCATCCGCATCCGATCGAGACAATGTTTCTTGGTGGTAAGCAATACTGTTACGTTAAGCGTGTGATGGACTCGCCTTAAGTTGGCGGGAATTCACATACTGGATACGGGAAGCGTATTGTCTCGCCGACCGGATCTTTTCCGTCATTTTCGTATGCGCCGGTCAGCTCTCGCCTGCGATGAGGCAGTATTATTCCGCCTCTCCACCGGAGAGGAATTAGTATTAATATTATAATAACTAAATCGCACTTTGCTCAATAATTGCCATGACCAACTTATGTTTCAAAGGTAGATGTGTTATAAAAATTTAATCCCACTGAAAATGTGCTTTGCTAATATTAAAATGATTTTAGAAAAAAATAAGAAATTGGATATCGATCAAGTTTCGTTAAAGTTGCACTTATGGGGCTTAGTATTACATTAAGAATGTTACATTAGTTTAAAAATGAACTTTTAAAAAAATTATTTCCAAGTTAATTACTTTCTATTTAGACTGTTTTAAGAAAACTGACTGACGTCACGTGATTAATTCTAAATGGAAATCCTGTCTTCCTCCAGCTTAATTAACACTGTATTGCGTTTAACTAATAATAATTGATACTTTAAAAACCAAGTATACTTATCGAAATATTTTCAAAATTCGGTATTCACTATAGTCTGTTTTTAAACCAGGAGGAGTAAACTTGGAAGTTCCATTCACACCATAAAAGTAACCATAAAATACACTAAAACCTTTTTGGCGTTTTGGGCAACCAACAATACACGACTGCAGTGTTTTTGTGTGTATTCTATTACATTATATAATGCATCGATCTGTATTTGACCTCTAGGTATTTTATACAGCATCCATACATACCATTTACGCAATATAAAGGCACCAAGTAATTAGCCACTTTTACCTACAGATTTATACAAAAGGGATTAAAACTCATATATAATGTGCAAACGATAAAATAGAAATTATAACCAAATAATTTATGACATGAAATTAAAATGTCTACAATATGTCAAAATTTACGACTATTGCCTTGTGTAAAACTGGCGCGGGTGTATCCAGTCACAGATGTATGTTTTAGCGCGTTAAGTTTAAAACGCTCCTCCTGGTTTAAAAACAGACTATAATAGAGTGAGTTTCTGATAATAAGGAATGAGATTATGATATTTTACAGTTAACGCTTTGCCTAATATATTTTTTTGGAAAATTAGGTTCATTTTTCTTCATAGGGACGACATGTCACTGGTGGATTTTTAAATATTTTACCATGACACGATCCCCTCATGGGTAAACACCTTCCACACAAATAAAAACATTGCATTGTTAATAAGGGCACTTTAATATGGGACTCATGAAAAGTGAGACATACTGTATTTTGGGCGCTGCCGAACATCAGTGACTTCCGGTCGCAGTCGAATACCAAGGTGACTTCCTGTCGCTGCCTAATACCAAGACAATTTCCTGGCGCTGCCGAATCCATATTCGGGAGCTGTCGAAAACGCAACTTCCGGGCGCTGCCGATTCAAATTAGGGCGCTGGCGAATCTGTATTCGGAGCTGCTGAATCTCTCCAGGCGCCACCGAAACCACTATTGAACACTGTCCTTCAGGATCTATTTTGATTGCAAGATTTGACCCAAGCATACTAACTAACAACAAGTTAACAGCAAGTTAAATAACAGCTATTAAAAACGAAGTTTCTGGACTCTTGCATTACTCCCCTCCAGTCCTCCCACGGACTCATCACAATCAGATGTCAATTCAGCACATATGTGAATATCTCAACTTTATTTTACCAACCCCTTTAACAATGGAGTGAAGGTGGTGGGGGGTTGAAAAACATTAAGTATAAAGAAATCTGAGGCCTTGGCTTTTAGTATATATGCCAAATGCCAGTTACTGTACTCTTACCAGCTTGCTTTACTTATTTTCTCCTGTTTACTCCTACTTAGCCCCCACCCCTTCAACGGAATCATCTCAATACATAATTTAGTTCCAGTTGTCGCTATAATTACGCGTGCAGGGGGCTTTGGACGTGAGGCTGATACGCCACTAGTAGAAGTACGTTTCTAGAAATGTATAGAAGATCGAGTTTCTACATTGCTCTGAATCGCCATCAAAAAGGGTATAGAAGATTTCTAGATGACTCTAGAGACGTCTTTGGAGTATATAAGACAAGATGTATGGTGGGAAAGTCAGTTTTGAATGACAAGTGAGAGGTTAGAAATCCATGTGAAGACAGTGTGACATATGCCAAGTCCTTGACTTATGTCCTCCTTGACTTATGTCCTCCTTCCAATCAGATATTACACATTGTAATGCAGTCTCGCAAGAGTGTTTGTCCCTGAATCCTGACTGATATGTACACAGCAAACTGTTACATTTTACATATTCTAGTATTTGATTATATACTACAAGTTGTAAGAGTTTTTCGCAAAATGGTAACATATTGATGGGGCGCATTTCTTGTGCTAAGTTTGTATTAGGCACTTTTTTGACCGGAATAATAATGGAAGTTTTAAATCTATCACGCACAATACATTTTTCTAAACTAAGGTTAATTAAATTCCTTAAGGGATATCCTATGACATGAAAGAGTTCTTTTATTAATTTTAAGTCTATCTCATCTATACTACCGTTTTTACTTTGACTATAGATAATTTCTTTTAATTCGTTTATCGATATCTGTTTAAAGAAAGAAAAGGAAGACGAATGTAGTGGTATAGTATCTGTCAAAATAGTTTCATCATTATTATTATCAATGTAAGCTACAATTTCTTCAATACTTTTCACATAATAATTATTTAGCAGTTTAGTAATGTCGCTTGGTTTATGGTAGTATGTATCATCACAAACAATGCCACAAATTTTTTGCTTTTTGCATCCTAATATGTCCCTTAGGTTAGACCACATTAATTTTGAATTATTTTTATTTTTGTCTATTCCATCATTATAGAATTTTTTTGTGTTAAGTATCTATAGTTTTTGTTACTAAATTTCGACATTTTTTATATGCTAGTCCATTAATATTTTTTATATGCATTATTTTTGTTTTTAATAGCCTCTCTGCAGTCCTCGTTCATCCATCTATTATTCAACTTTATTTTGATCTCTCTTAGTGATGAGACTGTATCTAAGGTTATTATCAAATTATCAAGGAAAGCATTAGTTACTACATTTATATCCGTAATGCTATATCTCCAATCTTTTACAATCAATAAATTTAATATTTTATCAAAATCTAATTTTCCTCGTGTTAACTTGACCTGAAAACTGTTAACAATGTGGTCTGTAAAAATATGTACAATAGAGTGATCAGATGTAACATAATTATGATCCACATTTACATTTAAATTGGCAATATTCCCGAACACTAAGTCTATAGTCGTTTTACTAATATTTGTCACCCTAGTATAATCAGTTACAAATTGTTTGAAGCCAATATTTTCAAACTTATTACTCAAATTTCTTTTTATTGCATTATTCTCGTTCCAGTTGATATTAAAATCTCCTACTACTAGTATATTATAATTACAGTTTTTTACCAAATTTATCTCAAACCAACTAAAAAAATCATTAATAAATTTCTGAGCATTTCCACTAGGTGAACGGTAAACCGTTATTACCCAATAGGTGCTTTTGTCTATAGTAACATTCAATGACACTAACCAAAAATCCATTTGTTGTCTAAAAGTTTGAATATTTCGAAACTTTAAACCGTTCTTGACATGTATCTGAACCTCCCCAGTAAAACGACTTGTTGAGTCGCAACGAACTACTTTATACCCCTGCAGTGTTATTTCACGATCTAAAAAATCATCTGTGATACAAGTTTGGGTAATACACAACAGAGATGGCAGGTGCTTATTGCCGATTCAGATTCTTTCGAGATTTCTCTGGACAGTTCCATTACCAATATTGACGTGATTGTTAAATTTAGTTGAGTTAACGTAGTCATAAGCCTATAACGACCAGAAGTATGGCACCCGAAAAACATGCAGGATTTTATGGCACAGATGCAAAAAATGATGATGGAACAGGCAAGAAAACGCCAGGGAGAGAAAGAGGAACAGGAAAGAAAACGCCAGGAAGAGAAAGAGGAACGGGAAAGACGACGACAAGAGAAAGAACAAAGAGGAAGAGAAACAATTTCAAGAGGAAAAACAAGAACGACAAAAAGAAAATGGCGAATCAAGGAAAATTATAGAGAACCAGCAGAATGCCTTTATTTCAGCCACTGAAGAACTCAAAAATAAGATCGAAGTAAAAATGGACAAGGTCGAGGAGGAAATAAGTGAAGTCAAAGAAAAAGTAGATAGGGTTGAAGAAAAAATGGACAAGGCTGAGATAAAAGTAAACAAGGTAAAGAAAAAGTGAAGTGAAAGAAGAAGTAGACATGGTCGAAGACAAAATACACAAGGTGGAAGGAGAAATAAACCAGCTTAAACGACAGTCTAGGGAAAACGGAAGCCAATTAGTAGTACCATCAGGCAGGCGATTAAAACCTCTCTCTTTTGACGTACAAGAGACAATTTGAGGCAACAGCGAGTGCAAACAATTGGAATGACGAATAGGAGGCTATGGCATTGGTCCTGGATTTAAGAGGTCAAGCATCTTCTTCTTCTTTAAGCGAGGCGCCTAGAGGTCGCCGCACTCAGGCCTTGTGGCCCATTGTGCTACCGCTAACAAGTCAATGAGCTCCCCCGTACAGACCAGATTCCAGCCCAAAGGCTGAAATCCTTCCCACAGGAGAACTCCTTATTTCCTCCAGCACTGGAAAACCAGTACCGAAGTGTTTGTGCCTCAGGTTCAACAGTCCTGGGCAAGAAGTGAGGACCTGGAGTTAAGTTTCTTCCTCGTCCTCGCAGAACCTGCAATTGGGGTGGTCTACCACCCCATTGTGTGCAGGTGTTTTCCGAAAGAGCCATGCCCGGTCAGGAGGCCTGTCACGGCTCTTATTTGCTGTCTGCTTAAACGCAGCATTTGCTTTGTTCTCTCCGGCAAGGGTCGAGAGATTAAGACCTTCGTTTCGGAACGAGTCCAGTTATCTATTAACCTCTTGGCATGGGATCTAGGGTAGCCGAGAGCCGGCTCCGGGCCAAGCAGAGGTCTCCGAGAGCCCCTCCTTGCCAGAGCGTCCGCCCGCTTTCAATGTTGCTGTGTCCAGGCACCCAGAGAAGCTTGACCCAATTTGATGAGCCGAGTTCACAGAGAGCCTGTTTACAGTTTTGGACCAATTTTGACTTGGTATGACTCGATGCAAGGGCCATGAGGGCCGCTTGGCCGTCGCTATATATATATATATATATATATATATATATATATATATATATATATATATATATATATATATATATATATATTGCTGTATATCCACACTGTGGAACACTACCTAAGTGTCGTGTTTGAAATCATAAATAAAATTCACAAATTTATATGTATTTTAGGAATTAATCATAACAGTTTTACTTTAACGGATCATACAGAAGCAGGAGTATCTGTGGTTTATTTAATTGATTCAAGTTCACTTATTCTCATCGAGTAGGATGCAGAGAATGAAACTTGATATTGAATACGAACAAAATATTTAAATAAACATAAAATGAAGTTATTTTAGTTTAACAAGGTTATTCTAAATAGTATATAATAAAACATGAACTGATAGAGAATCACAATCTCATTTAAAATGATTTAGAATGAAATTGGAAAACAAAAAAGTAAATTTTATAAAATCTGACATGCATGTCAAAACTTAGGGCTGAAAATCATATTTTGTGTAGAAACACTGTAAATCTACACAAAATGAATATTGAATGAAAGACTATCAACAGTAGTTGCAGTGCAGCGTAATTATTTTAGAAATAGTAAGTCCATATATTACAAAACACTGAATGACATTTTAAGTTTTCAGATATTTTCAAATATCATTGCAGAAAGGTGTTTTGTAAATGATATTTCACATCATGCAGAAAGAAAGGACTAATAGTATGATGTTAAATGTTTGTTGGCGTATCAATTTCTTGTTTTAGTTTATAATATAAGTATTCTGTCAGTATGGAAACTGCAGTACGTTTTTAACTACTAGCATTTTGTGTTTATCATTGCTATTCATCTAAATGTATGAATTAGTATTTATTTGAGATTGGAATTGTTAATTGTAGTTATAAGTAGATTTTAAGAAAGTGTATGTAATATGTCAATATATTTCGAGTAATTATAATTATTCACTTAATCCTGAAAAGTAGAATAAGAAACTTATCAGGAAAAATAAAGAATTAAAAACAGTATTCACTTAAGGTAAAGAACAAACAAAACTGAATAGTTTAAATTTTAAATTAAAATTAAATTTTGAAATATTAGATCAAAATAGAAAAAAACAATTGAAATATTGGAAATTAACCCATTGAAACGACTAAAAATAACAAATCAGTTGATCAGACACCGCTGAACAGCGAGCTGCGAGAAATATTCATCCTCGAATAATTAATAAATTGAAAAGAGAAGAAAAGTGGTGAATAATTTAAAGGTTAGAAAATTACAATCCAGATATATTGATATCAAGAATAAATTGTAAAAGTTGATTAAATATAAGAAGTGAGTATACTTTGAAAGTATTACGAAGTAGATTATCCGGAAAGCAGATTTAGAAGAGGGAAGTATTTGTTAATCCAGTTAGCAAATTTATATGGTGAAGAAATTTCAAACGTCAAGCAAGTGATAGAAATACTTCAAGGAAATCTTGAAAATAAATTGGAGGTTAGAAACAAACGTCAATCCAGTAAAGAAGAAGAAGAAGAAGCCTTGAGAGGTTAAAAAGTCAGTCAAGTGACATAATATTTCAAGGATCATAATAACCAGTTAGAGGTTATAATATAACATTACTCAAGTCGAAAGAAAGACAAGGTAAAGCTTTACTATATCAGAAATCCATGGTACATATTTATTTTAAATAAAGGCCATATTTATCATTTTAGTTAAGTTAGATTTTGTTATTTAAATTTGTTAATTACATTCCAAGTTCAAATTTGTTAATAAATTAATACTTTGTTCGTTCAATACTGAGTTTGATTTATTTAGATTGTTATCTTGATCGATGAGCATTTATTGAACCGACTTCGTTGGACCCTGAGTAAGAGTCATTCTATAGATTGTAGATGGTCATGCTAATGGTGTTCTATAGTCTATAATATTAACAGCTTTTAAGAAACTGTTTGGCGCTCAATAAAATCATTTCAATTTACTTTCAAAAAGTAATTTCGAACGTATAAAAAATAAAATAGATATCAGAATATAGAACATTTATGGCTTGTTAACGTGGAGCGATCAGGAAAGCGATTGAATAAATACAACTTGAGAATAGTTTATCATTTCAAGCATACATTTGAAAGATAATAGATCAAATAACTTATTTTGATAGTTTTGACAACAAGGCATTGTCAAATTAGAAACAAATATAATTTATATGAGGTTAAAGTCAGGTAAGACAACAACCATGAATCCAGAGGAAACTACACAAGGTACATCCACAGTTACACAAACACAAGTTGGTGACACAAACACACAACCTGATCCAAACATGCTCCAGAAGTTGATGGAAATGATCACTGGAATGAATCATAGTATTGGAGAAAACATTGGCAACATTAAGGTACAAATGGTACAGAATAACCAAACTTTAGAAGAAAAAATTGGTAACATAAATACACAAATGGTACAAAATAACCAAACTTTGGAAGCAAACATGAATCAAAATAACCAGCGACTAGAAGAAAACATGAATCAAAATAACCAGCGACTAGAAGAAAATATTAACAAAAATATGCAAAAGCTGGAAGAAAGCAATATAGAAGTAAGAAATAAAATTGAAAATTTAGAGAGTAAATGGGAGAGAATGGGAGAGACAGTCAACGAAGAAATAAGTGTTAAGGTGAATGAGGCAGCAAAAGAAATAAGAGAGGAAGTAGTAACTATGTTTGAAGATGGAATGACTGCAGTAGATAGCAGAATGAAGAAACAGGAGGATAAATATGATAGCAAAATAAAAGAACAGGATAGCAAGATAGAACAGAACACGAAGTTGTTGAAGGATACCACACGTACACAATTAACACAATTACCCACACATACTTACACATGCAACAAAACACCATTTTATTTTTACGGAGATAACCGCATACACCCTAAAATTTTCATTTCACGTTTGAAACAACACATGGAAACACAACACGTAAATGCAAACCTAAAAGCAAACGTACAAGACATGTTAAAGGGAGAAGCGGAAATCTGGTATTCAGTTATAATGGACAGGTTTGAGACTATAGAGGAATTTGAAGCTCTAGTCTTAAAACAATATTGGAGTGATTACACTCAGTTAAAAATAAGACAAGACCTATTTAATGGTAACTATGTAGAAAATAAAGGTATTTCTAGGGAAAATTATGTACTTAGAAAAGTATACAATATTAGACATCTAGAACCAAAATTCACAGAAAGTGAAATGGTCAGATATTTAGCTAGGCATTTTTCAGGGGATATCCAGAATGTTATTATTACGCAAAGAATTGCAAAGTTAGATGATTTGATTGATTATTTAAGAGAATTAGATGATTATCATCAGAGTTTTGATAGGAAGGCTAGTCAGAATAGGGAAAATAATAGTAGGTATTATAACAAGTGGGGTTATGATCAGAATAAGAATGAAAGTGATAGAAGAGAAAGGCAAGGTTATGATAGGAAGGAAAAGCAAGGTTATGGTCGTCAATATGACAATGATAGAAAGGAACGAGGGGGTTATGAGAAACGTCAATATGACAATTATAGGAATGAAAAGCAGGGTTATGAGAAACGTCAATATGACAATGATAGAAAGGAACGAGGAGGTTATGGTCAATATAAATATGACAACTATAGTAATGAAAAGCAGGGTTTTGAGAAACGTCATTATGATAATGATTGCAGAGAGAGAGGGGGTTATGTTAAAAATAATGAGTCATATGCACAAGTGGCTAATATCAATATTCAAAGGGGAAATAGAGTAGATGAAAACACGCACTCTAATATGAATAAAATAGAAACACCACAAGTAAATGATAGAAATAGAAATCAGGATTTTTAGATAAAGTTGTTTTAAATGTAGGTAATAATTGTAAAAAAATAGGCGACTGTATAGAAAATGATGTTATATTGGGAGACGACATCTTATCAGGAAAAAAGGCTAATATTGTATTAGGAGAAATAATCCTAAAAGTAGAAGGTGAAAGAATACCTTTTTGTAGTATTAATGAATTGAATGGCAAAGGTGCCGAAATAGTTAATGAATTAAATGGCAAATGTGCCGAAATAGTTAATGAATTGAATGGCAATGATGCCGAAATAATTAATGTATCAAATGGCATAGAGTCCAATAATGATAATGAATTTTGCGGTGAGCATATAGTGGGAACCACATGTGTTCAAATAAATAATGATAAAAAGCCTGAAACCTTTCTGATAAGTCGTTACTCCAAATATGATAGAATTTTTAAAAATTTGTCTCAAAAATACAAAAACTCAATAGATTATGAACCTACAATAGCAAAGGGCTATGCGCAACAACTTGAAGTAGGTAATATTTTAAATGAAAACGAAAATGTTTTAAACTATAATAAGGAAGAATCATTACCGGGAAGTTGTCACATGGGGATAAATTATCCATATGATCCAGGATAGATTACTCTTAAGTTATCCAAATGATCCTGAGTAGATCAGTTTTAAATTGTAAATAAACTTTGGCAGTGTGAATGTCACATCATGTTGTTAAAACTAACAAAATTTTCACATGTCAAAATTCTATTAGTTTAGGGGGTTTTATGCTGTATATCCACACTGTGGAACACTACCTAAGTGTCGTGTTTGAAATCATAAATAAAATTCACAAATTTGTATGTATTTTAGGAATTAATCATAACAGTTTTACTTTAACGGATCATACAGAAGCAGGAGTATCTGTGGTTTATTTAATTGATTCAAGTTCACTTATTCTCATCGAGTAGGATGCAGAGAATGAAACTTGATATTGAATGCGAACAAAATATTTAAATAAACATAAAATGAAGTTATTTTAGTTTAACAAGGTTATTCTAAATAGTATATAATAAAACATGAACTGATAGAGAATCACAATCTCATTTAAAATGATTTAGAATGAAATTGGAAAACAAAAAAGTAAATTTTATAAAATCTGACATGCATGTCAAAACTTAGGGCTGAAAATCATATTTTGTGTAGAAACACTGTAAATCTACACAAAATGAATATTGAATGAAAGACTATCAACAGTAGTTGCAGTGCAGCGTAATTATTTTAGAAATAGTAAGTCCATATATTACAAAACACTGAATGACATTTTAAGTTTTCAGATATTTTCAAATATCATTGCAGAAAGGTGTTTTGTAAATGATATTTCACATCATGCAGAAAGAAAGGACTAATAGTATGATGTTAAATGTTTGTTGGCGTATCAATTTCTTGTTTTAGTTTATAATATAAGTATTCTGTCAGTATGGAAACTGCAGTACGTTTTTAACTACTAGCATTTTGTGTTTATCATTGCTATTCATCTAAATGTATGAATTAGTATTTATTTGAGATTGGAATTGTTAATTGTAGTTATAAGTAGATTTTAAGAAAGTGTATGTAATATGTCAATATATTTCGAGTAATTATAATTATTCACTTAATCCTGAAAAGTAGAATAAGAAACTTATCAGGAAAAATAAAGAATTAAAAACAGTATTCACTTAAGGTAAAGAACAAACAAAACTGAATAGTTTAAATTTTAAATTAAAATTAAATTTTGAAATATTAGATCAAAATAGAAAAAAACAATTGAAATATTGGAAATTAACCCATTGAAACGACTAAAAATAACAAATCAGTTGATCAGACACCGCTGAACAGCGAGCTGCGAGAAATATTCATCCTCGAATAATTAATAAATTGAAAAGAGAAGAAAAGTGGTGAATAATTTAAAGGTTAGAAAATTACAATCCAGATATATTGATATCAAGAATAAATTGTAAAAGTTGATTAAATATAAGAAGTGAGTATACTTTGAAAGTATTACGAAGTAGATTATCCGGAAAGCAGATTTAGAAGAGGGAAGTATTTGTTAATCCAGTTAGCAAATTTATATGGTGAAGAAATTTCAAACGTCAAGCAAGTGATAGAAATACTTCAAGGAAATCTTGAAAATAAATTGGAGGTTAGAAACAAACGTCAATCCAGTAAAGAAGAAGAAGAAGAAGCCTTGAGAGGTTAAAAAGTCAGTCAAGTGACATAATATTTCAAGGATCATAATAACCAGTTAGAGGTTATAATATAACATTACTCGAGTCGAAAGAAAGACAAGGTAAAGCTTTACTATATCAGAAATCCATGGTACATATTTATTTTAAATAAAGGCCATATTTATCATTTTAGTTAAGTTAGATTTTGTTATTTAAATTTGTTAATTACATTCCAAGTTCAAATTTGTTAATAAATTAATACTTTGTTCGTTCAATACTGAGTTTGATTTATTTAGATTGTTATCTTGATCGATGAGCATTTATTGAACCGACTTCGTTGGACCCTGAGTAAGAGTCATTCTATAGATTGTAGATGGTCATGCTAATGGTGTTCTATAGTCTATAATATTAACAGCTTTTAAGAAACTGTTTGGCGCTCAATAAAATCATTTCAATTTACTTTCAAAAAGTAATTTCGAACGTATAAAAAATAAAATAGATATCAGAATATAGAACAATATATATATATATATATATATATATATATATATATATATAAATTCTAAGGATCGTAGGGCTTCGGACAATTGGGCGGTGAAGTCAAACTAGGGTAAGTAAGATTTAAATTTTCTTATTCTGTACTACTAGTAGTACAGAATAAGAAAATTTAAATGTTACCTACCAAAATAGAGTGATTCCAATTGACAGATCTCATGAAACAACAATCAACTAAAATTAACAACAAAGTAATAAATAAATAACTGAATCAACTCCTCTTGCAATTCTCAACATATCAACAAAATAGTTTTAAAATTAACAATTCCGGGAAGTGCTAGTGGACAATGAACAGTGAAGTAATACTTATAAGTTAATAAACAATAATAATAATTTTAATATACAAAATTGTTCTATGGTTGGTAAAAAACATTATACAGAACCCTGACTTAAATCCATCATGTAAACGTGGTATTAGTAATAGTAATTTATAAAATTCTCACAAGATGGCGCGAGCATGGGTTTCCTGTGAAAAGTTTTTATACCAGTCACATGTGGTTCTCAACATGTCTGTTAACAATAATCTTCAAACAACTTAACAATCACTTAATAGTTCAACTGAAAAAATACATCAATGATACAATAAACAATTCTCTGCTTAAAATACTACAATATTGCAAATGTTCTTCTACAAGCAAACCAATTTTAGAATATAACCTCAACTTACAAGTAAGTTAATATAATATAATTTAATTTTTAACTAAAATTTCATTACTTAATTGTAGCCTTGAGAAAGAAAATAAACATTTTCGAAAGCTTGGCATAGTAAAAAAGAGTTTGACTTCACCGCCCAATTGTCCGAAGCCCTACGATCCTTAGAATTTATCTTTTAACTGTCGGACGTGACAACCTCTCATTATATATATATATATATATATATATATATATATAGAAAAAGTAAATTTTTTCTTGAGGTTGCACTCTTCATTACTTGTCTTTTTTTTAAGCTTTCGGAAATGTTTATTTCCTTTCTCAAGACATCTATAAAGTGTATTATTTTATAAATAAGTCATATATATAAAACAATTAATTACTTACTAACATGAGGATGTTTGTTGAGGTGAAGCACAAAAATAGAAATAAAATCATCCTCGAGGAAAAACATAGAAGGTTAAAATATTCTTATAAACTATACCATATTAATAATTTAAAAGCATTTTGGTGCGAAAATCTTAAAACAATCACATTTTAAAATAGATATACAGGGTGCGCCAAAGTTCTGAATTTGGTCGATTACGGCTGTATTTGAAATGGTGGAAATATATTGTCTATAGATTATTTTCTTGATTTTCAATTCTGAATAACCAGAAAATATGTACAATTATACAGGGTATTCCGTTTTCGTTGTCCGGGCAACAACTTCGTTATTTTAAATGGAACACCCTATATTTTTTTCCTTTATCGAGTTACCCATCTAATTATATTCATAACTCTATTAAGGTGGTAGGTACTTAAAATGAACCGTTTACGATATAAAAGAGATTTTTTGACAAAAAGTGAGGTTTGCGGATAAGTTTTTGAGTACCTCTGATTTCATAGACAAGAGAGTTTTCAAAATTCTGCTTATACTGTTATGTTGGGCATATTAAGGGCTAGTAGGGTAGAAACGTTATTAACATTAATCTTATACAGAGTGCTGAAAAAATTGAGTTTATTTTTTTGCTAATAAAAAAGGCCGTAATTCAATTTTTTCAAATGGGACGTACTATTTTCAGTTCCGTCATCTAATGAAGTGTTAAATTATCTTTCCATTGATATATCATAGTAGGTATTTTATCTTTAAGGGTTGCATAGATATTAAGGTTAAATATCTGTGTGACTGAAATTCACATAATTTTACATAACATTACATCACATAAATTAACTTGGGCGGTATGCCTTGATGTTTGTCGTGCAAACTCAACTTTTACGAGCTGGCATGACAATCTTCAAAGCATACCGCTCATGGTGGCACATGTAGACAGAGAAGTGATACATCCGTTGATGCCACGTGTTGAGTTTGTTCGCTCCGCGCCGAGGCGATGGTGTGGACCAAGATTAGTAAACATGAGTGAGGTAGCCTACTAACTTTTCAAGGTCGAATCAAGACGCCATATTGCGCGTCATAGTGCCTGCCCTGTGTTTGAACAAAGTTTTTCTGTATGATTTCATATTGAAAACGTGTAATTTATGTAATATCTCCGTGTTTTTCTTTTCGACCTAAGTTTTAGTGTTCTAAATTACTCGTATTCAAAATGAAATCATACAGAAAAACTTTGTTCAAACACAGGGCAGGCACAATGACGCGCAATATGGCGTCTTGACTCTCCCTTGAAAAGTTAGTAGGCAACCTCCCACTTTACTAATCTGGGGTGTGGACACCGTTATTAACTTGACATCGCTGCAAATTATATCTATCGTTGTTTGTCTTGAAGCTTAGCATAAATCCATCTCATTCATTCACGTTGTAACCCGCTATGTAATTCTAGGTTTGCCAGGAGTGGAACGTATTAGGTATTTGCACATTCTAGCTTGTCGTTAGTTTATGTTTGTCTATTGATTTGTCCAGTGAAGAAGTGTTTCAAAATAAATATGAATTATTCGCGGGAAGAAATGGTTGACATGATTTTTATTCTGGGGGAGTGCTCAAGGAACAGCCTCTTAGCATCCCGAGTCTATAAAACCACATATCCTGAAAGGAGACACCCTTTAGAACCTGCATTTAGTAATCTTAGAGACAGATTTATCGAAACTGGTGAAGTGCAGTACAAACCTCATGAAGTTCCAGCAAGAAAAATGACTGAGGAAAATGAATATCGGGTTATGATATCCTTAGTTGAACATCCTACCACCAGTAGTAGAGAATTGAGCAATAATTTTGACATAAGCGGGACAACAGTAAGGCGGATCGTAAAGAAAAATAAATTCCATGCTTACAAAATTCAATTACACCAAGAATTACTTGAAGATGATTTTTTTAAAAGGGTGAATTTTTGTGAATGGTCTAGTTTCATGCTCGATAACGATCCCGATTTCATAAGGTGTTTGATGTTTTCTGATGAGGCTACATTTCACAAAAATGGTTGTGTCAATAGACACAATTTTCATTATTATTCAGATGTGAATCATCATTTATTAAAAACAGTTTCCCAACAGAGGTGGTCATTAAATGTATGGGGTGCTGTAGTAGGGCCGATTGTTATTGGACCTCATTTCTTTAATGGACCCTTAAATGGAAGAATATATCACGATTTTTTGGAAAATGAATTGCCGGTTCTCCTAGAAAACGTTCCTCTTGATATACGGCAAAAATGTGGTTTCAACAAGATGGAGCTCCGCCTCATTTTGCAGCAAATGTCAGAGAATGGTTAGATCGCAACTTCAATGATATGTGGATAGGGCGTGGCGCAGCAATAGCATGGCCTGCAAGGTCGCCCGACCTGACAGGTATGGACTTTTTTTTATGGGGCTATGTAAAGGATATAGTTTATCGCGACACTCCTACCACTGTAGATGACATGAAAAATAGGATCAGACGTGCCTTTGCATCCATTACTCTGCAGATGCTGCAAGAAATGCGTCATTCATTTAGGAAGAGGATTCAGATGTGTCTCGATCGAAATGGTGAAAATTTTGAACATTTGTTAAAATAATTGTTTTTTTATTATGAGTAAATTCTTTATTACATATGTGCTGGTATTAATTTCAATTCTTTGTCCAACAATTCTAAGTAAAAAAATAATATTTCAGAAGACTAATAATTAATTATAGAAAACTGCGTGTACTACTACACAATTAGTCTGATCCAGACAATTAACAAATATCTATGCAACTCCTAAAGATAAATACCTACTATGATATATCAATGGAAAGATAATTTAACACTTCATTAGATGACAGAACTGAAAATAGTACGTCCCATTTGAAAAAATTGAATTACGGCCTTTTTTATTAGCGAAAAAATAAACTAAATTTTTTCAGCACTCTGTATAAGATTAATATTAATAATGTTTCTGCCCTACTAGCCCTTAATATGCCCAACATAACAGTATAAGCAGAATTTTGAAAACTCTCTTGTCTATGAAATCAGAGGTACTCAAAAACTTATCCGCAAACCTCACTTTTTGTCAAAAAAACTCTTTTATATCGTAAACGGTTCATTTTAAGTACCTACCACCTTAATAGAGTTATGAATATAATTAGATGGGTAACTCGATAAAGGAAAAAAATATAGGGTGTTCCATTTAAAATAACGAAGTTGTTGCCCGGACAACGAAAACGGAATACCCTGTATAATTGTACATATTTTCTGGTTATTCAGAATTGAAAATCAAGAAAATAATCTATAGACAATATATTTCCACCATTTCAAATACAGCCGTAATCGACCAAATTCAGAACTTTGGCGCACCCTGTATATCAATACATTTTGTTAACATTAGGCGTCTACTAGTGAAGGTAAGGAGCCACAATTCTACGAAAAAATATGAGAAAAAACTTTTAAAAGAACAAGTTTGATTGGTGTTAAGTGTTTGGGGAATTTTCTAGGGTCCCTAGGCTACCAACTGACTGGTGACGATTTATTGCCAACTTGAAGGTTACAAATTTTGATTTGTCGTCCTAACATTTAGATATTTGTCTTTCTCTAACTTTAGAATGTAGGTGTAAATATTACTGAGGTTTTCATATATATATATATATATATATATATATATATATATATATATATATATATATAAATATATATGATCTGCTATCATTACTGCGCCCATCCATTTACCATTTACATTTATTATTACGTCCATCGTGTTATTGCGTCCATATATTGGACGCAGCAAATCCACACGTTGTATTTAGTATTTCCTGCGAACTATTAAAGCTGATATGATGACAGTTATGCCTGACTCTAAGACCCATTCTGGTTCCCGTAGAAACTCCACGCCATCTACACGAATTCCGGAGATATATCCATATCTTTAAAATTTAAGTGGACGCAGTAATATTACCACCATACACAAAAATGTATAATTTTAGTTCAAAGGAATTCCTGTAGAGGCGTAGCAAACATATACGAATCCGTATGTTATCTGTATATTTCACAAATATTATTGCGTCCGGCTATTGGCAACGTCGCAAGTAAGCGTTATCATCGATTTATTTTTAGAAATGCTGATATTGTAAATATGAAATGTTGGATTAAAATTTAAAATATTTATAAAGATATTACTCCGTGCTGGTTGAATGTTGCGTCCGTATAGTTTTTTTATGTTTAACTAGGTAATTCTATTGGAAATTGGGAATTTATTTAAATAATCTTTTATGCATTCCTCCGTGACGTTTTAGGAAATTGGGCGAAACGGCAGATCCTCTAACTAGAATTTTAAATTACATTATTGGTAATGTAGAATGTAGCCAATTCAATAGATCAGTTTATATTATCATTTTTAGTTAATTTGTTTGAAGTGAAAATAAAGAAATTTTCTATTGAAAAAATACAGGTGTCCTAAATATATTTTTAATATGAAAAATAAATGAATTGTGTTTCTACACAAGGTGCCACAACTTCTTTATTGAAATATATTTGTTCCTATTCAAGAATATTATGCAAATACATATGGAAATTTACATTGATCCCAGAGCTTTGATGTTGTGTGAATACTCGGGTAGTTTACTTCTTCCACAAACACTAATTCCACACTTGACGAGCGTTTCACCTACAAGGTTGGCATGATCTGGAGAAGATTAAAACTAAACGTCTCTAAATGATGCCAACTTGGTTGGCGAAATGTGCATCAAGTGTTTCAGTTGTGTTTACGGAAATATGCGTTATATTTTTGTTGTAAGTAGGCCATATCATGGGTCAGCTTTTACACTCAGAATTTTTGAAACGCTTCTATTAGCTTCACCTGTATGTACGTATGAATTAATGTAAGTATGTATGTATTAACGGAATCTAAGGAACTGAATTTCACCAACTTCTAATTTGGCCGTTGTGTGTAGCTCTGATGATACAATATAGTATACTCAATATTACAATAATACACGTTCAAAATGGCCCCGCCCCAAAATGGCGGATTATCATTTTCTTTACAACTCCATCGATATGGGTGTCAAAGGAAAGGGCTTGATAAACAGAAAACAAATATGAGATCAAAACTTAAAAAAATCAAAATGGCGACATCAACATGGCAGATAGGTTTTATCAATCGCAGATTGTAAATATTTTTCAGTCGAAATTCAAGAATTCGAATTGGCGGCTTCATGAAATATAAACTAAAAATAAGGAGCATCCATGCAAAACCAGACATGTCCATAATTAAGTTGAAATGAGTTAGTGATGAATTTTTAAGTATTTTCTTGATTAAAATCCATTGCCGCAGTCAGAATCTTGCAAAACCTGATATATTATATGCTAAAATCATAGAAAAACATAAAGTCCAAGCAAAACAGTACATGTCCAAACACTGCAAAGTGAACAAAAAGTTCGTTCAAAATGGTACATGTCCAGTGATAATTCTTATGGGAGTAATATATGTGCCACCAAAAGCAGACTTGTCCAAATATGAAATTTATCTGTAATGTCGCTTTCCAGTTTCTGTATGGTTCTGGATCGTCTCGATAAAGGGCAATAATAGTAACTAAACATTTGTGCTACTAGAAATTAATAGTTACCCGTGTCTCAAAGCGTCAATATAACCTTCAAATTCTAGTGTTTTATTGTGTGCGATCTTTTGTGTTCTGTGCAATTGATGTAAATAAAACAAATTTAATTAATAAATAAGCTATATATGGATGTGTCCGTGAGATCAATAAACGTGGGTTCGAGAAAAAAAAAGCGGAGGGATGCATTTTCATTTTAATTTTAAGTACTATGTTTCAAGTTGTCTTCTGTAAGTTCGTTTTCTCATTCTTTTTGCGAATTTTCTGAAACTTTTTTATAAAGACTTTTAAATATTACAGTTGTATTAAATAAAACAAGAAAAAAAGCAAGTCCATTAATTAGTCTGTGCATAACATGGCATGTCCATTGATCAGTCCGAGCAAAACACGACATGTCCACGCCGTCCGAACAAAACAAGACATGTCCAAACAAAAAATGGCGTCATTTTGGTTGTTTACAAAAAATATCATTATATTCAAATGACTTTCGCGTTCAGTACAAGCTGAGAATATATTGCAATAGAAATTCCGAGCCTTGAACATGCAGACTCTTAAAGCAAGAAAATTTGCGATTATCTCGAAATGACTTTTACTGAACATGTCCGGTTTTGCATAGATGCCCCTCAAATTATATGTTCAAAATGGCCGCCGCCCCAAAATGTCAGATTATCATTTTCTTTACAACCCCACCGATATGGGTATCAAACGAAAGGGCTTGATAAGCAGAAAACAAATATGTGATCAAAACTTAAATGTTGAAAACGGCGGCCTCAACATGGCGGATAGGTTTTATCAATCGCAGATTGTAAATACTATTTGACGAAATTCAAGAATTCGAATTGGCGGCTTCATGAAATATAAAACTGAAAATAAAAAAAATTAATTATTAATTAAAAAAAATAAATAAAAAAACGGCTTTTATAAATACTGCACTAAAAGGCAAAAAATAATGAAGTACCTATGATATTTGAGTACACGAGCGTGGGGTGCTTTTTATTTAATCTAATGATATCTTGAGCGTTTTAATTATCGAACCTGTTCGAAATATCGTTCAAAGAGCACCCCACGCTTTTGTACACAAATATTATACTTAATTATTTTTTAGTTTTTAGTGCAATATTTATAAAAGCGTTTTTTAAAGTTTTTTATAACTAATAATTTATTCACCTGAGCGCTACACGTGATAAGTTTTGATATTTCAAATGTCCTCCTGTCTAAGCCTCCATTGTCTCTACTATCTACAGTTGCAGTGGTCTGGATATTCAGGACCCCTTACCACATAACCTAATGCTCCCATTGTAGATAGCTCACCCTTACTGAAAACATAACTTCAAAGCAAGAAAAAGCAAGTGGGACTTATAGTTATATTTTTCCAAAGAAAAATAGAGACGAATTTAAAAATGTGTTCGTTTATCACTATTAAGGACGTATTATTTTCTTTCTTCATGCAGATACGGATTCAAAGATGGGCCATTGTGTTAAAGCCCCCCTTAGAGGTGCTTTAAAGGATGATAAAATAATTATAACAAGAGAATTATTAAGATAGAAAAGTAAAATTACTAAGAGAAAGATTTTCTCATTCTCACCGTTTTGAATCGGTTCAATATTCAAAATAGAAGACTGGATTTGTGATACTAATATAGGTTAATACATACCTACATGCGTTTTTTATGTTTTAGCTTTGTTTAAATACTTTTTCTTATTATTTATTCTGTAAACTTTGCCTGGGATAGTCAATACTTTAGATAGTTGATTTTTCAGAAAACAAGATTGATGAAAATCGAATGGATACACTATTTAATATCGATAGAATTTTAGTCAATTTTGGAAAGATTGTTAATGTACGTATTTCAATCTAAAACTTTTGCTTATACATTATTATTAGTAGGTATGAAAGAATATATCTAAGGTATTATACAGGGTGTTCGAAAATTTCTATCGTTAAATTTAGGTGCAATAGTAATTTTGTAAAATTATGAACAAAATTTTGATGTTGGTTAGCTTGCGAAACTAGAATAGAAAGTGCGGATTAGCGTGTATTAAAAAACGAAAAAAAAATGCAAAAACAAAAATTTAATATAGCATTGAGGATAATGTATAATAAGTAAGCGTTGAACTAAATGTTCGCATTGTGTTAATGAACGAATCCATTTAGCAACTGCAATCTTAGTTGGAGTTTGACTTAATAATAATAATAACTTGTCTTTTATCGAGGGGACGTTAGCATTACAATAATTTATGGTTCTCTAACACTTAACCGATAACATGTATATAATAAGTATACTAAATATTATAAATAAGTAAGTGCGCTGAGTATATTAAATTAAAAATTAAATGTATATACACTCAAAGATGTCTAGATATTTCATAGATATGAGATGTCCAGATAGATATCTAGGTAGATACAGAAGAATACATTTTTTTTTAAGAATTCTGTGACAGATGACGACATATTGCCTTTTTAAATCTTAAACTAGATATGTTCTGCAAATTTCCAGGTATATTGTTATCCATTGCCAACCCCAAATTATGTTGCAGTTGTGCAGTTGAGTTGTGGTGCGGTGGACGAAGGACCTTAGTTACAAGATGCATGTTCCGTTGTATATTGATTAATATTACAATCGGAGAATATCTCGATTATGTTTTTCGTATGAACAGATCTTCTGACCACATTGACACAGTAACAATTTAAAAGGTACTCCACTTTGATGCGTTCTTTATTAGGCGTATTCCTTAAGCTAATAATCCTGATTTCGCTTCCTTGTGGGCACAATCTTTTGAAGACACTTTTGACTGCTCTCAAATATCTGCAGCCATTCTCGTAATGGTTGTCATTACGTGTAAATAAGCCCACCCATCTATGGGGATTTCTCCCCGTTGTTGCTTCCGGCTCGAGAACATCAAGAACGTAACCCGGTGGGGTTGCATCACGTATTACGTTTGTAGCAGTCACTAGATCAGCTGCAGTGATCACATTTGTACAAGGTAATAGATTTATTCCCTCTACCTCTTGATTAGGTTGAATGGTCAAAGCCACGAGAATAAATATTATAAATTTGTGCATTGTAGAATGCAGATTTCTGAAAAAAAAGTATGAATATCAAGTTTCTTGAAATGGAAATTGCGGTACACCGCAAATGAACAACTTAGCCATATTGAATTTAAAAAACTTGCTAAAACACAAAATATAAATTAGTGAGAGGGCAGGATTCAATTAATGAAACAAGTTGTTAACGTGTATTATTAATAGTCAGTAGAGCAAAAACAAGCTAACCATTATACTCTTCGCCGATTTACTACACTTGTTATATAATTGTTGAACATTCTATAGGACCAGTCAACGCAGCAAAGCTGGTACGCCGAAACCAAGAAAGGGTAGATATCTACCCCTTCTTGCGCCGAAACATTAAAAACCTCGGGACTTTTGAGATTTACTTAGTTTTATTTAATATGATTTCTATACGATATGTTTGTCTTAGAATGGACACATCCTCGGTTTTTAACCATTTGACAGATTTCTAGAAAAAATGTAGTACCCAATGAGGCCTACTATCGAAGATCAGTTAAATAAAATAGTAATTATAATAATACGTTGTACAATTAGAAATACATAAAGTTAAATCCAATCATTTTCTTAAATTTAATATAATGTTTAAAATGTCAATTGAAATATTTATACAATACCTATTAGAACTTACCGAGTTATATTCTATATTTACCTTAAAAAAAAATTAAAGCAAGAATGCAGTACCTATATAAAAGTAGATCTTATCGAATGTGGTTATAATTTTTTTTTAATATTGATTAAATGGTTAAAAATACGCAGCATTTCCACTTTAAATAAAATATGCACCCTCCAAGTGGTAAGATGAAATTGCCATTCTGCCTATATCATAGAAGAGTATTATTTATTGTTTCTGAATAAACACAATATAATATTATGTTTCTAATTATGTACCTATAATATCGCTATGGGCTAATCAACGAACGAGTTCTAAATCATCTGTATCTGTATATGCTGGCAGCGCTACCACATTGTAACTCTATTGAACCATTCTATATCTTTTGAGCCCTTCTAAAATTTTCTGCAGGGGTTCCCTATTACAACATGTGACCAATAGTGGTAGGATACACGCAAAATGCTGTTCAGCCCGAGGCTGGGCTACACAACGTCTTTGGGGGCTAAACAAGATACCATGGGTATCTAGTTTGGGCTATACAATGACCGTTTATAAGTATATATATATATACATATATATACTTTCTGCTAACATTATTGAATCCCTTCATATTCTACCGCTGCTGCGTCCACTAGAAAACGTGGTGATAACATTTACAGTCATGAGAATGTTGGTTGCAAAGTTTGTAACTCTCGCGTTTTGAAAGATATTTAGTCTGAATAGTAATTATTACGTAATCTCATTAATAATTATTTAGTGGGTTTTTCCACTGTTTGGATTTCAGTTTGGCAACAACGCACAGACGCAATAATGTACAATATATGGTCAAGTTGAGTTGACATGGTACTTAACGTAAACGGACTTAGTAATGTGCACGAAATGAACAAATAACAAATATAAAAAGTTGGATTCCTGTAAATTTGAGTGAGTGCACTGACACGAAAACTACCTTATCAGCCAACATTCTCATCATTGTAAATGTTATTACCACGTTTTCTAGTGGACGCAATAGCGATGGATTATGAAAGGATTCAATAATGTTAGTATGTTGTATATATATATATATATATATATATATATATATATGAAAAATACTAGGTTCACGGGTTGAACCGCGTCTGAGATTATTGGAGTCTCGACGTTTCGGCTCCCACTTTGGAGCCATTTTCAAGAGAAAGGGGGGGGGGGGAAGAAGAATCGATAATGTATGGGATATGGGAGGTCTAGTCTAGGAAGTGTAAGGAATGGTTCGAGTCCGGGGCCTCAATCTGCCTACTCCCCAGGTCGAACCGTGGTTCGTCTCTAAGATCTCAATCTCAGTTCTTAGAGAGAACCGACGAGTTGTGGGTTGGGGTGAGGTATTTATAGTAGGGTTGGTGGGTGTGGCGAGCACTGGTGCAGAACGGTTGCGCACACCTACACTAAAATATATAACTTTCCCTGGCTGATATATATATATATATATATATATATATATATATATATATATATATATATATATATATATATATATATATATATATATATTGTTATATATTCTTTTATTTTATTTTTATTTGTGTGGTGTGGCAAATGATGAATGAAAATATTTAATTACTTTTACTTGCCCGGCGCCAAATTGTTTACAAACAATTAATGAATCACCACACCTACACTAAAATATATAACTTTCCCTGGCTGGTTCAGACTCTTGCAGGGCCAAAAAGCAGGTTCAAAATCTGAAAAATAAAAACATTCACTCTGCACAGCACAATCCCAATGAAAACACCTGCGTGGTTATGTTTAAACTTTTAATTTTATTTAACTCTCTGGTATGGTTTTTCCTGTGAATTTTACAAATATGGAACAATAAAACTTAAAATTAATAGGCCTTTTATTTATGTTGATCAACTTACTTTTGAGCTCTGGTCTTTGGTCTATTCGATTTTTAAAACAAACTGTTATGCAGAAACAGAAATCGTATCGATCCGTCTCCCTCGTCTGCGCGCGCCTCGTGTTCAGCTGACAGACGAATTCCTGCGTTTTTGATAGTTTGGTGTGCTCGTCGATCACTTTGTTTAATTCTTTGGGACTTTATTTATTTTTAACGGTAAGTTACGCTGTTTCCCGCACTATTTATGTAAAATTACAATATAAATGTCTTTAATAATTGTATAGCAACAAAACTTTATGAATTTATAAGAAAAAGTTTGTGTAGATTAACCTTCCTGTAAGTTTGTTCCACTAGGAACTCAACAAAATTTCTATTTTCTTAGTTATGATGGAATAAACTGATTCCCCTTTATAAATTACTCACACACGGAGTTTCAATCAAAATTTTACTTGTAAACAAACTTTAGTTTTTTAATTTTAAATTGTGAGGTTATGAAATTATGGTAAACAAATACGTGTTGCCACCTCAAATACTAATACAAGACTGAATTTTAAAATATGCCCTTTTTATTGGCTCATTTTGACATTTCTCTAGATTTCATGTCACTGGATTTTATTGAAATAAATTTTAAAATTTTAATTTTCTTTTATTTGTTTTATTTATGACTTTAGCAATGATTTTCTTTTAGAATAATGATATAGAGATGATTGGCTTTCTTTTGGTATGCCATAACCAACTCTTTCTTGTAAATTAAAAATTTCCTTGTTTCAACAATTTTTTACAATTTCTCACTTATTTCTAATAAAAACCTAATAAAACACATACCAGTGTGTAACTTATAAACTAAAGAACAATTTGCTATTAATTTTTATAGCCATAAAACATTTTATATAAAATTTATAAATATTATGTCGTTTCAGGAGTGCCTAAGCATCATTTGCTGGAATTGTTGCTAATTTGCAAAACTTCCTAAAACCAACTGACAGAAAACGATTAATGGACATTTGTCCTTAAATACAACAAGAAAAACTTCAAAGAACATCTTTATTTTGGAACAAATCAACATATTTGTCAAGATTTTACATCTCCCTTGACCTAATTTTGCACTTCCTATTGTTATTAATGCCTGTAGTTTGAGGCTATAACATTTTATCTGCTCATCAGGTGAGTCTCTTTCACTTTTGTACAGTTTTATTCATAGATGATGCACTGAATTGTTATAATTGGATAGCTTCTCAGTTCTCGGGACTGTTTACGCTAATCAAAATATGAAATTACTTTATAGCAAAATTTTCATAGTGTTCATGTTAGCTATCTTATTTATAGCTTTCCTAAGACTAAATTTAACATATTTGTGTACAACAAAGTTTATGGATTCAAATACTAACAATAAATTTGTTCCTTTTTTAGGTTTTACATTGTCTTTGATACCTGTTGTGACCCTGTATTTCGGATCTGCATCATTAAATTTGCTCACAAGGTAAGTCTTTTACACTTTTATAAAGTTTCATTTATAGACGATGCACTATAATGTTGAAAATGATTAGATTTTCAGTTCTCGGGACTGTTTACGCTAATCAAAATATGAAATTACTTTATAGCAAAATTTTCATAATGTTCATGTTAGCTATCTTATTTATAGCTTTCCTAAGACTAAATTTAACATATTTGTGTACAACAAAGTTTATGGATTCAAATACTAACAATAAATTTGTTCCTTTTTTAGGTTTTACATTGTCTTTGATACCTGTTGTGACCCTGTATTTCGGATCTGTATCATTAAATTTGCTCACAAGGTAAGTCTTTTACACTTTTATAAAGTTTCATTTATAGACGATGCACTATAATGTTGAAAATGATTAGATTTTCAGTTCTCGGGACTGTTTACGCTATTCAAATTATGAATGTAGCTTGTAGCACTTTTCTCACAGTGTTCATGTTAACTATCTTATTTATAGCCTTTCTTATGACTAAATTTAACATAATTATTTATAACAAAGTTTATAACTTATTAATAACAATAAATATTTTCCTTTTTTAGGTTTTTCCTTTGGTTTTGGTACCTGTTATGCACCTGTGATTTGGATCTAGCTACCATGCTATACACAAAGGTTCTTCCAAAACTTAATTTTGTATCAACGATGCTTTTTAACTTAACAATAACAAATTAACATTTATTTACCACACGGTAGGTACTTATATCTAACGTTTAATAAAATTAATCAAAGTTACATCATAACCAATATAAATTTTATTTAATAAAGTATTTCCATTGACACTATGCTTTCACAGAGCTCAATATTCATCATTTCAGTTCTATAGTTTGTCTCAAAGTTATATATGATCATTTCTAGTTACTTTTTCCATTCTATTTTTAAATTGTTACATAATTTTATACTTCAGTACTCAGTTCAATAAACGTGTAAGGTTTTGGTCATCGCATTACCCCCACTTAACTATGACAAATTTGAATTCATGAAAATTTTTTATAGTTTACAAAACTTGCGGTGACAAAACCACAATCTTACCTATTTTATTTATTCCACCTTTGATTCTGGTTGGAGAAAATTTTAGTTTAACAAAAAGGTATGTCTTACACTTAAATGGTTTGCGTTTGTTTACTTCTAGCTTGTGTACATCACCTTGAGATTTTCTTGGTACAAATTTAATTAATGATATATGCTTTCTTAACAAATCTTGTTCTATTTTGTCATACTGGGCTGGACTACTTAATACTATTTCTTCGAGCTTAATAAAACTTGTATTCATAACATACGTGTTCATTTTCATCGTATGCTTACCGCGATTCACATTCATACTCTTGGCTTTTTCGCCATTTAAAACATTTTTCATATCGGCACCCTGGCCATTTAATACATTTTTTATATCGGCACCCTGGCCATTTAATACATTTTTTATATCGGCTCCCTGGCCATTTAATTCATTTTTTATATCGGCACCCTGGCCATTTAATACATTTTTTATATCGGCTCCCTGGCCATTTAATACATTTTTTATATCGGCACCCTGGCCATTTAATACATTTTTTATATCGGCTCCCTGGCCATTAAATATATCATTATTTTCAGCACATTTGCTGCTCAACATTTTCATATTATATATGGGTATTTTTTCACCCTCTACAACCATTATTTTATCGCCCAAGTTTATATTTGCTCTTATATCACTTAAAATATCTTCACCCAGTATAACATCATAATTCATATCTGATATTATAACGAAATCATTTTTAAATATTTGATTTTGAATCTCAAATGTAGTGTTTAAAATTTTGTTGCATTCCGCAAACTTTTTCCCGTTAGCATTGACCAATTTAATTTTAGATACCCTTATGCATTTATTATTTTTATTTAATTGTGTATTATAAATTTTTTCATCCAATAAACTTATTTCCGAACCAGTATCGACTAAACAGTTCAATTTTACATTATTTATCTTTATTTGTATAACGGGTAATTGGCTAAATTTAATATCTTGTAATCCTTGACCATTCTCATTTCCAATAAATTCACGCATATGTTCATATCTAGTATCTAAGTTTAAAATTTCTTTACCTAAAAATCCTGACCCCTTGTTCTAGTATTTAATTGTGCCGTCGTTTCAATTTTATTAAAATCCGCTTGCGAGTTCTCGTTTTCCTTTGTTACGTTTGTATTTGCTACTTGGGCATACGTACGTTTGTCCGTCCTATCATTTTCATAGGAATTTCTCCTATCCCCCCATCTGACTTGTTTTCGCTCCGTGTTTTCATCATAATTTCCTGATCTATAATTATCCCTATTTCTATAATTGTTACCCCCACTATAACCTTTTTGGTCTTTATTTTCCTCATATTTCTTATTATAATTATCATTTTTCCTATAAAATTCTCTACTATTATTACCCCTATTTTGGTAATCATTATTATTATTATTGAGTCTTGTACCCCCACTGTTTCTACCATTATCCCTATCATTTTCATATCTGTTTCTATCATTATTTTGATTATTCCTGTTGAAATTGTCCCTATTGTTATTATTATAGCTACGGTTCTGATACCCCCCATTGCTATACCGATTGTTAAAATTTTGACTCGACTGATTATTATTATAATTAAAATTCTGTCTATGATCATCGATTTCCCTCAAGTATTCTATAAGCTCATCTATATTTCCTATTCTCTGAGTGATTATTACGTTTTGAATATCGTTCGTGAAATGCCTTGCTAAAAACCGAACTATTTCGCTTTCAGAAAATTTAGGTTCCAAATGTTTAACGTTGTATATTTTTCTCATTACATATTGTTCCCTACTTATGCCACTTCTTTCATTGTATTTTCCGTTAAACAGATTCAATCTTACCTTTTCCTGTAAATATGAACTCCAAAACTGTTTCATTAAAAGTACCTCAAATTCATCTATATTTTCGAATTTTCCTATAACTAACTGAAACCAATAATCAGCCTCGCCCCTTATCATATTTTGTATTTGCATGTTAAGGTCAGCACTAGGATGTAGCGTGTCCATATGCTGCCTTAACCTGGTCATAAACACTTTAGGATGGATCTTACCATCTCCATAAAAATAAAATGTGGATTTACCGCATGCATGTGACTGTCCTTGTGGAAACACCCTCGTATTCTCTCTCAACAACTTCGTGTTCTCATTAATCTTTCTATCCTGTTCTTTTAATTGCGCATCATACTTTTCTCCATGTTTAGATAACGTATTCTCCATTGCTACTACTCCCTCTTCTATTATATTCTCCACATTTGACCTTAACACTCGACTCGCTTCCTGTACTTTGTTATTTATCTTTTCTCCCGTTATTTCTTCTATATTTTCCCATTTCTGTTGTAAACTTTCCATCTTATTTCTCATCTCTTGATTTACTTCTTCAAATTGCTTCAGTTTTTCTTCTATTTTCTTTCCCAAGTTCTCTTCCAGATTTATGATCGTTTCTTCTAATTGGAAATTATGCGTATTTAGCTCTTCTAATTTTCCTTCGATCTGCAAATTGTGTGCATTTAAACCTTCTAATTTTTCTTCTACTTGTTGGTTGTTCTGGGTCATCTGGGCGTTTAAATCTTCTAATTTTTCTTCTACTTGTACATTATGTGCGCTTATCCCAGACACCATCTCCATCAATTTCTGAAGCATGTTGTTGTCGTTTTGCGTGGCACTGTCTCCACCTTGTTGTTCAGAGGTACCAGCTGTTTGTTGTGTGGTATCCATTTCCTTACCAGATCTTAATTTCATAAATAAAATACACTACCTGAATCTGTGCCTGTCACCCTTTTATAAAATTTTAAATGTTAACCAAGTACAGAAGTATAGAATTATGAGTTTGAAATTGTGCTGTAAAATTGCTTTTCTAAAAACGCCACACGTTGGCACGCCAAAATTGTTATATATTCTTTTTTTATTTTATTTTAATTTTAATTGTGTGGTATGGGAAATAATGATGTATGAAACTAATTTTATTTTTTCTTGCCCGGCGCCAAATTGTTTACAAACAATTAATGAATCACCACACCTACACTAAAATATATAACTTTCCCTGGCTGGTTCAGACTCTTGCAGGGCCAAAAAGCAGGTTCAAAATCTGAAAAATAAAAACATTCACTCTGCACAGCACAATCCCAATGAAAACACCTGCGTGGTTATGTTTAAACTTTTAATTTTATTTAACTCTCTGGTATGGTTTTTCCTGTGAATTTTACAAATATGGAACAATAAAACTTAAAATTAATAGGCCTTTTATTTATGTTGATCAACTTACTTTTGAGCTCTGGTCTTTGGACTATTCGATTTTTAAAACAAACTGTTATGCAGAAACAGAAATCGTATCGATCCGTCTCCCTCGTCTGCGCGCGCCTCGTGTTCAGGTGACAGACGAATTCCTGCGTTTTTGATAGTTTGGTGTGCTCGTCGATCACTTTGTTTAATTCTTTGGGACTTTATTTATTTTTAACGGTAAGTTACGCTGTTTCCCGCACTATTTATGTAAAATTACAATATAAATGTCTTTAATAATTGTATAGCAACAAAACTTTATGAATTTATAAGAAAAAGTTTGTGTAGATTAACCTTCCTGTAAGTTTGTTCCACTAGGAACTCAACAAAATTTCTATTTTCTTAGTTATGATGGAATAAACTGATTCCCCTTTATAAATTACTCACACACGGAGTTTCAATCAAAATTTTACTTGTAAACAAACTTTAGTTTTTTAATTTTAAATTGTGAGGTTATGAAATTATGGTAAACAAATACGTGTTGCCACCTCAAATACTAATACAAGACTGAATTTTAAAATATGCCCTTTTTATTGGCTCATTTTGACATTTCTCTAGATTTCATGTCACTGGATTTTATTGAAATAAATTTTAAAATTTTAATTTTCTTTTATTTGTTTTATTTATGACTTTAGCAATGATTTTCTTTTAGAATAATGATATAGAGATGATTGGCTTTCTTTTGGTATGCCATAACCAACTCTTTCTTGTAAATTAAAAATTTCCTTGTTTCAACAATTTTTTACAATTTCTCACTTATTTCTAATAAAAACCTAATAAAACACATACCAGTGTGTAACTTATAAACTAAAGAACAATTTGCTATTAATTTTTATAGCCATAAAACATTTTATATAAAATTTATAAATATTATGTCGTTTCAGGAGTGCCTAAGCATCATTTGCTGGAATTGTTGCTAATTTGCAAAACTTCCTAAAACCAACTGACAGAAAACGATTAATGGACATTTGTCCTTAAATACAACAAGAAAAACTTCAAAGAACATCTTTATTTTGGAACAAATCAACATATTTGTCAAGATTTTACATCTCCCTTGACCTAATTTTGCACTTCCTATTGTTATTAATGCCTGTAGTTTGAGGCTATAACATTTTATCTGCTCATCAGGTGAGTCTCTTTCACTTTTGTACAGTTTTATTCATAGACGATGCACTGAATTGTTATAATTGGATAGCTTCTCAGTTCTCGGGACTGTTTACGCTAATCAAAATATGAAATTACTTTATAGCAAAATTTTCATAGTGTTCATGTTAGCTATCTTATTTATAGCTTTCCTAAGACTAAATTTAACATATTTGTGTACAACAAAGTTTATGGATTCAAATACTAACAATAAATTTGTTCCTTTTTTAGGTTTTACATTGTCTTTGATACCTGTTGTGACCCTGTATTTCGGATCTGCATCATTAAATTTGCTCACAAGGTAAGTCTTTTACACTTTTATAAAGTTTCATTTATAGACGATGCACTATAATGTTGAAAATGATTAGATTTTCAGTTCTCGGGACTGTTTACGCTAATCAAAATATGAAATTACTTTATAGCAAAATTTTCATAGTGTTCATGTTAGCTATCTTATTTATAGCTTTCCTAAGACTAAATTTAACATATTTGTGTACAACAAAGTTTATGGATTCAAATACTAACAATAAATTTGTTCCTTTTTTAGGTTTTACATTGTCTTTGATACCTGTTGTGACCCTGTATTTCGGATCTGTATCATTAAATTTGCTCACAAGGTAAGTCTTTTACACTTTTATAAAGTTTCATTTATAGACGATGCACTATAATGTTGAAAATGATTAGATTTTCAGTTCTCGGGACTGTTTACGCTATTCAAATTATGAATGTAGCTTGTAGCACTTTTCTCACAGTGTTCATGTTAACTATCTTATTTATAGCCTTTCTTATGACTAAATTTAACATAATTATTTATAACAAAGTTTATAACTTATTAATAACAATAAATATTTTCCTTTTTTAGGTTTTTCCTTTGGTTTTGGTACCTGTTATGCACCTGTGATTTGGATCTAGCTACCATGCTATACACAAAGGTTCTTCCAAAACTTAATTTTGTATCAACGATGCTTTTTAACTTAACAATAACAAATTAACATTTATTTACCACACGGTAGGTACTTATATCTAACGTTTAATAAAATTAATCAAAGTTACATCATAACCAATATAAATTTTATTTAATAAAGTATTTCCATTGACACTATGCTTTCACAGAGCTCAATATTCATCATTTCAGTTCTATAGTTTGTCTCAAAGTTATATATGATCATTTCTAGTTACTTTTTCCATTCTATTTTTAAATTGTTACATAATTTTATACTTCAGTACTCAGTTCAATAAACGTGTAAGGTTTTGGTCATCGCAATATATATATATACGGGTGCGCCAAAGTTCTGATTTTGGTCGATTACGGCTGTATTTGAAATGGTGGAAATATATTGTCTATAGATTATTTTCTTGATTTTCAATTCTGAATAACCAGAAAATATGTACAATTATACAGGGTACTCCGTTTTCGTTGTCCGAGCAACAACTTCGTTATTTTAAATGGAACACTCTATATTTTTTTCCTTTATCGAGTTACCCATCTAATTATATTCATAATTCTATTAAGGTGGTAGGTACTTAAAATGAACCGTTTACGATATAAAAAAGATTTTTTGACAAAAAGTGAGGTTTGCGGATAAGTTTTTGAGTACCTCTGATTTCATAGACAAGAGAGTTTTCAAAATTCTGCTTATACTGTTATGTTGAGCATATTAAGGGCTAGTAGGGCAGAAACATTATTAATATTAATCTTATACAGAGTGCTGAAAAAATTGAGTTTAATGTTTCGCTAATAAAAAAGGCCGTAATTCAATTTTTTCAAATGGGACGTACTATTTTCAGTTCTGTCATCTAATGAAGTGTTAAATTATCTTTCCATTGATATATCATAGTAGGTATTTATCTTTAGGAGTTGCATAGATATTAAGGTTAATTGTCTGGATCAGTCATTTTTCTTGCTGGAACTTCATGAGGTTTGTACTGCACTTCACCAGTTTCGATAAATCTGTCTCTAAGATTACTAAATGCAGGTTCTAAAGGGTGTCTCCTTTCAGGATATCTGGTTTTATAGACTCGGGATGCTAAGAGGCTGTTCCTTGAGCACTCCCCCAGAATAAAAATCATGTCAACCATTTCTTCCCGCGAATAATTCATATTTAATATAATTATATGCAAATGCAACTTCCTGGAACTGTAAAAGCTACTAGTATTTTATTAAAGACAATCAAAACAAAAGCACTTACCGATATAGCAGTAACACAAAACTTTAGAACATCCACAGACACGTGTTTTGACAGCTATGTCTCTTCGGTGCGGCTTTTTCTAAAGTTCACAATCAACTGAAATATGTAAGCAAATACTCGTGTTATAACTATCAAAGGATTACCAGAACAGGATATTAAAAATTAAAATTAGATTATAGGAAATTCCCCGTAAAGGGATAATTATCAATATAATTATATGCAAATGCAACTTCCTGGAACTGTAAAAGCTACTAGTATTTTATTAGCTAATAAAATACTAGTAGCTTTTACAGTTCCAGGAAGTTGCATTTGCATATAATTATATTGATAATAAAATATAAAAATAATTAATAAAATACTAGTAGCTTTTACAGTTCCAGGAAGTTGCATTTGCATATAATTATATTGATAATTATCCCTTTACGGGGAATTTCCTATAATCTAATTTTAATTTTTAATATCCTGTTCTGGTAATCCTTTGATAGTTATAACACGAGTATTTGCTTACATATTTCAGTTGATTGTGAACTTTAGAAAAAGCCGCACCGAAGAGACATAGATGTCAAAACACGTGTCTGTGGATGTTCTAAAGTTTTGTGTCAAAAATTTTAATATAATTGTAGTTTTGGCTGTATTTTTGAGTAAAAGCGAAAAAATTAAATGTAATAGTTTTCTTATTTTACGTTTATTATTATTATTGTTAAATATAGTACTCCTCAAATAAAGTGTTAAATAATTATTTAGTATAGTTAAACTCGACGAATTATAAAATGAAATTCAGTGGGATTCTATGCTGATAGTAGACGAAGCACTTTAAAAAAGTCAAGTGAATCTGCTATAGTATAGCCAGCGTGCAATTACCTGACAAATTTGTATCAGCTAGAACAATTTAAAGCAAAATTAATGATCTATTATGTAATTCATGTAAAATTCGTTCGAATCTGAGATACAGTGTATTTACTTACTCACATGTTTACTGTTTGTATTTTAAGTATAATTAACAAATACCTTCTTGACGTAAAATATTTTATATAATTACAATAAAGTCCTATTATTATTATTATTATTATTATTATTATTATTATTAGACTGTAATTATATAGATATTTTATACATTATTGTATTTTACTTTGACTGACCATGCTCATTTCCATTTGAATAAAAATGTATGGATTTGCCTCCTTCGCAATATTCTAAATATTGTTTTCCTCCATCATTTTTTAATTAATTACTTTTTTAGGTTGACCACTCGGTACATTTCTAAAAGTGTAGCAGATTTCTTTATTGATAGATCTGCTAGCTACATGCCAAATATTGTCATGAATTATTTTTTTAATTCGCCCATCCTGTATATACCGGTTATTCATGAGATCAGGTACCGTATGTACCTGATCTCACGTTTCTCTTTCTTTTTACGATGGAAATTTTAAATTATGGTACAGGATATTTGGTATAGAAATACATTTTTAGACATAAGTAGACTCACGAAAACGCTTCTATTTTAACCGGAAGTACTACTAACTTTTTTATTTTAACGCTACATTTTTTAATCTTATATGATAGATACTTGAATTATTCTTACAACAGTTTTTTCAGAATCTAAATCGAAATAGAATTGTATATAATTACTTAGTCATCATGAAAAATAATACTTAGTAAATATCAACAGTATTTAATAGAAAGGCTTATTTACCCACTTTTCACCTAATACAAACGAGTGTTTTGAATTAATTCGAGTGTTTTGTGCTCTAGTTTTTATTGTGTTAAGTATTTTAAGCCTGTTGCGCAGACATAGTGTAATTTTAATGTTAATTTTAAGCCTAGCTGGCGGCAGGAGCTTTAAATTGTTTTGTCCACTTTATTAGGCCGAGCTGATCGCGATCCGCCCAACCCTACGCACTCCACGGCGCCATGCGACGTGGTTGTCTGGTTGGCTTCGGATCACGATTCGGGAAGGCAATGTTGTATTTTTGAATTTTAATAAATTGTTTGATGATGATGATGGATTAATTCGTGGGAATTTTTTGAAATAAATATTTTATAAAAAATGAAAGGCCCAAAACTGACTTTCAAAATAACGCCCTGTGCTTTTTGACATTGTGCCGGTGGAGATTTAAATTAGCTCTCCAACGCTATTTTAAAATTTAAAATCGATTCATAAACGGATGTGAAACTACAGTTTGAAATTGGAGATGACACTATGAGGACTTAACTTTCTGCAACAAGCGTAGTATTTTAGAAGATAATATCCGATTCGATTTTAATATCGAAAAAAACATTGTAAAAGTAATTCCTAAGTAACCTCTATCAGATAAGATAAAGAACTATGTGCTGCTTGAAATTATAAAGTTGGTAGTATTTCCGTTTAAACCGGAAGTGAATTATTGGGTTCGGTTACGTCAATGTATTTTTGTGTGAAATATTCTGTATCCTAATTTCAAATGTTTATCTTGAAAAATAAAGACAAAAGCGGGGTGTACCTAATCTCGTGGACACTCGGTATATAACTAAAATTAGTTCATCAGTTCCTCTTTGGCAATAGTGTCACGCACTTGTGAAATATTATTTACCTATTTTTACTTATTTGATTAAATCAAGCATTTATAACAAAACTATGTATTTATACTCTTTTATCTTATTCAGATTAAATTTGTTACACGCTAGCACTAAAAGCGAAAGTGGCACTGTATTTCACTCAGAAAAGTGTTTATTGTTGCTGTCACGTACATACACAAATAATCCTACCGCGCGTTTGCCAAACTTCGGAGGATCCTACGCATATGCACCGTTTCGGAAGCATGTACGCACAGCATTCATTGCGATACAGTATATATGTATTAGTTGGTGGTGCCTACATGTAGCAATTCCTTGAACTTATCTGTATAACTGTATTTGTATAACCGTCAAAATGACCTCAACCTCAGAATTTGCTGAACCCTTGGTAATGTTATTATTAATATATGTATGTATATATATATATATGTATGTATATATATATATATATATTAAACAGCGTGCTTCCAGAGGGCAGAATATATTAAAATAAAATATTTTATTTTAATATATTCTGCCCTCTGGAAGCACGCTGTTTACTATTACGTGCCCCATGTCGGGATATTATTGTTTTGATTTCAACAGGCAGCTGTCGCTAGATGGAGCCTCCCCCATTTCGTCGTTTTACAACGTCGATCTGGCCACCTGGTTAACCAGGCTCTTGTACTAGTCGTCTCGGGCTCGCCTTGCACTGATGAGCACCAGGAAGTGCGAAACTGCAGTATGCAAGTTAGTCTGAGACGGCTGGTACGAGAGTTTCCTTTAATTAGGAATAATTCTTTCGGCTGGTGCTTGTTTAAATCAAAACAAAGCGTTTTGTTGTAGAATGTGATTTCTATACTTAACGCGGCCAGGCTCGCAATTATTTGCAGTTTGGTTTATTATCCTTATGAAAATAAGGATTCACAGAGGTGATTGACAGAAATATTTTATTTTAATATATATATATATATATATATATATATATATATATATATATATATATATATATATATATATATATATATATATATATATATATATATATATATATGAAGTGTTGACGTGCTTCCGGGTGTTTTCCCGTGTAGTTGGTAGGCTCCTGTTGGAACCATGGTTGTCTGAACGACGCTTCGGCGGAATCTCATCTGCCATCTTCAGGTTCTAGCTGAAAGCTGCCTGTTGCTGCTGCTGCTGCCGCTGCTGCTGCTGCTGTTGCTGCTGCTGCTGCTGCTACTGCTGCTCCTCGTTGCTCGAACTGAACTACAACAACGAGGAGCAGCAGTAGCAGCAGCAGCAACAGCAGCGGCAGCAGCAGCAACAGGCAGCTTTCAGCTAGAACCTGAAGATGGCAGATGAGATTCCGCCGAAACGTCGTTCAGACAACCATGGTTCCAACAGGAGCCTACCAACTACACGGGAAAACACCCGGAAGCACGTCAACACTTCATTATTTACCCGTGAAAACCTAAGAAACAACATATATATATATATATATATATATATATATATATATATATATATATATATATATATATATATATATATATATATATATATATATATATATTGCTGTATATCCACACTGTGGAACACTACCTAAGTGTTGTGTTTGAAATCATAAATAAAATTCACAAATTTGTATGTATTTTAGGAATTAATCATAACAGTTTTACTTTAACGGATCATACAGAAGCAGGAGTATCTGTGGTTTATTTAATTGATTCAAGTTCACTTATTCTCATCGAGTAGGATGCAGAGAATGAAACTTGATATTGAATACGAACAAAATATTTAAATAAACATAAAATGAAGTTATTTTAGTTTAACAAGGTTATTCTAAATAGTATATAATAAAACATGAACTGATAGAGAATCACAATCCCATTTAAAATGATTTAGAATGAAATTGGAAAACAAAAAAGTAAATTGAAACATTCTTTATAGGATTTTGCAAACAGCAGAAAAATTAACTATCTATAAAAGAAAAACTTTGTGTAGAAATATTAATGAAATCATTGCTTTCTTTCGATAACCTGAATTCTGGTTATGCTAGCAAGTTAAAATCCTAAAATGAATTTGTCTAATTTCTTATTTGACAATTCTCATTCTAACACTAGCATCCACACAGTCCCCTACGGCCATGCAGATTAAACTAGTATCCACATAACCCCCTACGATTATGAAGATTCAGTTAAAAATGAGAACAAAGACCTAAAATGAATTTATATATCTACCTTGTCTTAAAAAAATTTTTTCATTCCAATTGATTACATTTTCATGAAATCTATCATTCTGTTTCCTGGAAATGCTTAGCCTTTGAAACGTTTTTCGCCCTTATTCTGGAATAAGGGCGAAAAACGTTTCAAAGGCTAAGCATTTCCAGGAAACAGAATGATAGATTTCATGAAAATGTAATCAATTGGAATGAAAAAATTTTTTTAAGACAAGGTAGATATATAAATTCATTTTAGGTCTTTGTTCTCATTTTTAACTGAATCTTCATAATCGTAGGGGGTTATGTGGACTGACATGCATGTCAAAACTTAGGGCTGAAAATCATATTTTGTGTAGAAACACTGTAAATCTACACAAAATGAATATTGAATGAAAGACTATCAACAGTAGTTGCAGTGCAGCGTAATTATTTTAGAACTAGTAAGTCCATATATTACAAAACACTGAATGGCATTTTAAGTTTTCAGATATTTTCAAATATCATTGCAGAAAGGTGTTTTGTAAATGATATTTCACATCATGCAGAAAGAAAGGACTAATAGTATGATGTTAAATGTTTGTTGGCGTATCAATTTCTTGTTTTAGTTTATAATATAAGTATTCTGTCAGTATGGAAACTGCAGTACGTTTTTAACTACTAGCATTTTGTGTTTATCATTGCTATTCATCTAAATGTATGAATTAGTATTTATTTGAGATTGGAATTGTTAATTGTAGTTATAAGTAGATTTTAAGAAAGTATATGTAATATGTCAATATATTTCGAGTAATTACAATTATCCACCTTAATCCTGAAAAGTAGAATAAGAAACTTATCAGGAAAATTAAAGGATTAAAAACACTGTTCAATTAAGGTAAAGAACAAACAAAACTGAATAGTTTAAATTTTAAATTAAAATTAAATTTTGAAATATTAGATCAAAATAGAAAAAAACAATTGAAATATTGGAAATTAACCCATTGAAACGACTAAAAATAACAAATCAGTTGATCATACACCGCTGAACAGCGAGCTGCGAAAAATATTCATCCAAGAATAAATAAATAAATTGAAAAGAAAAGAAAAGTGGTGAATAATTTGAAGGTTAGAATATTACAATCCAGATATATTGATATCAAGAATAAATTGTAAAAGTTGATTAAATATAAGAAGTGAGTATACTTTGAAAGTATTAAGAAGTAGATTATCCGGAAAGCAGATTTAGAAGAGGGAAGTATTTGTTAATTCAGTTAGCAAATTCATATGGTGAAGAAATTTCAAACGTCAATCAAGTGATAGAAATATTTCAAGGAAATCTTGAAAATAAATTGGAGGTTATAAACAAACGTCAATCCAGAAAAGAAGAAGAAGAAGCCTTGAGAGGTTTAAAAAGTCAGTCAAGTGACATTATATTTCAAGGATCATAATAACCAGTTAGAGGTTATAATTTAACATTACTCGACTCAAAAGAAAGACAAGGTAAAGCTTTACTATATCAGAAATCCATGGTACATATTTATTTTAAGTAAAGGCCATATTTATCATTTTAGTTAAGTTAGATTTTGTTATTTAAATTTGTTAATTACATTCCAAGTTCAAATTTGTTAATAAATTAATACTTTGTTCGTTCAAATACTGAGTTTGATTTATTTAGATTGTTATCTTGATCGATGAGCATTTATTGAACCGACTTCGTTGGACCCTGAGTAAGAGTCATTCTATAGATTGTAGATGGTCATGCTAATGGTGTTCTATAGTCTATAATATTAACAGCTTTTAAGAAACTGTTTGGCGCTCAATAAAATCATTTCAATTTACTTTTAAAAAGTAATTTCGAACGTATATAAAAAAATAAAATAGATAGCAGAATATAGAACATATATATATATATATATATATATATATATATATATATATATATATATATATAATATATATATATATATATATTCTATATTCTGCTATCTATTTTATTTTTTTATATACGTTCGAAATTACTTTTTGAAAGTAAATTGAAATGATTTTATTGAGCGCCAAACAGTTTCTCAAAAGCTGTTAATATTATAGACTATAGAACACCATTAGCATGACTATCTACAATCTATAGAATGACTCTTACTCAAGGTCCAACGAAGTCGGTTCAATAAATGCTCATCGATCAAGATAACAATCTAAATAAATCAAACTCAGTATTTGAACGAACAAAGTATTAATTTATTAACAAATTTGAACTTGGAATGTAATTAACAAATTTAAATAACAAAATCTAACTTAACTAAAATGATAAATATGGCCTTTATTTAAAATAAATATGTACCATGGATTTCTGATATAGTAAAGCTTTACCTTGTCTTTCTTTCGACTCGAGTAATGTTATATTATAACCTCTAACTGGTTATTATGATCCTTGAAATATTATGTCACTTGACTGACTTTTTAACCTCTCAAGGCTTCTTCTTCTTCTTCTTCCTTACTGGATTGACGTTTGTTTCTAACCTCCAATTTATTTTCAAGATTTCCTTGAAGTATTTCTATCACTTGCTTGACGTTTGAAATTTCTTCACCATATAAATTTGCTAACTGGATTAACAAATACTTCCCTCTTCTAAATCTGCTTTCCGGATAATCTACTTCGTAATACTTTCAAAGTATACTCACTTCTTATATTTAATCAACTTTTACAATTTATTCTTGATATCAATATATCTGGATTGTAATTTTCTAACCTTCAACTTATTCACCACTTTTCTTTTATTTTCAATTTATTATTTATTCTTGGATGAATATATTTCGCAGCTCGCTGTTCAGCGGTGTGTGATCAACTGATTTGTTATTTTTAGTCGTTTCAATGGGTTAATTTCCAATATTTCAATTGTTTTTTTCTATTTTGATCTAATATTTCAAAATTTAATTTTAATTTAAAATTTAAACTATTCAGTTTTGTTTGTTCTTTACCTTAAGTGAATACTGTTTTTAATTCTTTATTTTTCCTGATAAGTTTCTTATTCTACTTTTCAGGATTAAGTGAATAATTATAATTACTCGAAATATATTGACATATTACATACACTTTCTTAAAATCTACTTATAACTACAATTAACAATTCCAATCTCAAATAAATACTAATTCATACATTTAGATGAATAGCAATGATAAACACAAAATGCTAGTAGTTAAAAACGTACTGCAGTTTCCATACTGACAGAATACTTATATTATAAACTAAAACAAGAAATTGATACGCCAACAAACATTTAACATCATACTATTAGTCCTTTCTTTCTGCATGATGTGAAATATCATTTACAAAACACCTTTCTGCAATGATATTTGAAAATATCTGAAAACTTAAAATGTCATTCAGTGTTTTGTAATCTATGGACTTACTATTTCTAAAATAATCACGCTGCAATGCAACTACTGTTAATAGTCTTTCATCCAATATTCATTTTGTGTAGATTTACATTGTTTCTACACAAAATATGATTTTCAGCCCTAAGTTTTGACATGCACGTCAGATTTTATAAAATTTACTTTTTTGTTTTCCAATTTCATTCTAAATCATTTTAAATGAGATTGTGATTCTCTATAGGTTCATGTTTTATAATATACTATTTAGAATAACCTTGTTAAACTAAAATAACTTCATTTTATGTTTATTAAAATATTTTGTTCGTATTCAATATCAAGTTTCATTCTCTGCATCCTACTCGATGAGAATAAGTGAACTTGAATCAATTAAATAAACCACAGATATTCCTGCTTCTGTATGATCCGTTAAAGTAAAACTGTTATGATTATTTTCTAAAATACATACAATTTTGTGAATTTTATTTATGATTTCAAACACGATACTTAGGTAGTGTTCCACAGTGTGGATACAGCAATATATATAGTTCAAGAGCATGCTTCTAGAGGGCAGAATATATTAAAACAAAATATTTCTGTCTATCACCTCTATGAATCCTTATTTTCATAAGGATAGTAAACCAAACTGCAACGAATTGCTAGTCTGGCCGCGTTAAGGATAAAAATCACATTTTATCACAAAACGCTTGGTTTTGATTGAAACAAATACCAGCCGAAAGATTTATACCTAATTAAAGGCAACTCTCGCACCAGTCATCTCGGGCCACTTGCAGACTGCAGTTTCGCGCTGGTGGCGCTCGTCAGTGCAAGGCTTCCCGAGACGACTGACACGAGAGTTTATTTTTCCCAAGTGAACATTTCGCCGTTGCAAAACGACGAAATGGGGGAAGCTCCATCTAGCGGTCAATATCTGTCTCAATCAAAACAATATCCCGACATGGGGTGCATGTAATAGTTCAAGAGCATGCTTCTAGAGGGCAGAATATATTAAAACAAAATATTTCTGTCTATCACCTCTATGAATCCTTATTTTCATAAGGATAGTAAACCAAACTGCAACGAATTGCTAGTCTGGCCGCGTTAAGGATAAAAATCACATTTTATCACAAAACGCTTGGTTTTGATTGAAACAAATACCAGCCGAAAGATTTATACCTAATTAAAGGCAACTCTCGCACCAGTCATCTCGGGCCACTTGCAGACTGCAGTTTCGCGCTGGTGGCGCTCGTCAGTGCAAGGCTTCCCGAGACGACTGACACGACAGTTTATTTTTCCCAAGTGAACATTTCGCCGTTGCAAAACGACGAAATGGGGAAAGCTCCATCTAGCGGTCAATATCTGTCTCAATCAAAACAATATCCCGACATGGGGTGCATGTAATAGTTCAAGAGCATGCTTCTAGAGGGCAGAATATATTAAAACAAAATATTTCTGTCTATCACCTCTATGAATCCTTATTTTCATAAGGATAGTAAACCAAACTGCAACGAATTGCTAGTCTGGCCGCGTTAAGGATAAAAATCACATTTTATCACAAAACGCTTGGTTTTGATTGAAACAAATACCAGCCGAAAGATTTATACCTAATTAAAGGCAACTCTCGCACCAGTCATCTCGGGCCACTTGCAGACTGCAGTTTCGCGCTGGTGGCGCTCGTCAGTGCAAGGCTTCCCGAGACGACTGACACGAGAGTTTATTTTTCCCAAGTGAACATTTCGCCGTTGCAAAACGACGAAATGGGGGAAGCTCCATCTAGCGGTCAATATCTGTCTCAATCAAAACAATATCCCGACATGGGGTGCATGTAATAGTTCAAGAGCATGCTTCTAGAGGGCAGAATATATTAAAAGAAAATATTTCTGTCTATCACCTCTATGAATCCTTATTTTCATAAGGATGGTAAACCAAACTGCAACGAATTGCTAGTCTGGCCGCGTTAAGGATAAAAATCACATTTTATCACAAAACGCTTGGTTTTGATTGAAACAAATACCAGCCGAAAGATTTATACCTAATTAAAGGCAACTCTCGCACCAGTCATCTCGGGCCACTTGCAGACTGCAGTTTCGCGCTGGTGCCGCTCGTCAGTGCAAGGCTTCCCGAGACGACTGACACGAGAGTTTATTTTTCCCAAGTGAACATTTCGCCGTTGCAAAACGACGAAATGGGGGAAGCTCCATCTAGCGGTCAATATCTGTCTCAATCAAAACAATATCCCGACATGGGGTGCATGTAATAGTTCAAGAGCATGCTTCTAGAGGGCAGAATATATTAAAACAAAATATTTCTGTCTATCACCTCTATGAATCCTTATTTTCATAAGGATAGTAAACCAAACTGCAACGAATTGCTAGTCTGGCCGCGTTAAGGATAAAAATCACATTTTATCACAAAACGCTTGGTTTTGATTGAAACAAATACCAGCCGAAAGATTTATACCTAATTAAAGGCAACTCTCGCACCAGTCATCTCGGGCCACTTGCAGACTGCAGTTTCGCGCTGGTGGCGCTCGTCAGTGCAAGGCTTCCCGAGACGACTGACACGAGAGTTTATTTTTCCCAAGTGAACATTTCGCCGTTGCAAAACGACGAAATGGGGGAAGCTCCATCTAGCGGTCAATATCTGTCTCAATCAATGAACTATTACATGCACCCCATGTCGGGATATTGTTTTGATTGAGACAGATATTGACCGCTAGATGGAGCTTCCCCCATTTCGTCGTTTTGCAACGGCGAAATGTTCACTTGGGAAAAATAAACTCTCGTGTCAGTCGTCTCGGGAAGCCTTGCACTGACGAGCGCCACCAGCGCGAAACTGCAGTCTGCAAGTGGCCCGAGATGACTGGTGCGAGAGTTGCCTTTAATTAGGTATAAATCTTTCGGCTGGTATTTGTTTCAATCGAAACCAAGCGTTTTGTGATAAAATGTTATTTTTATCCTTAACGCGGCCAGACTAGCAATTCGTTGCAGTTTGGTTTACTATCCTTATGAAAATAAGGATTCATAGAGGTGATAGACAGAAATATTTTGTTTTAATATATTCTGCCCTCTAGAAGCATGCTCTTGAACTATTACATGCACCCCATGTCGGGATATTGTTTTGATTGAGACAGATATTGACCGCTAGATGGAGCTTCCCCCATTTCGTCGTTTTACAACGGCGAAATGTTCACTTGGGAAAAATATACTCTCTTGTCAGTCGTCTCGGGAAGCCTTGCACTGACGAGCGCCACCAGCGCGAAACTGCAGTCTGCAAGTGGCCCGAGATGACTGGTGCGAGAGTTGCCTTTAATTAGGTATAAATCTTTCGGCTGGTATTTGTTTCAATCAAAACCAAGCGTTTTGTGATAAAATGTGATTTTTAGCCTTAACGCGGCCAGACTAGCAATTCGTTGCAATTTGGTTTACTATCCTTATGAAAATAAGGATTCATAGAGGTGATAGACAGAAATATTTTGTTTTAATATATTCTGCCCTCTAGAAGCATGCTCTTGAACTATTACATGCACCCCATGTCGTGATATTGTTTTGATTGAGACAGATATTGACCGCTAGATGGAGCTTCCCCCATTTCGTCGTTTTGCAACGGCGAAATGTTCACTTGGGAAAAATAAACTCTCGTGTCAGTCGTCTCGGGAAGCCTTGCACTGACGAGCGCCACCAGCGCGAAACTGCAGTCTGCAAGTGGCCCGAGATGACTGGTGCGAGAGTTGCCTTTAATTAGGTATAAATCTTTCGGCTGGTATTTGTTTCAATCAAAACCAAGCGTTTTGTGATAAAATGTGATTTTTATCCTTAACGCGGCCAGACTAGCAATTCGTTGCAGTTTGGTTTACTATCCTTATGAAAATAAGGATTCATAGAGGTGATAGACAGAAATATTTTGTTTTAATATATATATATATATATATATATATATATATATATATATATGTTTGTTGGAGTATTCCTTTCGGATATTCTCCTGTTGTGCGCAGACCAATATAGCGAAGATCTCGGTTTGGAATACGATGGCGAATTTGCCCAGGGCATAAGAAAGCTCTGCCCTGGGCCTTTCCCCAAATATACCCGCTCCGGTACTTTCCTCTAGCCTCGATCCGTCCGTGAACCAGACGATATCTGCAGGCCTGAGTATGTCCTCGAGTTGTCTCCAGTCTTCCCATGACTGCCTCGAAGGGTTGTGCGAAGGAGAAGAAAGGCACCACGTCGTCACTCCTGGCCTCCAGAAGTGAGTGGAGTCCTATCGCATCAGATAGGGCCCTTGTGTGACCTAATTGTACTCCTTCTTTCTTCCACTGACCTCCTCATTCCAGTCTGTAAGCCGCTTTCCGAGCCTCGGCCACAATCACTAGGTGAAGGGGCGCAAGGTCCAGAAGGACCTTCAGAAGGACCTGCTGTGGGGGTCGTGCGTATTGCTCCTGTGACTCCTAGGCAGGCAAGTCTTTGGAGTTATGTTAGCTTCTGTCGTATGTTTGACCTGGTTGTAGCAGGCCACCAGACCACAGAGGCGTACGTAATCATTGGTCTTACTATGACAGTGTAATACCACATAGCTACCAAGCATCAGATTTGCTCCAGACAATTTCGGTAGACCAACAACGGAAGTTTTAGAAGCTGCTTTAGATATGCGATATGGTGAACAATACCTTGCCCAAGTATACCAGGCTCAGCTGAAATTGCGTGTTCAAAAAGCTGGAGAAAATCTGTATGAATTTGAAACTGCGGTGGAAAGACTGGCACACTTGGCGTATCCCAATGTGCCAAGAGAATTCAAAGAGCAATTTACAGTGGGGGCATTCCTAGATGGGATAAGGGACGAGGAGATCAGACGAGTCGTCAGGCTATCCCAATATAATAGTAGCAGCGAAGTCTTGGTAGATGCATCAGAAGAAGCTGCATATTGGGATACTCCAAGGTCGAAAGTGCGAACTGTGACTCTCGAAGAATCTGAGCCAGAAAAGGAGAACCAAAGCCTCTCGTTGACCAAGATGATGTTTACTCAAATACTGGCTAAATTGGATACTGCAGGAAGACAAGGAAAGCCAAGCGGGGGTATTAAATGTTACAACTACGGCAAAGTAGGACATATGAAACGAGACTGCCGACAGCAGAACGAGTATATACTGTGAATATTGAGGAGCAGCAGGAAAACTAGAGATAGCCAGCACCAAGGGAGCTGTGCTGGCTATAGGACACGGAGTCCCCAGAATAATGAAGATTTCCCTCCAAATAGTTTGTTGTTGCAAGGATATGTGAATGGAAGAAAATGTGTGTTTACTATTGACACTGGTGTTACGTGATCAATAGTGCGGCCAGGGTTTACATCAGGCTTGTAGATTATCAAGAGACAAAATGAAGTAATTGTTCGGACAGCCACGGAAGACAGAGCTGCGGTCCATGGAGAGGTCAACTTGGAACTACAGGTTGGACAGTTGAGGTTTAATTACAAGTTCATTGTGGCTGACATTACGGATGATTTCACGAATAACAAATTTCAAGCAAATATCTCTATTTTATTTTATTAAACCCTTTAATAATGGTGAGGGGTTGGTGGGGGTGGTTGATTGAAAATATTATAAAATATTTGAGATCTTCGCCGTATATACGCCAAATCCCAAGTTACTGTACTCCTACCGGCTTGCTTTACCTATTTTCCGTTATTTACCCTTATGTACCACTATTTAACCCCCAACCCTTCACCACAATTGATGCAAAATATAACCCAGTTCCAGATATCATCATGGTACATATGTGTAGGTGAAACTGGGGACACTTGGTTACCCCTTTTGTTTTTAAAGCATATTTGTGTTATTTTGTATCTTTGAAATGATTACATACATTATTAGAAAATTTAATTGCCATTATACATGTATAACGATATTCGTGTAAATCTGTAAATGTAGAAATTATTAATTCCAAACGAATTTTAGTTAAATGGCACCATGTGTCCCCTATTAAGTGTGGCTTGATCCAACATGTTGGTTGATTTGTTCCTGGAGGATCAAAACTCCCAGCACAAAATTTATGTAATGAAACTCAAAGTAAAGTATTGTTTATTATCAAAAAACTTTCTTATACCTACATATAATTATAAAAAAATGAAACTTGTCTCCTCTTGATCTAATTAATCTACTGAAACTCATTGCAAAAGTATGTATCTTGAAACATAGCAAAATTAGTAAAAAAACCCTCTTAGGAAACGATCTTAGCGTTTTAGCGATTTCTGGAAATCAAGTTTTAAAGAGAACTTAAAAGTAAGGAGAGGAAGTTCTTTGATAATTTTTGTTTTGTTGCAGTTTTATTTAAATCATTTTTCTCGGGCCATTTGAAACATTTATCGTTGACTTTCTTGCAAAGCTTATATCATATTCGGTTTGCAGGTTGCATTTAATTTGTCCAACATAGCGATGGATAACATTTTTCTCTGAAGGCCCAATCTCCAATGGTCACATTGTGACAAACCGAGTCATCAGTTTCGGATTCATTTGACAAGGTATCATTATCGCTATTAGAAATTACAAAATTTAATTCTAGGGATGGCTACAATTCTTTATCTTCAGATGTTGATATGTCGTCCTCCAATATCTTTATTTTTCACCTCAGTTTTCTCTTTGGCTTTATGTAACTTCTTCCTTTTTCCTCTCTTGCATTAATTTCATTTTCAATTGCTAATTTTTCGGGAGCATCTGTCAGTATATTGATGCCGCCTTCTTTCTTCCTTTTCTCATATTGTTCCTTGGTTTGGCTTTGGAATATGGTCTTATTATTCCAGGATTAGAAAAAAGTAAGCTAGATTGATAATTATTTATTGAGGAGTAGCGTTAGACGTCGGAGGAGAATGAACAGCTGAATTTTGATGTCTGTTTATTGAATGCTGAATATTTATGGGGCTTGAATTAATTGTATTCGGGATCTATAGATTTTCTCTTATAGATCTCTCTTTTGTTAATGTCAAGTGGGTAGAATAGGGGGTCGCTTGATCCGGGGATCAAGTCTCCCACAATTATGTGTAGCAAGAGCAAGTGTACCCAATGTCGCACAGGTTATAAAATTTGTTTTGCAATAATATTTATAAACTAAGTATAATTTAACAATATGTAGCAAAATACATAGCTCTCTAGTCACTCTACAGTATGAGAGCTTAAGTAATACAAATATATACTATCAAAATGTATTTAAACTTGAACGAAAACTTACCAAAAATAAGATAAATTACACAAAAATATTGAGCCGGTCGCCATATTCACTTGTTTAACCGATCTAACTGTGATGGAAGGCTAGCTTACAAATAAGATGATCAATGTTGCGTGAACACGTACAGCGTGTAGTATTTGTAATAAACAGGCGAATTAGGTGTACTTATCATGTCTCCCACAAGGATTAAGTGTAACGCCCTTAAGGACGTTCCACTCTGCTAGGCGGCAGCTCTCGTGTCGGAGGCAAGGGGTGTGGGTAAGGAATCTGTTGTTCCTTCAAATTATTATTATTATATAATAAATGGTGGTAGTAAGGGCGCCACTTAACCTTGGTGAAGCTAAGGTCAAGAAAAAATGCCAACCCTAGTTTGTGTGGGGTGGTTATAGTCCTACTATAAATAAAAAAATTAAGTCGGGCTCTCAAAGTTATTTACTCACTTTTATAATTATCATTACAACGTTGCATAAGGGTGAATAGACTAGAAGAAAGTAGATAATGGTACAAAAATGTCAACCCCCATAAATAGTACTATTTTAGGTTCACAGTTTGTTAAGTTGTATGATGTATGTATATATGTTATATATATGTTCACTTAAGAAATTTAATCAGTAAAATAACGTATTATATATGATGTATGTATTTAATAGTTTTTATGTGAATATTAATTGACGGGACTTTACAAAAATGGTTCACTCTGACCTTACAGTTATCCTTTCTTATGTTAGGACCTGAGAGACAGGGAGCCAGGACATCCTCAACCAGCCAGCATTACATAACCGGGGCTGCGTCCCTCGACGGCGGTATATTTCGACGACTATGAATGCGGGTGACTAGCAGATACAACTCCTGCAGTTCAACGGCGGGCAGTTACTTTTCTAACGACGGCAGCAAATACTATGTTGTTTAAAATTATTCCTTACAGGACAATACGTAGTGGATTTACGCTATATGCTTCCAGGGTACGCATATGGGACACATGCACGTGGTTAGCTACTGAGGTGTTCATTTAAGCGGTTAATAATAGGCCGGTAAATCTAAAAATATAAAATTTCTTTTC